>JAVLUX010000023.1:7797500-8997500 GCA_032164185.1 Moxostoma hubbsi
AAAAATGAATATGCATGATCAAGATGAAGTAGATTAGTAAATTGCAATACTTTATTACACGTTCTCTGGAAAACTTGATTCTGATTGGTCAATCTCAGCATTATTTGGTCAAATATTTCTTTATGACTGCTAAACAGGCAACCAACTTCAAAGCTATAGTTTCATGTCACTTTTTACTCTGCAGTCTCTTCTGATTAATTAAGACATAATTACTCTTCAATATTCAACATGTTATATCCATTTATTAATTTATTTGGTTAGTAGCTATACAGTGAGTGATATAACAGCTGAATGTACATGATAACTTATATTAACAGAGGTTATGATTTGAGGATGTACAGCTGTTGTGTTTAAATTCTATGCAACCCAATTGCTTTCAAAATCATTACTGCACATACATTCTTCAGGTTTTTAAATCAAAGCTCATCAAAGCTCACAATGGCTCACTATAAGAACAAAGCTTGGAGTACAAATGGAGTACAAAATACAAAGTGTTTACAGGAGACCACATGGTTGTCACTCTGCCATTCTAAATTTATAAGAGTGATGCATGCAACATTAGCATGCAATTTGAGGTTTCCAGCAGTTTGAATCACAAAAACGGTTCCATCATCTAGGAGGAGATGAGCAAATTTTGCGCAAAATAGGCCCTACAGTGCTGTGCAGCACACTTCAAAAGATCTAGCCTGTCCGCATGAGCTGTATCCTCCAATCAGAGTCACTCAGATTGCCAATCTCTGTCACTCTGCTGTTAGCACAGAGCCAATGGCAGCACTCATTTGGACACAGTTAAGGTTGGATATCATGGTATCATATGCGGTTGACACAGTGTGCTTGAAAAGCCTTATACCATCCACCAGCCATATTTTTATTTATTTTTTAAAAGCACCAAGGATAGCTTTGTTTATATTTGCAATTTGATTTCTCCATTCTGATTTGCAAACAATGCAACACAAAAACCCTGGCTATGCATGGGACAGATTTATCCCTATAATGTGAGAGGGCTGACAAACTTTTACATAACTGATCCTTTACGGACACACTGGAGATGCTCCAGCTCAATGGCAGGCATCGAGTGGATACAGAGGTGGGGTGTGGCAGCGGTGAATTGCTGTGAAATCCCAGATAAGCTGAGTTTCAGTGGCAGTAGAGCCAGAGTTGAGTGAGTGGGAGGAAAAGTGCGTGGAGAAAAAAAAGAGCCTCACCATCTTTCGCTGAGGCTGTGGCAGCCAGGCAGACTTTCAGGCAAGCCACTGGATGGAGATCACCTCCTTCTCAATCCCTCAGGAGGTCGTAAAATCTTCATGAGAATCAAATGATTTCACGAAGCAATTGAAACCATTGCTGCAGAAAGTGAAGATATCACTAGAGCTTTAGTGGAAGTTATAATTGGTCAAACACTTCAAGTTGCTTGATTCAAGTAATTCTGCAAGGTGGACATGAAAATAGTACAGGTCATGATTATGTAACGCAGTATTTCAAACTTGTCTTTGCAAAACTGCAAAGAATTTTATCCATGTGGAAATGCCCCATCACTTAAATGATGTTATGTTTTTGCATTTGTCATTTAGTGGATGCCAAAATCATGCAAATTTGCATGAGAAATACCAGCTCTATGCAGACAGGGTGCCAATCGTGGCAAGCTGTCACTGTCTGATGTACTCTCACCAGGAAATAATAAAAATGCCAGGAAAAATGGCTACTAGGCGGTTGACTACTATTGCATGATTCTGGGTTGTTCCTGTCAGTCCTTATTATATCATTAAATAAATAGTTCATTATGGGCCTTGTTAGACTGGAACAAGGTCTCCTTACAATCATTAACCATGGTTTTAGTACCATAACCATTTTTATGATATTTACAGGAAAACCATGATTGAAGGATACACTAGCTCACTCAAAAATAAAATGCTGACATAATTTACTCACCCTCATATTGTTCCAAACTGGTATGTCTTTCCTTCTTCTGTGGAACACAAAATGTCAGGTGGATGATAGGAACTGACTGTCTAAGTGACCATTTGATTGATTTGACCATTTTTTTATATATATAATGGAAGTGAATGGTGACTGGGGATGTTCTTTTGTGTTCTATATAAGAAAGAAAGTCATATAGGATTGGCGCAGCAGGAGGGTGAGTACATGTTAACAGAATTTACACCCCACACTTTGGGGTGAAGTAACCATTTTAAACTACAGTATGGAAATAAAAACTATTGTAGCAGCATCATCTTAAATATAAATAAATAAAATCCATGTTTAATGTATGTGTTGAGGTCACAAATGTAGTAAATGGTCCTAACTCTAATAAATACCCTAAATGTAAAACAAATCTGGTGCTAAATGCAATAAAGGCCCTAAATATAAAAACGTGTGCACTGTAAAAACTTTTGTGTGATTTTATGTCAATGTTTATGTCTTTATCAATTAATCAGTCAATCACATTTATATATTTCTATAGCACATTTAAAAACATGTTGACCAAAGTGCTTTACACTAAAATAATTAAAATACAGCCACATTTAAACACAAACACACAAAAAAAAATTAACCAAAATATATGTCAAAGACAAGAGTAAAGATTTGTCTATAACTGAGTTTTGAAAGACTTAATTTTGATTTAACAGACATTACACAATAAAACACAAACCAAAATAATTACAGTGCGTCTAGGTACAGTCATATATATATAAATCAATGGCTATATATATATATATATATATATACACAGTATGTATTAAAAGTAGAAATAAAAATAAAAAGAGCAGTACAGCAGAGTAAGTACAGTGGCATGTAAAGCTAGGGGTGGAGTGTGAAGAATATCAGGGTGGGTTCCGGGCCTTATTGATAAGGCTAGTGGCGGATGGGAAAAAAACTGTTCTTGTGGCCTGAGGTTTTGGTCCTAATGGGCCTCAGCCTCTTGCCAGAGGGGAGTGGCGGCAGATTGCAGCCAATCACCTTCTCTGCAGACCAAGATCTGCCCTTGTCCTTGGCAGTGATAGCAGCGTACCAGATAGTGATGGAGGATGTGAGAATGGACTCGATGATGGCTGTGTAGAATTGCACCATCATTGTCTTTGTTAGATTGAATTTCTTCAGCTGCCGCAGGAAGTACAATCTCTGTTGTGCTTTCTTGATGAGGGAGCTGATGTTCAGCCCCCACTTGAGGTCCTGGGAGATGATAGTTCCCAGGAAGCGAAAAGACTCCACAGTGTCAATTGTGGAGTCACAGAGGGTGATGGGGGCAGGTGCAGGTGAGGCAGAGTTCTTACTGAAGTCCACAACCATCTCCACTGTCTTTAGAGCGTTGAGCTCAAGGCTGTTTTGATTGCACCAGGTCACCAGGTGGTCAACCTCCCACCTGTAAGCGGACTCGTCACTGTCAGAGATGAGTCCGATGAGGGAGGTGTCGTCCGCGAACTTCCAGAGCTTGACAGACTGGTGACTGGAGGTGCAGCTGTTAGTGTACAGCGAGAATAGCAGAGGAGAAAGAACACAGCCCTGGGGGGATGGTGAGTCGGAGACATGTTTCCCCAGCTTCACATGCTTCTTCCTGTCAGACAGAGAGTCAGTGATCCAACTGCAGGTGGAGTCAGGCACACTTAGCTGGGAGAGCTTCTCTTGAAGCAGAGCCGGGATGATGGTGTTGAAGGCAGAGCTGAAATCCACAAACAGGATCCTGACGTAGGTTCCTGTGGAGTCCAGGTGCTGGAGGATGTAGTGGAGGGCCAAGTTGACTGCATTACCCAGCTAATGGTGCAATGATGTACAGCTGCTAGTCTTCCCACTAGAACTACACTGCACTTACATTTAAAAGTAACTAATTGAACTCTATATTTAACTGAAAGCCAGTGCAGAGAGGACATCACAGGAGATATGCTACTGTGTTTCCATGTGCCAGTCGGGAGTCTAGCCTCTGCAATTTGCACTAACTGTAAATGTGATAGTGAAGTATTTGAGAGCCCCAAATACAATTAGTTACAGTAGTCCAATCCGGATCAAATAAAAGCATGAATAACATTTTTGCAATGGCCCTAAATTCTTATTATTCCTATAAATGTATTACACTTAAAAGGAAGCTGTATTCTATGACTTCACAGTAAACAAGTCCAGGAAATTAGTAATGTAGTTATGCAGCATTGTAGAATCACACTTAAGGTATCAACAGTAGCCTATTTTTATTAACACTGTTTGCTAATTGTCAACATCATTGAGTTTTTTATATGCTGAGTGTTCATATCTGTCCGTGCATGTTGCCATATTTTTCTAAGAGTTAATGAGATAATACCAATCATATCATGTCTTGCACTGGAAAAATCCCTCCCTCGTTTTTATATGTGAAATGACCTAATTTCTTTGTTTTTCAATAATTTTACTCATCAGGATCAGTCATAAACTCGGTCATTAAATTAAACAAATTTTCTCCATACATCACAGTGCATCAAATTGTGTTTTCAAACACAATAAAATAAGACAAAGTTCCCATCCAAAGGGAAAATTTAACACCATAATGGTGACTTCAAATGAAACACCATATCCCACAATGCAGTGCGATATTATAATTTCTTTTTACACAGTAATTTTTTGTGTTATGACAGAAAATGGCATAGCCTGCATTGATGTTACAGTAAAATTCTGAATAGAGTAATTACAGGTAAATCTTGTAAAATCCTGATAATTTTTACAGTGTGGTCCTAAGAATAATAATGGCCTGTAAAATCGTGACCATTTTTACAGTGTGGTCCTAAGAATAATAATGGCCCTAAATTATAACATTTGGTTCTAAATGTAATAAATGCCATTGAAGATTGTTGGCCATTAAACCATACTGAACCATCATGTAAGTAAATAAACCATTATACTAATGTCATTATACTAACTATCATTAATAAAAAGTGATGTAAATTGTATCTACATAGAGTATATACTAATATGTAAATGCATACTTGAACTAGCCTTCCTAAAACATACCAAGAACACTTCTGCCACATTTGACAGAAGAAGATATAAACTAAACATGCCATAGACTTGTTTAAGCAGTTGAGATCACATTCAAGAGCATGTTCTTTTGATGCCAGTGGCAGTATGATTCCACCCCCCTCTCTCTCTCTCTCTCTCTCTCTTTTTTTTATCTCACTATATTTGTCTGTTGTTTCTGCATCATTACTTGCATCTAGAGTAATGGCATTTCTTGTTTTGTTGAGTGATTGTTTATTAAAAATGCAAACATCTGAGTTAAAAACGTCTCACAAGTATTGCATGCCAGTCGGCTTTATCGTGTCTTTTATTATGATTGCATAATGATTTCAGATGTATTTGGAAATAATTATTATCAACCAATAAACCTATTTATAGTCCGTTATAAAAGATAACTTGAATGTAAAGTGATAAATTACATTCAGGGCCATGCGTTTTTAAATTATTACGTTTAGGTCCAACAATGATCATATTTAGACCTTTTATTGCATTTAGGGCCTTTATTACATTTAGGATCAAATGTTATTACATTGACACAGGGCCTTTATTACATTTCAGCAGGATCAATTATTATATGTTCTGCCCTCCACAGGCAGAACATTTCAGTAGCGCTTCAGAGCAAGTTGTGCATATTTAGAGGCACATTCTTCAAATGTTTACATTATATGAACTCATCCAGCTCCAATAACCTCACTTTTCAATGTAGACATGAAAAAATCTAAAAAGAAAGCCTAAGATTGTGTAATACACAGCAAAGAGTTATTACAGATTCACTGCATTGCATTAATACCATGGTGAGCCAAATAGAATCACGTGGAATAGAACTGCACCTATTGTAGCATAACACCACTCACAGAAGATGATGTGATTTTTTGAATTTGTCATTTAGTGGCTGCATTTCACTTATACATTAGATTTGGACGCGTTACTAGTCTTTGATGCACAGCTTTTTGAGGTCATATGTGTCTTTCTAATCCCTTTTTTTCCTCCAACCGTACATACAGCTGTGGAAAACGCGCGTGTGAGGCGCGCGCCGCTGATGCCATGTGGTAACAGCGGCGGTCCGAGCGCTTCTAAACAGCTGTGCTGCCGATAACTAATGACAAACAGAAGATGCTGCGCGGAGCTGGCTGCATGTGTAGCGCTCATATTTAAACCATCGAACAAATCGCTCGTTGCCACAGCGATGCGAAGTGAAGCGATTCCTGCGCAGTGAACGGAAAGATGCTGCCCCTCGCGAGCCGCGTTCATGGATTAAGCTGGATTTCAGGACACACCTGTAGATTTTTCACCTGCTCTGCATAATGCCTTATCTGAGATATTTGCTGATTTTAGCGGTCTGCCTGGGCTCGTTTGGGGAATGCCTAAATAAGCGCGCCACGAGAGAGAGGAGGTGGACAGGACCCGTGGAAACTCAGAAGCACGGAACGTAAGTGCAAGCGCTGATATTTTCTCAAAATCAGAAATGTTATGGCACTCAGATTTTAGAGAGCCAATCTTGGACTGCCATCTGATTGTAGTGATGTGAAATACATCTCAATTACACATTAATGGGCTCTTTGATTTATTTCGCGAACATTGAAGGTGAGGATGTTGATGATGTTTGTGAAAAGATTGAAAGTTGTGTATAATGTCTAGGCATGAACAAATTTTAAAGATGTTGATCATGATGATTATGGTGGTGGTGATAATCAATTTGGCAATAATGATATTGAAGATGAGAGACAACTATAATTAACTCATATATATTATTAGGCTACATTTGTGAGTCAACCAATATGGATTGGTTACATATATATTGCTTTATACTGTTACCAGGGCTGGATTGGTAATCTGGCATACCGGGCATTTTTCAGGTTGGGACGATTTCTCTTCCTAGTCCACCCCTGACTGTTACTACTGTATTTATAATACTATTTTAATGTAGCCTATATTATTGAATTTAATGAGAGCAAATAAGACTTGCACAAATGGTGACACAAAGTGGTCTTTTCATCTGATCTGACAAGTCAGGCATGCTTCAATTAAGTTGTCAAACAATATAAATGATCACACAACTATTTTAATGATCACACAACTATTTATTCAAAATAACTTGCATTGACCAAACAAGTAAATATGCATACTTATGGATAAAATCACCTGTAAATGTTAGGGTTAAATAAAGACTTATTTAATGCAATATTCACTCAAAGTCACAATAAAGTGCATTATTCACTGACAAGGCTGTTGGTTGATTTTGATACGGACAAAAGAAAGAGCTAACATTTCTGTTAATAGGCTGTGTAGGATTAGTAATTGACTGATGCTGATAATCTTAAAGTGATGAATAATCAGCCTGACCGATATATCGGTCTTTCACTAATTACAAGAACATGAGAACAATGCTATGATTCTTATTTATGTATTCAGAGATACCAGTATTGTTCATCAGAACTGTGGTGATGGGTCTGGTGATGTTAATAAACATGCTGCAATGGTGACATGTCCATTGATGAGTTCCACAGAAACAACAGTGTTCCAGAGACTCATGTTTCGACCACCTTTATTAGCCTGATTCTATTATGACAGCAGAGTCCCATAAATGAGGCCAGAGTCTGGGGCGCAATTAACATGACCCAGACAGACAGTACTGCCACTGAACCGAACATGTACTGCTGGCGTGCTCGAACTGGTGTTCCTTACTCAAACAAACAGCTACGTGTCCCGGGCATGTTTCGCCCATCTGCCAAGAACTGGACAGTACATTGGCAAAAAGCTGTCCTTACAATTAGCTCACATAGGTACAGCCTCATGGATTTTATGACTATTAAATTAAAACAATCATGGAGTCCATAAATCTGCAAATTTGCATGAGAATATCCAGCAGTATTCATGTACTCAGTTGTGGCAAGCTGCCTCTGTCTGATTTACTCTCAACCTGAAATAAATTACAAATGGCAGGTAACAGTCCAGAATGATGATAACTTTTTTTTATTCTTTTAGGGTCTATGGGTTGTTCTTGTCATAGATTGATGGATGGATGGATGGATGGATGGATGGATAGAAAATAGTGCGTAAATTAGAAAAAAATCGAAACTTATTGAACAGGTCACTAAATATCACTAAATAATGGTCCTTATTCAACTGGAACATATTTGGGACTCATCCGAGTGTCTGCCGATAAGATGTAGTATGTGCAAATGTAATTTGAAACAGATCAGGCTGCTGCAGCTAG
This sequence comes from Moxostoma hubbsi, assembly GCA_032164185.1. Lineage (NCBI taxonomy): Eukaryota > Metazoa > Chordata > Actinopteri > Cypriniformes > Catostomidae > Moxostoma > Moxostoma hubbsi. The sequence goes on from JAVLUX010000023.1 coordinate 7,805,695, forward strand.
TTCATGCTGCCTTGACAATTTGTCTATACAAGCGGCATGCATGATCTTAATCTGTCATTATACTTTGTCTCTGCATTTTCATGTAAATTATGTAAACGTCATTGACTTTGAGAGTTCATGCTGAATTTTTTGTTTAACCTCTAATAGATTCCACATAACAATAGGGTGTATTGACCAAATTCACGATACAAGAGTCTGATCAGATTTGTTATGCCATTTGAACTCTTTTTGCAGGTCCCTGGCTAAGAAGGCACCAGACGTGACAAAATCGAGGAGACTGAAAACGGAGCAGTTGTTGAAAGTGGATGACCATGATTTCACCATGAGGCCGGCATTTGGAGGTTAGACCATCATTCTCCTATATAGCATCTTCCTTAATTTCCATGACAGAGCTCCCAGAAACCTATTATAGACCTTCAAAGACATTCATGAAAGGTTTGCTGTCAGCATTCTTGCATCAGAAATCAAATTGAAGATATGTCAAAAAAAGACAGCTGTACTTGAAAAAACAGAGTATCAAAAAAATCTCAACATGTTGTTGAGAAAAGGCAATAATTTCTCTTTTCTTACTATACATTTTTGCTTAAAGACCTTGACTGTATTATTCTGGATGCACGCTTATTGTTTGTATACGCACTGTTTGCACATATTTAGTATGTACCACTGGAGTATCCAGGACAATATTTGACCAGCAGGCATACAATCTACATTGGCTCCCTCTAGAGGGGTAAACAACCTTCCCATTAAGCACTGTATTGGCCTGTAATTAAGGCTGGGCTTTTGGTTTAACATGAACACGTACAGTTTGAGAATTCGATTTTAACTGTGCAGGTGTTGTTGAATTTAGCTATTGTTATCTAATTTCTAACCATACAGTTGCCTGTATAGTGTCATATAATACACTTACCATACCATGTAGTCATGAACCATAACCTTATTACACATAAGTTATACACATTTATATTCAGTATATACAGCGGAGTTTAAAATCTGACAACACTGAAAATTATGGGATTTTTTCATTTAGACCTGGAAGTAATAATTTGAACATTTTTAAGTTAGGTTGTAAAATAAAGAAGAAATATGAACTATTATGCACTATTTCAAGGCCTTTAATCACATATAAGCACATTTTTGATATTGTACAAAAGGTCATATTTCCTTGCTTTCATCATAGCACACAATATGATATTTGGAACATTCTCAAATGGTGCTGGATAACATGGACCATCAGATTTTTCACAAACTTGTAGAGTCCTTGGCAGCTTGTGAGCATGCTGTCAAAAGGTGGACCAACCATACACCAAGACATTATGAAATTCATGTTAATGCTAAAATGTAATTTGTTATGAAAAATTTTGTTTTAAAGTTGAATAGAATGCACACTAAAAAAATAGAAGGATTTTCACTTTTGGACCCCACTTTATAAAATGGTTAAGAATGAACTATCACTATCACTATGAAACTATCATTTCTCACTCCGATTTAAGGCACCAATATTGAAGCTCTGGTGTTGGACAATGATATTTCGCTTTTGGAATAACAACTAGAGATTGGGCTAGAAAAACTCATCATGTTTTGATGTAATTAATGCATTCGCACATGTTTGCTTTGACCTTGGTTTCCCATATTTCCTCTTTCTCTCTCCAAAGCAAAACCGTTTTTACTCCCCCAGATCAATAGCAGTCAGGCATGCTTTTAAGCTCTAGGCTTGTCAGATGGAGCTCCGTACACTGTCCTGAAGCTTTTTACTCAAGTTTCATTCGATTGTCACTATGATCAGTGTTTGGTGAGTTAACAATCAATCAGTTCACATAGCAGCAGCTGGATGTTTGCACAGATTGCTCCTCTGAGAAGATGGGATTTTTATCGTGAAGATTTCTTCTAGTCTAGCAAGGCTTGAATGGTATTAAAGGATGACATAAGAAGGATCTCAAGGATTCTCTTTGTACAACACTTAAAAATTTGAGCAGTCACTGCAAGGAACTAGTGTAAGTCCTTCTCCCAGACCATACGGTACCCTATCATTTTTTAATGATGTGTTTCTTTAGAGAACAAAAGGGGAAAATGCTCCAGCGTTTGATGCTCTTCTCCTCCTATGAATAGAATGTCTGAAAAGTCACTTGTTTTGGATGCTCTGACTCAGGGGTACGTTTGGGAATTGGGCTTTGTTCAGCAGGGGGTCACAGCAAAGGGAATGAAAATAGCCCAAACATATTCATCCCTACACAAACGGATTCAGATCTGACATCTCCATCAGTGATGGATTGTTGCATCTGTTTTACTGCGGAAACCTTCACAATATGATGTAATGAGTTCACAGCTGTCATCCAATGCCATTGATTCATGGTATTGAAAGCATTTTCAACCAGGCATGCTAAAATGCACCGTAAATGTTTATAATTTCTTTATAATTAAATTTTTTAGTGACCAATGGCTCAACCAATGGCTCAACCAATGGCTCAACCAATGGCGTGAGTTTGAGGCGGAGTGTGACGACAATGTATATTAATCAGTTTTAACTAGGCTTGCTTTCATATTTCCATATTTAGGCCGATTTATTAATTTAGTGTTCTATCTCTTTTATTACCAACACATTTATTTTGAGTGCTTTTGATTCTTTTACTCATCTTTGTTTTAGTTTTCATTTTATTGTTGTTTTTATTTAATATTTTTTTTAAATCACTTCATATGAGATGTTTTTTAAAAAGTGAGAAATAATATTAATATGCCTAGATGATACAATATGTGTCACTCTGAACTAGCCTCCCACATGTATATAAGCTACAAATGTTTTAATAGTTATTTACATGAGGTTTTTCTGTTGTCGGTTGGACTCAATCTACTTCAAGTCCGGTTCCCTCTTAGTCTTTGCAGTAGGCCTACTTTCTCTATATAATTTTTTTTTACCTATTCGTAGTAGTCTATTATTGTCATTAATAACTGCTCTTTTTCAACAGTTCTGCAATTTTCAGTCGTGGACGTGGTTCACCAAATGCTTTTCGTGAGCCGCTTTTACTCAGAAGCTGCTTCTGCAGCTGCATAAATGTAGAAATGTAAAAACAATCGTGGGAAACAATGTATCATGCACACAAATGTTATACTTGTGGAAATAACATTGCCGACTGTATTCATACTGGTGCACAACCGGCAGCATGCTGATTAAGATGCCAGATATTGAATCAGGGAATGATTACACATGAATATGACCAGTGTTGTATTAAGTATCCATTTGTCATACTTGAGTAAATGTAAAGTTACCTTCATGGAAATTGACTCAAGTAAAAGTTAAAGTAGCTCATGAGAAAATGACTTAAGTATTAAAATAACTGATATTAAATGTACTTTATGTATCAAAATTACAAGTAAATTTAATAAATTAGGGAACAGTTAATTAAACCCACGGCAACTCTCCCTCATGCCATCCCAGATGTGTATGACTTTCTTTCATCTGCAGAATGCAAACAAAGATTTTAAAAGAAAATTTCAGCTCTATAGGTCAGTTCAATGCAAGTGAATGGTGGCTAGACATTTCAAGCTACAAAAAGCACATTAAGGGAGCATAAAGTTATCAATACTACAACAGTCGTTCAATGAATATCTTCTGAAGCGATTCAGTTGGTTTTGGGTGAAAACAAACCAAACTGTAACTCATTTTCACTGTATATCTTGCCATTGCAGTCTCTAGGCACAATCATGATTTCAAGCTTGATTTCACTTTCTAGTGCTTGATGCATGAGTAGAGCCCCAGGTGGCGTTATAGGAAGTGTAATCGAACTTGAAATCTTGATCACCAGGAAGACTGCTAATGTAAAAATTTATAGTTGGAAAAAGGAGTTATATTTTTGTCTATTCTCACCCAAAAACCAATTTGATCCATTCAAAGACATTTATGAAACCACTGGAGTCTTATGAATTACTCTTATGCTGCATTATGCACTTTTTGGTGCTTTAAAGGTCTGGCCACTATTCACTTACATTGAATTGACCTACATAACAGCAATATTGTTCTGAAAATATTTTTTTTGTTGTGTTCTGCAGAAGAAAAAAAAATTAAAGCCATACACATCTTGGATTGAATGAGGGTGAGAAAATTATGAGAGAATTTTAATTTTTAAACAAATTATCCCTTTAATGGCACATTCAATCACATCAGATTAATCATATTTATGGGATTATGGGGCCAATAAGCAACCACCCAGAACACCCTGGCAACTGCATAGCAATGTGCTGAAACACAGTTAAAACAACAGCATAGCAACAACCTGACAACCACCTAGAACACCCTGTCAAGTGCAAAGCAATGTGCAAAAAACACAGAAAACAACTTAGCAACAGCATAGTAACAACCTGGCAACCACATACTGTAGCAATGTGCCAAAACACACAGCAGAGATCACCTTGATAACTGCATAGCATGCCCTAGCAACAACCCAGAAAACACTAGTTACCACATACTGTAACATAAATGTTCTACATAGCAAATATAACACTTTAGCAACCAGAAAACTAGTTTTGCTTTGGCAAAGATCATTCACATCTTCATAAAATATAAAAATAAATATTGTTGGACATTTTCATGAGTGCTGGTAATTATTCATACATGTCATAGCTTGTTTAAATGTAAAATGTAAATGCAATGGATTGACTTTTTATGAACAGGTCTCAGTCAGGAGACTGATCGCACATAACTTCATTATTTCACAGCTCTCAAAATGTTTAAGCCTAAACTTATAAATGTAATTAGTCGAAGAAAAAAAAATTAACTCACATGAGCAGTTTCTTGTCTTCCCCAGAGGAGAAAGATGACGGATCACATAATCTGGCGCACACTTCGCATGTGATTTTGATTCAGATTCCCGATTCTCAAAGCGAACAATTCAGACCACTTTTTGTTCAAAGGAATCAAATTTAAAAGATTAGACTCAAATGATTCTATCAACAAATCACACATCACTTTTGGCCGTTCTGCATGCATCTTTGCATGTACTTCTGTTATTTTTATTTTTTTTAGGTGTTCAGTTGCAAAAGAAATGAAAGTGTCTGGAAAAAGTATCAACTTTCTCTTCAATATGTAGTAAAGTGAAAGTCCAAAGAAATATTTATACAATATTCTTTATACTTTATTGTACTCAATAAAGTACAAATATTAAAAAACTGTACTTAAGTACAGTAACAAAGTATTTGTACTTCATTACTATACACCTCTGAATAAGACATTGCATTTCTATTCTTTAGTGCCTACTATCAGACATTCTGGTGACCGCGGCCCATTTTTAAAGGATCCCCAAAATACAACCTCTTTTCTTCGATGAAACCCTGGCAATGCTGCAGTCACGAGTTGCTGCTGATCTGGGGAAGAGAGAGCAAGAAGACTCGTTTGCAGCACACATCAGCGCTGTTCAGAAAAACTCTTCAGAAAAACAATCAAGTATCTCACTTGATTTAAATTATTTTTATCTTTATGCATTATTTTTGGTCATATGAGAAAAGTATTCTAAAATTGTATCTATAACAACTTACATTCAAAGTATACATCAGTATGTTAATCAGTACGTGCCTCATGAGAATCAAACTCATGACCTTGTTGTTGCTAGTGGCATTCTTTACTGTAGCATTGTAACGTCAACAAAGGCTTTGCTAAGAGGTTTATTAAAGGCATAGGTCAACCAAAAATGAAAATTCTCTTATCATTTACTCACCCTCATGCATCTAAGATGTGTATGACTTTCTTTCTTCTGAAGAACACAAAGATTTTTAGAAGAATATCTCAACTCTATAGATCATTTCAATGCTCTATACACTATAAAAAGATTTATAGTGAAAAAAGAGTTACATTTTGGTCTGTTCTCATACAAAACCGATTGGATTGCTTCAGATGACATTGATTAACCCACTGGAGTCTTATGAATTACTTTAATACTGCCTTTATCTCCTTTTTGAGCTTCAAAGGTCTGGCCACCATTCACTTGCATTGTATAGACTTACAGAGCTAAGACATTCTTCTCAAAATGTTCCTTTGTATTCTGCAGATGAAAGAAAGTTATACACATCTGAGATAGCGTGAGGGTGAGTAAATGATGGGAGAATTTTCATTTTTGGGTGAACTATTTAAGGGACTTATTCATTTGGCTTTGAGCAAGTGTGTCATGGGATGCTCAGCAGGAAGGACCCAAATGCAGGGATGCAGTTATTAAAAAAAAAAAAAAAAAAAAAAAAAAACTGACTCACACAACAAACAAACAAAACAATTCAACACAGGACAGAACACAAAGGGAGCTGATATAGGGAGAGGTAATTGGGAGCGCAGGTGCCGCAGATGATCAGCTGATTGGTAATGATCGTTGTCGATGCAACTGGAGCTGGCAAACTCAACATGGCATCTGAAAGACACAAGAGGGTCAGAGAGACAAAACCAACACAGGCAAATACTCAGACAAGAAATAGAGACAATCAGTTAAATGTCAGGAAAGCTAATATTTGCTGTTGCTCAGAAAATATATATATATTTTTTTATTATTGTTATTTTTATTTTATTTGTTTTGCTATATTTAAGAGGTTGACTCAGGACAATTATAATAAACAGTATGCAGTAACCTGATTAGTTTAATGAAATAGTTCACACAAAAACAAAAAAATTGTAATAAAAATATATAAATAAGCAAATAAAATACTGTCATCATTTACTCACCCTCATCATTGTTCCAAACATATATGATGTTCTTTCTTCTACGGAACACAAATTAATACAGCCTCAGTCACCATTCACTTTCATTGCGTGGAAAAAAACAATTATGACAGAAGTTTCATTTGGCAAAAATTATATTATGTATTATGTGCATATACAGGTGAAACTCGAAAAATTAGAATATCGTGCAAAAGTTCATTAATTTCAGTAATTCAACTTAAAAGGTGAAACTAATATATTATATAGACTCATTACAAGCAAAGTAAGATATTTCAAGCCTTTATTTGATATAATTTTTATGATTATGGCTTACAGCTTATGTAAACCCCAAATTCAGAATCTCAGAACTCAATAAAAAAAAAAGGATTTTAAATACAGAAATGTCGGCCCTCTGAAAAGTATAATCATGCATATGTACTCAGTACTTGGTTTGGGCCCCTTTTGCATTAATTACTGCCTCAATGCGGCGTGGCATGGATGCTATCAGCCTGTGGCACTGCTGAGGTGTTATGGAAGACCAAGATGCTTCAATAGCGGCCTTCAGCTCTTCTGCATTGTTTGGTCTCATGTCTCTCATCTTTCTCTTGGCAATGCCCCATAGAGATTCTCTATGGGGTTCAGGTCAGGCGAGTTTGCTGGCCAATCAAGCACAGTAATACCATGGTCATTGAACCAGGTTTTGGTACTTTTGGCAGTGTGGGCACGTGCCAAGTCCTGCTGGAAAATGAAGTCAGCATCTCCATAAAGCTTGTCTGCTGAAGGAAGCATGAAGTGCTCTAAAATGTCCTGTTAGACGGCTGCATTGACTCTGGACTTAATAAAGCACAGTGGACCAACACCAGCCGATGACATGGCTCCCCAAACCAACACAGACTGTGGAAACTTCACACTGGACTTCAAGCATCTTGGATTGTGTGCCTCTCCATTCTTCCTCCAGATTCTGGGACCTTGGTTTCCAAATCAGATGCAAAATTTGCTCTCATCAGAAAAGAGGACTTTGGACCACTGAGCAACAGACCAGTTCTTTTTTTCTTTAGCCCAGGTAAGACGCTTCTGACGTTGTTTGTTGTTCAGGAGCGGCTTGACAAGAGGAATACTACATTTGAAGCCCATGTCCAGGACCCGTCTGTGTGTGGTGGCTCTTGATGCAGTAACTCCAGCCTCAGTCCACTCCTTGTGAAACTCCCCCACACATTTGAATGGCCTTTTCCTGACAATCCTCTCCAGGCTACGGTCATCCCTGCTGCTTGTGCACCTTTTTCTTCCACACTTTTCCCTTCCACTTAACTTTCTATTAATGTGCTTTGATACAGCACTTTGAGAACATCCAACTTCTTTTGCAATTACCTTTTGAGGCTTTCCCTCCTTGTGGAGGGTGTCAATGATGGTTTTCTGCACAACTGTCAGGTCAGCAGTCTTCCCCATGATTGTGAATTCAACTGAACCAGACTGAGAGACCATTTAAAGGCCCAGGAACCCTTTGCAGGTGTTTTGGATTAATTAGCTGATTAGAGTGTGACACTTTGAGCCTACAATACTGAACCTTTTCACAATATTCTAATTTTCTGAGATTCTGAATTTGGGGTTTTCATAAGCTGTAAGCCATAATCATAAAAATTATATCAAATAAAGGCTTGAAATATCTTACTTTGCTTGTAATGAGTCTATATAATATATTAGTTTCACCTTTTAAGTTGAATTACTGAAATTAATGAACTTTTGCACGATATTCTAATTTTTCGAGTTTCACCTGTATATAAATTTGATAAAACTATTTATAGGAACTATTTCCTAAACTATTTCCTTTGCATCGTTATAAACATTACTGTTTTACCACAAACAGAGTATCATATTAAACAATGCATTTTAACATGCCTTTCATTGTCAAATTGCAGTATTCAATGTAAGCAATGAGGTAAACGGTACCTCAGGTACTGTATAATGTGCAGTGTGTACTGCAGAAATGAGATTTACTTAAGAAGCAAAAGAGAATTGCTAATGCATGACTGCAGTCTGGTTTTATTCCAGAGAAGGGGAGTATTGCTTGAAGTACTATTATTACAAATCTCTTTGAAATATTTTGATTCTGAATGGTTATTGGTGGGATTCTGTGGCTAAACTGTATAATTTATCGTTATCCCAGGCAAACAATTTCCAACATAGCTGTGTTTGTTTCATGTTTCTCATATCACTCTGCAGTCTCTTTTGTGCCCATTATAAAATAATTTCAACTCAAATTAATATTTAATGTGCATTTATTAATCAATTTGGTATTTAGGTGTGTAAAAAGCAGGATAATATACGGTCATCTAGTAAAAATCACCAAATAAACTCCTTCAAGGTGAGACTAATACCCTTGTCTGATTTTATGTTGCAATAATTACTGGTAGTGAGTGTGCATTATCTCTTATATTAACACTAATATTTACTGACTTTCCAAGAAATATGGAAAAAAACAACTGAGCAAACAGCATTCTCTTATCAGTCATGAATTGGACTGAAAGATCAAAAGATATCAAGTAGCATCTCCATGTAAATGGATTTCAACAAAGGTGAGAACTCTGACATTCAACAAAAAAGATCAGTTATCCTTTAAATCAAACAACATGTGAAACTGAGTAAAACTGTAATCACATTAGATTTTGCTACCCTTCAGTCTCTCTCACTTTCTCTTTTTTTTTTTTTTGTCCGCTAAAGACTTAAGCGGTCCTCGTTGATGGATTTGTCCATCTGGAGGATCGCTCGATCTGATATAGACCGGGGCGCTCTGACTGTAGTGATGAAATTAATCTGGCAGCGGTTTGTGCTGACTGGCCGGTCAGCCAACCCTGTGGATTAGCACATGTAACAATCTCAGCCTGCCCTGCAGACAGCTGCTTTAAAGACCACCCACTAACTATACTTAACCCAGCAATCAACAGCTGAACGAAATGGCCTTAGCAACCCTTGAAAAAATCCTAATTATACAGAGTAGGTACATTTTAAATTAAAGGTAATTAATCAGTAATGTTTTTCTTGTTAAAAAAAAGTTGAACCCTTAAAGTGAACAAAAAATGAGTAGTACTTTTGAAAAATACCTTTCATTTTACATAAGGGGCCATGAGCTGGTCGCTTCATAGGGGCAAACATGTTAAAGTTTTTGTAGTTTTTGCTCATGTCATCTTGGACTTACACTGACACCTAGGGGCATGGATGCAGCATCATTCAAATAAAATTGTTTTCAGTTAATAATGCCATTGTAGAAAATATCTATGCACAGTCAGCCATGATTTGTTAGTGAAAATGTATAATAACAGGTGTTTATTGAGATTAAGTGAGTAATTTTTGGCTGGTCATGTGATCCTATCATGGCAGCCCCCTTAATAAAGTCACAAAATTGCAATTGATTCTTTGGGTGTAAATATTATTTAATAAGGAAGAAATTACTGAGCGCACCTTTAAGATCACACGACTAGCCAAATACTACTTGCTTTATATCACTGTGATTGGCCACTTTCACTTGTGAAATATATTAATTATGGCTGACTGTGAATATACAGACTGATCCCACTGTGAATTTGGTGACAGTAGGTCAAAAGTTCTTCAGCTGAAATCGGTCTTGCCGAAACTCAAACCACTGTCTCCAGTGGCGGAAGCTGGAAGTGATGTTGAACGCATAGACATGGGTAAGATCCAGTTTCCTGGTGAAATGTACACAGAGTGGCGCCAAAAGCAAGTTGTATATTTAGTTGTAAATTATGTAATACAGTCAACAGGAATCCATATGTTATTAACCATACACCTTAACCTAAACCCCAACCCTAAACCTTACTGTCAGTGGCAACCTCTGAATCGCTCATCATTGCAATTACTTCCTGGTTTCCATGGGACCAGAACCCATACATAGAATGCTGCCATATCATTCATAGCAGCATAAAAAAAAATACTGATCCTGAAGCTGATGGTGTAATATCTGCACCACTAGCTTTGCCAAGCAGAACTGCAAAAATAGTGACTGTTTTCAAACAGCTTTGCTAAACCCTCTGCCATAGGTCACCCAAACAGAAAGTCCCCGCCCCAAACTCAAGCCATTGGTTGAACCAATGTTGCTATGTGGGTCTGTTCAAGATTCTCAACTAAACCCCACAGAGCCATAGTATATACACCTTTAGGGGAAATAAACCTACAAATGGCTTTTTTATAGTTGTCTCTGCATATTAAGCTGGGATGGGAGAAAGCATTTTAACATCAGAAGAATTACACACTTCAACTAATGGTAAAATCTTGGAGCTTCCAAGCACAAATGTCAACTTTTCTAAATCATCCATTTTCAAAGACTTGAAGTGGTGGCTACACTGAGAAAAAAGCAATCCAGCTCAAGGTCATCCTAAAGGTTTCAGACCCCAACTGGCAGCAGGGGATTGATTAGTTTGGCAAAATCGATTTTACCTAGGAGCTGTGTCCTTATTTAGGCCGATTCGAGTGATATGAAAACCCTTGATGGTACATGACAGGGAAATTGACTGGATGGTTCCAGATTTTGCTGTTTGTTTGTTTATTTATACAGATGAGTATCTGGATTTTATAAGCGAATTTCGAAAAGTCATCTCTGCGGTCTGCGTCTACTGGACTCAATGCATTTTCTATATTAAGTAATGCTTGTGCATTTCATGAAGTTTTTTTCATAAACTCCATGTTAAGTGATATGTAATGGCAAGTTTCAGTAGGTGTCAGTATCATTTTGAGAATCAAAGTTTAATCCACCATTTACCATCTCCAGTAATCTCATTGGAATACTAGGAGTATAGAGACAGTGGAATGTGCTGGAAATCTTGTTTTGTCCAGTGTCCTTGCATCATGCCTGTCCATATGTACAAGCCGCCCCCTACCCATTAACCTAAATGTCTTACCTTCTGAGTGGCAGATACCCCTATCACACTAATCCTGGTAAAGAGCAAGGGTTTATGTTGGTTACAAACGACCTTGCGAGTGGAGCTCCATGTAGGGTATCAAAGCTTGAGTTGTGGTTGAATGCTCCGTGAGCTAGGCTTGTCCTTCTCAACAGCTAGTACATCTTACAATCCGTCAGATGTCAAAGTAGCTGCTAAGCCCTTTGTGAACAGATCAGGCTGAAAGAAAAGAAAAGAAAAGAAAAGAAAGAAAATTACATTTGTAATTTAATTCATATTTTGATAAACTGATTTGTATATTTTGTAAATGGGTTAATTTTTTTTTTGTTTGTTTGTTTGCTTGTTTGTTTGCTTTTTCAGGCCCTGCTATTCCAGTGGGAGTTGATGTACAAGTGGAAAGCTTGGACAGTATTTCAGAAGTAGATATGGTAAGTTTTCCTAAGCAATTCCAGTTGAAATGTAGTGTTCATTTTTCATTACCAATATAAAACAAAATGTTAAAAAAAAATGTAAAAAAAAATACTAAATAATAATAATAATAATAACATATATATATATATATATATATATATATATATATATATATATATATATATATATATATATATATATATGTTATTATTATTATTATTATTTAGTATTTTTTTTTACATTTTTTTTTAACATTTTGTATATATATATATATATATATATATATATATATATATATATATATATATATATAGTATTTTTTAATAAAATGAAAACAAAAATATAATAAAATAAAACAAAAAATTATATAGAAAAAAAATATATACAATAAAACAAATTTTTTTTCTTTTTTTTCTTTTTGGAGTCCTTCTTGTATCGAGTTCCTGACATACTTGGGTGCCTCTCACGAAAAAAAAATTCCAGGTCACGTTTAAATCTAAAAGAAACAAAAATAAATGTTTTAAATAAATAAAATAAAGCATATTTTTGCAGAATTCTTGTTACCAAATTACTTCCATTATTCTCAGTGGTGATTTTCATCAGATTCCATTTTCTGAAATTCAGTAACTGTCATAAGTGAATTACAATCAATACAAACATGATAAAACTATACAATTAAAATATGTATTCAAATGTATATATGTCATTATTACAGTAATTAGACGGAAATTACAGGAATGAGAATGTCATGATAATAATGTAAAAGAAAGATCTTAGAAAAAAGATCTTAAAAGATCTAAACAACTGCTGTCTTTTTCTTCAAGCTTTTTCTTGTGAAATTGGGTTGAAATACACATGGCAAGTTCTTGAGAGGTTTCATAAGATTCACCCTCACATTCATAATTATGTTGCTTTTTGCCCTTTTATTACTGCCTTTATTGCAGTTACTGTGTCCCACAAGGATATTCTCAAAAAAGAGATGCTGAGTCTCTGATGGGAGAAACTTTGATTATGAATGTTCTTTTTCCTTCTGTTGTAACAGTATATGACAACCATGCTTTCACTGTGTTCTTGTTTTGTATTTCCCTCTTGGTCGAAGCCTTCATGTGGTGTATCATAGAAACTGTGGCGCTGTTGTTGACCATATACAATTACTGGATCCTCAGAATGCAGGAGGGATGATCTGCTTGTATTACGTGCTTGCATGTATTTAAAACAAACTACAAAGAAAATGTTAGATATCTGAATTTATGTATCAAGAAAATTAGAAAGTCTCTCATAATATGTCAAGAACATGTTGGGGTCATATTTCACAGCAAATTGAAAAGAAGGAGAGAAGAAATTATATTTTGCTTAAAGATAATTTAGCCTTCTTTTAGGACCATTAAGTTTTTTGCATTCTGACATTATATTCATTACAATTAAGCACATACTCCCCTCCCACCCCATTCCCATTATCATAATGCAGCAAATATATTTTCATTACTGTTATGCATAAAAACAATAAAATTATTTTAATTAAGTACTTATAGATCATGGTAGTATCATTATAATGCACTATATTACAGTAATGAGAATTACCATTGAGAATAATGGGAATTATAAAAACACAAACGTAAAATGGTAAAGAGAACATCTTAATGGTCCTAAAATATGCTTTATTTTCTTTATAGTTAATAACATTTATTTTTTATTTTATTTGTCTTATCCTAATGTGTGCATGTGTCAAAAAGGATGGTACAGTGTCCTGTGCATAATATTGATTAGCAGAAGAGATCATTACAGAATTATTTGGACTGTATAGGAATTATTATTACACTCTAAATGAATATTGTGAAAGTTCTCTCTTTAAATTACTTTTCCAACTTTGTAGGACTTCACTATGACATTGTACCTGAGACACTATTGGAAGGATGAGCGCTTGTCCTTCACCAGCACCACAAATAAAAGTATGACTTTCGACGGCCGTTTGGTGAAGAAGATCTGGGTTCCTGATGTGTTCTTCGTCCACTCGAAGAGATCTTTTATTCATGACACCACCACAGAAAATATCATGCTGAGAGTGTTCCCTGATGGACACGTTCTTTACAGCCTGAGGTAATTAAGCAAAATAGCAGATTCCCGACACTAACATTTCTGACTTTTAAGTGAGGCATCATAATTCTGATTATAAGTTATTTATATATGTAAAGAGTTTAAATGCATTCATAGATGGACTCATATTTATTAGCCTGATTTATTATTGTACATTGTGGGAAAAATATATTAATATTAGTTCATATTAGTTATTTTGGTTATTTAGCAGCTTGCATTTCACCTCCAAGCAACTGCACTCCTGCTTGTGGTTTCCTTTAAATAAAATGTGGTTAGAAAACAAAAGCATGTTGCTGAGCTTAGGCATTTGCATATTGCTGTGGTGTTAAAATTAGAACTGTGCTTCTGGACTGTGATGTTTTTGCCATGTCTTTTGTGCTGCGAGTTAAAAATTAGGCCAAGCTACCTGCGTGCAGGCTATAATCAAGGGCTAGCATGGAGTTCAAAGTCAAATTTCAGACACTGTTCTGGCTCCAGGGAAAGTGTCATTATTGATGGGACTGACCCAGATTATTTCCATTGCCAACAAAATGATAGATACCACTGAATGTGCTGATGATTTACTATAAAAAACACAGGAAAGAAAAATAGAGGGGAAATGAGATGAGCTTAAGTAGCGGTTTGATAAATGCCATTCTGGACAAGCATTACTAAGCACATTTACATTGCATTTACATTTGTTCAAGGCAGATGCTTTCTTGCCAAAGTAGCTTAAAATAAATGACTGAAAAAAATCCTAGACTAGTTTTTCAATTCTTCTTTGCAAGTATAAAATTGGTTGATGTTTAAACAGTCAGTGCCTATGACTTAAACTTCAGCAGCAAATAAGCATTAAGAGTTTGATTTTGATTCATTTCAGTTAGTGAATCAGATCACACTGTCAGGATTTTTCATGTGTTAAAATATTTTTGTAAAATGTTTTTTTTCTCTCTCTATTACTATAGGATATTTTATTACATTGGTGCATAAATGAAAATGATTAAATATTCAGAGTGGGAAAACACCTTGAATTTTTAACTGGATTTTTACTCCTAGCAGTAAATATTTTGAATCTACTTGGCTACAAAGATTGATTGGTAGAATGATCGTTCCTCTGATTGAAAGAAGAAGAAAAAATAATCACTGTTTAAGCCATTTCAGACCAAATGCATAAATGCTGACATATTTTTATTTAATTTTATTTAAAAGCTATTTTGCCCAAACCAGTCCTATCAGCTCAGAATACGTCCAAGCTAATCGAAAATTCCTTGGATTTTGGTTTAAAAAAAGTGAAGCAGGAAGTTTTTGTGAGGACCATGATGAAAGGAAGATCTGAGAGTTTCTAATCAGCACTGTACTTGGTTCTTGTGTCCAGGGTGACGGTAACAGCAGCCTGTAACATGGACTTCAGTCGTTTTCCACTGGACTCACAGACCTGCTCTTTGGAATTGGAGAGCTGTAAGTGAATCACAAATATTTAGTGCATTTTTAGTGTTATTTTTAGTGCAGCACATGTTCAATTCACGCTGCCAGTTTAGTTTTAAATTGGATCACTCTTTTATAGACGCCTACACGGATGAGGATCTGATGCTGTACTGGAAAAGTGGAGATGAGTCTTTGAGTATAGATGACAAAATCTCCCTCTCACAGTTCCTCATACAGAAGTTTCATACTACCTCTCGGCTGGCATTCTACAGTAGCACAGGTATCGGTTGGATTGTGACAATCTGTTTAAAGGGATAGTTCACACAAAAGTAAAAATTTCATCATCATTTACTCACTCATGTTGCTCCAAACATGTATAACTCTCTTTCTGTGGAACACAAAAGGAGATAGTAGGCAGTGTTTGTCTCAGTCACCATTCACTTTCATTATATTGTATGAAAAAAATGCAATGAAAGTGAATGTTGACTGGTAACATTGTGCATAACTTCTCATTTTGTGTTCCAAGGAAGAAAGTCATATGGGTTTGGAACATATGAGGGTGAGTAAATGATAACCACATTTTTATTTTAGGTGAACTATCCAATTCTATTAAAGCAAAAAAAAAAAAAAAATATATATATATATATATATATATATATATATATATATATATATATATATATATATATATATATATATATATTTTTTTTTTTTTTTTTTTTTTTTTTTTTTTTTACTGTTTACTATTACAAATTTGTTTGGTGACGCTGTTGATGGCACAGTAATTACATGTGTCAGCTTTAATATGTTTTTTAAAGAGGTATTTTTTTTTTATATAATTTTTTTTTTTTATCCCTGAGGTCCACTTATAATGTTAGTAAAGATTTTTTATTTATTTTTTTTTGCACTAAAACTGTCATAATTTACTAATATATAATAAATTTCAGTCACTGGCCCTCTGTTTGAAACACTTGGTTTGAAGCTATATGGCCCTTTATGATGTCAATGTAAACGGCCAATGTTATGATTGGCTAACATCGTGCAGCCCCTAAAATTCAACCATATTTCAAACTCAATCTGATGAAAATGTCCAACAAGCTCCACAACATTATAAAATTACATTTCAGGGTTTACACATAACGTGCACCCAATACAATGCATCCAAACAAATTAAGTACAGTGGCACCTTAAATATAAAACAGACATGACATTTGAAATATTTGTGAAAGAAACTGTTTACTTATGGTCCAATAGAGTTTTTAACTGCCCCATCTTTAATAATGCTCATTCAATAACCATTCATTTGCAAAGCTGGTTCACAAGCAATCCACTCTGATCTGAAGTGAAAAAACATAAAATTCTTGCTGAAATGTTCTGAATACACATACGGGATGTGTTCCTACCAGTCAGTGGCAGCAGAATGAGATGCGTTTTTAAAAGTTGCAATTGGACTGCTCTTAAAGCATGGCGCATATTGCCGAAAACACATCAAAGCGATCACAGATGCTTCTAGTGCATCTTTACAAAATAGCGCAGATGGGTTTAAAAATGCATCTGTGCAATGAAAGTGGACTCAGCAGGAAACCGATGGAGTGCGTACTCCGGGTAGGGAAGTAGGTATTGCCCCAAGTGAAGGAGATCAAGTACCTCGGGGTCTTGTTCACGAGTGAGGGGACAATGGAGCGGGAGGTTGGCCAGAGAATTGGGGCAGTGGGGGTGGTATTGCACTCGCTCTATCGAACCGTTGTCATGAAAAGAGAGCTGAGCCGGAACGCAAAGCTCTCGATCAACCAGTCAATTTTCATTCCTACCTCACCTATGTTCATGAAGGCTGGGTCATGACCGAAAGACCTAGGTCGCGAGTACAAGTGGCCGAAATGGGTTTCCTCAGAAGGGTGGCGGGCTTCTCCCTTAGAGATAGAGTGAGGAGCTCAGTCATCCGTGAGGAGCTCGGAGTAGAGCCTCAATTTGCGTCGAAAGGAGCCAGTTGAGGTGGTTTGGGCATCTGGTAAGGATGCCCCCTGGGTGCCTCCCTAGGGAGGTGTTTCAGGCACATCCAGCTGGGAGGAGGCCTCGGGGAAGACCCAGGACTAGGTGGAGAGATTACATCTCTACACTGGCCTGGGAACGCCTTGGGGTCCCCCAGTCAGAGGTGGTTAATGTGGCTTGGGATAGGGAAGTTTGGGGCCCCCTGCTGGAGCTGCTGCCCCCGCGACCCTACTTCGGATAAGCGGTTGAAGATGGACGAATGGGTTCAAAAACGGTCCAGGACTCCTTCAAAACAGCAAGAAACAGTGCAACAATTCTAACTTGACCTCATGTCTTTTAAAAGTGGCACGACATGCATGATAATGGTCAAGGCTGTTCGTCTAGTGCGTATTTATGTAGAAAAACATTTAAATCCAGAGGCACATGAAGGTGTCCTTTGTAAGTCCCCTTAAAAGTGTAGATGAATCTCCGATGACAGACCCATCTCTTTCCTCTTCACTTTTGTAACTGAGCACCAGTTGGCAGGGCCAAGGGTTCATTGTCTAAAAATTAAGCTTTAAGATGCTGTCATATGCAGATGTATTTGGTCCTTGTGTCATCACAAGTTCCACAAATTCCAAAATGGGCTAAATAATTGCTCTTTTTCTATTAAGGAGGACATTTTCAGTTCCGAAACTTACAGTATTTTTTTTACAGTACCAAGATCTCTTATATGCCAAAAGATCAAGTAAAATTTGATTCCTCATCTCATGACGCCTTTAAATAATTTTATATAAATGTCTATTTTTGGAATATTGTGCAATAAAGGTGTGCTTGTGGCATATTTCTTTAAAATAATTGCACATAGTTTGATATTTTTTTATCTGTGCAATGAAATTCAGATATTTTTTTTAATGTGGCTCACTTGGTAAATGTATGACTTGTATTTTATCTCTCTCTCTCTCTCTCTCTCTCTCTCTCTCTCTCTTCAGGATGGTACAACCGCCTGTATATAAACTTTACGCTTCGCCGCCACATTTTCTTCTTCCTGCTGCAGACTTATTTCCCTGCTACACTTATGGTTATGCTTTCCTGGGTGTCATTTTGGATTGATCGCAGGGCTGTTCCAGCTAGAGTTTCACTGGGTGAGATTACCACAAATTGGCATTTTTGCCACTGGCATAGCTTCCTGTGCCATGTAATGTATTAGGCTTCTACACATTTTAACAGGTTGTGCTGAATTTTATCCAGGTATCACCACGGTGCTCACCATGTCCACCATCATCACTGGGGTGAACGCCTCCATGCCCAGAGTTTCCTACATCAAAGCTGTGGATATTTATCTGTGGGTCAGTTTTGTGTTCGTGTTCCTGTCTGTCTTGGAATATGCGGCAGTCAACTACCTGACCACAGTCCAGGAGAGGAGAGAGCGCAAGCTCAGAGACCGGGTTAGAGAACAGGTAAAGGAAAGGAAATGTTTAAAGGAATAGTTCACCTAAAAATGAAAATTCTCTAATCATTTACTCACCCTTGTGGCTTCTCAGATGTATATGACTTTCTTTCTTCTGCTGAACACAACGAAAGACTTTTAGAAGAATATTTCAGCTCTGTAGGTCCACACTATGCAAGCGAATAGTGACCAAATCTCAGAAGGTCCAAAAAGCACATAAATGCAGCATAAAAGTAATCCATATCAATCCAGTAATTAAATCCATGTCTTTAGAAGTGAAATGATAGGTGAAGGTGAGAAACAGATACATTTTATATCCCTTTTTAACATAAATCTCTACCTTTGATCAGCCCCCACCAGTAGGTGACAGAACGTGAAAGTTAAAGTCACTTCCACACCAGAATGTGGAAGTGAAAGTGTAGATTTCCAGTTAAAAAGGACTTAAATATTGATCTGTTTCTAACCCACGCCTATCATATCGCTTCTGAAAACATGGATTTACCCACTGAAGTTGTATGGGTTACTTTTATGGTGCTTTTATGTGATTTGTTTGTGCTTCAAATGACTGGTCACCATTCACTTGTATAGTAAGGACCTACAGAACTGACATATTATCCTAAAAATATTAATCTGTGATCTGCAGAAGAAAGAAAGTCATACACATCTGAGATGGCATGAGGGTGAGTAAATGACAAGATCATTGTCTTTTTGGGGTGAACTATCCTTTTAATGATAATACCCTTTCTCTTTCATCACATTATTCAGGAATAGTTTGAAATATTCTGTCATAATTTTCTAACACTCATGTTCCAAACCTGTATGACTTCCTTTCTTCCATGGAATACAAAGTTTAGCAGAATGTCTCAGCTGCTCTTGTCCATATACAGTAAATCAGGATGGCTGTACAATAAAAAAGCACAATAAAAAAAAGGGTTTATATTTAGCCAGCAATTTAGTCCTAATGCTGAAAAATTCACCCCCAAGGGCAGTCTTCATTTCTAAGATGAGAATCATGGGATATCAGATTTTAATAATGACAGAATTTCTACCTTTATATGCACCGTTTCTCTTTGCTTCTCAGATAATTTGGTTTACTGCAAGGGCAGCTAGGTCTTTTAGAAATACTCCTTCCTGTTTATGTATATTGTTGCAAACTTTTACCATTAAAACCATTTACATGCCGGGATAAAGAAAAGCGATGCAAAAACAAGACGCATGCTATAAAATGGAATACATTTAATGCTTCTTTAGGGCTAAACAGTTTTAATACTGAATTTTAATGGAGCTCACCACGAACACGATCAGCTCCATGACCTGTTGAGTAAAAGCAGCAAGTTTGGATTTGTGGAAGTGCAAAAGATATTTGAGAGCTACAGCAAAGAGGCAAGATTTTCAGTGAAACACCCAAAACT
Source organism: Moxostoma hubbsi (assembly GCA_032164185.1). NCBI lineage: Eukaryota > Metazoa > Chordata > Actinopteri > Cypriniformes > Catostomidae > Moxostoma > Moxostoma hubbsi. The sequence goes on from JAVLUX010000023.1 coordinate 7,826,011, forward strand.
GAAAATGAATTTACTTAATAAAATGTTCCTCTCATTCATAGCTCTACAATCTAATTTGCAAATTTAATTTCAGTCTGTTCCTGGAACAAATCTATCGCTGGCTTCAGAAGACTAAGAAACATAGCTTAATAGTATGGACTGATGGTGTGTTCACATCATGTCTGCATTTACCGTAATTACAAGATTCTGACTGGTTAAAAGCATGCACGTTTTTACAGAACTAGTAATAAGTCATAAACTCTGAATTATATGACGGTCTCAACATGACAGTCGTGACATCATGTGCAAAGAACCAATATGGCAGTGGCCTTGAGTTTTTGAAATTTGGCCTCAACACAAATTTCTGTTTCATTTGCCGTTGTTACCTGGAGTGCTTTCTTTGTTCTTAAACATTCTGCAAGAACATATAGAGGTGATAAATTAACATAGTGATATTTTGCTGTTATCAAGAACAAAGCTATTTTGGCAATATGAGTGTTGCCATAGAAATAAACAGCTCAGAGTAGAATCTCCCAGTTGCCGTCTCTTAATTACAGTAATATCTACACAACATGAATGCAGCATAATTATTTTAAGCTTCATATGAAGTCGTCCTTCATAAATTCATAGGGCTTTCAAACAAAATGAGGGTGTGTAAATAATCACACATTAAAACATTTTTTGGGTTAACCGTTTCTTTAAGGACTTTTAATAATGTTGATAAATTAGTCAGCCATATGCTCATTAATGCCAATGGTTAATTTCCCCTTCTTAATGAACTCTTCTATCTCTTTGCACTTTTTCCTCCGGGACACTTAACTCAACCTGTTCCAGTCATTGTCCTGCACCTGCGGTATGTCCCACACCAGGACCATGATGTTGGATGGGACCTACAGTGAGGCTGACACCAACAGCCTGGCAGGCTACACAGAGGCTCCCATGGTTCCAGACGAGGTGATATCGGAGAAACAGGAGCATATGGTGGTTCACCTGTCGATGAGCAGTGAGTCCACCACCACTAAGAAGAAGGGCATCCGCGCCTTAAGTATTATGCAGAACACACACGCCATTGATAAGTACTCTCGTATGATCTTCCCGGGAGCTTATATAATTTTCAACATTATTTATTGGTCAGTTTACTGCTGATCGTGTTCTCTTTTGGACTTGAGACAACCATCATGCTGACTTTTTGATGCACATCAAACACTGGCCCATGTGATACCAAACTGCAGTTACCTTTGTCATTTTTCATACTTTAAAAGAATGGAAAATGGAAAGACAAGATGTGCAAGTTAGGAGGTGTTTCTTTTTTTAAATGAGTGCTTAATTTAGGCCTTTTCAAGTTGAAAATTACTTCTAAAATACTGATTAGATTTTGTAAGGGCATATGTGTTTTCTTGTCATGTTCATGTCATTTGCCTATTAATGATTCTGTATGTAGTTGAACTGGAAATAGCTTCTGTTTTAAAGGTGCACTAAATAAGTTGTTACACTTTTACACCTAATGAAATGTATAAAATTTACACTCACAGAGATGAAGATTCCAGTCATATCAGTGGCTTAGAAAATACTTGTTTTATTATACACTGAGCCCCCTTCATATGGGCTGCAATGTTGAGATCACATGACCAGCTGTGTCTTGCAATTGACTGAAAAAATATTAAGAATACATGCTCAACACACTTTAAACAAATAAAAAAATACATAAAATGAAACAAAAGAACATGTAAAAAAACAGACATGTAATCCAAACAATATAACAACAAAAAGCCTACATTATTTACAAATAGTGAAATACATTATTCAGGAATAATTCACCAAAAAATTTACAATTCTGTCATTATTTACCAGTGTTGGGTGAAATCCGATTAAAAATGTATTAGATACTGTACTCTAATTTCTTTTTAGTCAGAAATACTGTAATGCATTACATTTTAAATTATTGTAATTGGATTACAGTTACTATCAATTGAAGTAATTATTTTCTCTACATTATTTGGGTTACACATATTTCTAAAATTATATAGACAGACAGACAGACAGACAGATAGATAGATAGATAGATAGATAGATAGATAGATAGATAGATAGATAGATAGATTACTTTTAAAATATAAATTCATATGTTCACGTGTACGCCTGTTTGAATCTCTTTGACAGCTGAGGGTGTGCGACAATCAGTGGCGAGCCGTGCATTTAAAGTCTAGGCCTTCAGTGTGATTCATGCCATTAAGAAAACACAGTTTCACAATGAATAAGACACCCTATACCTTTGGGCATCATACATTATGTCGCAGCTAACTAATAATACCAACTGACATATTAAAAACATGTCCACGCACGAAAGCTAGAACTTGAAATGACACTTAATGCTCAAGCAAGCCTAATTTTAACTGCAGAATGACTATTTTGCGAAATTAACATCTCCAATCAGTCATTAAAAAAATCATAATTTTTCATATGAATCTACCAAGGAGGTCTATAATACCTGGAAAAATCTATCTAGTAATATTTGCAATTTAAATGTTGCTTGCAATAAATTTAGTTTTGTCAGGGTACACACGGTTATGCTGCGTTCCATTCAAGTTGGATATTCCTACTTGATATCTCTGACCATAAATGTATTCCATTCCCCGATACTTGGAACAATATGCTCCAGTTAGCTTAGCAGGTGTTTGACTCTCATTAGAAATGTCTCCTAGCAACCCAACTGATAAACAATGCTGCAATGCTAGCTTTTGTGTTACAGGTGTACAATTGCCAAAAGAGATTATAATTTACCATGTTTTATGAACCTGTTTCTGCAGGCGTTTGTTAAACTAGCTTTAATATCATGTGATGTGGAAACAAACTCAGTTACATAATAAAGTGAATGTTTATCACTTACTTTGTATATCTCCCTGAGTGTCAACATGTTTGTGTGACATCATGCCCCTATATCTCAGCAAAATCGGAGTTGAGAATTTCTGCACGCGCGTACAAGTTGTAATTCTGACTTCAAGATGCATTCCATTGCGCTTTTCCTAGTAGGATATGCTTAAAATCCAACTTTCTGAGTTGATTAGAATGCAGCAATACTTTTCAAAACTTGATCTGGCACTGAATGCTCCAGCAGCCTAATTTACACTTAGAAAATTCCTGATGTTGCTATAACAATGCAAAAAGCACTAACTAATTTACTTGAAGTGAAAATCAGTCCTCCTTTCCTGTTTAATAAATTAAGCAATCACACGGTCATGCAGAATATCTTGTGTTTTTAAATCCACAAAGATCTCTTTCTCAATGGCAATACCAGCAGTGATGACAGCCGACTCGTCAGACAGCTTGATCTTATGCTCTTGAATTATGTACATCACTTAAAGTGTGATTGCGTCACTCCAGGCCAGCTGGAAGGCCCCGACTGGGACATAGCCTAAAGATCACACCCACCAAGAACAAATGAATCAATCTGATTGGCAAATTAATCTGACAATCTGACTTGAGTTGCCCATTCTTTTGCACTGTTGAGGGAATCTGAAGAAATTCTGAAGGCCTGAGTGGGTGGAGCTCAAACTCACACGCCGATTCAGATTCTGGCATGTGATTTGTGAAACAGTTGTCACATTTTGCTTGTAAGCATCAAGGACTAAATTCTGACTGGATTCGCTGTCCTTTTCTGCATATTGCGGCGCCGTTTTGTGCTCCGTTCTGCATAACGCGGCGGCTCATTCAGTCTGCCCCTGAATGGCCGAAAAGTGCGTCGGCCCACCAGGAAAATGACGGTATGCCAGATTGCCAGTCCAGCCCTGGTAGATATTACTTTGAATTTACTGAGTTGGAAAAAAAACACTTTTGGAAGAAACATATTTAAAAAGTAAATTAAAAGTAAAGTAATTAGAAATGTGATTTTCAAAGTAATTTGTAATGTAATCTGATTAAAATTTTAAAGAAGTGATGAGTAATTTGTAGTGGATTACTTATTTTGACCAATTACCCAACACTGTTATTTACTCACACTTATGTTGTCCAAACCCTCACCAGTCCAAACAGACTGAGTAAAAATTACGAAGTAAAAATCACTTAGTGCACCTTTAAGTATATATATTTGTTTATCTGCACAATATCCGGTTCATTTCATTTAGGAAAGAGTTAATGCAAAGGCAATCAGTCATGTAATGTATCATGTTTACCAGTAATGGGATATAGAATCTCCTGTCAGTTTGAGGTATGTATGGATTCATGTGTTGTGTGTGCACTTGTATGTGTATTTGATACCATTTAATTTCATATTTGAAAATTAAGTCACTTGGTCTTTACTATAGCTCATTTACATGCATTTTAGTTCACTGATTATACATTTTATATTACATATTCCAATATAAACCTACAGATTTGCCATTATACCTTACAAGAGTTGAGGATACAAGCTTGTTCATGTATGGAGTCAGTATAGGCTAAATGTTACTATGTGATGCATTTAAACATTCTTGAATACAACTTGAAAATGCCTTATGTGTGACATTAAACACTGACAGTAAACATTTTGTTTACTCTTGTCTTTTGGTAGGATGATTTTAGTACACATAGAGGTATAACATACAAAATTGTAAAATATTTGTCACTGTAAATGAAAATGCTGTGAGCTGTACATGTGCTTAAAGTTCTTGTTAATACTTATTTGAAAGATAACTAAACCATCACAGATATTGATGTTTTTGTAATTGTTGGAAAGTTAAGAATGTACAATGTATTGACCAGAAAAAGGTGCAATGTAATAAAACATGTTTGTAAAAAATATAGGCCTACACATATGTTGAATTTTAAAAAAAGTAGTACAGATGAACAGGCTACAGTTAAATTGGGCTATTGTTCAACAAATGAAGAGGGCACAAACATGGGACAAATCACATCTCACAACTTTACCTGCATTAGTTTTCAAAATAGCAACATTTTCACTTTTAAATTAATCAGAGATGATCACTAGACAGTGGCGGAGCAGGGGGGTTGCAATTGCAGCGATTTCTGTTTTAGTCATTTTTTTAGTCATTTTTTGCCACAATTTAGTCCTTTAGAGGTGAAATCATCTCTGTACAAATGTACAAACCTAACGTGCACACACCAAGGTCGCCAAACCTCTCTGTCCTGGGTGTCATTGTATCCACTCACCCCTTAACTTACTTCAATGGTGGCAAAAGCATAACTATTTAATTTTATATGCATAAAACACACTGTAATCACTTCATATGGTTACATATTTTGTATTACAAATACTACATTCAGTTTTTTTCTTTCTTTTTGAAGCCACTGTCAATTAATCATTAGTTAATTACGTAATTAATTACTAGTTTATTAAATAACATTGTGTCAACTAAATGAAACTTTACAGTGTTGGTCATGCATAAAAAAAAAACCTGAATGGAAACTTGATATGTGCATATACTTAAAATATTCTCCCAAAAAGAGTTTTCCATAAGTAACAAAGGAATGTTCTGTGTTCAAAACAAGTTAAGCTCAATCGACAGCATTTGTGGCATAATGTTTACCAATTACCACAAAAAAATGCATTTTGACTTGTTCCTTCTTTTCTTTAAAAAAAGGCAAAAATCGAGGTTAAAGTGAGCCACTTACAATAGAAGTGAATGGGAACAATGAAAGTTTGTAACAGATTGACCTAATTGATTGGGGTGCCAAGCAGGTGATTAAACCTACTAATTTTCTTAGAGTCAGTCAACCATACAAAGGATTCAAATATTAAAAAAATAGGAACCCTTAACATGTGGATGAAGAATTAACACACAAACAGCTACAGGCTCAATTCATTGAAACTGTTATTAGTTTAAGGATATAACATTTAGTGAGGGAAAAGCATTAATGATTAACAAATGCAAACAGTAAACAAAAAAATATTCAATTTACAATAGAATTATTCAAAAACTCAATTCCCCAATTTTGGGCCCCATTTAACAGGACAACATTTTTCAACAAAAAGAAATTAGTTCGTTCAAAAGGTAAATTCATTCAAATTCAGTTCATTCCTTTCAACTCATTTGCCGCAAACCACCAGTTTCACAAATTCGCATTAACAGTTCTTGACTGAGTTCTTAATCCAGCATAGTAACTTGTGCATCAGAGTTCATTTTCTCTTAGTCCTTTAAGAATCATTAAGTCCATTCAGACCAGCACTGAGCAACCACTGTGCAGTTCAGAAAGAGGTTCTCTTTTTAACACCTCAAACAATATTTTCCCAGTCTCATGGACAAGGTCTCAACTAGCAAACCCAACAGAAGAATATAAGGAGAAAAAAAAAAACAATACTTGTTTGGTTTTTTGTCCAGTCAGTCAGTCAAATGATCTGTCCTCCATTGTTGTTTGGACCATTGGTGGTTTCTCTGAACATCCAGCAACTTCCAAAAGACACATAAATCCCAGGGCGATCAATGAAATATTCCTTTTTCCTCACAGGTTTCTTGGATATATGCAGGGATTAACGTCCCACACCTTTCCATTGCACAAGGCATTGCTCTCCAACTGCTATCTTCCAACTATTTTAAGCCATGTGCTCCACACATCATGTGACTCAGTATATCATGTGATTCAATGCATCATGTGACTCAGAACATCATGTTCGTCACACTCCCTTTCCCTTGTAAAAAGCAAAACAATTAGGTGACAGGCTTATTGTTGAGGTCAGAAAATCCAAGGAATTCCTCTTCATCTGTATCTTCTTGGAAAAGATCCATCAATTTCACGCGCTGAATCTCCTCCAGGTCTTTTGCTGTGGGATAACATGGTTTTAGTTGACATACATGTATAGAACGCAAACCCTCTCCTGTTTCTTCCATTACAACCTGGTAATTTAAAGGACCCATCCGACGTATAATCCTATAAGGACCTTGCCACCTTGGTGCCAGCTTGGCTGAGAACTTCTTTTCTGCTTTAGAAAGGGGGTGAGAACGTAGCCAAACCCTATCATTGTTTTTGAATTCAAGATTGCGTCTCTTCTTATCATAATTCCTTTGCTGTCTCAGACGAGCTTTGGCCAAATTTTTTGTGACGAGTTCTTTCAAGTCATTGAGCTGAGCAAGGTTACTATATGCTGGTGAGTGAGGAGGAATGGTTTGTGGTTGTAACACAAGGTCTAAGGGACCTCTGAGTGGCCTACTGAGATTAAGCTCAGCAGGTGTGACACCAGTAGACTCTTGTACTGCTGAATTAAGAGCAAACCGGAATTTATGAAGATGCTGGTCCCAATGTTTGTGTTGGCTTTCTACATAGGAAGCCATCATAGTTTTCAGTGTCCGATTTATCCTTTCAGTGAAGTTTGTCTGGGGGTGGTAGGCTGTGGCAAACTTTTGGGTCAAGTTCCAAGCTTTACAAGTCTCTGCAAAGATTTCTGACACAAATTGAGGTCCTTGGTCAGATAGAATGTACTCTGGGACTCCCCAACGAGTAAGGATTTCTTTGACCAGTATTCGTGAGACAGACAGAGCTGTAGCTTTCCTCAAGGGAAAAAGTTCTACCCATCTGGAGTAATAGTCAACAAAGACCAGTAGATAAGAATTTAGCTGAGAACTTGTGGGAAAAGGTCCCATTAAATCAACACCAAGCATTTCCCAGGATTTTGTTACCAGAGTTTGCTGTAACTTGCCTGCTGGTTTCTTAGCTTCTGGTTTGTAGCGTTGACAAACTGAACAATTCTGGACATAGTTCTTGACGTCCAAACTCATATTTGGCCAGTAAACAAGGGACTGCAATCTTCTATAGGTTTTGTATCTCCCTAGATGACCTGAAAGAGGATCATCGTGAAAGAAATTCAAAAGTCTGGCACGTAAAGAACTGGGTATCCACACTTGGTAGATGGTACGGTGTGGGAGCTGGACTATACGATAGACTTTGTCCTCAATAATGGTCAGAGTAATAGCGGAATTGACTCTTTTCTTTCCATCTCCAAGAATAGATTGATACAATGCTTGCACTTCGGCATCCTCTTGTTGGGCTTTCCATACCTCATCATCGGTAAAAGGAAAGACAGGCACCTCCACCTCCTTTTTGGTGGATTTTAACACTGTGGCACAGGTTGACAGGAGAGGGTCTGATGGAGCACGGGAAAGGGCATCTGGAACTGTATTGTATTTTCCTTTTCTGTATTCGACAGCAAATGTGAATTCCTGCAAACGTAATGCCCAGCGCATAAGTCGTGTGCTAGGTTTGTTGGTCTTAAATACCCAACCTAGTGAGGCATGGTCAGTTACCACTGTGAAATAACGACCTTCCAGGTAGTACCGCCACTTCTCCAGGGCCCAAACTACAGCAAGGCATTCTTGTTCTGTTGTAGAATAATTCCGTTCTGCCTGGTTTAAAGTCCGACTAGCGAAGGCAAGAACTTCTTCAGAGCCTAAACCTCTCTGCTGGACAAGTACAGCTCCCAGGCCAATGCCACTAGCATCAGTGTACACCACAAATGGTAAGTCAAAATTAGGATGTCCTAAGATTGGTGGCTTTACCAAATGATCCTTAAGGGCGTCAAAAGCAGTTTGACATTCGGAAGTCCATTTAAACTTCGCTCCTTTTCGTTTCAGAGCAGTGAGAGCCTCCGCTGTTTGTGAGAAATCAGGTACAAACCTGTGATACCATCCTGCCATTCCTAAGAAACGTTGAAGGGATTTCAGATTAGAGGGCACAGGAAAGTTTTTGATGGCTTGAGTTTTTTCAGAATTTACCTGAATGCCTTCAGAAGAAACCACATGGCCAAGGAATTTCAAGGTCTCTTGAAAGAAATTACTTTTTTTCATATTCACAGTGAGTCCTGCATTTCTCAGTATATCCAGGACAACTTGCAGGTCATTGAAATGCTGTTCTTTTGAAGGAGAGAAGACAATAATGTCATCTAAATAAACAAAACAGATCTTGCCTCTGAGATCTCCTAACACAGTCTCCATTAAACGTTGAAACGAGGCAGGAGCATTCTTAAGCCCAAAAGGCATTACCTTAAAATGGAATAGCCCATAAGAGCATACAAAAGCAGTTTTGTCTTGGCTTTCTGGGTCCATTTCTACTTGCCAATAGCCACTGTTTAAATCAAGAGTAGTGAAAATGGCAGTGCCTGTTAGAGATTCTAGAATTTCCTGAATTGTGGGTAAAGGATAGGCATCACTGTAAGTGACAGAATTTAACTTTCTGTAATCAACACAGAAGCGTAAGCCTCCTGACTTCTTTGGGATCAGGACTACAGGTGAAGCCCAAGCTGATGAGGAAGGCTCTATCACTCCTGAAGCCAACATCTCATCAATTAGTTCCTTCATGATCTTCTGCTTAGTAGGCGAAACTCTGTAAGGCTTCTGCTTCACAGGCATATCATGGGTGAGAACAATTTTATGGTTAAGCAACTTGGTACGCCCCAGTTTTGTTGTACACACATCCAAATTTTGTTGCAGCTGTTTCATAAATGTCAGTTTTTCCTTTTCTTCCAACTGAGCATTTTTGACTGCTTGCAGTATTACTTCCTCAGAAGGATTTGGATTCAACATTGTTGGGGCTATAGTTGTAATTAAGGCAAATTGCCGTTCTGGTCCCCAGTCATGCAGTTTTGGAATGTCATCACTGAAGGTAAACCTGTTTTTTTCATAGGGTTTGAACCAATAAGTATTGGTTGACACATCAATCTGTAACCCACTCAAAAACAGAAAATCAAGTCCCAGAACAGCAGAAAAGGCTAACATTTTATCAGACAACACTACGGTAGGCATCACCCAGTGACGACTGTGTAGCTGGAACTCCATCTCAGTCCACCCAAGTGGTTGCTTTGCTTCACCATCTGCCAAGTACAATGGTCCTTCTTTCCAAACATTCAATTCTTCCTCTGGATTTTTTATATTTTTCCAAAGTTTTTCAGAAAGAAGAGTAAAAGAAGACCCTGTATCCACAATAGCAGTTCCTTTCCACTGGCGTACAGTTAAGGGAACAACTAGTTGGTGAGGACTTGAATTACCAGTGGCCAATACAGGGGTTCTATACAATTTTTGGTTAGCAGCATTATGGTCCTTGATTTTAGAATCTCTTTTCTGTGTTAAGGTACTTACAGTCGGATGATTTTGAGGAACATGTGCATCCCTAACAACAACATTTGGACCTTTTGAAAATTCCTTATTCCTTTGAGCACTATGGTGCTGACAGGTAGCTGGTGAGTGGGACCCTTTGCATTTCCAACAGAACAATTGTCGAGTTCTATCTTGTTCTGGTTTACCTGAATTTTGCTGGCTCTGGGTGTCGGCTTTGGAAGCTACCTTACTGGTGAAACGTTTACGTTGCTCATATTGTTGTTGATTGTCTTTATCCTTTTCTAATTGTTGTCCTAAACGAACCAATTCATCCACAGAAGAAACTCTACGTCGAAGCTGACTTGCAATGCGAGGATTGATGTTTTTCAGGATGAGTTTGATCACTTCTTCATCATCAATTTCAGGCTTCCATCGTCTGCAAAGAGAACGATACATGTATGCAAAGTCTCTTATACTTTCATTTTCTCCTTGTATTCTATTACGAACTCTTTCTGCCAATTCATCCCCGTAATCTTCAGACAAAAAAGCTGAAAGAAAGCTAGTCTCAAACTCTGTCCATGTATGAATGGACCCTCGGGCTACATCCCACCAATCTCTGGCAGTCCCATGTAGCACATTTCGAAGGGTGGCCATCAGTTCTTCATTTGATAGAGGGACCAAAGCTAGAAAATCATGGCACTTTTCAGTGTAAGTTAAAGGATCTGGGTTATCCTCTTTCCGACCGAATGAAGGAAATTCTAACTTAATAGGACTATTTCCAACATATCGTCGACTGATATCTCCAGGTAACAGTGTATCTGTGAGCCCCCTTGAGCTCCTGTCAGGACGCCCTGGCTGCATGGTGGACTGTAATGGATACGATTCCTTTGTAACATCATGTACAATAGTCAAAGGGGAAGGTTGAGAGGAAGATAATACTTGAGAGGTAGTCACATGGGCATGCATGCTGGACTTCAATGAAGCCAAGTCTTGAGACACGGCGTTCACTTGCTGAGTTTGAGCATTAAATTCAGTCCGAAGATCTTCAATAGCTGTCCTGAGGGGCAGAATAATGGTGTCAATGTCCTTTAAAACTTGGTTCTGGAAACGTTCCAATCGCCAATTGATGTTAGCAGAATTCTGAGTTTGATGATATTCCAATTGCTTAGTTATTTCTTTTTGCAAATCTTTCTGCCCATCAACATACAACAGTCTCAAATCTTGATTGATTGTTGTCAAGGTATTCATAAGCTCTCCTTGGACATTCTGTTGTTCCTCTTTAATTTTTGTAAAAGTTTGAGCAAGGAGTTTCTGAAGTTTAACTTGATTGGATAAAATATTGGAATCATCAAAATCCCTGACATAGACATCTCGGTGTTGGAGAAGGTCCACAAAGCTTGGTAGTAAGGGAGGGGAAAGTGCCATATCATGACACAATTCCATATCAATTAAAGAACGGTTTGTCAGATGAATTGAAGTGGTTGATGTGTCTTGAAGAGGTCTGCAAATCTGTGGTATATTCAATAAGGGAACATTTTCTTCCCTACCATCTGAATTAAGTTCTGAGACTAAGGGGGTACAAATAGTGGAATGTTGTAAGGACTTAGGTTCTTGAAGAATGCCAGTATCCAGTGCTGATAATATATGGTAATCTTGTATTTTAGGAATAACATCCCTTATGTCTGAAGGGGTAGCAGAAATATCTGAGACATCCATTTGAAAAATAATTCACACACAAAAAAAGCAGCTTAAAAAAAAATCTTCATCCAATTCAAGTCCCATCTGGGGTGCCATTTTTTATGTAACAGATTGACCTAATTGATTGGGGTGCCAAGCAGGTGATTAAACCTACTAATTTTCTTAGAGTCAGTCAACCATACAAAGGATTCAAATATTAAAAAAATAGGAACCCTTAACATGTGGATGAAGAATTAACACACAAACAGCTACAGGCTCAATTCATTGAAACTGTTATTAGTTTAAGGATATAACATTTAGTGAGGGAAAAGCATTAATGATTAACAAATGCAAACAGTAAACAAAAAAATATTCAATTTACAATAGAATTATTCAAAAACTCAATTCCCCAATTTTGGGCCCCATTTAACAGGACAACATTTTTCAACAAAAAGAAATTAGTTCGTTCAAAAGGTAAATTCATTCAAATTCAGTTCATTCCTTTCAACTCATTTGCCGCAAACCACCAGTTTCACAAATTCGCATTAACAGTTCTTGACTGAGTTCTTAATCCAGCATAGTAACTTGTGCATCAGAGTTCATTTTCTCTTAGTCCTTTAAGAATCATTAAGTCCATTCAGACCAGCACTGAGCAACCACTGTGCAGTTCAGAAAGAGGTTCTCTTTTTAACACCTCAAACAATATTTTCCCAGTCTCATGGACAAGGTCTCAACTAGCAAACCCAACAGAAGAATATAAGGAGAAAAAAAAAAACAATACTTGTTTGGTTTTTTGTCCAGTCAGTCAGTCAAATGATCTGTCCTCCATTGTTGTTTGGACCATTGGTGGTTTCTCTGAACATCCAGCAACTTCCAAAAGACACATAAATCCCAGGGCGATCAATGAAATATTCCTTTTTCCTCACAGGTTTCTTGGATATATGCAGGGATTAACGTCCCACACCTTTCCATTGCACAAGGCATTGCTCTCCAACTGCTATCTTCCAACTATTTTAAGCCATGTGCTCCACACATCATGTGACTCAGTATATCATGTGATTCAATGCATCATGTGACTCAGAACATCATGTTCGTCACAAGTTAATGTGGCCAATTTAATGAGGGTTTAAACATACAGTGAGGAAAATAAGTATTTGAACACCCTGCTATTTTGCAAGTTCTCACACTTAGAAATCATGGAGGGGTCTGAAATTGTCATCGTAGGTGCATGTCCACTGTGAGAGACATAATCTAAAAAAAAAAAAATCCAGAAATCACAATATATGATTTTTTAACTATTTATTTGTATGATACAGCTGCAAATAAGTATTTGAACACCTGTCTATCAGCTAGAATTCTGACCCTCAAAGACCTGTTAGTCTGCCTTTAAAATGTCCACCTCCACTCCATTTATTATCCTAAATTAGATGCACCTGTTTGAGGTCGTTAGCTGCATAAAGACACCTGTCCACCCCATACAATCAGTAAGAATCCATCTACTAACATGGCCAAGACCAAAGAGCTGTCCAAAGACACTAGAGACAAAATTGTACACCTCCACAAGGCTGGAAAGGGCTACGGGGAAATTGCCAAGCAGCTTGGTGAAAAAAGGTCCACTGTTGGAGCAATCATTAGAAAATGGAAGAAGCTAAACATGACTGTCAATCTCCCTCAGACTGGGGCTCCATGCAAGATCTCACCTCGTGGGGTCTCAATGATCCTAAGAAAGGTGAGAAATCAGCCCAGAACTACACGGGATGAGCTGGTCAATGACCTGAAAAGAGCTGGGACCACCGTTTTCCAAGTTGGTAATACACTAAGACGTCATGGTTTGAAATCATGCATGGCACGGAAGGTTCCCCTGCTTAAACCAGCACATGTCAAGGCCCGTCTTAAGTTTGCCAATGACCATTTGGATGATCCAGAGGAGTCATGGGAGAAAGTCATGTGGTCAGATGGGCCCAAAATAGAACTTTTTGGTCATAATTCCACTAACCGTGTTTGGAGGAAGAAGAATGATGAGTACCATCCCAAGAACACCATCCCTACTGTGAAGCATGGGGGTGGTAGCATCGTGCTTTGGGGGTGTTTTTCTGCACATGGGACAGGGCGACTGCACTGTATTAAGGAGAGGATGACCGGGGCCATGTATTGCGAGATTTTGGGGAACAACCTCCTTCCCTCAGTTAGAGCATTGAAGATGGGTCGAGGCTGGGTCTTCCAACATGACAATGACCCGAAGCACACAGCCAGGATAACCAAGGAGTGGCTCTGTAAGAAGCATATCAAGGTTCTGGCGTGGCCTAGCCAGTCTCCAGACCTAAACCCAATAGAGAATCTTTGGAGGGAGCTCAAACTCCGTGTTTCTCAGTGACATCCCAGAAACCTGACTGATCTAGAGAAGATCTGTGTGGAGGAGTGGGCCAAAATCCCTCCTGCAGTGTGTGCAAACCTGGTGAAAAACTACAGGAAACGTTTGACCTCTGTAATTGCAAACAAAGTTACAAATTTTCTCAGGTGTTCAAATACTTATTTGCAGCTGTATCATACAAATAAATAGTTAAAAAATCATACATTGTGATTTCTGGATTTTTTTTTTTTAGATTATGTCTCTCACAGTGGACATGCACCTACGATGACAATTTCAGACCCCTCCATGATTTCTAAGTGGGAGAACTTGCAAAATAGCAGGGTGTTCAAATACTTATTTTCCTCACTGTAGAAATGTGAAGCTAATTTTATAAAAGCACTTGCATTAATTCTTCTGTTAAAACTAATTTATTATTTGAGCTGTAAAGTTGTTTAAATTGTAATTTTTACAGTCATTTTAGGGTTTGTTGACATTACTTCGTCATGGAAATGAACTTGTGAAATTGGTTATAACTTCACACAGAAAAGGATGGTAATTTTATTACACTAAAATCATGTTTACATGCATACTGTTTATGTCTTGTGGCTATGAAACAGTGAGTATTTTAACATTCAAAAACTCGCCCCCATTCACTTCCATTATAAGTGCCTCACTGTAGCCCAGAAAAAATTAAAAACAAACTTTTTTAAAGAACAGGAGGACAGAGTCAAAATTAATTTTTGTGGTAATCAACATTAAGGCACTACATTCTTGTTCATGTCTTCTTATACTTACGCTGGCAACTAGTGGCTTGGATGCAGTAACATTAAAACGCAAAAGTTTTAAGTTACTGATGCCAATGTAAAAAATTGGCATCAGTAATGTTCACAATTCACAGTCAGCCCAATTACTTTAATCAATGAGTGAAAGTGTCAAAAATCAGGATGGTTACTGAGATTAAGCGAGAAGTATTTGGCTGGTCATGTGAATCTAACATGGCAGCCCCTATGTGCAGACCCTCTCCATGTAGAATAAAACAGCTTTTATAAGGTTACTGATATGACTGGATTCTTTATTTTAATGTGAGTGGTCATATTTTCCTACTTATGTCTCAATAAATAAAGAAATACATTTCTGAAGGGGTACAGCTTTTTTAATGAGAAAAAAATTACTTGGTGCACCTTTAACTTGTATGGAACCAAAACATTCCTTTAAGGTGATGGAAACAGTTAATTCACAAAGCAATGATGTGTTTTGACCAATTGTGCACGTTATGGGATGACGCACTGAATGCGTGCAGCCCCATTTTTTGTACTCTAAACATGAAGAATGCACATGTGCCAAATAATTGTTTGCACTGCTACAGCTATTTAACAATGATCTCAATTTGTAGGCAAACCTGGAAGGCTAATTCACCATTGTTTCCTTCTGGAATTTCTGGTGGGTTTTTATAATAGGGTTGTTCAATATATGAATAAAATAAGGTCTATGGAAAACCTTACGTGAACATACTTGGACATTTTGTTCACCAACATAATTCACACAGTGGGAGGCACTTTATTCATAAGACTATAACATGACTAATGTTTCTAACATTAATAGGATTGTAATAGAATGTCATTATTACAAATTGGTTAAATGGGAAAGGAATATTATTTTTCAGTTATATTATAAAAATGTGGACCATGTTCTGTGAAACGGAACAGAAATGAATGTTTTTTTGTGCCACAAATGCAGCATTGGAGTGAGACGAGTGGATGCATGCATTATTTATAACTATATCACGCATCTTACCTCTGGTAGGAGTGTGACAGTTCAGCCAAATAATAGTTAGTTTGATAGGTATAGTTTGATGGTCAGAGTATTTCTTTAGGGCTCTAAAAGCAGTGCTCGAATTGAGGGGGGACTGGGGGCATCTGGGACCCCCAATAGGGCATTAGGGATCCCTCATAAGAAATAAAACACTTCTCATTCTTCTTCTGTTTTTGGTGATTCACATCCTCCTTACATAATGCCCCCTAATGGGCAGGGAGGAGAATTTATAAAAAAAAATACTTCAATGTTGATCTGTTTCTCATTCACACCTATCTATGGAGGCCCAAACCTGCAAAAATAATACATAAATAAATATAATAAAAAAAATTAAAGGAATAATTGTCTTGAAAAAACAAATATAATTAGTTTTTAATTACATTTATTCCTGAATTTATTATCGTATGACTTTATTCCTTTATTATTTTCTATTTTATGTGTTCATTTTACACATATATTTATTTCCATATTTATATATACATGTATTTATTTTTACTTTTCTGTGTGCAACATGGAAATGAGGGAGGCGGTCCTTACGTAGCTCCAGTGCATCATTGGTTGAGAGCTCAATAGTACTTATCGGAAGCAAATAAGATGGACGTCCCACCTTAGAACTCCCTGACTCACACAGATTTAGAATATGCAGGGAAACGTTTTGCAGAGAGTCTTTTGTGACCATCTACGATAAACTTCTTTCTCCTCTATTGCGTAGACGTGATCAGTATTGATGTTCTTTGAGAAAATTTGTTGACTCAAGAGTATTATTTAAAGGATCCATTAATGACACTGAAATGTTTAGCAGTTTCAGTTTTGCCTATATCTTGTTTGTTCTATTTTAGCTTGACGTGAAAAGTATACGCTGTTAGTCATTTCATTTCGACAGTTCTGAGTTATAAAAATACTGCTACCAGAAATGCTTTCCAGTTCCTTTATTATTGTTATGTGTTTGAAATGGTATAAAGATGGCACTACTGTGTGCATGCACTGTACTGTATAAAGTTCCTAGGTCTAATTTTAAACAGTGTTGACATGTCTGCTTATTATAAGTTATTATAAGCTTTGGGCTTGTTTTTTCAATAAGTTTTTTATAAAAATGGGAAGTCGCACAGAGCACAATAAACTGCACTCCACTACTAATAGCTGCTACCAAATAACCTCATCTACTGTTTAAACAGCGCTCAGTGGAAGAGTTATCTGACCCGCACGAATTCCACACTCAATGAGTGCTTATTCACTTTTTTTCCTGGGGGTCTTACTGTGGAAACAAATGTGGGTCGGACTTCCACCGGAAGTCCTTCTACAGCAGTGTTTCCCAACCACTGTGCTGCAAAAAGGCTGTCAGGTGTGTTGTGGAAAATTATAAAATTCCACAAAATAAATAAATGCATGAAAAAAAAAAAAAAAAAATTAGGGATCCAAACTCCGTTTTGTATCCATAATCGTTCACTTTTGTGATTGTGAAGAGCAATGATTAATGTGCAAAAGTGACTGATATTTATACACATTAAGGGACTTCTCGTGACTCTAATACAGAATACATCAAGTCTATGAAGTGACTCACCAAAGTGCTTTTCACACACGTTTTTGCTTCATCAGTAATGTCTGAGTACTAAGCAACAATACATATTTGAAAACTGTCCAAATTTGTGGAGATATTGAATGTCGCATAATTTCTTTTAATTAAATATTACCTTATAGGCTAGTTTACGAATATCAGAGACCACAGTTATTGAACTAATTTAAATTCACCAAGAAAACGCTTAGACCTAAATATAAAGTCCTTTTATTACTTTCTGCAATCAGAGCAACTGCAAGCTTTTTTCTCTCTCCCAAATACATGTTTTCAATGTTTATTGTGAACACCTCCCGCCTTTTACGTGGCAAACTCGTAAAATCTCCCCTCAGTGACGCTTTCTGCAACTCTTGTCATGTGGAGAGCAATTGCTTGACGCTGGGTTTTATAACTGCCACGGGAAGTCGTCTGTTTATGTCTATTTGTTTTGTTGGAAACATATTGACGATGGTTAGCCAATGTGGGATAGTAGGTGTGCCGTAGAATTTTTTAGTCGTAAAAAGTGTGCCGTGGCAGAAAACATGTTGTGAAACACTGTTCTACAGCATTCCCTAGCTCAGGCTGCAGTCATATTAAGAGCCTGTTGACCCGATTCAGACTATCCGATCGCAAATGTCAGCGCTAAATACAGTTATAATCGGCGTGCAAAATGTTTTGTTGTTGGATCACAAATAACACATACAAAGAAAGTTAAAAACCACATCCGATTTGATGTTTGAAACGGCTTCCTGATGCGACCCAGACAGTAGCAAAGCCCCACCTCTTACCAGTCAATCACGCGCCAAACTTTCGGCAGATTTAAAAGGAAATAGCCGTCCAATTGGAAAACTCTAATAAGTGATTACATACCTAAGAATGAGAACTTCACAGCTCTTCTGTCTGTGTCTGTCTGATTTGAACATGCAGGGTGACAAGATGACTAACACACACATCTGAAGCAGAACTAACACGTGTACTCCTCTAAAACAACCCATCATTTTGCTTGAAATGTTACGTTTTTGCTTAAATTAAACCTCAACTGCATCTGATAAACACTGTGCCGGTTTTGTTCGCACTTTCTTTGTCTTTATTACTTTTTTGCAGTTAAATATCATTCAGTAACACACTGATATAGTGATTCATGACTAAAGTCCATATGAAATCATACAGGCTCACCTCAAAAGCCATCAAACAAGCTGTGTTTACTTGACAACGGAAGTAACGCCCATATTTCTCACTAAGCATCAGGGGACATAGGAAAAAGATAGATACACATTTTTGGTATGTGTCAGCAAAAAAGTACGATCACAGCAATAATGACGAGTGGGTAATATAAAAGGAGAATATTAGGTAAAAGTAAATTCATCCAGTGTTTTTAAGTCGCTGATGGGTTAACCAGATGTAGCAACACAGATTTTTGACGGAGAAGCAGACCTGAAATTTTAATTATTTTGCAGTTTATTTTTATTCAAGACTTGTGATTACATTCGTTTTCAGTTGGTTTATTACAGCCAGGGTTCCCACCATTTTTTTTTTCCTAATTCAAAATAACAGACTCAAAAGAATGATTCACTAACAAATGAGACACCATTATGGAATGCAAGTTACTCTATGAGGATTTTCAATGAGGATTTTCAAGCTCATTAAATATAGTAGAGAAAAACTACAAAATTAATTATATTGATTATAGACTTTTATTATTATATTAGGTTTTGGGAATCTAAGGTTTTGTGTTCTCCCTTTTGTTTTATCACAATATATGTTATTAAAGCAGTATAACGTTGTTTCATGGCAAGTGATAAATGTGAAATACTTAAATTATTTTGGTGGATGTGTTTATATACTAAGGGTATATTTATTGAAATCCATTATTTTATATTCTGTCTATCCTATGAGTGTTAATCTTTGATGCTGATGAAATTTAGACCAGAATTCCGACCCCTAATCACCCCCCACAAAAGCCACAACTACTAGTTCCATTTCGTGACTCACACTCAGGGGTGTAGATTCCAGGGGATCCCCCCCACACACACAAATAATATTTATACCATGATCAATGGAAACATGTAAATGCTTCACACTGCAACCCGCAACACCCCCCCCCTAATGTTCAAGCCTAATTTACGCCCATGCTCACGCCTGTATGTAAATATGGTTGTCAAGCCCAAACAAGACTGTGAAAACGTTGCCATGGTGCATTCAAGTCATGTCGGAATGATCGTATTTATGAGTTGAGCACACATGAACACCACCACAAAGTCGTAATTACAAGTAGGACACTCTGAATTTACTTTGAGACCCGACATTCCGAGTTGGGGCGTGTCAATTTAAGAATCATTGCGGAAGCAAATTGTTATTGGTAAGAATTCTGTTTTGCTTGTGGATTTTGACTGTGCAGTTCAATGAGTTCTGTCTGTATGCATTTTTGTACTATTGAAGAATAATAATCAAGCTTTCCATAAAACAAGACTCATTTTAGCTTGTTTATACAGCGACAGGCTTGTGCAATAAAACTACAAGTCCCATCATTATACGCAGCCGAAGGAGACGATAAACTAGATAGAAAAATAATTAATTACACACCTTAAATTGGTCCATACTTTCAGACTAAAATTATTTGAACGGACATGTATCCTAAGTACAAACGTCCCAGGAGGACTAGAACGCACCATTAGCTATTACATCTATCAACCGTTAATTCAAAATTGCGCCCGCGCAATTTTTAAAATATTTATGGCGCGCTGGGTAGCTCATGTTGATCCTCCTCATCAGTTGCTCAGCGGGTATGCTACTTCTGCCTGCTTGATCTCCTCGACCAGCCCATTCAACTGACAGGCCTGCATTCACTTCCTGACGTCTCTCTCTCTGTAACTTTGTAGCTCGAAGACAACTAAGGTCATTTCTTATAAAAAAAATACTCGCAACAGATGCACATATATTCGTAAGTACAACTTATGTATCGAGACACTCAGCTCTAAATGCACAGGTCTCTCTCTATATCAGCATTGCATTTCTGTGACACTTTCTGAACATACAGTTTACAGTGTGTAAAGTACAGTACGATAGGATTCAATGCACTTTATTGTGTTTGCATGGTCTAGCCGAGGCTGTAATCCTGTATAATGTCAATTTTGTTGTTACACGAAATTATATGTAACTTTAAGATTACATTTATTGTGTTCACAGAAACAAATAGAGCAGCCGATATAATAAACTGCCCCAAATGACATGCAAATCGGTGTGTAATCTTGTGGAGGGAGTAGCTTTGTTTTGGTTGTGAATTGCCACGTTGAACCGTGTTAATGTTTAGACAGATGAAGCCGACGATTTTATTATAGGGGTGTATGTTCTTTACAATCTTAATACAACAGACAGTTTAACTATGCCATGTGTTTGAAAGTACTGTATAATGTGATGTATGCTACCCTTTATTTATTATTTATATGTAATCCGTTGTACATTGTATTGTAGTGTAGGATTACGGTGTTCTGAATAGTATTGTTTGTGTATTTTCTCATGAAAAGGGTTATAAAGCAAGAGGAATGCCAAAGAAGGGAATGTTGAGGCAGATATGACTCATTCAGGAAAGTGGCTCATAATCTTTTTTTTTTTTTTTGTGCCTTCTGTAAAAAGAAAAAAGGGCTCACATTGCTCAGCTATTCCCTCTCTTGTTTTTGGTGCCATTTAAGAAAAGTTATGCTGTGTTGCAAATGCACAGGGTTTGAAGAAAAACACTCTGCTGTTGGGTGGAGTCAGTAGTGTAGTGGTTGTAAATATAGAAAAGCCTTTCAGGGGTGATTCATTAACTACCAGCACTGTGAGTAAGACACTTAGCTATTACAAAAATGTACCCTGGTTATGACAGTTTATGGCAAGCTAACATGATTAATACTATTTGGTATTTCTACAAAGACATTGTATGGGGTTTTCTTTTAAATAGTGTAACATAGTTTTTGAATCTTTCTGTCATTTGTTGTTGTTGTTGTTATGCCAGTGGTGACTAATACCAAGTTACCATAGTTTTACAATTGTTAGTACAGATTCTACCAAACTATTTTTACTACAGTTGGTTATTAAGTAAGGGATAATGTACAGACAACCAGATGTTATTCCACAATAAACTCGGACAGAGTGATCAGGACCCTGATGCGAGGGATCTAGTATCACTCTAAAGCCGGTTTATTATATCAACCAGCTGACTGTACATTATCCCACTTATTACATGGCTATTAACCAAATAAATAAATACATGGACATTAAATATTGATTTGTTTTGAAATTATGTAATTTGAGTAGAAAGAAATAGCTGAACAGCTGAAATCAACCTCCGGTTTACGTTGGAGTTTATTTTGTGAAAATGACCATTTGACTGCTCATCATTCAGCCTATTACAAGACTACTTGCCAAATAGATAAATAAATGCACATGAAATGCTTCCACAGAGATGCTTGCCAGTAAACTAGGGCCTCCATCTGGGAACCTTCATACACATGCTAGAAACTTAGGTGTTATTTTTGATTCTGCTCTGACTTTTGATAAACAGATCAAAGCTGTGGTCAGAAGTTGTTTCCATCAACTAAAGAATATAGCTAAAATGAAGTCATTCTTATCATCAGATATGGAGTCTGTAATACATGCTTTTATTTAATCCAGACTAGATTATTGTAATGTATTGTATTTGGGTGTTTCACAATCTCTACTGTCACATCTTCAGCTTGCCCAAAATGCTTCCGCTAGACTGTTGACAGGAACAAAGAATAGGGAACATATTCCACCAGTGCTGGTCTCTCTTGGCTCCCAGTCAAACATCGTATTCAGTTCAAAGCATTATTGTTCGTTTATAAGGGTTCGCATGACGGTTTGGCTCCATATATGTGTAATCTTCTTATATTTCATCATAATACATCTAGAGACCTCAGATCAACCAATAGTTTACGGTTGACTATTCCAAGGACACGTCTCAAACTGAAAGGAGATCCACAGCTCTGGAATAATTTGGCACTTCAAATAAAAACTACATCAACTTAAAACTCATCTATTTATTATTGCATATTGTCACTAGTATGTTCAGTGGTAACATTTTTGTGCATTGTCTGTGATTGTGTTTTGTGTCCTAATTTTAATTATTATGCTATTAGTTTTAACTCTGTACAGCACTTTGGCCAACAGCTGATGTTTTTAAATGTGCTTTATAAATAAATATGCCTGACTGGCTATTAGCTTACTAGTAGGGATCGCACAGTGATACGAGAAGCAGGAGAGATGGCTCGCAGAACACGGATGAGTGGTCTAATCCATTTTAATACCCAGATGTGCAGTTGTTACAGAGCAACATTTACCAATCAGAATCTAGTATTCCAGAGAGCCGTGTGATAAATAGTTTTTAACTTTTATAAATGTATATGTGTGATTTACTTAAAACTTCTGAGAAGTTTTCAGAATCTTTTTATTATTTTGTTTATTTTTATTTTATTACATGGGCGTTACCAGGTTACAACAGTTTTATTGCAGTAACAGAGGTATTGTTGCTGATTATCTATCGCTGCATCCGAATATCCATACTTCCCTACTATATAGTATGCCAAAAACAGCATGCTGAAGTAGTATGTCTGAATCATCAGTATTCATGAAGTAGTAAGCGAGAAATATCTGAATGACTTACTATTTCCGGTGAGATTTTGAAGGGTGGATCAACTGGGCACTTTTCTATCCCATAATCCATTGGGAGCTGAGGACACGTCACTTTCAAAACACTAGATTTAAAAGAACGGCAGAGAACCGTGAGTCATATGGCTATTTTCAACTGTAAGTGATATACAGCCAACATGCCTTGTTGATGAGAGAGGTCAACAGAGAATGGTCAGACTGGTTAGAATTGACAAAGTCTACGGTAACTCAGATAACTGCTCTGTACAATTGTGGTGAGAAGAATAGCATCTCTGAATGCTATTCTGAGATACTGGCTGGCACTTTTAGGCGTCACGAAGGGAACCTACACAATATTAGGCAAGTGGTTTTAATGTTGTGGCTGATTGGTGTATATATTGAGAAAGATGTTCCTTTGGCTCTGTGAAACAAGCATTTTTAAGCACGAGTAGATCATTTTCACGGTTGTTGTTATTACGTCATATATTATGTCACGCGACAATGCCCAAGTACCCGGATGAAATATGTTGCAAATCTATTCATACTACTTGCATGCATAACTAAAGAATGTACTGTTCTACCAGCTGAGAAGTGCGTCATTCATCAAATACAGTACATACTGTGACTGCATGCGGTTTCTGCATCAGGGCTAGTTTTCCAAAGTAGATTTTTGTTATTGAAGCTGCTCCAGAAATGATACTATACCTATTTTTTATTTTTAAAAAAAGAAGAACTACATATAACAGAAGCTGACACTCTGAACTGGATCGCAACAACAGTTTTGGTGGTACAAAATTGACATATTGAAAGTCACAGTTTGCTAAATTCACACAGTATTCACCTCAAAGAAATATGGGCTGACAAAAATCAAGATTTTCCTATAGAAAATCCGTTCCATTCTGCCATTGTTTTCTGAAGTGTTAAAATATTTACCAATATTTACAAACAAAATAAAAAAAATCAAGATTTGTATAGAACTAATTAGTGGCTTCCTAATCAGTCTTTATGCTTGGGTCTCTTAGGGTAAAAGGAATGTTCACCCAAAAATACTCTCTTATCATTTACTCACCCTCATGAAATCCAAGATGTGTATGACTTTCTTTCATCTGCTGAACACAAACAAAAGATTTTTAGTAGATTATATCAGCTCTGTATGTCCACACAATGCAAGTGAATGGTAACCTTGTTTAGCTGCAAGATGTTTTTATCCAAACCAATTTACAGAGAATTCAAGGTATTTTACCAGTATGTGAGTTCTCTATGGTCTTGGCTTTGCTAGTGCATTGTTCTACCAGTTGAGCTACAGGAACAAGTTGTTGTAGAATAAAGCATCAGCTAAATTACAAATGGGTGAAATAGTAAAATGAGAGTATGTAAGAGGAATTTTTGACTGTTTTGCACCATACTAACTGAAGTGCCTATTCTGTTACTTTTGCATTAGGTCTGCCTTAAACTAATGACACAGCAAGAGCAGCATGAGTTCAGGGAAAGATTGGAGGAAGCTCTGTCCTGGATGCAGGACATCCAGGAGAAGCTTAAACAAAATGATAACACCCAAGGGCCCAGATCTGCGCTGGAGGCCAGGCTCAGAGAAACCGAGGTGAGAGCTCAATGGACCTTTGACCTATGTGGGCTCAATAGTCCTAAAAATAGCACTATGGCAGTTTTCCAAAGGTCTATCATGATTGAAAGAAACTCTTGTGATCATAGTCCAGAATTGAACAAATTGACTTAAAGAGTACTTTAAAAAGGACACTTTCTGGTTGTCAAACATGGAACTAAATCTCATAAATTTTCCTCACCTACATGCAGTTATCTTACAACATTTCACAATAGGCACATACCGGTACATTTAAATGCAGGACATTACTGATAAGATCATCCGTTTTTCATTTTTGCTGGAATGTAACTCTTTGTTTGTTGTAAAGAAAATCCATAGTTTAGAGCCTGAAGGCCATTTGAAGATGGACAGGGTGCTTGTGGCATCTGAAGCTTTGCTCCGAAATGGAGACGAAGAGATGAAGAATCAGACTCATTCAAAACTCAAAGATCTGAAAGTGCTATGGGAAGAGACTTCAACCTACATAACTCACTGCCACAGGTACAGTTGTTGGTAACATCATATACTACCAAATATATTTACTCATTGCGCTTGATTGTGATGGTTTTTCTCAGTTAAATCCTTCTGAGACCCTGCAATTCATATTTCATTAAAATATTTCTGTCTATATCTCTGGGAGCATTCTGCTGTTTTATGTCCTAATGTAAGAAGGAAGAGATGGATGGATGGAAGGATAGATAATATGAGGAGGATATATCTCCATTTGATGTTTGCTTGTTTGCTTATTTGTTTGTTTGTTTTTTGCCCCATCTATTAGTCGTATCGAATGGGTGTGGCTGCACTGGAGTGAATACCTGAAGGCCCATGAGGAGTTTAGTATGTGGCTGGAGAAGATGCACAGGGTTCTGGAACCCCTGCTTGAGATGCAGTTGGGTCTGCAGGAGAAAAATTGGCAGGTGGATCATCTACGGGTCCTGCACAGTGACATCCTGGCCCAGGATCAGTTTCTGGAGAGGCTCCTGGATGAGGCTGCATCCCTGTATATCCGCACGGAAGATGCCAGTATAGATGAGCAGGCTCAGCAGGGACTTCAAGATGCCTACAACCACATTCGAGACCAAGCACAGGTAAACACGAAATAGACTAAATTAATATTTTATATCAATGAATGTATCGTTATTTTTGTCACCCATATGCCAAAACAAATATGTGAAAACTCATTTCAGAGAGTTTGATTTAGCATTTTGAGGGCTTTATTGAAGGTTGTGTCTTTGTTCTCAAATAACATGAAAAGAACATGAAACAAAATTTTAAGGATTTGAAGATGAGGCTTTGAAGCTATCTTGTTTTGTGAATTTTTTATAAGGCTCCTCAGCATTGAGCTGTGTAAGCCAATTAATAGCAGCCTTTTAATCTTTTGTCTTCCATGTTTTTTACACTCACTATTGCTGGGTGTACAGATGGTCTTGTTTCAATAGGAAAACAGGATATACTGCCTTTGTTTTCTACACCGATGTCACTGACATGTTGGAATGTGTGTGGCCCCTCACAAACATGTACAGGGATGTGATTCTTCTGGATTAATTCGGAATTCTGTTTTTTTCCGACCTAAAAATGTGATCCGCGTCAATTGTGTAAATCTGTTAAAACAAAAGTTTTTTCAATAAAAAACACACTTTGTTGACAAGGATTTGGAGGCTCTTAATTTTCGCAGTCAGGACTTCAATGAAGACAGTTTTATTTTAATTAATCAAGAGAAATACAATTGTAGGGTATAATACGGGTTTGAACTGTTAGTTTAACCGTTACCCTAACTGTTGTTGCCACTATTGCTGACAGGTTAAAAATCGCTAACTTGCAATTCCAGTGTTACTGACATGATAAGTGTTCAATGCCAGCGAACCGTTTGTATGTCTAATTATAAAACCCTGCAGATGCAGTCCAGACATTAGAAAATGTTCAGTCTCGATTCATTTTTCCCCCGTTTAGATCGGGAAATTGACTTGGGTTATGGATGTAACAAAAATGGACATGAATTTTTGGGAGTCCTCTCTCTGTAAAAACAGAAAAAATACTTGCCACACCATGAAGAGGTGTTGACACTCCTAAGAACATGTAATATAACATTTTTATTCATTGTCATTTTCACATTAATGTGGGAAAATCTGAATGACAATTGTAAAAGCAGCACTTACAATAAGTACATATTGAGGGAAATCTCTATAAAATCTGTAAACGTTGATCTCATTGTATGATATTGGCATTGATATTATGGTATTATATCCGTTAATGGAGCATTTTGGATTGAATTAAGATAAAATTGTGATATGGCCTTGCATGATTAGTAATAAAAGATTACTAAACTGCATTTAAAACAGTCTGCATTGACTGCTTCAGTCCGCAATGCACCAGCTAGTGGCACTATCTAGAAGCTGTGTGCAGAAAAACACATTGTGCAGCGCATCATATTAGATTATCCAGTGGTTATCATATTTCATTCCAAATCACGAAGCTTGTCAAAATGATCCCTTCCCAAATTTTGGCAGTAGATTTCATACCTTCTGAGCTCTGTTTGGGTGATTTTGTGCTGATCAGCAATAGATATGTTTGTCAATAATTATTGGTAACAATTTACAGTAAGGTTCTTTTTGTTAACATTAGTTAATGCATTAGGTATCATGAAATAACAACTAAATATATATATATATATATATATATATATATATATATATATATATATATATATATATATATATATATATATGTCGTCATGTTTTTTTTACAGCATTTATTATTCTTTGTTAATGTTGGTTCCTTGTGCATTAACTAATGTTAAATGTTGTATACAACATTTGAAAAAATACATGTATGTTGACATTAACATTAACCGAGATAACTGATAAATGCTGTAGAAGTAGTTTTAATTGTTAGTTCATGTTGGTAATTGTTATAACAATGTTGATATGGGGGGTAATCCAGTAATCTCTGAAAAATATAACATGATAATTCTGAATGCCAAACATTCTTATTTGGGTGCAAAAAATTGTATTTATTGCTCTGAATATGTTATTACAGCTTATTACATTAATTCAGATCATTCAAAATAGTAGGCTAGTCTAATGTCACATATTTGTCTGTATTTGTTTTTCTAAAACATATTGCATTCCTTTTTATGTGCAGCGGAGATTGGCATTAGCACAGAAAATAGTAGATGAGCACCAGCAATACCAAAGTTGTGTTCATAAATTCCAAACCTGGCTGGATTCTAAAACAGAGGAAGTCAGCCGTTTCAGAGACATGGAGGACACAACGCAGAATAGACTCAAAGCCCTGAAGGTACAATGACCTACTTATTTGGGGGAGGGGAGGTCAGAATCTTCAACTGGGAAAATAATTACTATTTTGGAAGTCAAACTGTGGAAAACTCATTCCAGCTTTTAGCCATATACTTAATAATTTGCCTCCTCGTTTTCCTTTTTTTGTGCTGAGCTTCTATATTAAAGGGGCAATATCACAAAACATCATATTTCCCTAAAATAAAGCAGCTTGACACACCACAGTGGCCCCAAAAAGAATTTGCACACTTAAGCCACACTTAAAACTGTAAATACAGGATATATTATTGCATTAAATATCAAACCAAATAGCATGTGTTATGTGATAAACTATGTGATGAAATTCAAGCGGACATCATTCATTCACCAAAAAAGAAAATTAAAATTTTTAGTTTTGTGACATCTTAAGCATAATTTTATCAACAGATAGTTGAGATTTGCATTTGAGGGCATTTTTTGCATTTGAAGTATATCACCAAACATACAGCATCCACTTCTTCTCTACTTGTTTTTAACAGTAAATTAAAATGACCTTTACTAGTCCACCAAAAAAACCTTAATTAACATCATAATTAGAATTAGGAAAAGATCAAATGAAAATAAAATGTATGATATTACTCCTTGTAGGGCTGTCACAATTATTACATTTGACTGCTGATTAACTGTCATACAAATTGTCATATTTTTTTAAGTTGTAAAGTATGTGTGCTTAACACACACAAATAAGGTAGTAATTTGAAAGTAATTAGTAATTCTAAAAAAGTAATTTGTTCATATTTTACTTGGAATCTTATAAAACAAAATTGGGATATATGATTTCCTTCAAGGAAATTAATAATTTTAATAAAAATGTTATATTTAAAATATGTCTATCTTTTTTGGTCAGCTTTAGTCTTGGTCAACTTTACATTTTATACTGTTTATTAATTTATATTATATTATATTATATTATGCAATAGTAGTACATTTCTGTCCTAATTCGTCACTTTCACAAATTATTTTAATGCTCTCCCACATTTTGAGATGAAGAATTTTGAGATTCTGTGTGAATTCTAAAATATGTTTCTTCCAACCAATATCAGGAGCTGGAAACCAGTATAGCTAAAGAAGAGCTCACTCTCCAGCAAATTGAAGGCTTGTCTGAGGCGGTGAAGACAAACACGTCTCCAGCAGGTGCAGAGAAGATCACAAAAGAGGTGGAGGAGTTGAGGCTGGCCTGGCAGAGATTACGCCAGTCACTAGTGGACATTTATGAAGAGCTCCAGAACTCACTGGACTCTGAGAGCGAGTATTCAAACCGTTGTAAGCAGCTGTGGTCAGATTTTGCTCAGCTTCGAACCCTGGTCCAGACCCTCAGCAGTGATTTGGAGAGTAGGGATGAAGAGCGGACTGAGGAACACATGGTCGCTCAATGGAAGACGCACACGGTTAGCATTCTGGTCCTCTCACTGTCACCACTCCCAAATATCTTAAATGTCTTGATGTAGGGCAGAGTTGGGGGCTTATTTATGTGACAGCAGAACATTGGAGATTTAGGAAATGCCCCAGGTTAATTCCAGTGTTGTGTTAGACAGCAGTTTGTGGCCCTGTAAAAGGAATTCTGCAAGTTGATTTGCTTAAAGGAATAGTTCACCCAAAAATGAAAACTCTCTCATTTACTCACCCTCATGCCCTCCCAGATGTGTATGGGTTTCTTTAGTCTCCAGAACACAAATTATGTATTAAATATTTTTACTCTCTAGGTCCATACAATATAAGTGGATGGGTGCCAAAATGTTTATGCTCCAAAAAGCACATAAAGGCATCATAAAGTTAATCCATATGACTCCAGTGTTTTAATATCTTCATAAGTGATAAGATAGGTGTGGGTGAGAAACAGATCAATATTTAAGTAATTTTTTTGCTAGAAATTCTTCTCCCTGCCCAGTCGGGGGTGATAAGCATGAAGAATACAAATCACCAAAAACACAAGAAGAAGAATGCAAAAGTGATCTGTTTCTCACCAGCACCTATTATATCGCTTCTGAAGATATTGATTTAACCACTGGAGTCTTATG
This sequence comes from Moxostoma hubbsi, assembly GCA_032164185.1. Lineage (NCBI taxonomy): Eukaryota > Metazoa > Chordata > Actinopteri > Cypriniformes > Catostomidae > Moxostoma > Moxostoma hubbsi. The sequence continues at coordinate 7,855,996 of JAVLUX010000023.1, forward strand.
GATTACTTTTATGCCGATTTATGTGATTTTTAGAGCTTCAAAATTTTGACAACCATTCAGTAGACGAAAAAGAGCTCTGGACCAAAAAGAGCTAAGAAATTCTTCATTTGATTCTTCAATTCTTCAATCTTCATTTGAGTTTAGCAGAATAGGGAAAGTCATACACATCTGGGTTGGCATGAGTGTGAATAAATGATTAGAGAATTTTATTTTTTGGTGAACTCTTTTAATGTTGTAGAATACCTCCAAACAGATGGCCACACCTTTTTTTTATGTACTTTAAATGCTATGCCTTAAAGGAATGGTTCATCTAATATGTGTCATAATTGACTAACCCTCATGTCATTCCAAACCTGTATGACTTCTTTCTTGTTTGCAACACAAAAAGAGATGTTTTAATGAATTTTGTTTTGTTTTTTCAAAACAATGGTAGTGCCTCACTTTAAAGCATACAAAAAAGGACCCAAAGTATCATAAAATATGTGACTCGTACTTCATATTCTAAGCCTTCCAAATGAACACAATGGGTTTTGGTGAGAAACAACAAATAATCTTTCAGTGAAAATCTTGATGGCATTGCACATTCATGAGCACTATGAGAGGTGCTTGATCACAGTAACTCACACAGTTATTAGCGCTAAAAACGTTTGCTACTGTGAATGAACTTGTCTCATAGCATTTATAAATGAACAACTGACATCAAGGTATTCGTGTTGTTTTCGTATTGTAAATGCTCACCAAAACCTACTGTATGCCTTCAGAAGCAAAACCTGTATCATTTTCTTTCTTCTGTGGGACATAAAATAAATCAATAATAAAAAGAACAATTCTACAATAATGAAACATTTATCAAAATGCACTTAATCCATTGTAGTTGATGATAAACTGAATTTGACTAACATTTTGATTTCAGTCCATCAAAGTAATCAGTTGTGCCAAGTTTGCTTTTGATGGTGGGGAAGAACTGAAAAAGATGAAAACCTTTTTTAGATCAATGAAAGCCGTCTAGACCCCATGTGGAGAAATTATGCATTAATGCCCATTTGGATGAGCTTCCATCATGAACTCATGATGTGTGTACCTGTTTTATTGATTCGTTTTCTACATGCACATTTCAGGGTGTGCATAAGAAGCTCATCGCAGAGGAGCCCAGGGTGGAACAGTTGAAATCCCAGTTGAAAGAGCTATTCCGATTCCCACAGGATTCCAAAGCTCTATCTGATGAGATGCTAGCAGTGGTTAAGGAATACCAGAGGTGAGCAGCAGCCACACACCCACAGGGAGCCTCAGGCATGCGAGGAACAAGGCTTTGACGGATATTTTATTAATCGTTATCTATTGATTCGTAAACATTCTGTCACCACTTACACAATGGGAGGATAGTCATGGGTAGGTTACCATCCCTATTGTGTTACAGACATTGTGATGCCACTCATGGGGCCTAGTCAACTGTAAACAATGTGTATCCAGCCCTTAGAGAGTGCTAATGTAAGCACTTCACACAATTGGTGCATTTCACACAGGGGTTTACCACATTTATGTATTCATTTGTGTTGTGACAGCCATCTGTTGGAATACCTATAAGCACATACCCTACTGTATAGGACTCAGTCGAGTTGTTTTCTGTGTCCTGTGACAGTTTGAAGGGCAGATCTTTCAGGTTGTCCTCTGAAAGTGAGACGGCTCTTCGGCAGATAATGCAGGACCCTCTGTATGGCTTCTTCCAGTGGAGTCAGACCGTTTCAAAAGTTTTGGAGGCCTCTGCCGATGTGACGGAATTCTCTCATATCGCTCTGCTCGTGCAGAATATCGAGGTAAAGTCTGCACAGCCAAATGTTTTTGACCTTTTAAGGGGTGTAAAAATGTGACCTTTAAGACTTTATAGATATTACAGTTGAATTTTATTTTGTTAATGCATGATTTCCTGTAAAGCTGCTTTGAAACTATGTGTTTTGTGAAAAACGCTATACAAATAAAAATGGCTTGACTTGACCTGACTGTGAAATTCAGTCAATTTCGAATTCATTGATGAAGCAGAATTTAAGAATTAATTTTGATTAGGGCTAATTCAGGAAAGTTTGTCCTTTTTTTACAATGACATGAATTTTAGAAAAAGTGACCCAATTTTACCTTGGAATTCATCTGAATTTTGTTTCTGAATTCACTATAATATAATAATTCCTTTTGTACTATGCATTAATTTCTTACCTAAAATACAATTGCTTACCGAATTTAAGTTTCTACCTTCCATTTAAATTGGCCTAAATGGTTATAATTTTGAAAATAATTATTAATAGTTCCAAAATAATCAAGTTGGATCAAATCATTATCCAAATATCAGATCATTTAGTGATAGTACTGAGTAAATATAGAGATTTTCTGATGTATCGGGATCTTCATTTGAAAGAACTTTTATTGACACTTAAATCCCAAGATCGATCTTTAAATCTATTCGGCAGCCCTGAACAATGCGAGTAAAATCACTTGGATAAATATGCGACCAAATTTCATGCTATTAGGCTAAAAATATCTGTTATCAGCCACTGGCTGGTAAATGTTCATATTTCACTCATCGTGATGTAGTAGTATAGCGGCAAAGAATTTAAGCACAGGGTCTGAGATTCTTTCACTTTGAGAGTGAAAGATTGGTTTGAGTCGTTCCGTGTAATGTGTGTCCATAGACGAGATTCGTACAATCCATTTGCAATATTAATATTGTCTCTTTTATGTACTTTACAGGCAGTTGTTGAAATAAGTATTTAATGCTATTTACACATAGAATGGGTGATGTAAGGAAGCTTTCGTTAATCTGTTCTTAACCAAAACACTTTTGGTTGAACTCATTGAACTGCTGGTATTTTTAAAGAGACAGGACCATTTTAGCATATGTTCAACAAATCAATTTAAATACTTGTAAATTGTACAAATTATGCATGTTAACAATAAACATGTTAGTGTATATGCAATATAATACTGTAAATGTAATTTCAAGATATCATTTTTATTGATTGAATACATGTATTTGTACATTTTTAAAAAGCTAAAATATGAAAGGCTAAATTATGAAAAACTAATGATAAAATAAAATGTGCTAAATTTATATTGTTTTTTAATGTACCTAGTTAGAAATTCCCCTAATTAACAGCATTAGTTGGGGGATTCATTTCTTTCATACAGTATGCAAGTAAAATGAACATTATAACTGAATATACCTACATGAATCGAAATCCAAATGAAATCGAGAGCTTGTGGATCGGAATCAAATCAGGAAATCTGTATCAAAACCCAGTCCTATTTAGTAAAGAAATATAGTGAAAGCTTTATCAGAACAAATTTACAGCCCTGATACAGGGATTTATGCAGTTAGATTGTACTGCTAGTCAGATTTTTAGAAATACAGTGTATCATTCTGTGTTTCCATTCACCATTCTTGACACCAGATGTCTTTGATTATCACTATGATTTTAGAAACACACTCTATTTTAATTTTACTACAACCTATTTTGGATATGATTATATTGAATTGAAGCATTTGCAATGCATTTAGCTTTTTTTAAATTCATAATTCCATGATAGCCGCTTGTTATTAATTGTGCTCTTTGTACTTTTGTTTTGTTCTTTGTAGAAGTTACTAAAAAACAGTGTGCAGCTGCAGGAACGCTTGAGTTTGCTCCAGGTGAAGCGTGATCTGCTCAGCTCTGTTTTTGGCCAGGAGAAAGCAAATGATCTGTTGGAGGAGCTCAGCGGGGATATGAGGAAGAGAGAGTTACTCCACAGCCAGCTCCAGCAGCGCAAGAACCGCCTGCAGGTACCCCACCAGCCACAGCCAAAAATTTTACCGCAGTATGTTGAGGTTATAAACGCCTGAGCTACAGCAACAATCTTTTCCCTGCCTTTCCTCTCTCAATATTTCTGTACTTTAGCCATAACATGCATAGTCATGTGTAGACAGAGAGGTTTTGTGCAATTTGCTGCTTTTTTTTTTTTTTTTTGACCAAGATCTGCTCACTTAGGAAGGCCATCTGAACAATCAACCACAGATAAATATTTTATGTGGCATTTCATAAAATCAGTGATATCACAATAATAGAGCAGCTTGCAAAAAATGGCACAACAGTCTCATTGAATGGTTGAATACATCATAGAAATTATTAGAAAATGTATTTACTCTTTGTTACCAGTGGATGTGGGCAATTGTACCAGCTGTAAATCTGGGAATAAATGGTAAATTTGTACAAAAGATTGTTTCTATTGCACTTGCTAGGGAATGACCATTCCGTAATTGAGAAATTAAGAAAGAGGCCCCACCCCCATTGTTACAGTTACTAATTCATTCTTTCTTACTCAAATACCTCACTTGACATTTTTTTTTAAATATTTAGATTACCAGTGCATTTACATCTTGTAATCATATGCCGTTTCCAAAAAAGGTCTCTAGTATGTAATGGAGGGCTACATTCTGAATGTGATATTGAGCAAAGAAATGTATGATGGCAAGGTCTGCATTAGAATCAAAGTTTAATTTGCTATGAAGAGAGAAGTCTTATTTTTTATGTTAAAAATTTATGCTCGGCAGATTGAGATCATCCTTTTTTATTAAGCACCAAAAATGCTCTACAAAAAACACTTGAACTGAGACTATCAATACTACTCAGACATAAAAACTTTACAATTTAAATAGCAAATTGTGGCTGTAAAACCTTCAAAAGTTTGATAGGCCTGCCTTTATTTTAAACATTGAGCACATTTACATGCATAGCAATATGCGTTTAACTAAAACTCATTTTGATAAAAATTCAAATCGTAACTATCAAAACTGTCTTTGACATCAAAACGTAACAGTCATGCACACAATGCTTACGCACACTGAAAAAAACAGTAAGAGTGCCAGTAAAGGTGTTCTGTTTCATTCCTACTGACCGCCAGAGGCAGTGTAAACACTACTGGATTATCGCAGCACCAGCCACATAGGTCGTGAGAATATACCAACAAAGTCGGTGAGTATGACGTATGCTGAACCCTGGGGATTATAAACCACAGTCGCTCAGCACTCTGCCTCTTTCGCTTTCTCGCTTTCTGTGCCTCTTGGTGCTATCCGGTGGCTGGTGTTTTCCGCGCTATAAGTTAAAGTCTCCCGTTGACATTATCATCATCCATTCAGTTGTTCTGAACTTTTTTCCTCTAACTTATGTGATACTCTGCGCCCCTCGGTTCAATCCATCGGACATTTTATAAATTGATTTCTCTTCTTCGTGAGATATTTCTTGACATTACCTGTCTGTTCACCCGGAGGAATTATATCATTATTATTTTCCTGTCTTCTGCTTCATTATCATCATTCTGCTTGACCTAAACCTTACGATTATATTCGAAGGTGTTATTAGCGAGTAACTATGGCTCACAGCTCGATTGCCACTGGTTTCCCACTGACTTGTAAGCTGTGCCCTAATACTCACCTCACGGACGACGGTCATGACATCTGCCCGTCATGTTTGGGTGTTCAACATCTGAGAGAGGCTCTTACGGACCCGTGTCTGCACTGCAGTCTTTTACCTATGTCGGAACAGCGGGTCCGTCTTGCTGAGTTAGACCACAATTCAATGGTGAAACTCGGGCAGTTGGACGTAGCCCCTTTTCGCACTCAGAAGCGCAGGGTGTCTGCGGCACCCGGCGCTCCCCTTCCATCTAAGAGGAGGGCTACATCGCGAAGTGATAAACATTCGTGTGTCGAGGAAAATTCACTTTCTAAGATGGTTTCTGTGCTTTCTTCAGAGATGGCGGAACTGAAACGCCTGCTTCACTCGCTTCAGCCTGTCACATCTGCTACACCTGTGAAGATGACACAGGAGGATGAGAATGTTCAGAATCGTGGAACTGAGGAAGAGTCTCTTGATTCCCCTCGTTTTTCACATCAAGAACGTGTGACGAACATCCTACAACTCTTGGCTCGCTTTCACTCGGGTGTGTCTTTGCAGTACCAGGTAGTCCTACGACTAATGGGGATGTTAACCGCTGCTACAGTGGTGATTCCCCTGGGTTTACTCCACCTCAGACCACTTCAGTTGTGGAACAACAGTTTACAACTAGATCCCACCAGACATCACCATCGACTGATTGTAATTTCTCCTTAATTATTAAGCGGCCTTAATTTTTCATCAGGTCAGTGGCATTCCTCATGACTATGTTGGTATGGGTCATCCAGTAGTGTTTACACTGCCTCTGGCGGTCAGTAGGAATGAAACAGAACGTTAGTTACACATGTAACTGTGGTTCTGTGAATTCCCGATGACCGCCAGAGTTCTTAGTCACTCGGAATGTGCAAGAAAGGCGTACCGAGGCAGAGTGCTGAGTGACTGTGGTTTATAACCCTCAGGGCTCAGCATACGTCACTATGTGACTTTGTTGGTATATTTTCTCGGCACTGCGATAATCCAGTAGTGTTTACACTGCCTCTGGCGGTCATCCGGAATTCACAGAACCACAGTTACATGTGTAACTAACGTTTACATGCTATGCAAAATCGGGGAAATTGGCAAAAATCTACCTTTGTAGAATGACTTTTGCTTGAGCTTACCTGAATGAAATCTAAAACCCTGAGATTCATCCACACACAAAGGCAGTGCCGAAACAAATGAAGTAAAATGTTCCTCTGCAAATTGTTGCAATTATAGGTGCACAAAGTTCCATAGTGCACTTATTTTTGTTAAAAGGACCTTGCATTATTGTTTTCTCAGTAGTTATTGAATAATAGTAATATAATAATAATTCTATAAAAATATGAAGGTAAATTTTAAGTTATCATAGATTTTGAGAATATCTTGATATAAATTTTTGCTTGTAGAATTCACCCCTAATTATCGTAGTTTCCATCTATCCAAAAAGAAGTACCAACTCTACAATGTACAGTATTGTTGAAACTATTACTATAACATGTCTGTCCTCTTAAAAATGTGAAAGGTTATCTTAACTCCCATAAACATGTGCTATCCCATATATGTCCCTAGGGATTGATATCAAAGACAAAGGATTTTTCAGATGCCTATGACTCCATACACAAAAAGCTGACCTCCATAAAGGAGAGGTTCCTCATGGCGGACGGACTACAACCTGACATTCTTGCAAAGAAAAGCCAGGCAGACCAGCTCAGGGTGAGTAGCACATTCACATAGGACATGTAGTTCATTCTGACTTAAAAAAAAGTTTTGCTTTGCACACAGCCTTTGAATTTATTTTAACATAGCTGTTTTGGTTTTAATCTCTGCATGGGGTATGCTATAGATGTACTGTGACTTTTGATTAGATCATCTTTCGGCACACACTAAAAGAGTCATGTGAATAATTTAGGGAGCTCTGAGTTGTCACGCTGAGCTCAACGTGTTTGCGCAGGCTGATCAGAGCGGATCGTCCAGGTGTGAGCAGGAACAGCTCGCTGGTGACAGCCTGAATGTTAAAGAGTGTCTCTCTCTGCAGGTCATTAGGAGAGACTTGGAGGATTGTGAGGCCCATATCATAGCTCTTGAGACACTGGTGTCATCCAGCCCTACAAACAGGACAAAGTTTGAGCGTCTGTATGCAGACTGGAAATTGCTTTATAAGGCAGTTCGGGTAAGATGCGCTCTGCTCAAGTTTCAAAATTGTTAGCTTAAGTTGAAATAATGGAATTGTTCACCCAAAATGCTAAATCATTTACTCACCCTTATGTTCAAAGGGAACTGATAAAATGACAAAAAAGCAATGGTGCCATGTTTGATTTGAAAGCTACAAAGGAATGGAAGATTTTTAAGGTTTCAATCAGTTCTTCGCACAAAAGCGCTTATGGCGTATGGCTTCTGAAGACTTATGAATATAGCATATGAGTCGAATGGACTACGTTTATGGTGCTTTTATTGTCATTTAAGATTTTTTCTTTTTTGTTAGTGGAAAAGGGCATCTTCAGAATTACGCTTCCTCAGAAGAAAGTCATTCGGGTTTGAAAAGATATGAGCAGATGACAGAATTAAAATTTTGGGGGAAGCATTCCTTTTAAAATGCAATCTCTAATTGATAGAGATGTGAAATTCAGAATGAGGGCGGGGGGCAACATATCTTACTAGTCACTTCAAAAATGCCCAACTTCACAAGTGATTCTGATTTAATCCTGGAGATCTGTAGAAACTGCAGCAATCTTATTCCTGGATCTCATACCTCCTGCGGTGTGTTGATCATGATGGTGATGTAGATGATGACTATGAAGGCCTTGATCAAACACCTCTTCCTTCAGTTTTAATGTACATTTGCGGCCCGATGAGATTTTTTTTTATGTACTGAACACAGATAGCAGTCTTCCATTGCAGTGGATCTCAACCAGGTCCTGTAGGCCCACCAGCACTGCACATTTTCTGTTGCCCTTTTCTGACACACCCAATTTAAGAATTGAAGTCTCCACTAAAGAGCTGATGAGATGAATCATGTGTGTTTAATTGATGATTCATCCAAAATGTGTAGTGTTGACGGGCCTCCTGAACAGGTTTGAGAACCACTGTTCTATTGCAACAAAATCCTTGATGTCTGTTTTGGGGATGAACATGTATGTATGTATTTACATGTGTATATATGGGTTTTTCTACCAGATGAAGGTAAATGAAAGTGAAGAGAACATCGCAGAACATGAGAGTTTCCATGACAACATTTTGAATTTGGAGAAGTGGTTAATGATCATGAGGCAGAAGCTGGAATCGTTCCGTGGGCCCGACGGAGAATGGAGCATTGATAATCGGCAACATGAGGCTGAGGTAATGGCTCTCTGCCAACTCAACACAGAGCAACCCTTATGAAAATGTACTATGGAAACTATAGTTCCTGTGAAATTACAATAGTTACAGTAGATTTGGGGGTAAAACTTACTGTTTGTTTGACCAATGGAAGACGAGGAATGTGTTCAAGAAAGCTTTGTTAAAAAATATTTTTGCTGTTCCTTTTGGAAATGCTAGTGCTACAGACAAAATAACAGAAAGATCCAGGTATACCAAGGAGAAGAAAAAGAAAAGGTGGACACACAGAATATTGATTTCGATTTTTTATGTTTACTGGACTTTGTATGACATTAAGTGATAAATAAAAACTATTCATGTCATTATTTTTGAAGACATCGTCACTGTGCAACATTTTTCACAAGTGCGTAAAACATTTGCCTTGTACTGTATATTGTGTGCAAAACTGTGTAAAATATAAACAATACAGTATAACAACACAGACCCAACTAATCGATAATGGCATTCATTGTCAACTCTTGTAATTGATTTGTTGATGCTGCCTCTGTATTTTGTTGGAAATTAAGAAATCCATGGTAAACCTTGTAAGAGGTCTGGATCTTGTTAATAGCACTGAGTTGACAATTTCATTTATTGCATGTTTGATATGTGCAGTATTAGGCAAATAAAGATTTTAATCTGAAAGACTGATCTCTATACGACTGTTGTCCTCTAGAGGGCGCTAGGAGAGTTTCCACAGAAGGAACTCCAGCTTCATCAGACTGAGGCTCAGGGTCAGACCGTGCTGGCCAGGACCTCTGAGGAGGGCAAAGTTCACATTCTGCAGGACCTTAAACGCCTCAGAGACTCTTGGATGTCCCTCCACACGCTTAGTCTCAATCTTTACAGGTTTGAGGAACTGTTTTCAGAGGGTGTTCATGTTATTTCAGAGAAAAAATTATGACTCAAGGAACATAATAAGCACAATTGTAATGTCATTTTTGCCAGACCTGTTGTACTAACCTAGTAGGAATTCCTCTTTTTAAATATTTCACATTCAGTGCAGTTACAACCAGTTCACCTGGTAATGTAGATGGCAATTATTGTTGATTGCTATAGGAGGAGCTACAGTGGCCACAAATGCATTTGGACCTCAAGCCACACTTAATAATGTCTGAATTTCATTTCATTAGATGTGAAAATATCACACCAAGTGACATCTGCAAAGAGATAGAGCTTACTTTTCTTAGCCATTTTTTGAAATGATTTTAAACCAGTTGGTCCTAAACTTTAAACCAGTTGGTAGCAGAGTAACCACATGTGTAGTTCACCATATTAACGATGGACATTTTTCGCTAAATATGACAACCTGAAAGTATTCAAATATTTTTTGTTGTAATTTTGAACAATATATCTATTATCATTTAAAACCTAACAAACTTATTTTTGTGAAATATTTTCTTTAACCTCCTGAGACCCGAGCGTGACTGCTATGTGCATTTTTCATTTACCTTTTTCATTTTCAATTAGTAGCCCCTAATAAACATGCCAAAAACATTTTGTTTTTCTTTTAGAGCAAATAGTTTTCCTAAAAATTGATGTCCTCATGTGAGGAGAGTGGGACTAAGTTGTAGAATTTTAATAAAACCAATCATCATATGTAATGCATTTCAGAATATGATGTGTATGTTTTTAATCATATATTTTATTGGTTACAATATGAAAAAGTAACTCCTACTGAAAAATCGAACTATTTGCTTACCTGACTGTCCAAGATATTTGACAATTTCTCTCCAACTCGTCTCTTTCTCCACCCAGTTGTGGTACAGTTCAGATGAAACATCAAATAGGCGCTGGTGCTCCTGCCAATGTTCCACAAATTTTTCCTCCATTTCTTCGGTCCAATGAGACTTTCTGGATACTGCAGGCATGCTTGTCGGGCTTTAAATCATGTTGTGTAAACTCTTTATTATTGCATTATTTTCATCCTATCTCCAAATAAAGCGATAATACACAGTGTATATATAGGATTCCTAAAGGGCTATAGTCCTCGTAAGTTTCATTTCATTTTCGCGATAAATCGATACATTTTTAAATGGCGTATCGGAAGAAACTAGAGACTCTAGTCTTTTTACTCAAATAGGTTTAAATAAAAACAAAAAACATCTTACCAAATGTAGTTTTGTTGGCGTTTCTCTCAAAGACAAACTGCTGAGATCGGCAGGATTTTGTTTTGTCACATGACTTTGTGTGTCAAAATTTTAACACTTTATTGACAGCCCAGGGTGTCTTGAACTGAAATCAGTCATTTAAATGAAATTAAATTATGTATAGCATATGGCAAAGAAAAAACACAATGTCCATACAGGAGGATGCGGGGTCGCACGATGTTGAAGTATCATCTAATGCAATGACATTCATTTTTCAGTATCTAAATATGCTTTGTGGCCACTGTAAGTTTACACTATGATTACCAGAAGATGAAATCAATTCTAGAATGTTTCCTAATGAACTTTGCACATGTATTTAATACTCTGTACTACTCACCATATGTTCATATTAGGCTTTTAAATGGACATGCTGTCACCGGGGGGCAAGATTCCCTTACGCACACTACTGACCTCCTGGACAGATGGGCAGATGGGCACCACGAGGGATCAGGACCTGCAAGAGCATTGCAGAGCTTTGAAGTGGCTGTGGATCCAGCCACAGGTGTTGAGGGAAAAGGACAGTATCGTCATCAGAAACTCGATGGAGAGTTCCACCAAGGATCAGAACCAACAGGTCACCCGAACTTGGAGAGGAACATGGAAGCAACTCAGGGTCAGATTCCAGTTGTGTTCCCTGATAACATCCCAAGACCAGGAGGCCCAGAGGTTTGGAGAACAGAGAGGGGTAACCTTGACATCTCCATGGAAGATGAAGTGGACACAGTAAGTCCTGAAGGTTACTTGCAAAGGAAGAATGAGACCAGGAGTGGTGGAAGGACTGGGGAATGGGTTGAAGAACACATGGGCGGTTCTGGGATTGAAGATTTGGACATACAAGGCAGATATGACTTTTTTAGTGGAGTTCAATCTGATCATTCACAGAGAAGGATAAGGCCATCTTCAATCCCACCTAATGAGACCACTATGGCTTGCGACTTTATTGATGGCACTCAGGTAAGGACCAATAAAATACGTTATTTTTATTGTGACAGTCATAAAGATGTGGAACCAAGAACCAGTTCTTATTCAGAACTGGTTAAAAAAAAAAAGTTAAATAAAGTACCATATGATTTTCATGACTTTACCAAAAAAATGTACCATTGTTTCCTGCATTTATATTCAGTGGCTCCGCAACACCATTCTTGAAATCTACATTGTGATTAGTGTAGTCTGATTCCCGAACTACAGACTTTTATGAGCCTTTCAATTGAATATACAGCGCAAAACATACAGTGCATTCTGTGTTGTCTGATTCCTGAACTAATGATTCTTATGATTTGATTCTTTTGAATCTAGAGTGTGAAACGTGCGTGATCAGTGAAGCCCAATTGCCGAAATAATGATTCTTACAAGCCTGTTCTTTTGAATCCACACCGCAAAAAAATACAGTGCTGCTTTCCAAAAAGTGACTTTTAACAGTCGTTTACGAAACTGCAGGTCACGGTTCAGTGAGTCAACTTAAGTCCTAAATCAGAGTAAATTCAGTTCGGCTTTCAACACCATTATCCCTGATAATCTCCAGACTAAATTAAACCACTGAAGAGTTCCCACCTCTCTCTCTGTCAGTGGATGTCCAAATTGGGCCCAATTAGCCATTTTCCTGCTCTGGTGTCATGTGACTCGTTAGTGTTACAAGGTCACAGGTGTGAATGGGGAGCAGGTGTGTTAAATTTGGTGTCATCGCTCTCACACTCCCTCATACTGGTCACTGGAAGTTCAACATGGCACCTCATGGCAAAGAACTCTCTGAGGATCTGAAAAAAATAATTGTTGCTCTACATAAAGATGGCCTTGGCTATAAGGAGATTGCCAAGACCCTGACACTGAGCTGCAGCATGGTGGCCAACACCATACAGCGGTTTAACAGGACAGGTTCCACACAGAATAGGCCGACCAAAGAAGTTGAGTGCATATGCTCAGCGTCATATCCAGAAGTTGTCTTTGGGAAGTAGATGTATGACTGTTGCCAGCATTGCTGCAGAGGTTGAAGGGGTGGGGGGGGTTCAGCCTGCATGGCTGTCATCCCAGAAGGAAGCCTCTTCTAAAGATGATGCACAAGAAAGCCCACAAACAGTTTACTGAAGACAAGCAGACTAAGGACATGGATTACTGGAACCATGTCCTGTGGTCTGATGAGACCAAGATAAACTTATTTGGTTTAGATGGTGTCAAGCGTGTGTGGCGACAACCAGGTGAGGAGTACAAAGACAAATGTGTCTTGTCTACAGTCAAGCATGGTGGTGGGAGTGTCATGGTCTGGTGCTGCATGAGTGCTGCCGGCACTGGGGAGCTACAGTTCATTGAGGGAACCATGAATGCCAACATGTACTGTGACATACTGAAGCAGAGCATGATCCCCTCCCTTCGGAGACTGGGCCGCAGGGCAGTATTCCAGCATGATAACGACCCCAAACACACCTCCAATATGACCACTGCCTTGCTAAAGAAGCTGAGGGTGAAGGTGATGGACTGGCCAAGCATGTCTCCAGACCTAAACCATATTGAGCATCTGTGGGGCATCCTCAAATGGAAGGTGGAGGAGCGCAAGGTCTCTAACATCCACCAGCTCCGTGATGTCATCATGGAGAAGTGGAAGAGGACTCAAGTGGCAACCTGTGAAGCTCTGGTGAACTCCATGCCCAAGAGGGTTAAAGCAGTGCTGGAAAATAATGGTGGCCCCACAAATTATTGACACTGGGCCCAATTTGGACATTTTCACTTAGGGGTGTACTCACTTTTGTTGCCAGCGGTTTAGACATTAATGGCTGTGTGTTGAGTTATTTTGAGGGGACAGCATTTCTATTTGCTTTTTATTTCGTACTAACTGGCTGTTCAAATGACATTGTTTAGAATATACAAATTATGAGTTTTTTTCATAATTTTGTGGTATTTTTAAAAAATGTATTAAATAACACATCTTAATTATAAGTCTGTTTAAACACCTTTTGCAAGAATCTGTTCAGTTAAAATCTGAAATGATTCCATCATTAGGTAACAGGCTGAAAACGGCTGTAAATCAAATGAGAATTGTAATATTGTGATTATTTTTACTACTATTTTTATTTTGTTTCTTCCCTGTCTTCCGACTTCGATAAAATAACATATGCTTTACATAAGAGTTGTCGAAACTAATGAGATTAATTTAAAATGTTTAAAGTGTTAATTTTTCTTAAATGTGCATTTAATAATTTGTGACTAATTAAAAACATTTTACAAATTAACAAATGAATAGTGAAGAGTTATCTGAATGGTGTACACTCACATGAGATGAAAACCATTACTCATTATAGTTTTCTCTAAAAAGAGTTTTTATTATACATGGTGCGGGTTAACCCTTCAATGTGTTTCGCCATGTTGAAATTACATGGTCCGCTGTGTTTCACTAAACGTCGAAGAAGAAAATCCTTGCACTGATTGGCTGCCGCCTATGTAGATACACGTGTCTATGCTTAGTGCAGTGTTGTTTGTCGATACGAAGAGCAAAAAGAATACAATGGAACATACTTATTGTGGTGCTTTAGAAGCAGAGACTACAGGAGATTCAGTAGCTGTATTGCCGAAAAATCGATAAAGGTCAGAAGCAAAAAGACAGAAAGACCGGCAAAGGAAAAAAAACTAGAGAAAACATCACTACGGCATACACAAGGTGGAAAGATTTGAAAAACATTGAGTTGTGATGCCGATGTTGCTTCTTTTTTTGTTGGACAGGTAAGACATTATTAATATTTTAGACCACTCTCTAAAATAATATCAGTGGAATTCACTGAAAACTCCCACGTTTACCTCTAACTTTTTAAAATTACATGTGCAGTCAACGTATGTTAGTAATGGACAGTTTTCAGCAGTGTTTACAAATGCAACCGGAAAGCAATGTATAATTTTATTTTATCATCACAGCTATAGTAGGGGGGCCCATGTACCTCCACCTCTAGGAAATAACATACGTCTTCATTCATTTAGTATCGCTAGATCATTGAGTTTTATTTCATGCTAAACAGTTCTCTGATACAGGTTATAACTGACTTTAGAAATAACTTGAAACATAGACAGTCTCCAAAGATTATTGATATGAGGGACAATAATAATCAGTCCTTAACTGTAGAAGTATGTTCGCTTGAATTCTGACGTTTGTTTTTAGGAAAAGCAATTATATTATAGCAGTAATAAATAATTTTAGAAATGAACTTAAACTCCAACATTTTCCAGATGCAAATGATATTCCAAAGCTGGTGGGGGCAGCAGAGACGATCATGCTTATCCACATCGTATCCTTACTTAAAGTAACTGAAGAAGAGCAATGCTAATGCTAGCTAGAGAACTAAAGAAAGCCCCTTTAATTGTGATTAATGCATTTACCAATATGAGTTCTTAACACTGGTTGGAATAGGGAACCTTTGCAATGTGTCCGCCCGGGGTCATCACAGTGACACATACACCACAAACACACACAACAGTGATTTTGTCAATGATCAAGTGAAGGAGAAAGGACCTCTTAACCATATTTTTTGCACAAAACAAACCCAGATTGTACCTGTGAAAAGCTGTATTCATATGACTCGCATTAGTGAAGCATAAGTGTTTTCCTGGTGCCGTGTTACACTCCTGCCTTACCGGACAATTTGGATAAAGTATAATTTGTGTGTGCAGTGCCAGCGCTAACAGCAAAACAAGACATTTTTCTTCAAGCGCTTTTCATGTGGTGTTTATGCATGTAAATGGGACTTCACGGTTGCTGCAGCAAAGTGGACACCAGATGAATATTTTGGAGAATGAGAGTTTAATGCCAATTGCAATAAATATTTAAACTAGTTTTTTCATTAATCAACCTCCCACTTAAACTCTGGAAAACGTTTGATGTTATTTAAATTGGTGCTATATATATAGTATACACTACCGGTCAAAAATCAGGTTCAGACTGTCCATTTCAATGAATTGATTCAAACCTCTGATTCAACAATTTGTGTGCATCATCACTCAAATATAAAGACATTTTTCAAGTAATAAAATGTTTTTGTAAACTATATTTAGGTAGTAATTGCTGTTTATTGCTATATATTCTTATATTGGTCCATATAAATTAAGATGATTAAATATAATTCTCATTTAGTACTCATTTAGAGAAAAGCAGGGTTCAAATCATGTCTTTATGATTTTAATAGTATTTTTACTGTGTTGTACTTCTTATACTAAACATTTTACATGTAATCGGCTGTTTGGTCAAAATTATAGTTCCTCTGATTAAAAAAAAAACACCCTCTTTTAAGTCATTTCAGCAAGTACATAAAATGTGAATATTGTCAAAAGGCCACTTACAAATCAAGACATCATTTTTTAGCTATATTGCCAGCTCTAATTCCTAATGAGCAAATTAAGCAATACTACATTTTTGTGCAATCATACACTCTTTTCATATATTTTATAGATGGGCTCTCAGGGGCCCCAGCTTCATGCTGACACGGTGGCTCTGTGGAGGGAATTTGAAGCATGGCTTCACAAAGAAAATAATAAACTTACTGGAATTCTGAACAGTCAAAGGGCCCTGAGCAACAAAGAACTGAGGATAAGACAGAATACACTCAAGGTTGGTGGTGTTTGTTAAATTTTATTTTTTTTTTTGCTTTTGATTAAACTTTTATGTAGGGTCCAAAATATCAAATAGTGCTAGAGTAAAAAACAGTCTTGTAAGAAAGTTTTGATATCTTATTTAACAGATCGCGGTTTCACTTTGGCCATAGTATGTGTAGTCTGATTTTCACTAAATAAACCCACATCTGTCACATTCTTGTATAACATGCTGTTTATGTTTAAATATATGTGATTCTACTTATTGTTTTGTGTTTATTTACCAGGGGAAAGCTTTAAAAGTTTTATGCTCAGGTTTAACTTCAGTCTCTGAAAAATTCAAGCTAGGGTTCAAGCTACCAGGCAGCTGTCATATCAGATGGATGTTTAGCTGACAGCCAACTGTCAGATATACCTTGGTTTTGTTCACAGTTGTAGCTCAGATTTGGGGAAACTCTTGAAGAGCCTTTTATAAAGACAGACTTCATGTTTAGTTTACCTCTGAACGACTTCAAATCTCTTTTCTATAGTGGGCTGTTTGAAAAAGGAGCCATATTCTTATTGTTTAAAATACTTTCTAATACCATACAGCTGCCAAAGTGCCAAAATACTTTGGCTAGACCTGCCTATTTGCAAATAGACACTGCCACTCATTCAGTAATTTTGGATTTGAAATAATTGGATTATGAAAAAGACTCTCAAGCCAAGCGAAGGAATAGTTCTCCCAAAAATGTGAATTCTGTCATGGTGTTCCAAACCCATATAACTTCATTTCTTCCGTGGAACACAAATGAAGCTATTTAGCAGAATGTCCAGACTCCTCTTTGCCATACGCTGTGAATCCTTACAGGGGTTGTCATGCTTTGTATGCTTTTTTTTTTTTTTTTTTTTTTTTTAGCTTTTCAATCATTTTTTAAGTATGAAAACACCAGTAACCATTCACTTTATTGTATGGAAAAGAACAGACTAGACATTCTGCTGAAGATCTCCTTTTGTGTTCCACGGAAGAGAACTAATCTTTCTGTTATCAGTCCAGACCTTTATCCACTGCACCACACCACCCCCTGCTAGTATAACGATGCCTTTGATCTGTGTGTAGGGTTTACGTGCCAATGTAGCCTGGGGTCAGACACAGTTCCAGAAGTTGATGACTGCTCGGCAGAATAATCCAGCAGAAGTGAATGTGGAACTAGAGGAGTTGCGATATCGATGGATGTTATACAAGTCCAAACTGAAAGAGACCGGAGACCTCAGAGATTTTGTGAAATACAAGGTACAAAAAGGAGCTAATTCTGACTACAATTTGTTACTTTTATTTCACTAACTTTAACATTGTCATAATTTATTACTAATCTTCCTCTCAGGAAGATACTATAAAGTATATCTATCTGTTTTTCTTTTTTCTTCTATTATTATTTTAAACCTTAAGCCACCATTTTGAGTTTTTGCTTCCTGTTTTGAATAATGGTGAAGAAAAGGACTTATGATGAATTCTTGAAAAGATCCATACATCCTGTGAAATGATTTCTCCAATAACAAGTGCAATTCTTGGAGTGTTAACATGTAATCACCACAAGGGTGTAGCATTGTGTTTTGAAATCCGATTCAACTCACTGACTAGATATTTCTTATTATTTCAGGGTGGCACTGCAAATGAGAAGGAGCATGTACGAGATGGAAAGGTACTTTTTAAATCTCTGAACATAGGCCTTGATGCTGATAGTAGGTTTGCAAAGTTGTAAAAACATTCTCGCAATTCAAAGTGGTTTTAAGAAATCCCTGTGATCTCACAGTGAAATAGGGTGCACTGTATGCATGGGCATTTTAAGGTACCTTTGGGCCCATGGGCTCGCTGGTCTGCAGAGGCCCCCTTTTCACATCGGTGCGGTGTTCACGTTCAAATCGACTAACAACAGTATTACCACTGGTTGGACGCTAAGTGGTACTATGGGTTCATTTTCGTTAAGCAATAGCCTAAACAAAAATGCAAGGCAGCTTGATTTCAAACTTTGAACTTTATTTTGTTATTTATTTTTACAAAAAATTCAAAGTGCAATTAAAATGTGTGTTGTTCAACTTTTTGAAAGATGGCTTTTCAACATTTGTTAAGGGCAACATATCATTGTCAACTAACCTACTTCATCCGTGCATTGTCTCCATCATGGGCTACCAGTCGGTTATTTCGTTGTCCTTATTGTGGGTTGTTGCGGGTTTAATTACCTTTCATCCCAGGACTCAGTTTAGCTGCTTCAGAAGGGTATTGACTTGGAATGTGTGTGAATAAATTAGTTTTGTTCCGTCCTAGGGCTGGGCGATATACAATATATATATATATATATATATATATATATATATCATCAACCCCTGGATGGGGGATCGGTGACTATTCTTGCTTTAGTGATTTTGCATTGAAAATTAAATAAATTTATATAAAAAATGAAAACATTAAACCAAAGACATTTCTAAATTCAAATTGCACTTCAACAAAAATTAAAAAGCCTTTAAATTAACAAAAACAAAAACCTCATATATAACCACCTTTCCATTTACCATCACGCATGTATCTGTCTATGACAACAGACAGAAAATTACTAATACAAATTAAGATCTAAAAACAATTCTAAATGTAAACATAATTATAATGATGATAATAATCACTGAATATAAATCATGGTTCGAGGTGAACATTTTAATGTGATTTAATCACAAATGTATAGGCTATATATAAAGTGACCCTGCATAGTTGCGCTCACAACTAACTGCTCTGTGGAAATAAAGTGAACTGAACTCGGAGCACCTCCTGAGCTGAGATGGTCTGAGGTCATTTGCAGCATTGCATAGACGGTACTATTCTTGCAAAAAAAAAAAAATTCAGAAGACTGAAACAAAGAAAGAGTGAGAACCTTTTACATGCGCATGTTCCACAAGACTGCACACCTCTGAACAAACAGCGTGTCATACATGCGCATAGATGTCTTTTCTATCACCTGTTCTTAAAAAAGAAACATGTGTTTCTTCAAGTGTGTGTCTGTGTGTCTAACAGCATTTTTTGTGTCATTCCGAATCTGAGACGTCTTATGTTACTCACCATGAACATAATATTTGCTACCTGCAATTAAATGTCTTCTGTCAGTGCACGTACTTTGCTGCCTGTGTAATTTGATACTTTGGTAAAGAACATCTGGCTTTCAATGCGTTATTTAGGTTCATTTATCATGGGTCGCAAACTCTTCATTAGGCAACTATTCTTTATTTAAGGCTATTCTATTCGTTAGGCTATTGTATTGATATTGGAAGTTCCATTCAGATATTGGAAGTTTCCCCCTTTTACCCGGTATAAAATTTCACACCTTGTCTCTTGTACCGTGTAAAACCGGTAACACTGTGCACCATGGAAGACTTCATGTGAATGTCATTATAAAATGGCATCATATATGGGTGGGTCATTGGTATTTTACTACAAAACTTAAAAATAAAAGTCTTCATGAAATGAAAATTCACACTAGATAAATTTTTTTAATACACTTTCCTTCTTATATATTGAATGTTTTATCGGTGCATGTTATTCCATTCGGACAAAAAAAAAAAATAATTTTTTTTTTTATAAAAACATTTCCTTTTCAGGTGATGTCACCTAGGCCAATCAGGACATTGGGTAATGTTAAACAATAGCCAAATATATTTAGATATTGTTTATGCCAACTCGTATTCAGGTTTGATCCATTCTGGTTTGAAACCCATACCTTTCACAATCCAGTCAATTCCCAATGGATAAAATCAAGTCTGAGAGTTTGTAGAAAGACTATAAGAGGTCTCAAGTGATGCGAGACACTGTTCGGTTGGATTACTTGAATAATTTTTTTGGCTCCCAGAGTGTACGTCAGATTAGTTACTCCACTGTCTCTCTTGGGAATCTGTTAATCTGTATGAGTAATTTCTCAATTTTCTTTGGATTCACACTTTTTTTAACACATCTCTTCCCATTCTGGGAGTCTCTGGCCATCTGGTCATGAGCGGTCACATCTGCATGAGAAAAACTGAGAAGAGATGCAGGTGCCCTGCTGACTGTATATAAAAAGCTGTGCTGAGTTTGTCTTAATTTTTTACATAAACAGATATCAACAGAGGGATTAGAAATGTTGTTTTACACAAGCAGCATTACCATCCAATTATCAAGACCATTCGCACACAAAATGGCTTAACCAGTTCTCCAAAACTTTTCTGAATGAACCCTTGAAATCCTTGATTAAATTGTAATTCTGTAACTTCCATTTCCATTCCCGTGTCAGATATTAACTTTGATTCAGGGGCATTTTTGCCTTTATGTGGGCATATTGTGTCTAACCATGTAAAAACTGCCATCCTTTTATGTATATACTTTAATTTAACCAATTCATAAACACAAATTTTCAGTTAAATATTTAAATTCAGAATGTATTACCTTAAACTCAATCAAATTAAATTAATATAAACATACATATGTTATGCCCTAAAATGTAGAACTAGACCAAGATCAGAATACTGAGATCTATCCACCTTATTCCTGGGGGTCTTTCTGGGTAAACGAATGTTGGTGGGACTTCCGCCGGAAGTCCATCTACAGCATTCCCTAGCTCTGGCTGCAGTCATTTTAAGACCATGTTGACAGCTGGTAATAAGACGCATTTCAGTGATCTGATCGCAAAGGTCAGCGCTAAATACAGTTATAAATGGGGTGCAAAATGTTTTGTGATTGGATCACAAAAAACATACAGAGGAAGTTACAAACCACATCACATTTGAGTTTTAAAACGGCTTCCTGATGTGACCCGGACAGCAGCAAAGCACCACCTCTCACCTGTCAATCATCCACCAAACAAATGTTTAAACTTTCAGGCAGATTTAAAAGGAAATAGCCGTCCAATTGGAAAACTCTAATAAGTGATTACATACCTAAGAATGAGAACTTCACAGCTCTTCTGTCTGTGTCTGTCTGATTTGAACATGCAGGGTGACAAGATGACTAACACACATCTGAAGCAGAACTAACACATGTACTCCACTAAAACAACTAATAATTTTGCTTGAAATGTTGCGGTTTTGCTTAGATTAAACCTCAACTGCATCTGAGAAACAGCGTGCCGTTTTTTTTTTTCTTTTTTTGTCTTCATGAATTTTTTGCAGTTAATTATCATTCAGTAACACACTGATATAGTGATTAATGTCTAAAGTCTAATGACCAAAGTCCATATGAAATCATACACGCTCTCCTCAAAATCCATCAAACACCACAATGAAAGAATGAATGGACGTATGCTACAACAAGCTGTGTTTACTTGACAATGGAAGTAATGCCCATATTACTCGCTAAGCATCAGGGGACATAGGAAAAAGGTGGATATTGGAGTTATAGATAAAAAAAAAATTAAATGATGACTTTTTCAATTTTGGAGGCACTTATTTCATTTTTGGTGGCATTTTTAGCTCAAGCCCCTTTAATTTATTCAGTGGGTTTAATTTCGTGAGGTGTGGTGCTTAAAGATCTGGACTACTAACTGAAGGTTTGTAAGTTCAAAGCCCGCCACTATACTGTTCCTACTAGGGCTGGGTGATATATTGAATATTAATGATGTAATAGAGATAATTTTACTGATGATATCAAATTGACCAATATCGTCAATATTGCAATAATTATAATATGGCAGTGGTGCTCATTAATGCATCTTAAATTCAAATATAAATGAGGGTTGCTCACCTGATCTAGAACGCCATGAAACTGTCACCACCTTCTGCTGTGGTAGTCAGTGTCAAAACTTGCTGAGCTACCTCAGCCCTCCTCTTTGTTCTTTTCTTGACTAATCATTTGAAAACTTGAAACAATGTTTACCCAAATTAATTACTATTTTGTTGTAATATCAAAACTGGTATTGAGAATCATAAAATTGCTTTCATATGTGAGCAAAATGGACATGATAACTGAACTATACCCAAATGAATTGGAATTTAATCAAATTCAAGTACTTGCAAATTGGAATCAAATCGAGAAATCTGTATCGATAACCAGCCCTAGCCTTGAGATTAAATTATAAAATGATAAATTTTTTAGAAGTTGAAGTTCTAAAAAAAAGTGTGCTGTGTCAGTGTAAGACGCTGAAATATCAGCTAGGTCCAATGCAACAGTTAACGGTTTGAAAAACATTATAGACGGACACACAAAAACATTCAGTGTGAATGGCCCTTTAGAGTGTAGACTGTGAGGCAAATCAATACATTTTGGAACAGAGCCATAGAGCATGTATCATTTTGTGGTTGTGTTTTGCAGCAGAGCAGCTGTCCCGGGTTCCTGTACCGCGTATGTCGCGTGGCTCTTCCTCTCCAGCTCCTGCTATTGGCCTTGCTGCTGCTGGCCTTCCTGCTGCCTATGATGGACGAGGGCACCAGCTGCTCGCTGTCCAACAACTTTGCTCGCTCTTTTAACATTATGCTGCGCTACCATGGACCACCACCCACTTAAGCATGGATGCAATGGTTACTCAAGCCACATGGACAAAAAACCCAAAACAAAACAAGCTTTTCCTTTAAGACAGCAATTTGTGGTTGTGTTTATTTAACATGGTTGCTTATATATTTTTATCATTGTTCCGTTATATCATTTTTTTTATCATTGTTGTTTTTATGTTTATTTTTGGTTCTCTGCTTGTTTCAGTCCACATTACACCCACTAGTTGACCCAGCACATAAGAAAATGTGTGTTTGTGCGAGAGAGCGAAAATGTTAGAGTGTGTGGATGGCATAGACACTCGCAACCTGCTCTTAATGACTCAAGCAGTTAATTTCTCTACAAGCATTTGGGGAAACCAAAGCAGCCTTTACAAAGAGCAAAACTCCATGAAAGACGTTTCTACTTAGGAGCCATTTCAAATCACATACGTTTTTATCTTTATTTGTTGGATCTCGCTACTTAATGCATATAAAAAGTCATTTTTGTGTGGTATGTCTTATGCAAATAAAGGGACAGTTCATCCAAAAATGAAAATGATGTTCTCATTTGCTCATTTCATTCCAAATCTGTGACTTTAAATAATTTCTCATTTCTCTGCTTTTGTGTTCCACTGATGAAAGAAATTCGTACAGTTTTGGAATGAAAAAGAGTGCGAGTAAAAATAACAGAATTGTTGTTATTGGGTGAACTGTATCAGAATAGACATGTTCTTTAGACAGTTTTGGAAATCAGATTTTTGAAGGCACAGATTATAGGGTAAAAATAGCCCTGTGTGTGGAAAATGTCCTTTTTTGAAAATAATCTTTAAACTCTGTGACCTTTCTGTTATTTTTTTTATTTTAATTTTTTTTTTTTTTTGCAACAGTGTCTCAGCTGGGAGTTCTCAGGGACCATTTGTTCTAAAATCATTAGAGGCCGAGTTCAGTGTTTGTATTAGGACCACATAGTAAAGGTCATTTTTCGATTAATGGAATGCTTTGATTTATATTTGTCCAGAATAATGAAGGCATTTTTGAGTTGGCAAAAATCATAACCCATCTTTGTGTTATTTTAAAGTTGTATGTTTGGAATGTAAGCCACATTACTTAGAATCGGAGGCAATTTGCATGGCTTTAAGCTATGTAGCTCAGTACAGTAGTATTGCACATACAAGCACCGCACAGCTTTTATCCTGTAGCAAAATCGAAACTGTTAAGTGCCCTTTTAATAATCTTATTCAGTACTCTATACCTTATAACAAAACAGCTATATTAATATTGTCATTTTCGTCAAAAATGATAATTCTCTCATAATTTACTATCCCCACTTAAACTCAAATGACTTTCTTTTCTTCGGCAGAACACCAAAGATATTTTTATTGATAAAAATAAGGACTTAAAGGCACAATAAAGGTAATAAATACAACTTGAGTAGTTTAATCCATGTCTTCTGAAGTGATATGATTGGTTTTGGAAGATAAAACCAAGACCACACATCTGCATATGCGTCAAGTATGGGGAAGTGTACTCAAGCTTCAAATTATGATCAGCAAAGAAACTGCATATGGCAAGATTTATATTGAAAAAGAGTTACATTTTAGTCTGTCTCACCCAAAACTGATCATATTTCTTCAGAAGACATGGGTTAAACCACTCAAATTGTATGGATTACCTTTTTGTAGCATAAAAGTGTTAGACTCGTTGACTTGCAATATATGGAGACATACATCTATGAAAATATATTTGTTTGTGTTCAGAAGAAAGTCAGTTGATGATGAGAGAATTATCATTTTTAGCTGAACTATTCCTTTAATATGTCATGCACTATATCATGTTAAAGTTATTTAACAAAAATGCAAAATATGCTGCATTTCTTTAAACCGTAATGTTGAAGCTTGGCACTTCAATGTATTGCACTGCTATATCATTTGTATTTAATCTCTTTAAAGTCAATACAAACTCTTTACAGATATAAACAAATTTCATCAATGATACTGTATGTAAATCAAGATGGCATATGCTGTACTGGTAAACTGTATACAATTTGGTTAAAAGAATCAGCGCAAATGCTTATTAAATGTATGCTAAAATATCTAGCTAATTTACAGCACTGTGTGCATGGGAAGAGCTTTTCTCATAGGAAAACTTTGATTTGAAAAATACTGGAAATAATTTCAAAAACTCAATTCAAGATGGTTGCTTTAAAGCAAGAAGAAATTAAAGTTATCTTTTTTTTTTCTAATAACCTTGTTTTAAAGTTAAAGTAGCTCTCAGATGCATGCAAGGTTAATATAGGAGAATGTATTCATGGAAAAAAGGAGAAAATATTTATTTTATTACAATATTTTGGATTAAACTCTTATATTGTATCTTTAAACCTCATATATATTGCATGAAAGTTGAATATAGGACAATGTATTAAAAATATATATATATATATATATATATATATATATATATACACACATTAACAGTATTTTGTATTTTACTCTGGGCAATAAACATGCAGTGCATTTTCAGTATGTGATCTGTTTGTGTTTATTCTGTCACTATGAACTTTAGATTGAATGTTAGATAAATGCGTAGCTCAATTTGAAGATAAACTTTAGCTGGAAATGTATCTGTTTGTGTGCTCACGGCATTAGACCAAAGCAGAACTGATTTAGTGAAATGCATGACAATGAATTCTGATAGTCCAACACAAAACCACTGTGCAGGTGTTAATAAGCTTCACGCAGTGGAGCACAGCTAGGTTTTACCTAGCAATAGAGGCCATTTAAAGATATTGCATGAGTTTTAGGATTAGGTTTTGCATTTGATTTGATTTGGTTAGTTAGAAACCAGAAGGTATATCCAGCATATATCAAATATTTAATTTCTTCAATAACTAGGTGTTTAAGAACCACAATAGCTTAGTTCAGTTAAAAAATAGCAGTTGATTGTTTATTTGCATAGTTCTGTCATCATTTATTCATTGCCTAAGCAACGGCAAAGCTACATCTGGTTCACTGCCTGAGTTTCATTTTCCATTTAATTTAGGTCACTATTGCCAAAGGGAAACTAGATCTAATTGGAGGATATTGCCCTGTGAAAGCAACATATTTGTGAAATAAACAGGACTGCAGAGTCAGTGTTAGACTGCACTGGAACCTGTTTTGTTTAAACATTGGTCATAGTGAAGTCAATTTATTGACCTAAATGCTGTGGAGTCAGGTGATTATTTGTCTTCAAGGTGTGTGTGTGTGTGTGTGTGTGTGTGTATATGTGAACTCTCGCCTATTTGGCACCAAGATAGTTCTGTATTTGTATAATTTAAAGGGATAGTTCATCCAAAAATGAAAATTCTGTCATTTAATCACCCTCATGTTGTCCCAAATCCATGTCAAGTCAAGTCAAGTCAAGTCAAGTCAATTTTATTTGTATAGCGCCTTTCACAACACACATCGTTTCAAAGCAGCTTTACAGAAGTTCAGCATTAACAGACGATAAAAATGTAATGTCTATAAAGTCGATAAATCATCATCCTTGTGCAGGGCTCCAAACTGCGACTAAAAATGGTCGCATTTGTGACCAAATAAATCTATTTGTGAGTGTAATTTCTGTCAAGGTCGCCATTGGCGACAGTAAAAGTTTACTCCCTTTTGATTTTAAAATTTGCATTACATTTCCCGAGATACATAACAAAAGTTTATATCAAAGAAATAGCGGGGAAAACGGAGTTCATTGCAGGAACTAACAATTTCAAAAAAGAGACTGTTAGAAAACACGGTGACAGTAACAAGCATAAAAATGCACGTGGTCACATTCCATGTGACTTCCTTCCATGGAATATTCCACTGAATGAAAAATAAATAAATACAAATGCAATGTAAGTAATTGGTGACTGAGACTAAAATTCTACCTTGCCTCTCCCGTTGTGTTCCACAATTGAAAGTAAATCATACGATTTATAATATCCCAAGGGTGAGTAAATGATGACAGAATTTTCAATTTTGGGTGAACTATCCCTTTAATGTTATGGCCCACTCACTTCAAGCACTTGCGTGGCCTGATTTATTCAAATAGGATTCCTGCGAGAGAACAAGTTAGATCCATCCAACACAATCGCCCACAAATGCAGCGATGTGTAAAACCAACAGATTTCACACGGCCGTTTCCATGTGCTGTTTCTGTGTTACATGCATCTCACTACAGACTCAATCATGTTCATTTGACGATGCTTAGAAATTCTGGAGCACTGAGCCAGATCATGGCACATGGACTCATAAGGCACATTTTGAATGAGCAGAAATGTGCCATTCAGGTGCAAGTAATGGGGTTTGAATAATACAGTAATCCCTTATCCAGGTTCATTTTGTTGGCGAGTAAGGATGAAACTCAAACACAACCTCTGTAGCCCTGACACTCCACCCTTTACAATCAAACACAATTTAAAAACACACACTGACACATTAACCAAAAACCAATAAAAAGGACCTTTAATCTTTAAAACTAGGAAATATTTATTTTAGGAATGTAGAAGAAATCAGCTTAGACAAGAAAACAAGGTTAGATTTGTTTAAGGTTTTTAACATGGCAATTTGCATTGCCTCATCAATCTAGAGCGATAACTTTGTTCAGTTACAGTTTAAATATCATAACTATGATAATATATGATAAACTATATGATAACTAAGTTCTGTTTTTAAACCTTGGTACAAATTACAATCACAGTAAATCATACCCCACAAATATTTACATTGTCCTTCCAAGTTCATTGAAAGAAGAAAGATGGATTGCATTACCTTAAGCAATGTGTAACATAAATATGTGATCTATATAAAAAGAGTTATAGGGTTATCTTGAGAAAAAAGGCATTTCTCTGAATGAAACTTTTGCTGAATATTTTCTTGCATGTGGTGTTACAATAATCAGATTCAATACAGAGCAAGCACACATTAGAAGGCTTAAATGCAATATGGAAAACACACAGGGCTCTTGATCACATGACAGACTGCTGTTTATAATTTGCCAAGTATGACTCACATGGCTAAAGATGGGGATTTTCATGTTAGCTTGCAATAATGCACTTTGGATCTAGATTTTTGGATTTACAGTTTTATATTGAATTTTTAACTTTGTGTTGAACATTAGGGACAGTTTGT
Source organism: Moxostoma hubbsi (assembly GCA_032164185.1). Lineage (NCBI taxonomy): Eukaryota > Metazoa > Chordata > Actinopteri > Cypriniformes > Catostomidae > Moxostoma > Moxostoma hubbsi. The sequence continues at coordinate 7,884,100 of JAVLUX010000023.1, forward strand.
GAGTAAAATTCAAGCAGCAACAGCACTTCGGCCAGTTGGATGACTTGGTGAAGAAAAGCCACTGTTTGCGGCCCTGTCATTGTTAATTATTCTATAGGCACAACAAACAAGTTAATGTTGCTGTGCTCCTGGTCTGTTAATAATGTGGCTGAAGAAAACGGTTTTATTGCACTGACTGGCCTGTAACATTGTAGTAAATATTTTATTATGTAGCATGTTGCAATGGCAGCCAAGGTTCTATATCATACACTGGTGGCCAAAAGTTTGGAATAATGTACAGTTTTTGCTGTTTCGGAAGGATATTGGTACTTTAATTCACCTGTGGCATTCAACTGATCACAAACTATAGTCAGGACATTACTGATGTAAAAAAAACATCATCACTATTTGAAAAATATAATTTTTGATCAAATCTAGACCGGCCCCATTTCCAGCAGCCATCACTCCAACACCTTATCCTTGAGTAACCATGCTAAAATGCTAATTTGGTACTAGAAAATCACTCGTCATTATATCAAACACAGCTGAAAGCTTGTTGGATTGTTAAATTAAGCTTAACATTGTCTTTGTTTTTGAGTTGGCTTTTAAAGTTTAAAGTTTTAAAGGCTTTTATTGGCAAAAACATTCAATACATGCAAAGAGTCAATATTTACAGTGTTGACCCTTGTTCTTCATAACCTCTGCAATTCGCTCTGGCATGCTGGATATTAGCTTCTGGGACAAATCCTGACCGATGGCGATCCATTCTTGCCTTATTAGTGCTCAGAGTTGATCACAATTTGTGGGCTTCTGTTTGTCCACTCGCCTTTTGAGGATTGACCACAGGTTCTCAATGGGATTAAGATCTGGGGAGTTGCCTAGCCACGGATCCAAAATTTCAATGTAATGATCACCGAGCCATTTCATTATCACACTTGCCTAGTTGCTATTGCAGGACGTTTTGATACCATTCTTTATTCATGGCAGTGTTTTTGGGCAGAACTGTGAGAGAGCCCACTCCCTTGAATGAAAAGCAACCCCACACATGGATGGTCTCAGGATGCTTCACTGTTGGCATGACACAGGACTCATGGTAGTGTTCACCTTTTCTTCTCCAGACTATCGATTTTACAGATGTCCCAAACAGTCGGAAGGGGGCTTCATCAGAGAAAATAACATTGCACAAATCTTCTACTGTTCAATCCTTGTACTTCCTGTAGAATTTCAGTCTACTTGATGTTTATCCTGGAGAGAAGTGGCTTCTTTGCTGCCCTTCTTGACACCAGGCTATTGTCCAAAATTCTTCGCCTCACTGTGCGTGCAGATGCACTCACACCAACCTGCTGCCAATATTGAGCAAGCTCTGCACTGGTGGTGACACGATTCCGTAGCTGACTCTTCAGGAGGAGACGGTCCTGGTGCTTGCTGGAAACTCTGGGACGTCCTGAAGCCTTCTTCACTGCAGTTGAACCTCTTTCCTTGAAGTTCTTGATGAATCCGGTAAATGGTTCTTTCAGGTGCAATATTCTTTGCAGCAATTTCCTTGCATGTGAGGCCATTTTGAATAAAAACCACTTGACTTGACTTTGATGCAGAGCGATGATGGCTGCAGGTCTTTCTTTAGAGGTAACCATTGCGAACAAGAACACAATGATTGGAAGCACTTCTTCCCTCCTTTTATAGCAATCAGTCTGCTCTTATAATCCAATCAGAATGATAGAGTGATTTCACCTGACTAGTACTCGTTCACACTTTCCCAGGTGCTGCTGATATGATTAGTGAAATTATGTTCGCTGGTCATTTTGTGCCAGGGCCAAAAACAGTGAAATTTTGGTTTTTGTGATAAAGTACATTTTTTTGGCCAATGAAGCTTTTTGCAATTATTTAAAATGCATCTGATCACTCTGCACAATAATCTAGAAACAATGTGAATCAATACCACAACAACTGAAGCAGAATATTTGCGAAACACAAAATGTATGTCACTGTCAATACTTCTTGCCACGGCTATACAGGAAGCATATGGTGAAATGTCACCTCAGTATCTGGACAAACTGACAGCTAGAATGCCAAAGATCTGCAAAGCTGTCATTGTTGCACGTGGAGGATTTTTTTTTACAATAGTTAAGTTTTTGAACAATAGTTAAAAAAAATTCTAATTGTAATTCTAATTTTTCATGTTATTAATGTCCTGACTAAATATTTTGATCAGTTGAATACCACTTTGGAGAATAAAAGTACCTTATTTCTTTCCCTAAGTGCAAAATCTGTACATTATTCCAAACTTTTGGCCACCAATTTAGGTCCTTTCCACTGGGAAATCTAGTAAATCCAAATTGACCGCTCCTTAAAACAAGAGTTTTAACTGGCCATAGAATTACAGAGAGATACACTACCGTTCAAAAGTTTGGGGTCACCCAAACAATTTTGTGTTTTCCTGAAAAGTCACACTTATTCACCACCATACGTTGTGAAATGAATAGAAAATAGAGTCAAGACATTGACAAGGTTAGAAATAATGATTTGTATTTGAAATAAGATTTTTTTTACATCAAACTTTGCTTTCGTCAAAGAATCCTCCATTTGCAGCAATTACAGCATTGCAGACCTTTGGCATTCTAGCTGTTAATTTGTTGAGGTAATCTGGAGAAATTGCACCCCACGCTTCCAGAAGCAGCTCCCACAAGTTGGATTGGTTGGATGGGCACTTCTTGCGTACCATACGGTCAAGCTGCTCCCACAACAGCTCAATGGGGTTCAGATCTGGTGACTGCGCTGGCCACTCCATTACCGATAGAATACCAGCTGCCTGCTTCTGCTCTAAATAGTTCTTGCACAATTTGGAGGTGTGTTTAGGGTCATTGTCCTGTTGTAGGATGAAATTGGCTCCAATCAAGCGCTGTCCACTGGGTATGGCATGGCGTTGCAAAATGGAGTGATAGCCTTCCTTATTCAGAATCCCTTTTACCCTGTACAAATCTCCCACCTTACCAGCACCAAAGCAACCCCAGACCATTATATTACCTCCACCATGCTTAACAGATGGCGTCAGGCATTCTTCCAGCATCTTTTCATTTGTTCTGCGTCTCACAAACGTTCTTCTTTGTGATCCAAACACCTCAAACTTGGATTCATCTGTCCACAACACTTTTTTCCAGTCTTCCTCTGTCCAATGTCTGTGTTCTTTTGCCCATCTTAATCTTTTTCTTTTATTGGCCAGTCTCAGATATGGCTTTTTCTTTGCCACTCTGCCCTGAAGCCCAGAATCCCGCAGCTGCCTCTTCACTGTACATGTTGACACTGGTGTTTTGCGGGTACTATTTAATGAAGATGCCAGTTGGGGACCTGTGAGGCGTCTGTTTCTCAAACTAGAGACTCTAATGTACTTATCTTCTTGCTCAGTTGTGCAACGCGGCCTCCCACTTCTTTTTCTACTCTGGTTAGAGCCTGTTTGTGCTGTCCTCTGAAGGGAGTAGTACACACCGTTGTAGGAAATCTTCAATTTCTTAGCAATGTCTCGCATGGAATAGCCTTCATTTCTAAGGACAAGAATAGACTGTCGAGTTTCAGATGAAAGTTCTCTTTTTCTGGCCATTTTGAGCGTTTAATTGACCCCACAAATGTGATGCTCCAGAAACTCAATCTGCTCAAAGGAAGGTCAGTTTTGTAGCTTCTGTAATGATCTAAACTGTTTTCAGATGTGTGAACATGATTGCACAAGGGTTTTCTAATCATCAATTAGCCTTCTGAGCCAATGAGCAAACACATTGTACCATTAGAACACTGGAGTGATAGTTGCTGGAAATGGGCCTCTATACACCTATGTACATATTGCACCAAAAACCAGACATTTGCAGCTAGAATAGTCATTTACCACATTAGCAATGTATAGAGTGTATTTCTTCAAAGTTAAGACTAGTTTAAAGTTGTCTTCATTGAAAAGTACAGTGCTTTTCCTTCAAAAATAAGGACATTTCAATGTGACCCCAAACTTTTGAACGGTAGTGTATATGAATGTAAATTCTCTAAAAAAGTTAGGTTTGATTTGCAGATTAGGGTAAAAATATAATGTTAGTGGATGTTCCTTTTTCAGGGCCCATCCAGTTCAAGGATTATAACTTGCTATTTGAGGTTTCGAACAAACCCCTAGTGTGAAATTTGTCTCATGTTGTTTGTGTTACACACATGAATGATACATTCAATTTTGAGGAGAGATGTAATCTTTTCTAAGCAATTAGATTTACGATTTTCACTTGGCAGACAACAAAACAGACAAAAGAATCTCTCACATTTTCATTCAAGCAGGCAGACATATGTGTCAGGTTCAGTGCCATTAGATCAGCTTTCTGTTTAATAGTGGATGTCAGTCCTTGGGAAAATGTTTACAAAATCATTTCCCAAATAAATTAAAATGACTCAAATTAGAAGTAGACCGATATAACAGGTTTACCAAGTAATATGTGCTGATAGTGGCTCTGATAGAGAACTACCATTCTCTGCAACAAAAAAGAAACTATGCAGATAGTTTCTTCATCATTTAGCAATTTCAAAATAAGAGTCCCAGAAGTGTTTCGGCTTGTTTATACTTAAAAGTCCCAAATTGTGCACCAAATCTTAATTTTTTTTCTGGTTATTTTGCTTGAACAATAAACTGTATCTTGGATTTTGTTTATTTAGAACTCTTTGTCTGTGTCTGTCATATTAAGGAAAGAATAAAAATTTTCTGACATTCTATAAACCAATTTTAAAAACGAATCGGCCGATTAATCGGTTATCTGCCTTTCCCACCACCTTAGTTTTCGGTATCGGCAAAATCCACTATCGTTCGACCTCTAACTCAAATAATGTGACATCACAGGTTTAGATTAATATCTAGTTAGTATATCATTAACTTTTCTTAAAATATATCATTTGATTTATAAATAAGTAATGTAAGTTGATGCATCTAGCAATAATATAAGGATAAAATTCCACCTTTGTGTAATGTTATGAACTGCTGTAATATTGATAAGTGTGTTTTTACTGCAGTGGTTAGATATGGCTGAGAGCACTTTTATTTACACGTAATTCACCATGGGAAAATCACTTGATCTTAAGCTCTTTATTGAAGCTACTGGAGTTGAAAATTCTGCATACCAGCAAGTAGGTCCGCCTATTTGAATCTGCCTTTTTAGTACAAAGCAGGATTGTTTCAGCTTTGATGAATGCAAACACTAATCCAGGAGGGCTTGGGTTTGGCTGACCTAATGTCTTCCTCATTATGGAATGACCCTTTTAATTACATTTATGCATTTGGCAGACGCTTTTATCCAAAGCAACTTACAGTCCACTTATTACAGGGACAATCCCCCCGGAGCAACCTGGAGATAAGTGCCTTACTCAAGGACACAATGGTGGTGGCTGTGGGGATTGAACCGGGAACCTTCTGATTAACACATGTTTTAGCCCACTATACCACCACCATCCTTAAAAAGTCTTAAAATGTCTTCAATTCAGTTTTTCAAAATGTACAGATATAAAAGTCTTAAATATCTTAAATGATACAACAAAAGTCTTAATTTTTTATTTAAAGAGGTCTTATATTTTGGGGCGGAGAGACAGGAATCTTGATATGACAAAAGAATATGATTTAATTAATTAAATGCATGTGCTGCATCATTCAAAGTGAAAATGCGGCACTATTGTATTTTCTCCAAGCACGCAGGGGCTTGTGAGTGTTTTCAGCTGTTGTAGAGCAGTTTGCAATCATTAAGCCATATCGGAAATTTATGTCAAGCTATCATTAATGATCAACTGTTGATGATGACGATATAGTGTTGATGAAATATAACAATATTTACTTTTAATTGTTTATATTGTAATACCTTGTAGATTATTGTAGGGGTGCAAATTTTATATCCCTTATTTGTTTGAAATAGCAGCTGGAAGCGTTGAAGCGCAAACATTTCAAAATAAGAGTCCCCGGTGTTTTTCAGACTTTAAAGTTCCAAGTTCCAAGCTATGAATCAAATCTTTTTTTCTTTTTTTTGGTATATATTGGTATATATTAATAAAATTCTGACTCTTGTAGACTTTGTCTGGCCCTCCCCATTACAGGAAGGAAAGACTAATAACATTTCACATAGGCTACCAGTTTTAAAAACTATTTGCAGATTAATTTAATTACTTTTACACATTATCAAATCAGCATAATCCAGTATCGGTCAACTTCTAATTTGTATTTAGTTATATAATGGTACATAAACCAATTATAATGTGAAATATATGTGGAAAACATGTCTCGAGTATTTTAAACTTGCATATCGCCTACCCTGTTTTACTGATAAGCAATGTTAAGGCCATGTTGAATGTGTCTCTACATGTTGAAGTAAGAGTCTGTGGTACATGATTCATTTTGAGATTGTGTTGGTTTGTTTTTGTATGTGGATATGGTATAAATTGTATTTGTTCAGGTCTTGAAAAAGGTCTTTAAAAGTCATAAATTTGATTTTTAATTTTCGTTTTTTAAATGTATCTTGTTTAAGGTGGTATGTGTTATGAGGCACATGAGGGCAGATAAAGGTGTGGATGGGGGCAAGCATTTTCCACTCCCATTTGTGGTGATCTAGGCACTAAACAGCTGCCAGATGGGATGATGTCAAATTATTTTGTTTGTCTAGATATTATATGATACCATTAGTCTTGTGATGAATTCTCCAACTCAACAAAGTATTGTACTCCATTAGATTTAAAAATAAAAAAAAATGTGGTAAAGAACTGGCAGTTGTGGTTTCTAGATTTAAATAATAATGGTGAAATCATGTCAAACATTAGAGGATGTCATTTTGTTCCCTGTATATTTTACAGTTTATAATCATATATGGGAAAGCTCACCCAAAATGAAAATTCTCTCATCATTTACTCACCCTCATGCCTTTCCAGATGTGTATCTGCTGCAAAACACAAACAAAGATTTTTAAATTCAGCTCTTTTGGTCCCGACAGGTGACCGGCTCTTTTGGTGAACTTTGAAGGTCTAAAAGGGATATAAAAGTAGTATAAAAGTAATACATAAGACTCCAGTGGATAAATCCATATCCTCTTAAGTGAAATGATAGGTGTGGGTGAGAAACAGATCAAACTTTAAGTGCTTTTTTTTATATTTTTATTTTTTTTTACTGAAAATCTAGACTTTCACATTCTGGTATGGAAGTGACTCACTTTCACATTCAGTCACTTACTTTTAACAATTTTGTAGATGTAAATGTCTTGTTAATTATAATAGAGATGTTCACTGTCAATTATATGATAATTAATACATTTTACTTCACAAAAACATATTGTACAGCAATGCACAGTAAAGAGTACAGTATATGGTAAGTAACTTGCAATTATCCAATAAACAGCACTGTACAAAAACAGCTTTAGTTGCCAGAAATGTTTTCTAAAAAATAGTGCCCATGTTTCAGACATTACAGGATGTCATTTTGGTGCCAGCATTTTTTTTACAGATCACTGCCGTATATGTCATAAAATGTTATACATTTGCCCATCCCACTTCCACTGTGACATCTCTGTACTCCTCCACATTACACCGAGGACAGATGGTCACCAACAGTGTGTTGGCAGCATTAGCATGGCACTTGCTCTGTGCAGCAGAAAGAATAAATCCAATCAGAGCTACAGCAGCAACTAGTGGCACGCTGACACCACATCAGAGCCTCAGGTCAATACACAAGATACATCCACCAGCTGCGGCCAACATCAAAATAAGTTGACTGTCAACATTAGCCAAAGAATTTCTTTCTAACTTAAATATAGAGTCACTTGCTGTTGTCATTATTAATCAAAATCTTGAACTTAGTGAAAATCCTTTACCTTGATGTTTTAAAGGAGTCATAGCATGAGGAATGAAATTTCACATGATTCTTTAACATATAAAAGTCCATTATACTATAAAAACATACTTTAAGTTTCAGAACTCAAAACTTCCTACTTGCTGCAAAAAGAAATTTGTTGAAACCAAGCAACCAAAATGACTTCTTCTCTACTTCCTCCACATTGTGATGTCACACTGCAGTAGACATTTACATCTGACCGCCTCCACAAAAACACATTACCTTATCACTTCTGTAGCCCCGCCCAGAAGCGGTGTGCAATGAGATGGCAAGGAGAGAGCAGAGAGCCAATCGTAACAGTGGGCGTTTACTGTCATGTCTTAAATGAGAAGACATTTTATACAGTTAATTTTGACCCTCATATCTGATTGATATGTGACATGCAATATTTGATCCTGCTATAGCTTCATTTCGAACCATTTTCGTTAGTGGGGCCAAAACAAACAGACCAAAAACTGCTCATATTGAGTCCAAAATGTAAGTTACTATGTATTAGCTTCTTGTTAACAGAACTGTTGTAGAAAAGAAATATCACGCTCACAATTGTGAATATTGTTCAGCATTGTTGTGATTCTGCTGCATGCACAAGACTGCAGACCGAGAGCTGCAGGTAATAACTGCATTCTTGCTTATATGATGTTGCTTCATAAAAGCATTCACCTACACTGCAAATCAAACCAACAGATTTTATTAATAAAGTAATTTGTTGTTGGGCTTATAACCTGATAAGCATCGAGAGGAAAGCGAGTTCAAGTGGTGCATTAGTTATTACAGCAATGCAACTTTCTTTACTTTAGAGCCCCTATTTCAGTCTGCCCTGGTTTTCTAAGAGATTGATTGTCTCCATTAACAAAGTTAGCACAATACCTATAGTGAAGCCCTCAAGCTGCAGTAATTGAACCTCAGGATGGCTTATAGTGATTGGTTTCAAGCACAGCATTCATGTCTGGTTATTACAAGATAAAAGTATTTGCCGATAAGACAGTGTTTTTGAAAACGAAACGAGTTACTGAACACCATGGGTACTAGATGATTATCCCCAATAGATGGTTATTATAAAAGGTCCCCTAAACAGATGATTTCAAAGAATGTTATTTGTTCCTGCAATATGAACTGATATTCTTTCCTGAAGTACTGTTGCATTTTTCAAAAAGAAAATAGAAACTTGAACATATTTTAGCTGTCAAACATCTGCTCGCAGAAAAGGCTGGAACTATATAGGTAAATCAAGGGAATTATCTCAAATTAATAACTATTATAATTTTCCAGGAAGCACTTAAATAATGTTGGGAAACTTGAAACTGAATCTGTTTAACACTGAAGTCAAATGTGTCAAAGAACTTTGGATTTTGTTCAAGCTTCTGTTGGTGGGTGGTTTTACTTTCCATCTTCTTCCCTGTTACACAACAGCCGCCTCTGCCTGGAACAGAGGGCAGATTAACGCTGCTACCCATCAATCTTTATGAATATTCCACATAACTGACTCTCACAGACTTGTTTCATCATATTCTTTGCGATGCAAAAACAGTGCCGTTAGACCTCTTGCTCGCTCTCTTATGCACATGGCAGTCAGAAGAACTCAGTTGCTCCTTTACGGGAAATCCCTGTTAATATAATGGCTTGCTTTGGGCCTAAGGCATAGGATGTTGTAATCAGTTGAGTTGTGTATCTTAAGTTATATACCTTATTATGGCAATACATTTTCTAAAGGAAGCTGTTAAGTGCTGTTGTGAGGAGTGGCTATTATTTGTAACTAACTCTAAAAGCTCTTATTTCTTATACAGTATATGACATAATTTAGGGACTAAAGATTATTTAAAGCTTTATTGAAATATATATATAAATAAATACAGTCCAAGTACAAGAATATGAGTATAACTTTTCACAGCTTCACAATGGATTGTAATCATGTTCTTGTACTTTATTGAATTGAGATGCATTTAAATAGTTATTTAATCTTCAATCAGACATAATTATAAGTTGCCAGAATAAGTATAAATGGTGTAAGTAAATTTCAGCATAAAACTGACTTTCATCTAACAATAATTCTGTGAACTACACAAGATTGTGGTTAGGCATGGTGTGGTCAACTGTGGTGACCGATGAAAGCAATAATATAATGATGCATTATGTCCACTATAAGGTGTCACCAGACTCGTTTTATATATAAGCAGAGGCTCATTGCACTTGCAAGAACTTATTTGATGATTTAGAGCTTTACTACAGAGGAAATCTGTAATCTCATGTTCACTCGAGTAGTTGATTCTAGAGATTAAAAAATGAGTAAAAACGGGGCAGATCAAGATAAAACATTCTGTAGCCACTGTTCTCTCTGCAGCAATAGCCAGTTCATTACACAGCTTTATCGATAATCCATAACCTTTACCGTGACTAGACTTGTTCCTGATCACATCGACTATCGTATTTGGATCTGTCATTAGAAAAGAGCTGCAGGAGTGGTCACGGTAATAGATGGTTATCCATGCGGGTTTGTGCTTGAAGGAGGGGGTTGGTAGGTGATTTGCACATGACATGAGCAGATTTAGACCGTTTTTTCGAAAATGTGCAGCGAAACCACGTACGAACGACGACCGATGATCACGTAAACACGACCCATATGCACCACAAAACATTGCATATACACACCGTTTCTTCAAGCTGTCTTTCTTCAACAGTGCGAGTGATCCAGCAGCTTGGGGAAATCCACGATTCGCTTATATTATAGCGAATCGGTTCGTTTGAACGGTTCGTTCAAATGAACCGTTTAAAAACGATTCAATTATTTTACTAGTATTATTATTATTAATAATATTTTTTGCATTTGCATTTTATTTGTAACACGCTTTTTTAATTCCCAAAGCGTTAAAACACACACAAACAAATAAAGAAATAGTAGCTCAACTGGTAGAGCATGGCCCTAGCAACACCAAGCAGAGATGGACTGGCCAGGGGAGCATCAGGCATTTTTCTGGTGGGCCGCTGGGTAATTTGGGCCGGCCTGCTGCTATGCAAGTACTGGGCCGTCCTACAGGCGATATAGGCGGGCGCCGTGGGTTTCAATATGCTCATGTAGACCTTAAAATAAATCGAAAATTTCATAATCTCTGCTAGACAAGCCAGTTCTATGGCTTTTATTTTTAAATTACTATTGCTATGTGCAGTACATAATCAGTTGCATAATTTATTCATCCAGCAAAGTGTTTCTGTTAGCTGAAGCATGGCTTGCCTGAATAATCCTCACGCCTGATAAATGATATAAAAATATTTACTTTGTGGCTATTTGAGTCTTTGAGTATTACTTTGTTTAAAGGATATCAGAAACATCACTTGTCAAAACATTGGGCTTTTCACATTTTCTCAAGAATAATCTGGGGAAGGAATTAAAATACCGCAGATATAAAGATGCTACAAATTCAGAGAGTGAAAATATAAGCAATTAATCTGCAAAATATCTACAAAGATCTACACTTTAAAAGTTATGTTTATTTATTTTTACATATTTGGATATTTATATATGTCCTTATTTTGGCCAAATTTCTTTTCACTGATTTTTTAAAAAAAATAAACATTTACACATAGTTATGTGAGTAATTGACATGAAATTTTAAGCATTGTCATCGGTGTCCTGCTGTGACACTTTCTTCTTCTAACTATTTCAAACCACATTTTATGATAGCTATATATTTAAGCAATATCACACAAGCAAGAGTGCGATATGGCCCTACATCAGCACAGCTGTGATTAGTAGGTAATCACAGCAGTGCTGATTTAGGGCCAAATGGCATGATTGCAAGTGTGATATTGCTTATATACGACAGTTCAATGAACAAGTAAATAAAATGAAAGGGAAAAAAATGAGTACGGTTATAAAAACACATTTGTGCATGGAAATATTTTATTACGCAGCGGATCAGAATCTGCCATTGCTGGTTCAAACCAAATGATGCGTCCAAGCATTCATAGGTAATTAAAAAAATGTCACTTCAGAAATAGTATCACGGCCTGTGCTGTTTCTAACAAGTTATTGGATATACAAGGATGTGTGTGTTTGTGTGTGTGTGTGTGTGTGTGTGTGAGAGAGAGAGAAAGAGAGAGAGAGAGGGAGAGTGAGAGACGGAGCATGTGCGATCACCTGTTGCCACACCCAAGCAGAGATGCTGTTGGCTTTCTGAAGATCAGCTTTCTCAGTGGAAAGTAGCCGTCCAAGCTGGGGTAGTTGTTCCTATTTCATGGTAGCCGGTGCGCAAGAGTCTTTCAATATAGGATCCGGAATGTCCTCCTCCATTGTGCCCACTCCAATATGGAAAGTCTGATAAGAGGTAAGTGCCTTCAGTTTGTGTAATTAATCAGTCTTTTGCATCTCTTAGCTGTGATGAGCCGTAATGCTGAAGTTGTCTGTTTAAAGCTATATCCTAGCTTTAGTAGTAATACAAGCGATCAGGGTGTGCTGTATGTAAACAAACACTGGCTGACACGAAATTCACATCACCTAACTGGCTCATATTACACATAAAAATGATCTTTTGCCACCTGCTGGCTAACATATATAATGTAAAAAAAATAAATGTAAAAAAGACAAACCATAGTTTTATTTTAGAATGGCACAAACACAAGGGTGCTGATGGTGTCAGACCATCAGTGCTCATGGAATGTCTCTCGTCCAATCAGATTCAAGGACCGGAACTAACTGTTGTTTATACATATATAATATATTATTATTATAATTGTTGTTTCCACAACCTCATATTAACTGAGACAATAGTTTATTTGCACTTCTAGAAAAAAGGTTATGGGTGATTAAGATATTTATGCTGACTTGTCACAGCACCTAAAATACACACTTTCCCTTAACCTAACATCTGTGTGTTGGGAAAAAAGGTTTCTGACATGTTATTTGATTTTTATAAAGTACTTATTTTAGTGCTTTCCCCCAAAAAAATCCACTCAACACATTTACAATGGTTTTATATGTTTTAAAGTTGTGACAATTTTTGCACTAGTGGGGCCCATGTCATGACTAGCAGTCAGTTTAAATTTATTTTCTTTCTTTTTTTTTTTAACTCAAAATTTTTAAATTGAGCTGGAAAATCGAATCAATGAGTTATGGTGTGGTGTGCTGTGCTGTGGGCCGGGTTTGGTGGGCCACTCTGAGCCAGAAATCCAAGGCCACTTTTTAGTCCCAGTCCGCCCCTGACTCCAATATCACGGGTTCGATCCCCAGGGAACACACAAACTGATAAAATGTATACCTTTAATAAGGCACTTTGGATAAAAGTGTCTGGCAAAAGCATAAATGTAAATGTAAAATTGTAAATGTAAATAAATAAATAATAAAAACCTTAAACATAATAGATCAAAACAGATTAAAAAACGAAATAAATTGAATAGACAAAATAAATATGATAAAACAGCAATTACAACATAGCCCTAAAGTTGAAAAGCAAGCAATTAAGCAATTACATTGTACGCCACACAAAATTGTTCCATTAAAATCATTGCATTTTTGTAGTAGGTCTAATTGCTGTTTATTACTGTGCTTTTAATTAACTTATTTACGCTGTGCCAGATGTTGAATTGATTATTGTTCCCCAAAAAAATAACAACAGACGGTGTGTGTTTATGAGTTCTGAGGCCTCTAAGCAACTGACCAGCCCCCCTTGACTGCCGTTGGTCCAGGGTGTCCCCCTTGTGATTTTTGCCGTCCAACCAGGGCCCCCCTGAAGACGGTTTGTGTGATAGTTAACGCTGCTACTGGTTCACAACATAATAATATTATGTTTCTAATAATCTTAAATTACGTTGTAATAATATTGTTACCAATATTAGATATATTAATTAACAATATTAATTATTTCCAACTCACAGTTTACTTTTAAAAATACCTACAGTTGAAAAATGTAGGCTACAACGTTGCGCGAATCGGTTCGATTAGATCATTTCAAAGAATCGTCTCAAATGAACGATTCGCCCGCGAGTTGGAGAGAGACAGCCCCGTCCACAGAGTGTATCACACAGAGGTAGTGGGCGTGCACAGAGAATCCTCGAAATATTAACCAGGTGCTTTTTCTTCGTACATTTCTCTTTCAATTTCCTCCTCCAAGCTGCGCCGGAGAGACTTCTCCTGCGTCACGGGGAAACAAAGTAACTTTACTGGAACAATGCGGGACCCGAACAGCAGCACCTCAACGGATCTAGATCCCTAGGAATCCTACTCATGGCTACCGCCCGGCCATCCTCAGCATAAAGCACTTTGAAACAGAGAAATCTACCGAAATCACGGGACGGGAGTTTTATAAAGCCAGGAGCGAGTCTATTCTGTGATCTAGATGGCGGGACACGAGTGGGATGATTGGTTTGAACGGGAGGAATTGATCGGACAGATCAGCGACATCCGAGTGCAGAATCTGCAAGGTAAGAGTGCTGGAGGCATGGGATGGGTAAAACAGCGAGAGGATTTCTTGATCATGAACATTTATCAGAAGAAACCATATGCCTCTGCTGTTTGCCTTGAAATGCTGGTAAATGCTGGTATGCATTATATCAAAAATGTAACAATTCACCGGCGGGATGGCAAAAAATGTTCAGAATTCGATACTTTAATCGGGTACCTAACGCCGAGCAATAAGTTGTCTGTCACTTGGTATTCGAGCAGCTATTTAAAAACCTGAATTACGGAATCTGTAAGTATGTGGAACATGATAATGGACAAACGGATCACTAAAAAAAGACTGAGTGAATCGCATGGGACGTAGGGAAGCTTTCCACAGGTTGGAGGCAACAGTTTCACTTGTCAGAATATAGTAAAAAATGCTTGTTCACCTGCAAAGCAGCGGCTGGTCTCGCTTTTTCGACGCATAAACAAGAATAGATCATCCTGGAAGTAATTGGTCTAATGAGAGTATATTGAGAAGCAGCTTTACACCCCAGTGATCGAGTGTTCGGATTTACCGACAATTACTTTAATGCGCACCGTTAATCACAGCTCAGTGTTGCCTGGTGGCGCAAGGGCTGTTAATGCGTTCCGTATTGCATGCCTATGAATGATTAAAACATGTCAAGCAAGATGAAAATGGATATCAGGGCATGTTCAAGTTGTTTTGAGTGTAAAACTGTCAGATCTTGTGTTCTGTGGCTGGGAAATTACTGTAAAATGTAAATGAAGACTGCAGAAAACAGATGTTTGAAGCAGATTACATAACATCTCTTCACTGACAGTGCGATCGATGCCCTTTGGATATGAGCGCTGGAATTTGCTGTCTTCGCATAGTCTGCAAACCCAGTCATCTCAGTGCATGTCTTCTGCAGTTGTGTTTAGATATGAGCTGAAATGCAAAATCCATAAGCACTCATTTTGTGGGTGCACATCCACACATGGTCTGTTCACCCTCCTTTTTTCTATGCTTGAATATTTCAGACTTTTGTATGTAGTTGACCTAGAATGCTTGTGAGAAGGTGTGCCAGGCTTTACTCTAAAAACAAACCAATAATCAGACTGACCAGCCCCCCCCCATTCTTATTTGCTAATAATTCTAATTCGTGCCATTTTTATGGCCTCATATTTATTGAGAGACTACATAGAACTTTCATTTGTCACATAACTAGTTAAAATGAACTATTAAAGGCAGAAAAAAAGAAAAGAAAAAAAAACCTCAAAAGAAATGGCCAGTCAACACATTAAAAAAAAAAACTCTTATACACATAGCTGTAAACCTTAAATCTTGATGTTGACTAAAAAACCTCATGAGCTTGTTATGCATCAACTGCCCTTTTTTAGATTAAATAATGGAGGAAGACTGAAGCGTAAAGGGCTCATTTTTTATCATTTTAATATGTTCCTTGAGGTTCACTTACTGTGTAATATTAGTACAGTTATTTTGTGCAAATAAATATATTTGTAAAACATGATAATTTCCCACCCTTAAAAGTTTAGAAACGTTCGGTTTTGGTGCTGATTCACCTTTAAGACTTGAAAGTATACATCGACTGTTGTGATTGGCTCTCTGCTCTTGAATGACTTACCCTCTCCTTGCCACTGCTCACCACTACTGGGTGGCAGTGCCGGTCCTAGCCTTTTGGGGATCCTAAGCAAAGATTCATGTGGGGGCCCCCGTCAGTATGTTTGCAACAGTACTTCCAATGTCTTTGATATTGTAGGGGCCCACTGGTGGATCGGGGTCCCAAAACAACATGCTTAGTTTGCCTATAGGGAGAACCGGCACTGCATGGCGGGGCTATGGATGTGATAATGTAAAGTAGACTTTGATGTGATGTTGTGGAGCAGTCAGATGCAAATGTGTACCGCAATGTGGCATCACAATGTGGAGGAAGTTGAGTATGATTAGTTTTGGCAGTGTGGTTTCAACAAATGCTCGTTTTGCTGTGAGAGGTAAGTTTTGAGTTCTGAAACTTGCAGTATGTTTTTATAGTGCAATGACCTCTTATATGTTAAAAGATCAAGAAAATGTTGATTTCTGATGTCATGACCACTTTAAGGTAAATGCATACTCGCATGTACAGTAAGTCTATAAGGAAAGCATCTGTTTGCACTCAGGGACAGCATTTGGCCTGTAAGTGCCTGAAGAAAATGTCTATATTAAAGCAAAAGTCTAAGAGCCTTCTAAACCTGTGATAAACCCACTTGCCAAGAGGCACAGTGGAGCTGATGATGGTAGTATTTAGTATGAATCCAACATCTGCTGAAGCATTCTAAAATGCTGAAACAGAGCCAGAGTGCACAAGGGTAGAAAAAGTGCAATAACGTAGATATCAGCGCGACTACATTGAATACTGTCTTGGTACATTGGCTTTAGATCCGTAAAGCAGTATAGATTTTCATAGAAAGCGTTGAAGGAAATGTTGGCTCAGTTCTCCCCTCCCTCTCTGTTTCACATGCACACTTGCACTTGTATACTTGCAGACACTTTTTCAGGAAAGAGCTGTTCTACATTAGAGGGCTTTTAAAGAACTGGCCTAGTGACCGTATAGGCTAGAATACTTTGGTATGAGTTTGCAGAAACGTCTGGAAACCAGGACAATCAATCTCTCTCTCTCTCTCTCTCTCTCTCTCTCTCTCTCTCTCTCTCTCTCTCTCTCTCTCTCGTCTGTACAAAATCCTCAGGTTATTCTCAGGCTGTTGAACAACTGAGAAATCCCCTCAGCACAAATGTATCTTCACTTTAAATTCCCCCTTGAAGTCTGTTCTCTGATTAAGCATGGAATCATGAAATGATGACATCTAAGTAGTTCATTACGGAGGTGTAGCATGATGTTTGTAATGGATAAGACCTACACAATGTTACCCAACAGTGAAAGATAATCAATGACCTAATGTATTGCTCAGTAACCCTGCTATCTACACATAATAATGCTATTATTTGCTGATGGAAATCCACATGTGCTAAACATGTGGTACGATGTATAGGGGTTCCGGTATATACTGTACACTCAAAAAATATTTTTGCCTCTTGTTCAATTTATTTCATTAAAATGAACAAAAACAACACAATTCAATAGTTGTTTTTTTCACAACTTGATTTCATTGTGTTTATTCCATTTAAATTGGGACTACATGCATACATATTGTGGAGTTAATGTAGCATTGATGAACCTGGGCATAGGTTTTCTAGTTCCCAGCATGCTTTGCATGGGACTCTGGGGAGAGTAATTGTGAAAAATAAGAGTTATTTTCTGAGTTTTTGCGCAAGATGAATATAAAGGGGATACGTGTTAGTTTTTTAATGTTTTGTTTATGTTGAAATTAAAAAGAGCTTCTGTTATGTTAGAGTTTTGGCATTTATCATTATAGTGAAGAGTGGAGTGAGTTTAGGATAAGGACAGGTGTGCACTGGCTATACTTACATTTTTGAGGAACTTCTGTGCCAACCATAGCATCAACATAGCTAAACATAGCACCAAGCTGCACTCTGTAGAGCTTCCCACCATCATGTATTTTTAGCATACTAATATGCATTGTCACTAGCCAGTAGAGATGTAACGGTATGAAAATGTAATATCAGGTTTATCGTGACCAAAGCTATAACGGTTATCAGTATTATCATGGTATTGTTAAAATGTGTTAAAAATGTACAAAAAGTACTGATACACACACTGAAATCATTTAAACAGGTTTTATATATGAAAATTAACAAACAACAAATAAAATGAGTAAACAAGAGAATAGCAAATGCAGTATAATAATAATAATAATTATTATTATTAATTTACACACTCATTTTAAATTATCAAAACATGTTGGTTGGGTGACTAAACTACACAACATGTTATTACATAGCTCTCTGAAATTCTTGATATTGGTCGCTAATCCTGAAACTCTGGCTTCTTTCATGTCTCACGCTCTGTCCGTTCATATAAACACAAGTGGTGCCATTGTGCTTCTCTGTTAAAGTTATTGATTGGATTGAAAATGAAATCGGAGGACTTCAGTATTAGTATCGGATGATTGTTTTGTAGACTGCAACGGATTATAAAATAATGATAGAACAGGTAAAATGTTAAAACATTAATCTCAAATCAATCACTGTCCCATAATTATTTGAAAAGCTGTATATTAGTGGTATGAATGTACATCACTTAAATGTTGCACGTGTTTGTTACTGTCTTGTTTTCTTGTTCATTTGTCTTGGCTCAAAGTGATGCACTTGCTAGGAACTTTTTCTTTGTGAAAGCTTGTGAGGTAAGAAATTATTTCAACCCAATTAAATATTGTGTCCAACTATTTATTTTTCCCCAACTCATGCACTGTGCTAAAAGTTAATTTACCTTGCATGCACTATAAAGTGATGGATGGTTGTCATGAAGATGACTCACCAGATTGGACACATTGCCCCGTTTCGCAGCGACTTTCCTCTGGCAAGCTCTGCAGACAGGGTTACCATCTTCTACTAATTTTCCCCTCAGCATTCCCCTCTGATCTGGTCTTCTTGGAAGGTTGGAAATTCTCCCGAGCACTGTCATTGCCTTCCATCGTGTTTTCACGCTAAAAAAACAACAATGCTGCGCCCATGCGTCAGACTCATGCTAGGTGTGTGTGGACAGAATTACCGCGAGTCTTACAAATCACAATAATCGTGCACGGTAATACTAACCGTCTGGAATTTTATCTTGGTTTACTTGTGAAACCGATAACCATTTCATCCCTACTAGCCAGTATATAAAGAAACTAAAGAAATTCATTTGAGGCACTTTGATCTGTCTAATTTTGTTGTGTTTACCGAATTCAATTAGGTTTTCTCTACAGAATATATTTAATTTGGGATTAATTTGGGATTTGATTTGGGATTATCTAGTATTCTTTTTCAATTAAGAAAATGAATTTCAAACATATGGAACCACTTTCCACAACTGAATCAAGTTTTTTTGTTTGTTTGTTTTTTTGAGTGATAGGGATATATACAATATATAAAGGGATAGTTCACCCAAAAATGAAATTGTATGACTTTGTTGGTAGATGTTAGGCAATATTTTAGTCTCAGTAACCATTCACTTTCAGTGCATATTTTGCTATACAATGAAATTGAATGCTGACTGAGGCTGTGATAAAACATCTCATTTTGTGTTACATGGAAGGAAGTCATACAGTTTTGAAACAACATAAGGGTGTGTATATGATGATATAATTTCTATTATTTGCTGAATTATCCCTGAAACATTGTCTTATACAGTATATTCTCAGAACTTCCTGAAGAATCTCGGTTACCTAAGTAATGTTATCATAGTGCAGATAGAAACTGTCATAAATCACAGAATGTCGCTGCCATTTCCCATTATCTTCCATTTTTAGAACCATGGGATTATGTTTGGCTCAACATCACTGGTGGAGGAGAGTCGTACTGTAGGTGTACCATTATCTATATTTAGCCGGCAGTTTCTCCTGCATGCTTGAGTGTGTCATCTTCCTGACATAGGCTGCATGTAAGGAGGATGCAGCTGAGTGCTAGAAACCTCCACAGCCAAAAAATATGTAAGATCTGTTAACTCTATAGTGCCCAGGATGTTTGTAGGCATCAGCAGCTGGTGAAATATAGCATCGTCCTTTTGTTTGATGCAGGGATTAATTTCATTGTAAGATCTAGTTTCTAACTGAAATATTTACTGTACACTAATCATACTTTGCTTATAAGGTCTTTATAGTGTTTGTGATTTTGGCACTGTTAAGGCTATAAGTGACCTGGATAAAGTGCGGAATCTTAAATATTTCTTCTTCAGCGTACTACTTTTGTATAAACATTTTATATATATTGTTTCATTTTAAAAAGTGTATTTCCAGATGTAAAATGTAAAAATGCAGTGCATATCTTAAATAAAGTACATTAAAGTAAAAATACAATACAAATCTCAGACTTATGAACCCCACTGTATATGTACCATCATAATGTTAAAGTATTAATATCTGATACCATCACTGGATGATGGTACCTCCACAGCAATTTTTATGTAAATTATGAACTTACTATAAATATCACTCAAGCTGCCAATGTTTGTGAAATCACATTTATACAAAGTGTGTTGGACAACATTTCAGTCCATCTCTAAAACCCAGATCTAATATTGTAACATGAAGGTTGCTGAAGATATTTATTTTATTTTAAGGTGATGAGAACTTGAAGAAAAGCTGTTTTGTGATTTTTCTATATTATTTTAGGGCTGGCACAGCTACAGTTCGTCAGCTCATCGGTTATGCTGAATAGTTTTAGTACTGTAAATCCTGTTCTGGCTCTGTCAGTTTTATAAGTAGTCTCATTGTGTAAAAGAGCCTAGTTTTCCTGATTGACTAGTTGACATGATAAAAAGATAAGTCTTAATCAAAAGCATGTAACACACAGTAATGCCTTTTTATTATATGCCTATGTCTGAGAATGCAGCGCATTATGACATGTATTGTAATATTGACCCTTTCAAAAGAAGACCTAGTGTTGGCATGAAATGATATGGATGGCATTGTTCACCATAGCTGGGATTTAAAAACAACTTGTCTCTCAAAGAGAATATTGTTAGGTTGCATGAACGATAAGGATCTCTGCTATGGTTTGGTCCTCGCGATACGCAAATTGTCAGCAGTCAAAGGGGTTTTCCATGGCGGTTTCACAAAAGCTGTCAACTTGATATTGTTTGCACAAAGTTGCTTAGGAAGAGAAACGGGCACTAATTGCTCTTGCAAAAGAGTCTCTTGGTGTCAGATAGAGTATGGCTTTGTGAAGGGATTAATTAAAAGCTTACGCTTGACAGATAACAGTCCATTGTCCAACAATAACACCTCTATTATAGAAAAAGAGCCAGCTGATACTCTGATCTAAGCACTCAGCGTTTACAAGGCCGAGAAAATTCATGATAATATGACCGCTGTTAATGTTTTAGATGATAAACATATGTACCTTTTTGCCATAAAACATCAATAAAATAATCTTTAACACCTTTGTAATGTTCTTCTCTTTCCCAATCACTCTTTAAATATTTCGTATTTTCCATGTGTTCTGCACATCTGTGATTGGAGGTGCGCTCTATTCTCTTTACATTAAACAGCCTGACTCAATAGACTGTTCCTGCTCTAGAGAGAGGGTGTTGGATTCCTTTGATGTTTGAAAGGAGTTACGTTAAACATATAGAACCCATACGTAACTTCACCTTCCTTAAATGTGGGTCAAAAAAGACCCAGGTGAAATCTAGATGCTTGTGTATTTTGCCAAAGAAAATGAAACTGTAGAGTTTTGGAAAATAAAATATGAAATGTCTCAACAATTGTATCCACACATACTGTACATATAAATACAATAGGTTAGGATAAAATAAAATGTTTTCTACAAAAGTATTTGTTATAAACTTGCAAAATGACAACATTATAATATACTCTATATTGCCATATGACACTATATTTTCAGATATGATCGCGGATATTTGTTGTCTGGGAAAATACATCATATGTATGAATGCATAGTTTTGTTCCCTCCTTCATAATATATATATATATATATATATACACTCACCTAAAGGATTATTAGGAACACCATACTAATACTGTGTTTGACCCCCTTTCGCCTTCAGAACTGCCTTAATTCTATGTGGCATTGATTCAACAAGGTGCTGAAAGCATTCTTTAGAAATGTTGGCCCATATTGATAGGATAGCATCTTGCAGTTGATGGAGATTTGTGGGATGCACATCCAGGGCACGAAGCTCCCGTTCCACCACATCCCAAAGATGCTCTATTGGGTTGAGATCTGGTGACACCATTTTAGTACAGTGAACTCATTGTCATGTTCAAGAAACCAATTTGAAATGATTCAAGCTTTGTGACATGGTGCATTATCCTGCTGGAAGTAGCCATCAGAGGATGGGTACATGGTGGCCATAAAGGGATGGACATGGTCAGAAACAATGCTCAGGTAGGCCGTGGCATTTAAACGATGCCCAATTGGCACTAAGGGGCCTAAAGTGTGCAAAGAAAACATCCCCCACACCATTACACCACCACCACCAGCCTGCACAGTGGTAACAAGGCATGATGGATCCATGTTCTCATTCTGTTTACGCCAAATTCTGACTCTACCATCTGAATGTCTCAACAGAAATCGAGACTCATCAGACCAGGCAACATTTTTCCAGTCTTCAACTGTCCAATTTTGGTGAGCTCTTGCAAATTGTAGCCTCTTTTTCCTATTTGTAGAGGAGATGAGTGGTACCCAGTGGGGTCTTCTGCTGTTGTAGCCCATCCGCCTCAAGGTTGTGCGTGTTGTGGCTTCACAAATGCTTTGCTGCATACCTCGGTTGTAACGAGTGGTTATTTCAGTCAAAGTTGCTCTTCTATCAGCTTGAATCAGTCGGCCCAGTCTCCTCTGACCTCTAGCATCAACAAGGCATTTTCGCCCACAGGACTGCCGCATACTGGATGTTTTTCCCTTTTCACACCATTCTTTGTAAACCCTAGAAATGGTTGTGCGTGAAAATCCCAGTAACTGAGCAGATTGTGAAATACTCAGACCGGCCCGTCTGGCACCAACAACCATGCCACGCTCAAAATTGCTTAAATCACCTTTCTTTCCCATTCTGACATTCAGTTTGGATTCAGGAGATTGTCTTGACCAGGACCACACCCCTAAATGCATTGAAGCAACTGCCATGTGATTGGTTGATTAGATAATTACATTAATGAGAAATTGAACAGGTGTTCCTAATAATCCTTTAGGTGTATATATATATATATATATATATATATATATATATATATATATATATATATATATATACATACATACACACACACACACCTGGGCTGAGGGATTGGTGAAAATGATTGCTTTAGTGATTTTGCATTGAAAATTAAATTAATTAAAAAACTTAAATAAAATACATTTCTAAATTCAAATTGCACTCCAAACGAAATGAAAAAGCTATTAAATTAAGGAAGTGATCAAAAAAATAATATTTATGTAAGTAACCACCTTTCCTTTTACCATCAGGCAAGTATCCGTCTAAACATGCAGGCAGAAAATTACTTACACAAATGAAGACAAAAACAATTATAAATATAAAAATAATAATAATAATTATGATAATCACTGAAATAGAAATCATGGTTTGAGGTGAATGTGTTGGTTTTAATCACAGATGTATAGGCTGCAGTGTTGTCATCACAATGAACTGCTCTGTTGAAATAAAGTGAACTGAACTCAAAGTACCTCCTGAGCTGAGATGGTCCGAGGTCATTTGCAGCAGTCTCATGGACGATACTGTTCTTGCAAAAAAAATTCAGAAGACAGAAACAAAGAAACAGTGAGAACCTTTTACATGCACATGTTCCATGAGACTGTACGCCTCCGTACAAACAGTGTGTCGTAAATGCATACAACGGATTTTCTGTCATCTGTTCTTAATAATATAATAAATTGTGTTTCTTCAAGCGTGTGTCTGTGTGCCACGGGGCAAATTATTTGTAAAAAAAATTTGATAATAATAATAGCCTAATAATAATAATAATAATAATTATTATTATTATTATTATTTAATATATTAATGGGAAAACGAACCAAAGTCATCAGTTATTGGCGGTCACTCTGACCACCGTCGACCCCCGAGATCATCATCTATCGGCACAACACTAGTCCAGGAGCTATGACCATTGTGACCTAGCCATGAACACGGCATCTAACCTCAGGTTGCTCCATGAGGGCTGTTCCTGAAATGGGTGCAATGTCAAGCACTTTGGACAAAATCATCAGCGGAATAACACATTTCTATTCTTGCTTACTGCACATAAATGTGAACATGCAACGTGATCTCATGAGAATTCATATATATTTGGTTCTAGCAAACGTACATTCTTAACGTTTGGATAGACACCGGAACATTCAATATTGTCATATTGACAGCATCTGTACATAAATGTTTTACGTATTAACACCTATAGAAACGTACAATTGCTTACGTGTATTGTTTGAATTGATTAATATTGAATAATCATCCGTGCGATTATCTAATCAACCAATTGTGTGGCAGCAGTGCAGTGCATTAAATCAAGCAGATACGTGTCAGGAGCTTCAGTTAATGTTCATATCAACCATCAGAATTGGGGAAAAATGTGATCTCAGTCATTTTGACCGTGGCATGATTGTTGGTGGCAGATGGGCTGGTTTGAGTATTTCTGTAACTGCTGATCTCCTGGGATTTTCACGAACAACAGTCTTTAGAATTTACTACTAATGATGCCAAAAACAAAAAACATCCAGTGAGCTGCAGTTCTGTGTATGGAAACACCATGTTGATGAGAGAGGTCAACAGAGAATGGCCAGACTGGTTCGAACTGACAAAGTCTACGGTAATCGCTCTGTACAATTGTGGTGAGAAGAATAGCAGAATGCTATTCTGAGATGCAGGCTGGCGCTGTTTTGGCAGCACGAGGGGGACCTACACAATATTAGGCAGCTGGTTTTAATGTTGTGGCTGGTCGGTGTGTGTATATACATATATATATATATATATATATATATCAACTGTTCAACTGGCCCTTGAGAACACTAGTGGCCCCAGGTAATTTAAGTTTGAGACCCCTGTTTTAGATGCTTTCAAACGTCCATATTGTATATTTAACTGTCTATCCAAACGTACAAACTTGTACATTTAAGTGTTACAAATATGAACGTACAAATAGCTATGTATATTATTAATGAGATCAGGCTGGAACATGGTATATATCATGGGTAAATTTTTGACCCACATACGTATTCTAGGGTTCAGAAGTCATCAAAGGAATATTCCGGATTCAATACAAGTTGACAGAATTTGTGGCATAATATGGATTACAACTAAAATGTATTTTGGCTTAGCCCTCAAAAAGCAAAAAACTGGGTTAGTGAGGCACTTACAATGGAAGTCAATGAGGCCAATTTATTAACATTTAAAATCTTACTGTTTCAATAGTATAGACACCAGACATAAAGGATATGCGTGTAAACCTTTTTTGTATAAAGTTATATCCAATTTTACTATGTTGTATAAAATTGTTGTATATATTCATTAAAAAAAATGATAAAGTAAAGAGAAGAGTAGAGTAAAAACAGAGTAGAGACTCTAATCCCCTTTGTGAATAATGGGAATGACAAAAATATTAAAGGAAAATGTTTACATGCATTATCGGAATGCGAATAACTGTAATGAAAAATATTGTCACAATGCAAAAAATCTTTTCTAAATACAAAAATACAATTTCTTATTTTTTTCTTTAGATTTTAGAGTGAAATGCAGCCTGGATGTGTTTATGTTAGATTCTGCCTTACAGTGTTTTTCTATACTAATAATCAGAAAGTAGTTTTATGTTCTCCGCATGTGCCAGTAAAGTACACATGCAGCAGCTCTATTTGTAGCACATGTAGCCCATTGAGGGTTGCGGTCAAATAGCTAATGTATTAATTTAATTAGACCAGGGAAAACATTGACACGCTCACAATGACTGCTTTCAGAGTTTAGAAAAGCATGACTCAGTCACATTACTATGATCCTGTGTGCCATCCTTTAAATGAACACAGTACAATTTTTGACTGCTCAATAGACAGATTAACTTGTGCATGGAAAGCCCCCAAACGAATATCACAAGACCCTCTTTTTTTGTAGTTATATAGCATGTATGTATTTTCTAGTATGGCTTTTGTATAGATATGCACTGCATGTAACTATAGGTGGGCTGGAATGGATGCAGACCCACCCTGTTGGCACTCATGCTAACCCAATCACAGTGCACTATTTTTTAGAAGCCATTGTGGTGGACAATAGATATCCAGTATGTCACACACAACAGCTTCCTATAATGTTTACACTCTCTACTGATTGGTTAAGTTTAGATAAGGTGTTTGGGTAAGTGCATAATATTAATAAGTATGTCCTTAACACCTCCTGGGCAGAACACAGCTTACTTCAGCATTAGACATCCTGGAATTTGCACGTGATGAAGTCGTGAACAAAATCATGCGAGATCATACGAAATGGGTTGGTCATTTTTCTGTGCACTTCTCTAAACAAATTTGGGAAACTTTTGTGTTTAAAATTCACAATGTCTCTGGGTGACATAAATGGTCCATTTTCTGCTGGATGATGTCTCACTTGGCAAACCCATTCTTTGCATGTTAAGCAAATAAGAGTCACATGATTTGGAGCATGCACATAGTTATCAGGTGAAAACAGACTTGAAGTTAAGGGAAAGGAACACAAACAGTAATTCATCTGCTTAACTAGAATTGATTGAGGACTGATTCTCAGTTTCTGTATCTCAGGTTCTTTGTGAATGATATGCTCTGTACATTGTGGATCTGATGATATTTGGCAAATCTTGAAACTCATTCCTTAAGAGACGAGTTTCTCCCACGTTTTAAACATCTTGTACTATGAAGCATATAGAAATCTGCTTCAAAAATAGCACCTAAAACAAAGTGCAAAAAACATAGATGTCAAATGGTATAAATGTGTTTGTTTCAGATATTAAAGTGTATTGTTGAAGAACATGTGTGAGCCCATCGCTGAGAAATAGAGCACAGTTTTTGTTAGGCAAAATTATTGCAAATAAGCTAATACTTAGCATATGAAAAACACAAATGATATTGCTAAAGCCCTCTTGTTATAAAGTCATTCAGCTTTTCTTTTCTTTTCTTTTTGCTGTTTACGGCATATGTAATTCTTATACGGGAAATCTAACGAAAATGCTAAGTGTTGCTGACTACAGCAAAACAAAATAACCGTCTATACAACGACTTTCTTATGAAAGATTCAGGCTCCGCTCTTGGAGAACCTCAAGCCAGCCACGGTTCTGGCCTATCTGTAATACTTGAGAGCTCAAAACTGTCCCGCACTGCCAAGCAGTGGCCTTTTGAGTTTATGAGCACTGGCTCTTTGGAGCTGGAAGACGGCCCCATCATTAAACTGACATGTTCTTTGCAGAGAGACAGAGAGGACTGTGTTGTTGTCTGGGGCCACTGGCCCGAAAAGATTTATAGATCTTTTGGCAGGGAAGAAGAAAATGGAGGCTGCAGTGTTAATGGTCTTTGTGATTTCTACATAGAAATTTATTTTGTAGCACTGTAAAACTGATATTGCTTCACTAAACATCAAAGTAAGCTTTTTGTTAGCTTATTATCTTTGAAAATTTGATAACGTCATGAATATGATGTGTCTTCTAATATTCTACACATTGCCTTCTATTGGGCTTTACAAAACTGCCAAAGCGCTGTAGGTGTATGTTCACTCAAATTCCGCTCTTTTGGTCTGTACAATGCAAGTGAATGGGTGCCAAAAAGTTTAAGCTCCAAAAATCACACAAGTCAGCATAGAAGTATTTTGCCACCCATTCACTTGCATTGTATGGACCTTCAGAGCTTAAATATTCTTCTAAAATCTTACTTTGTGTTCTGCAGAGGAAAGCAAGTCATACACACCTGGGATGGCATGAGGATGAGTAAATAATGAGAGAATTTTCATTCATTGAAAATTTTTCTTTGGTTGCCCAAGCAAATATAATGACCTTCATCACGCTTTTGACACTTTAAAAGCGTTAAATGTTCTACTCATCTGACACGTCAATATTTCACTGTGGTGCGTGCTGTCTCTGGAGCTGCGAAGTGCCCACGAGTCCAGCAGGCTTTCCGATATTTGTGCCCCAGAGACAGGAGAGCTCAGAGCCGGATCACTCATGCTACTCAATCATTTTTGACCCAGGAAATCCCCAAATGGAGAAAGAAATATCCACAGAATGGGACAATCCCAAACAGGTCAAGAAAATGAAGAGGAGCTTGTTATTAAAAAGGTGCGACATACTGTACAGAAAAATGTAACCTGCAAACTGATTTGCATGATGATAATCAACTTGTAACACAAGCAATACATTTTACCACCTCAAAAGTAAGCATGCAAAGAATATTATGAAAGCCAAAAGATGAACTCTGCTTTCATTCTGTCATTTATTTTATATTTATTTTCTTCAATTCTGTCATTTATTTTATATTTAGTTTCTTCAAGAAATGTTTATTTTTGTTGTATTTTTACTTATGTTTTATTTTTCGCAATGCTTTGAGAAGATCTTAATTTTCTTGATCAAAATGTATAATAATAATAATAACAATATTGCTCAACAACATGTTAAACTGAAATGTGGAGTACTGTTAGAATGTCATTTTGAGGTGTTTTTAAAAGATAAAAGTAAGCATGTTTAATACAACTTTATAGTCGGGACACAAGCTGAATAATCGGTTAAGAGCTAATGATTAATCGTTGCAATAATCGTCGAATAGTTGAATTATTATTCTAATAATCGTTAGATTAAACGATTATCAAAGTAATCGTTAGTTGCAGCCTCTGATATGCGGACCATTTAAATGAAACTGTGTTGCACACCGGTTTTTTATTGTAGCAACATGATGCCACGTAACAACAAAATGAACCGTGACTGGTCATTTACATGTCTCCGTCGCTTCACATGCCAGCAGGCGATTTTGGGTGCCCTCAAGAAACAAATCGGCTAATTGTGAAAATGTAAAAAGTCTGAATATCGCTCGATATATCAGCCTCTGTGATTTATTGGTTGGCCTCTACACTTGGCCACTGATGTGTTGGTACATGAATATGAACTATTGTGCTGTTGAGTTTTGTGAATTGTTCATAGAAGCATATGACCTTCCTCCCGAAATATAAAGTAATGGAGTTGCCAATTGTTACCTTATTCGTTTAGGAAATTTTGAGAAATGTTCAAACCACTATTCTTCAAAATGAATGCATACATTGTCCAATAAAGGTCAATCTCCAAAAAGCACCATAAAAGTACAATAAAAGCAGTCCATTTGACTCTTTATACACTGTAGGCTACAGCATTTTGCTGCTCAAGGGATTTAGCCTAACCAATTGCTGTGTAATGTATATTTGTATTGCCAACATTGCACGAATGGTCACTTTTTAAATACAACAGCTCAGTTGAGGTTTATAGGCCCCGATCATTCCACATGGACTATAATGTGTGTGTGCATTTTGCTTTTTGTTGCCATGGCATGCTCACATATGTGCCTTTAGGCCACGTATGATTTATGGCCGGCGAACATGGAGCTGCTGTTTTAGATGGGGTGACTTATTGCTGTTTCATCTGTGTGCATCATTTACTTCAATGAAACTGTTGTTTTTGTTTCTTCTCCAGTTGAGAGGGAGGTGGTGCAGAAGAGAACGTTCACAAGATGGATGAATTTACATCTAGAGAAGGTTTGTGGGAATTCATGAGGTTCTTATTGACCTAATAGACTTGAGAAGTCTGATTTTTCTCCTTGATGTTTCAATGTGCACACAGATATTTAAGACAGCACCTCACAAGAGTATTGCAAACAGGAAATGTATACCTTTTTCTCACTCATAAATTATTCATGAATGAAATTGGAAAGGTAATTTCTTTGCATGAATCATGAATGAACACTAACTTAAAAGTGTGGCAAGGCCATCCGGGATGAGGAAAAGTTATCTTTGGGTTGTAGTGGAAAAGTTATAGTTTATGATATGCATAGGGTCCAAAATTACAGTTGGATTAAGAGAATTTACTAGCCACAATTTTTCCTTGCCTATCTTGAAATTATTTTGTATTAGTTTATTTTAATAAATGTAAGTAAATATGATTAAAGTAAAATATTTGTTTAATGTAATATTTAAATCCATATTATGGATAATATATATTGAAGCCCCAATATTTTGTATGTATACTGTATTATGGGCAGGTATATATGCTAAACATAATATACTGTGCATATACATGTGTACATATACACATTTTAGAACCTGGTTAAGTGGAAACAAAAGTTCTCTCTCTCTCTATAGATAAATAATTTTACCAATAGTGCTTTAATATACGTATTTCTCCCATGCTTTCATCTTTTACGTTTCCCTCCTTTCTATAGCTACTAGAAACTGCGAGACAGACACAAACACTCAAATATTTGCATCAGGCATTAGTCATTGAACACAATAATAGCTTGACTTTTGTTAAATCTTGCTTCATTGTTTTCTCTGGCTTTGGTCAGCTGCACTTCTTGTGTTGTAGACAGCTTAAAGACTGTAATGCTCTCTTTCTTGGAAGCACCATATACACACTGAAAACTGTGATGAAGCCTTTGTTTTCATATACAATGTCACTCTATGCTTTGACGCCGGGTTTGGCTTCTCCTCAAAACTTCGACCCACTATTTGACAATTACACTTTGTTTTTTCTGTTTTGGTGGAAAATGTCACCTTTAACCCTCCAGTTTCCACTGTTGTCTCATCGTATCCTTTGAAACTTGTGCTCTTATGAGAAATTGTAGAATTGTTGAAGAACAGTGGGTCTTTTATGATTGATAGCATATGCACACATACACACACACTTGTGGAACATAAATGAATTATTGTAAAATCTACTTGCCCTCAAAGCATTTCATCTTTATTTGTTTCTCCAATAATATTCTGAGGTTTTACCTGTTTATTGATGGGCTACCCTCTTAACTTTTCCCAGGAGCATGCTTTGTATCTAATGATTTCTGCCTTGTTGCCTTGAAATTGCAGATCCTGTAGAAGAGATTCAAACCCAAAGGAATATTATTACTCAAAGGTGCCTTTCTTAGTGCTGTGAAAAAGTGTTTGCATTTCCCATTTCTTCTGTTTTTGTGTATTTCTCAGTCTGATTTGTTTAAAAAATTCAAACAAAATCTAACATAAAACAAAGGCAATCTGAGTCAACACAAAATACAGTTTTGAAACGATTATGTTATTTATTGAAGCAAAAATGTTGTCCAATACCAACTGGTCATTTGTGGAAAAATTATTTGCCCCCATTTGTTACTAAATCCCCAAATCTATGAAACTGCATTCATAATGGGGTTCAGCTGGACTAGACACACCCAGGCCTGATTACTGCCAGCCCTGTTCAATCAAATTAACACTTAAATAGAAATTTTCAGCAGCATGAAGTTGGCTAAAAAGGTCTCACCCAGTAGCACACTATGCCATGCTTGAAAGAAATTCCAGAAATGATGAGGAAAATTGATACTCATCGGTCTGGGAAGGGTTGCAAAGCTATTTCAAAGGTTCTGAGACTCCAAAGAGCCACAGTATGAGCCATTATCTCCAAATACTTGGCACAGGAGTGAACCTTCCCAGAAGGGGCCGACCTTCCAAAATTCCTCCAAGAGCACAGCGACGAATCATCCAGGAAGTCACAAAAAAAGCCAAGAACAACATCCAAGGAACTGCAGGCCTCTCACGCACCAATAAAGGTCACTTTTCATGACTCCACTATTAGAAAGACACTGGCCAAAAATGAAATCCATGGAAGAGTGGCAAGGCGAAAACCACTGCTAACCCAAAATTATTTTGCCAGAACACACCTTGATGATCTTCAAACCTTTTGGGAGAATGTTCTGTGGACTGATGAGTTGAAAGTGGAACTGTTTGGAAGATAGTGGTCCCGTTACATCTGGCGTAAATCAAACACAATAAGAACATCATACCTACAGTCAAGCATGGTGGTGGTAGTGTGACGTGTGGGGATGCTTTTCTGCTTCAGGACGCAATAATTGAGGGAAACATTTATTCTGTTCCCTAACAGAAAATCCTAAAGGAGAACGTCTGGTCATCAGTCCGTGAGTTGAAGCTCAAGCACCACTGGATTATGCAGCAAGACATTGATCCAAAGCATAGGAGTACGTCCACAACTGAATGGCTCAAAAAAAGCTAAATTAAAGTGTTAGAGTGACATGGTCAAAGTTCTGACTTGAACCTGATTGAGATGCTGTGACAGGACCTTAAACGGGCAATTCTTGCTCGAAAACACTCCAACGTGGTGGAACTAAAGCAGTTCTGCAAAGAAGTGTGGGCCAAAATTCCACCACAGCATTGCGAAAGACTGATCTCCAGTTATCAGAAGCATTTGGTTGCAGTTGTTGCTGCGAAAGGTGGCACAACCAGCTATTAAGTTTAAAGGGCCAGTTATCACATGGGTAATATAGGTGTTGGATAACTTTCTTTGCTTCAATAAAAAAAAAAATGTATATATATATATGAAAACTATTTTGTGTTTTCTCAGGTTGCCTTTGTGTTGTTTTATCTTGTTTGAAGATCTAAAACAATTTATTTAGAAAAATGCACAAAAATAGAAGAAATCAGACCGTTTCCACAGTACTCAGGAAACTTATTGGAGTTCTTCGTTAAGTGCCATTTAAAGCTGCTGCAACCTATTCCTTTTGGGAATATCTCACATTTAAATAACCCTTTTCCTCCAAAAAAAATAAATTGGAAAAAAGTCTGCCCAAAAGTGGAAGCCCTCTCTCCATGTTAATTTGAATATGTTCCACCAGACTGTATGTGACAGTCTTTGGAGGTTGGGGTTTTGGAGTGAGGGGGTATGTGGTTGAAGGAATAAGGGGCGGTCTAATTGGGTGACAATCTGGTGGAAGTTAGCAATATGGCTAAAATTGTTTACAGCAGCTTTAAGCATCAACTTTCTCCTAAAAGTATCAGTTTCTTAGGAGAAATAAAATGGAAACCAATGAGGCAATTGTTGACATACAGTAAGTCTGTAACTCTATAAAATTGATATGGATAGCATTGAACTGATCATTTTGATTTTAGAAGAATCTTGATGAGAAATGTTTGAGTTCAAATTAGGGATGCACTGATCCAATACCTGGATTTTTTTAATTGGCTCTGATACTGACGTTATTAACCAGATCGGGTATCAGTCTGACGAGCCTGAGTCAAATCCGATACATGTGTTGGCAATGGTCGTTACAGTCAAGCTCAAAAAAGAAAAAAAACCACAAAGCATCAATAAAGTAGTCCATTTTACTTTTTTCATTGCATTGGCCTGTGTTCGATTACAGAAATATCTTGATCTCGTGCCAGTTTAAATACTGAACTGCGTTTGTATTTTGCTGTTCAGTGCAACCCTCCAATGGAGGTAAGGGATATTTTCCGGGATATCCAAGATGGAAGGATTCTGATGGCACTGCTTGAAGAGCTCTCAGGATGCAAACTGGTGAGAGTCCTTTAAGTGGTTCCACATACATTTCTGAATATGTCTTATTAAATCATTTTAGCATGAACAACTAAACAAATTCTGACCCTTGACCTTTCAGCTGCATGGGTTTAAGCCATCCTCACATCGCATTTTCAGGCTCAATAACATCGCCAAAGTATTGACGTTTCTGGAGGAAAGAAATGTAAGTATTATTTGATGTCACACCCTTACAAAAGAGTAAATTAAATGCCCTTAAAGGAACAGTTCACCCAAAAATTAAAATTATCTTATCATTTACTCACACTCATGCCATCCCAGATGTGAATGACTTTCTTCTGCTCTACACAAATGAAGATTTTTAGAAGAATATTTCAACTCTGTAGTTCATTTCAATGCAAGTGAATAGTGGCCAGACCTTTGAAGCTCCAAAATGTAGATAAAGTCAGCATTAAATAAATCCATTTGACTCCAGTGGTTTCATTCATGTCTTCTGAAGAGGTCCAGTCATTTTTGAGTGAGAATAGACCAAAATATATCTCCTTTTTCACTGTATATCTTGCCATATGCAATCTCGAGGCACAATCATAATTTCAAGCTCGATTACACTTCCTAGTGTTTGACCAATGCACAGAGCATTAGATGGCACTATAGGGAGTGTAGTTCAAGCTTCAGATCAAGATCACCAAGGAGACTGTTCTCAAGATTTATAGTGAAAAATTAATTACATTTTGGTCTGGTCCCACCCAAAACTTATTGGATTGCTACAGATGACATTGATTAACCCACTGGAGTCTTATGAAATACTATTATGATGCCTTTATCTGCTTTTTGTAGCTTCAAAGATCTGGCCACCATTCACTTGCATTGTATGGACCTACAGAGCAGAGATTAGGGCTGCACAATTAATCGAAAAACTAATCATGATTACGGCTGCCACGATTATGTAATCGTGAAAACTGACGATTACAGCGTTCAATTTAAGTCAGCTCCTGTTGCATCAATGGTTTCTATTTACAACGTATTTTTGCAGCAGTTGAGTATTCTAACCAATAACTAACATGTCCATTGTGTAATGAAAAGGCAATGGCCAGTCAGAGCCGCTTAGATTAGTCCTCCGTCCTATCTGTAATGACAACTGATCCTAATGCGCAAGTTTTAAACCATCTGAATGCCCAGATGCTTGCTTGATGTTCTAGCTCTGTTTGCGTGGCACATGAAAATTAATACTGAAGAAACATCACCTGACACTTGAAAAGAAGCTGTAGAACTAGATCGAAAAGCACTTTGTAATTATTTTGGATTCATTGCATATTGCTCCGCTTGCTTTGAGCATAGAGTTACATACACTGCAAATGAGCAACATGACAAAACTAAAACGCTCCTGTTATAATCAAGGCACAGATACAATGTAAATAATTTATTTCTTATGCTAATTAGACAGCTTTGTTTTTAATGAGAGCATTCGTGAGAGTGCAGAACATTGTGCGGAGCGTCACGAGCCTGCGTCGAAATGCAGATCTAAAACAGTGTAAACCCGCAGTGAGTGACAGCAGTCATTGTAATGGGAGAGCTTGTCGCGTTGCTTGATTTCTGTGTACAATTTATTACAAATGTAATAACAGTTTTGTTTTGTCATGTTAATAAGTAGGCCAATGTGAATTTGATTTGTACAAAATAGCAATACATTAATTCAGCTTAACTGTTCTAAGTGCGTTTTAGCCAAAATAAAGAATATGGCATGAATAGCATATTTCAGGAATCACCGTCATTGTTATCGCATCTGTTCTAATAAGACCATTTGCTACGCAGCTGGTATTGGTAGATTTTACATTTTCACGAATTGCACAAACTCCTATAGCACATTAATGTTTTTAATTTCCAAAGTGCAACCACTGAGGCCACAAATGATCTAACGATGATCTTACATGAACAAGATCACCATTGAAGATCTAACGGGATGATTGGTCCCCTGTCCCGCCACTAAAGGGTTTACTGAACGCAGTAACTTGGTCGATTTAAATCAGCTGTTTATAAATTTGAATATTAAATATGCCATATTATTTACTGTATGTGGACTAATAATTTAAGCAGTAATTTAGCAATAATTCAATTTATTCTATACCATAGATATAAATTTACAAAATTATTCCAATATAAAGTACAATATAATGCTTAAAAGATGCTTAAAAGAAACTGGAGTGTAGCTCGTATCCACCATTGAAATCTGCTACTCTGAAGAACCTCACGGTGGCTTTGTGACGTCACAGTAATTTAGTATTTTAATCAACATTAATAATCGCGATTACAATATCAAGGGCAATAATCAACAATTATGATTTTTGCTATAATCGTGCAGCCCTAGCAGAGATCTTCTTCTAAAAATCTTAATTTGTGTTCTGTAGAAGAAAGAAAGTCATACACATCTTGTATGGCATGTGGGTGAGTAAATTATGAGAATGTAAACTTTTGGGTGAACTATTCCTTTAATGTTTTTCCTGAAAGTGGCCCATTTAAGTGACAAAGACCCCATTTACACCTGGTATTAAGATGCGTCTTGGGTTATCCGATCACATGTGGTCAGATGAGACACATCGCTGTTAACACCTGGTCCCTTAAATGCATCTCCTGTGACCACTTGTGATTGGATTTGGAGGGGAGGGTCTCTGTCAATGTGTTAATTCAAGATAATGAACCGCAATAAAGTCTGAAAAGACAAAGAATATTTCTCCCAGATGCAGCCAGAATTTTATCTAAGCACAAAAGCAGCATTTTGAGCAGAATTATCTGATAATTTAGTAGATTACGTGGATAATTCTGAGCTGCAGATGTTTGTGCTTGTCATATGTCCCTGCATGTTGATTTCAGACACACTGAAGAAGTGTCCATGAAGTTCTCATGTTTGTGTATGTATCCGTTTTTTTTTTTTTTGTTGTTTTTTTACTTTTCTGATCAGATGGTTATTTCCTTTTAAAGCCGTTCGTAACCAGCAAAATTTAAAGTTTTGTTTTAGCGCAGCGGGATGGCGCTTTGCTGCTGCCTGGAGGCATACAGGACGGATTAGCGTTTACACATCAAATGTGATGCGGTCAAATGCGTTTTTGACCACATTCATATGTGGTTTTTGGGATCTGATCACAAAACGTGTTAGACCCTGTTTAGACCTGTATCTAGCGTGGACCACATGTGATTGGATCACCAAAAAACGCATCTTGATACCACGTGTAAACCGGTGTGATAAATCTCCTTCCTGATTCAGGTGAAATTAGTCAGCATTGATGCAGCAGATGTCGCAGATGGCAATCCATCCATAGTGCTTGGGCTTATCTGGAATATCATCCTCTTTTTCCAGGTAGCTAAAAATTGTTTTCTCACTAAGTGTTTTTTTAAGTTCTACACCAGTGCTTTTTATGCTTTTGCACATAAGACCACATCAGATTGGATTTAGTTAGGTAAATGGTTAAACAATAGATTAATTGAGACTCGAGAGTCTTTTCAATGTGCCTTTCAAGTGGCTGTGGTAAGGGATTAGGTCCAATTGGACCAACTGTTTCATTTTAAAGCACGTTTTTAATCTCTTGGCCAGTGCTGGAGTAAGGTGCAATTGGGCTTTCTCTTCTCACTAATCTGATCAAGGTTAATTCTTTGAGCCACGACGACTGTTATCACTTATGTCTAGTCAATGTTTAGACAGAACCATAGAGTTTACTTAGCAGCACAATACAAAATGCCACAAGGCCACCACACTGAACAATCATCAGTCATTTACTCATTTAGTAATTAACTCTTTGTATTACAGATCAAGGAACTCACAGGGAACATTAAGAGTCAGTTCCCCTCGTCCTCCAGCCTATCATCCATCCCCACCAGCTCCGATTCAGATACTTCTCACTCCAGCACCCCCTCAGATGAGAGGAAGCCCACCATTGCTCCAAGGGGTCAAGGGAAGGTGATCAAAACCCTCCTGCAGTGGGTCCAGAGGCGTACAAGAAAGTAAGACTTTTAAAGGGATATTTCACCCAAAAATTAAAATTCGGTCATCATTCCCTCATGTATTTTCAAACCCATAGGAATTTCTTTCTTGCGTAGAACACATAAGATGATGTTAGGGAGAATGTTAGCCACTTTCACCATATTTTTTCTATACAATGAAAGTGAATTTTGAATGAGACTAACATTCTGCCTAACATCTCCTTTTGTGTTCCTTGGAAGAATTAAAGTCACAGGGGGTTAGGAATACCCTAAATACCCTACTTTAAATGAGTTTTTATCAGATTAAAGGAATATTCCAGGGTCAATACAAGTTAATCTCAAACAATTGTATATGTGGCAAAAATTTGATTACCAAGAAATAATTTTTTTCTTGACACTCCTTTTCTTAAAAAATACAAAATTCTGGGTTACAGTGAGGCATTTACCATGGAAGTGAATGGCACCAGTTTTTGGAGGGTTTAAAGGCAAATATGTGAAGCTCATAATTTTACAAAAGCTTCTGTTAAAATGTTTGTATTATTTGAGCTGTGAAGTCATTGTAAAAAAGTTGTAAAAATGGATAAAACTTTACACAGAAACAGTTGATCAGTGGATTTCTATCTACTAAAACCTAAAATCTTGCACAGTATTGTTTACATCCTGTGGTTACTTTTGAAAAAGTGAGTTTTTAACGTTTACGGATTGTCCCCATCCACTTCCATTGTAAGTGCCTCACTAGAACACAGAATTTGCTTCTTTTTTTTTTATTTAAGAAAATGAGCGAAATAAGTTTGTGGCAATCAGTGTTATGCTGCTGCTTAACTTGAATTGAACCGGGAATATTCCTTTAAGTTCCAGCTGTTGGTTACTATGTTTTTCCAGATATGGAGTTGCTGTTCAGGACTTCAGAAAGAGTTGGACAAGTGGTCTGGCTTTTCTTGCTGTGATTAAGTCCATTGACCCCAGTCTGGTGGATATGAGGAGAGCCCTGCTTAGATCGCCACAAGAGAACATTGAGGAAGCCTTTAGAACAGCACACTACAGTCTTGGCATCCCAAGACTCCTGGAACCTGAGGGTAAATATTGAAGTATTGTTTGATATTTGAGCTCTTTACACTGATCTCTGGGATACCTGATTCTGATTGGTCAGTCACAATGTCCAATTTGCTACATCGCTGTGCTAGTTTCATATCACGCAACAGTATTGTTCTTCTCATAAAATAAATTCAACTTAAATTAATGTTTCATGTTCATTTATTTATTTGGTAAGTAGCCATGTAACAAGCAGGACTATGTACAGTCACCTCATCATTACCATAAAATAAACCCTTTCAGGGTGTCACGTCGAGTTCCTGAACAACCTTTTGGGGTTTATTTTGTGATTACGATTGGCTGAATGTGTATTTTCCCTTACCTATTTAATGGAACATAACAAGTAACTTACTTGTGCATAAACACTTGATAATATGATAATGAAGTGTGTTTCCTGGGCTGATACATCATCTCAGTCGAACTAAAACTGGAACATTTCATTACAGATGTGTTCTTGAATCCCCCTGATGAACAATCCATAATGACCTACGTATCCCAGTTTTTGGAGCACTTTCCTGGAATTGAAGAGGTAAGATCCATTGCATGCCTCCCAATGAAATACAGCATTCACACAACATGGCTCAACAATAAGGTGCCAGTGTGAGAGAGTTTTGGACCAGTTGATGGAACTGTCCCTCACCCAGTCTGGTCGTTTATCATGAACTTGTATTTTTATGTCTTACAAATGTAAACATTTGGAGGTGCATTCACAAAGAATGCATCTGCCCCCAGCTGATTTAATGTCCAATTCACCAAAGGAATTATGCAGATATGGGGTAGAAACATAAGTTAGTGAGTGGTGGTGGCGTAGTGGGCTAAAGTGCTGAACTGGTAATTAGAAGGTCACTGGTTCGATCCCCACAGCCACCACCATTGTGTCCTTGAGCAAGCCACTTAACCCCAGGTTTCTCCGGGGGGATTGTCCCTGTAATAAGTGCGCTTTGGATAAAAGTATCTGCCAAATGCATGTAAATGTAAAAGTTAAAATGGGCTGAAAATTTGTAATGTAATGAAACATAAAGAAGTGATGTGATATGCCATGGTTTTCCAGTATAATGCCATAGAATTACATTAAAGATTTGTTTTTTTGCTGCTTAGTTAATGTTAAAGTTCAATGTTCGCTTAATGTTCAATGAAAATACTACTTTGCAAAAAAAAAATACAAAAATAAATCATATTTGTGGTAATATATATTGTTGAGCATTGCACAAAGTTAAAATAAATGTAGTATGTCTTAACTTGTGATGGTTCATGTGCTATTTTATTGTGTTTTTGTAGGATGAGACATCAGATATTCTTGAAAGAAGTCAAATCAGTGCTCGAACGAACGATCCTCCTGTTCGGAATGGCGTACAGAGGAAACGGGAGTCTTATACGGTCAAGAAAGACTTGGTTCAGCCACCACCCAAGATCTTCATCTCCTCAATGTCTGTAGATCATGAACCAATCACCTCTCCTGTCCTCTCACAGCCCCCCGAGGACAGACCCTGGGCCAGTGAAGGGTCATCCATGGGTTCAAGCACTAGTCCTGCAGATGACAGTCCCCTAGACCTGAACAAATACGGTTCCACATCTAGCTCTCCACAGCCTTCATTCTCCGACTCTGCAGTTAATTCACCTGACTTGTGGATAGAGGAACCAAGTGAATCTATTCAGCAAGAGACCTCTGAGCGGATCAAAGATGATCCAACAAACAAGAGCTGTGTAGCTGTTGAGAGCTATTCTACAACCCCTGGGGAAGCAACCTCAGACCTGGGGTCACCATTTTCACCAGTTAGCATGCCAGAAAACCAGTTGGACTGTGAGCTTTTCATAGATGAGAGTAATTATTCCATCGGGTCCATAGATAGTTTACATGCCAAATCTACATTGCCATCTGAAAAGGAGGATGCCTACAAATTTAGCTTGGATCTTAACAAGAAGGAATCTGCTAATCATATACCTAGAAAAGACATGAGGAATAAATCAGATGCAGTAAGCTTAGAACAAGCAGAAACGGATCATTTGGAATACCAGGAATCAGAAAAGCCATCTTTTGATTTGAAAAGTGATTCAGGATACTTCCAAGATCATAAGGAAGCCATGCCAGCTCAGCCTGAGGGTATCAGCGAGTCTCCATTTATTTCTACCATTGATGAAGAAGTAGGTGCACACGAAATTAAAATTGAATATGAAGCTTTTCAGGACAACGAGTCTTCCAATACAGAAGCCATACAGAGGAACCGCCTCGGGTTTACTGATGGACCTGAAGAAAAGCCAATCGTTTTTGAGGATGACAGTGAGCCTGAATGTCCAGTTCTCCAGTACGAGAGGGTCTCCATATCAAGTGAGGAGGACATTAAAATGTGTGCAGATCTGACTGAAGAAAATACACAGGAACCAAATCCAAACAATCTTCCAAATATCTTAAATGGTTATTCGGAGACCAAGGGGGACCTCCATGACGGGGAACCAAGAGGACTTTTGGAAAGTGATGAGAAGAACCAGATATCTCTTAACCAAAAAGAACCTGTGGTGGTGTCAGATACAAGCCAGATAGAAGCAGAAGTTTCTGATGAAGATCAGATGTGTTATATGTGTGGAGCTCCAGTGGCAAAGAGCTTGACTGAATCCATTGAACAAGATGCCGATTCAGACTCGGTGCATTCAAATGAGCTAGAATCAGGTGGAAATTTTAAGGACAAGCCAAGAGAGAATGATGCATTAAATGGAATTGTAAGTGATATTGAGAAGAAGCCCAGAGAGATTAGTATTTGCACAGATCCTCTTATTCAAGGTAAGAGCAAGTTGGAAAGTGGATCAGACAGCAGAAGGGAGAAGGAGTTTTCCTACAGTACGAATTGTGAAAGCCAAGCTCAAAATTCAGACAACAGGGAGCCTGGCTGGGCCAGGAATAAACGGCCGGTATCTGTAATTCCCTGTGATGTAGTGGACTATGATGTTCCAAAATCTGACAGCAATATTCAAGAGGGAGATAAGAATTCCTCTACCAACAGTAAGCAGACTGTCACAAGTCAAACATCTGGTGGTCATTCCAATGAGGAAATTACCATTATGGGTGTCCGCCCTGAAAGACGTCCAACAGAGTTTCGTTTGGCCCTAAGCGTTACGCCACTCCAGCCTGCACCTCCTAAACGCTCACTTACTGTATCAGATACAGACACCGAAGATACTTCAGAGAGTCACGGCGATGTGTTTAAGCAGAGAAAGGTTATTTTTCATTCTCACTTCCCTTTTGCCTAGAAAACAAGGCTTGGTTTAATGTACCGACCCACAATCAGAAGTAGTGGATCAGCATATCTGCTCTTTCAAGGTCACAACCTCCTTTTATGAATGTAGTTCACTTGAGTGCATTACGCAAAATGATCTCCTCTGGCTTTAATGATGTTACAGTAGCTAGCAAGTCCTTTGAGTATAGCCCAAGTATTCAGAGCCAGAATTATTCTTTTCTTGATGCACGCTTACTATGTTGCATACATTGCAGCCCAGATTAAAGATTGATAGTTGGGAGGAGCTATTGAAGACTGCAAACACGAGTTCATGCAAACAGAGAAGAAAAGCTTGTGCTGTACTTTAACAAAGTGGCTTCCAATTTACAGTAGAGGTCTAGCTCTGACTATGACTGGATTCAATTTGGTTTCTTTACAATATGCAATGAAATGCATATTAAAATGTGATAATGGTCACAATTTGGTTTCCATTTTTTATTTATTGCACAATGAATCATTCTATTTTAAAATATGCTAAAGATTTAAATGTTACTGGAGGGATAATTGTTTATTGACCAATTGTCCGTGTAGATTGGGTATCAGAAAATTGGAAAGGCGATCTTTAAGTTGCTTTCTCTAAAACTGGCCTCTAAATGAATAAATGTAAATGAAATTGGGTCAGTAACAATTCCATTTTGGATAGGACTTGATACATAATGCTATTACAATAATTATAACAAAATCAGTTATTAAATCCTATAATGGATGCATTTAATTTTTGTTTGTCAGATCAATGCATTGCAATGAATTAAGGGATTTTTTACTCCCCTACACCTATACAGTGATTTCAGAAGCATTTACATTTATGCATTTGGCATATGCTCTTACTTAATAGCTAGTTACATTGCATTTAAGTTTTGAATTTTTTTTTTATATTTGTCTTCTGTGTGAAATGAACCCATGACCTTGACATTAGCGCCCTGACATATTACCACTTGAGCTATAGAAAGTCCCCTATAGAAGGATGTGATATTAGCAGAGTGTAAATTCAGTAACTGTTACCCCAGATATTGATCCTGCACACCTCTACTGTGTCTGTCTAGGCAAGAGTTAGATCTTTGCACCTCCAGGAGCAGAGCCCATTTGACAGGCACCCAGGAGAGTGGGGCGCGGTGGAACCTGATTCACCCGCTGAGCACTGTGAGCTCATTAAGACAGTTGAAGACTTAACCGGTGCCAGAGAAAACACTGGGACTCTGAGGTACTACTCTATTATTAGAGTCTGCACAGCCCGTGCCACAGGGGAGAGTTCTGTTTTCTGAAGGACATGACCTCACAAGCATGTCTTTTAGAACACTTGCAAATTGCCTTAAATGTTCTTAATAATGTTTAGTTTGAAGACTTGATTGGCGAACAGGTCATATCCATTTTAAATGAATGATGCAAACGTTTTGATCCTGTGTTAGTTTTGCAAATGTGTTTAGTGTAAAAAAAAAAAAAGAAGTCTGTTTTCCATTCGAACAGGCTGATGTCATGAAATTCTGTCTCTTTTCTTTGGCTGGGATTCAGTCTGTCGTTAATAAATCAACTTATGTGTAACTAATGCCCATATAAGGTTCAGTTAGGCATATGAAAATGGTTTATTTTATCAGCTATAACAAATGTGTCTTTCTCTTAAAAGGGAAGGAGCCGTCACAGACGCAAGTCCGCTGTTGACTACTATACACTTGAGAAAGGTTGTTGACACCACTGAATCAAAGGTTTGTTAATGCACAAGACTACTATTTTAAGATTACAAGACACTAGTGCTATTTGAACTAATGTTGTGCTATGCACTTGAATGATGCCTTAAATAATGCTGCTTACTGAGGAGACACTAATCTATTGTTGTTGTTTTTCCAGGGACAAAATAGGAATGCCATAGATGGCAAAGTGGACAATACCATCATAAATAAAAGGTAACAAAACTTAACATTAGAACATCTCTTAGACTTTTTTTTGGATACACCTAGTGTATGGTATACACCTCTTCCTGGAATACAACTAGTCATTGGGAACATTTCACTGTCAATTGTCAATATTAAATTAAAAGCTTTCAAAATCCGATACAAGACTCATCATTTTCTGTGGAAATAGTGTAGTGTGGTATACAGCAGTACACTAATACCTTGTCTTAGTGTCAGGCCCTGTTTCCACCCTTTTCTCACACAATGCAGCAATAATATTGTAAGGTTGACCCAGTAGACTTGA
Organism: Moxostoma hubbsi; assembly: GCA_032164185.1. Classification (NCBI taxonomy): domain Eukaryota; kingdom Metazoa; phylum Chordata; class Actinopteri; order Cypriniformes; family Catostomidae; genus Moxostoma; species Moxostoma hubbsi. The sequence goes on from JAVLUX010000023.1 coordinate 7,927,988, forward strand.
AACCATTTTAACCCTGTTTTATTAGACCTTCTGCCTCTTGCTCCTACAACTGGAGTATTTTTATACAATATTCTATAATACAAGCAATAAAAGTTGCTTTCTTGCCTTTTACTTTTCTGTGTTTCTGACCATTTTTTTTATTTGGGATTCTAATACTGCATGCACTTGTTTGTTGCATTACAGTTTGGAGAGCAAGACTGCTGTAAGTCCAGAAAGTGCACATGATTTAACCTGGGTAGACATCTACATTCTTTTGGCTTCTTGGCTCTTCGTGTACTGCCTTTTTGTCTTGCCACAGATTGACTCACGGACACTTCCTAAACTCCTCTTCAACATAGATGAATGACTCTAATGATAACACTCACACAGCTCTGATCATGATTCTTAGAAATCAAAGACCCCTGATGACTGTTTTGATCTTTTAAGAGTAAATGAAAAGGATTGGACACGTATTGATCCATTCTGTTGCCTTTTATTTTCTTTCTTATCTGCTCACAAAGACTAATGGAAAGTGTTTCTTTCTTATTACTGGTAGTCAGTCAACTTTTACTGGGTTCCCTTTGGATACATTTATATGCTATCTCCACCTAATCTTTAGGTTCACATGCTATGTAATGTTTTGATTATTTATAATGCTTCTGAAGAACATGCTTTTTGGCCATTTATGTTGTTTGTGGTTACACTATATGAAGAAATGAGCATCTGCAAGACTGTGCAACTGTTTGTACAAAAATAAGTGAATGTTTTTGGTAAAGCTATTGTGTTTTTTTTCTTTTTTTCCCTAATGTATCTTTTAAAAAAGTGAACACAAGTCTAGCCCCTCAGATTTTTTTAAGGTTTTTCAGCACATACAGATAATATTCAACTAAATTGAACAACATGTTTGATAAGATAAGGCCGGGGTATTTATGGCACATATTTTAGAAAGGAAAACCACATAGGGCTTACTAAGTTATAATAGAGCTTTATGTTGTCAGCAGCACTTTTTTAAATCTCAAGACAAGAACTGCCAAAGAGTCAAAGAAACTGAAACCGCCCCCGACACAGTGAACAAATTATACATTTGCCTATTCTTTTAACTATAAATTCTGCACTTATTCACAGTATATGTTATATGCATTTAACTAAATGCAAGAGCACAGAATATATCTTTAAGACATTTATTTGTCATTTTACATGTTTATAAATGCAGTATATTGACAGAATTTGTAATATTTTTGGACACTGAAGTTGTTAGTGGTGTTTTTTAGGTCTCTGGACTAATATGAAACCCAATAGGACTTCTGTAGGATTGAATTGAGATTGTGGGGTGTCTCCTTATATTTTCTTTAAAAAAAAAAAATTATAATAATAAAAAAAAAAAAAAAAATTGTAATTTACACCATCATGCAGAAAAGGCACAATGGCTGCATAGTTCTCCTCGCATGACCATTGCAAATTAAAGCGAACTCTGGACAAAGAGTGAATGTAAATGCATCCTGTTAAATTTGCATAGCCTACAAAGTATGTCCAACACCGCAAATAAGCCAAACTTTAGACTGCAAGTCTGCATGAGAATGTGTATGGGAAATAACTTGTGTCTTAAACCTTTTTTTTTTCAAAGTCACCAAGTGAATTTCTGTCCTGCTTTTGTCATGGGAATGATTCATGTTAAAATGCACCAGAGTGCAATAAATGATACATACTTTGGTTGCTGTGAGTTCCTTCTGCTCTATTTTACCCTGCTTTAAGCAACTTGTATCAACACGACTTTTTATCTACAATGAAATCTTGACGTTCATATTTAGATGAATTTATCCTCTCTCAGTGTCCATAATTTTGCACAAAACGCCACCACGTGGACAAAAGCAAAGTAGGCTGGCAGCTCAAACAAAATGATTCATCATAATTTATTTTAGTTCTAAAACATTGTCGTAATAAACAGCTGCACGTAGATTGTTCCTTTATGTTGTATATGGAAGTGGATATGATATAGGCCTACATATGGATTAACATACGGGTACTACGGAATTGAATTCAGTGGGACACTGCGTTTGGAATATGATGTATTTGTAAGAGATTGTCAAATAGAGCATCACACCAAAATAATACAAACGCTGCATTTTATATGAGATAACTTAAAATCAAGTAAAATTAAGCAGTTCAATAGACATTCTGAGAAATGTGAACGTACATCTATCTATCCGATAGAGCCTATCGCCATCTGCTGGTGTATGTTGTCCATATCCAACTTTTTGGGCTGTCTACACACCCCAAACTAACGTTGCAATTTCTGAACACATCTAAACTCTACAGTCTGGAAAGTTCACAATGAAATCCCATATAAGTTTAAAGTGGCAGTTGTGGTCGCGTGCATCTACATTGGGCCAGCTGAGAATTTTAAAGGGACAGTACACCCCAAAAAAAGAACAGAAAATTCTGTTATGATTTGCATCACGACATTTCAAACCCCTATGCTGTTATTTATTTATTTTATTTTTTTAAAGTGACATTTTATCATTTAAACACTTTATCTTTGCTCAGTGTGTTGCATTGCAGCTCCAGAGCATCACACTAATTATTGATCTACATTGGGAACGATTTCCAGCTAATACTTTTATTATTTCACAAACCCAAGGTAAAGTTTGCCACCATCCAATTCACACTGCATGAGTCACCAATAAAAAATGTATTGAATCTGTAAGCATTCTAAAAAAAGAGAGCTTGCATTATAAAAACTGCCACCCAATGTCTTGGGGACTACCGGTAGGTAAAAATGATACACTTGAGCATCATCACTTCTTAAAGGTTAATATAGTTTGATGTTCGTGTGGGATGAGATCACTTGTAGCTTAATTTTTGCCTGTTTAAGCACTGTAGATTTGTTGTTGTTCAAACCCCAGGTAAATCACTATTATAAGGCTAGAACTGCCCAAAGTACATCCAGCAAATGTACAATTGTATATCTTATGTGTTATATATCTTAAGCTATAAGAACATTAAGCTCTCTTCAGTGCGTTACAGCTGATGCAAAACATTAGCTGGAAATTCAGCCCCATGGCTAAAGAATAGTTTCTCTCATTATTTGCTTTCCCTCATGCCATCAAGATGTGTATGACTTTCTTTCTTCTGCTGAACACAAACAGATATTTTTAGAAGAATATCTCATCTATATAGGTCCATACAATTCAAGCCAACAGGGTCCAAACCTTTGAAGCTCAAAAAAGGGAGGAGAATTTATAGAAAAATAACGCACCCACAACTATCGTATCGCTTCTGAAGTCATGGATTTAATCACTGGAGTCATATGGATAACTTTTATGCTGCATTTATGTGCTTTTCGGAGCTTCAAAGTTTTGGAGCCTGTTGACTTGCATTGTATGCATTTGGACCAGCAGAGATGAGATAGGCCTACTCTTCTAAAAATCTTTGTTTGTGTTCTGCTGAATAAAAAGTCATGCACATCTGGAATGGCTTGAGGGTGAGTAAATGATGAGAGAATTTTCATTTTGGGGTGAACCATTTCTTAGAATTCAGCCATTTTTGAGGATTTTTATTTTTGTATTTTATATTACTTTTTTTAGCCAAGGATCTTAAAAAAACCTTGGTAGAATTTGTATTTTATTAATTTGGATTGTGTCAAATCTGTATGAATGGGTCTATTCAGACTTATTTTTAGAACAAACACAACAACGAGTTTGGCTTTTGAAGATTCTTTACTTACACCAATAAAAAAATGAGTCAAACTGTTTACATCTTTTCACCTTATTTGCATACGCCTCTATCATTTCACAAGGTCAGCTGGTATCAGCACACTGTATGTATGGTCATAAAGGCAGACGAGCATGTAATCAATCATCATAGTCATGTCATAATCAATTTTGATTTATGAAAGAGAGGTGGGGGGAAATGAACTTATTTGGAACAGCTAAATAGCAGCAGTGCAAAATCATCTACACAAACTAGAAATACATGAGCTCACCTGTTTGGCACTGTGAGGCAAAAACACTGGTCAGCAATGAGGACAAATGGAAAAATACTTCTATACAAGATTTTAGCCTCATGACTAGAAACAGCAGCATTGCAAAGAGAGATTGAGAATTAAATGAATGGTTTCAGCACAGTTATCTGGCGATAAATACTAATTTGCATGCAGAAGAATTGTTTTGCATCATATAGCTATTTGTATGTGCCGATATATGTATTAGACTAATACCTCCATTGTAGATTATAACATCAAATCTGCTCCTAGATTTAAAGATGAAGCATTTCTCTTTATAACCATAAACATACTGACTAAAATAAAATACAAATATGACTAAATTAAAACTAAAAAATAAAGCATTCAAGTTTTGTCTGGTAGGTAATGTACCTTTAAGACTCTTACCACATACATACCCAAAGTTATCTAGTTACTGAGCAATGAGTGTTATGTCATTTTAGCAAATCAAGCATTAATTAAGTTTTATTTGGGCATTAGAATAAGGAACTGTAATATATGATTAGTTTTTATAGTCTAAGGGAATAAATGAGCATATGTTGTTTTCTCGCAGAAAGACAAGCTTGCTGAAGTTGCTCCGAAGTTTGTGGCATCATTTGACAGATCCATGGGTTAAATGACCTCTAAAGCATGAAAAAAAGCATGACAATTTTTGTAATCATCAAATTGATTCATATAGATATTTATAATAATGCTACCAAAACAGGTGGCATTTATCCATGTAACAGTATACTACACCAATTAATAGACTCCCATATGGACAAATTATTTTTGCTTAAGACAGCATTAAATTATGTTTAGGTATATGCAATTGCCATCTACAAAAATGTGATTTTTTAATAATCAAGTTTACCAACTGAGTTGTGCCAGATGTTTCATTTTACATTCAATTATGCTAGATTTCAATGGCAAATTCTAGTTTGAATCAATTCTTTAGTAACTTTCAAGATGATTTTTTTCCCCAAACCTGTTTGCTGATGGGCCTGTATCTCTTCCAGGCCAGAGAGAGTGCGGAAAGATCGACGTTCCTTGAAGGCCACTGTAGGAAGCATGTCCTCCTCGTCCCTCAGCTCAAGCTTTGGAGTTTTTCCTGGACTTGATAGCCTGATTACAGGTCGTCCATTCTCACTAGGCAAGGTGCCCTTCACTGATACAGGTTTCTGCTGTGCACAGAAAATTAGCTCTGCTTCAGGGCCTCTGGATCAGACAGCAACATTGAGCATTTTAGAAATAGTCTTACCTTCTCTTCAGAGTCTGTCTTCCTTGTCCTTTTCATGATTTCATCCAGACGCTGATTGGGAAATGTTTAAAGCACATTATACATTGTAATATTAATTTGCTGATTTTGCTCATCAAGCTTCTTTTAGTTAATTTCCACGGCCAGTTCCACTATTTCATTGAATCATAGGCTGAACAGGAGTCTTTCATTTTCCCATACCTTTTTCCTCTGTTGGCGCTCAGCCTCTTCTCTCTGGAAGTGTATTTCTCTTTCCAGTCTCTGCTGTTCTGCCTGTGCCTTCAGGCAAGCTTCTTCCTCTCTCTGAGAAGACGTTATAGCATGGATAATGGATTTTTTTTGATCCACTTAATATGATATTGTATAGGTGTATGCTAATGTTAAGACATCCTATGAATCGGAAACCTTAAGCCTTCTGAGAAGCAGCAGCTTTGAGAAAAGAACATGTAAGATGGTAACGTAAGTGGGAAGGGCTTATTTAAATACCTGTTGTTGAAGCCTATTTTCCTCCTCTTTTTGTCTGCTAGCATTCTCTTTCTCAGCTTGAAGTCGCTCATCCTCTTCCCTCTTCCTGATTTCCTCCTGCAGTCTGAAGGCCTCTGCTTCTTGTCTGGCTCGTTCCTCAGCTCTCCGACACGCTAGTTCCTCTCTGCTTCTTCTGCAGAGATGAGATTAAATGATGTGCAGAAAATGTCCCTATTACCTGTCAGATATCACTGAGATGGATGCCATGAATATCACACCTGTCTTTGGAACAGTCCTAGGCTCTGTAATCAGCTTGGGGGAAAATGACCGTAGGCCACGGTCAGATTCTTTGTTTAACCAATCAGAAGACTTTGAAGCACTTTCTGCCTGTCAATCATTCTGCACATTCACAGGACCGCCCCTTATATGGGCAAAAGGGAGCTGAGAGCGTCAGTTTGAGAGTTGTCCGTTTGTAGCATGAGAACGCTATTTTGATACCATTGCTTTTGACAGATAGCGTCCTAGCACCTGTGCAAGGTCATTGGAACTGTTTGGGTTTGCTGGCATCAGATTGTGTATTTATTTTTGTTACCTGTTAAACTAAGATGCTCTACTGCTCCATCTCTGATTATAATAGTCTCCAAGCGTATCTGTAGCAGCTGTGTCCCAAATGAGGTACTATACATGATTATGCACTTACACTAGTATGCACTGTGCACTCAGCCATGTAATATGAATTTTTTAAGTGTAGTACTGTCCCAAATGGAACACTTTATGGTTATTTACTACATGGAAGCAGTCGCCTTTAACAGGACTTGAGATGTGTTGCCGCTATAACTTTAGCATTCAACATTTGTATTTCAAACAACCGTACATATTCACACAGCTGTACCTCTCGGCCTCCTCTTTCTGTCTGCGTTCCTCTTCCTCCTTCTCTCTCTGGAGCCTGGCTTGTCTCCTTTTCTCTGCCAGCAGGCGAGTGGCCTCCTCAGGGTTTGTGGTCCAATAAGCAGGTCGGACCAGGACTTCATCACCATTTTGACCTTGTCCAGAGAGAGACATATTATAAGAAAAGTGCAACTAAGGGTAAAATAAATTAGGGTACTTTGACTTGTAGCAAAAGCACCATTTTAGGTGTTAAATAGAGCCTCTTTTTACAGAGCCCATACAGAACAGCAGCCTAGTGCAAAGTAAATAACCTCAAGCCTAAAAACAATGAATCGTTTAAGCATAAAATGTGCTTTGGTTGATGTGGTTCTTTGAAATTGAACAGGATCACATAACATCTCTATTCTAGCTTGTTCTTCTCTAAGCAGTCTCTTTGAATGAAGCTCTTATGTTGTAGCATTCCTCATTTGTTAGTCGCTTTGTTGTGTAAGTCTGCCAAATGAATAAATGTAGGGAGCTATCCTTTGGAGCAGATTTACCTACAGTACCTATTGAAATAAAAAAAAACTTCTCAGTCTTCTACTAACCATTAGGAATCTGAGAGCAAGACGGAGAGTTCAGAGGTCCATTAGTAACTAGATTCAACTGTAGTTGGCCATCCTGTTTAACATCTCTGTGCAGACATTGTGGAGTTGTTTCCTTTGGTTGTAGAGGGGCGGAGGAGAGTTCATGCTCTGCCTCCAGATCCTCCTCTTCTGGGAGTGGAGGCAAACCAACTTTTTTAAGTGTTGTATGTGTGACTTGTGGTCTGTTCTGCAGCCTTGGAAATGGGAGATACGTGGAGAGAACAGGTCAAAAGTCCCACCGTGTGATTTTAAATACAAGAAACAGTGAAATACATCAAATTTTACTCCCTGTAGTTAATTGCTCTTTACAAAGACAATCAAATCTACCCCAGTGGTGGAGGTACTGCATTCCCCTGTGGGTTTGTGACTGGTTTGGCCTTGCTTTCAGTTGTTGTTTGAAGGTGCATTTTCAGGTCTTTTCCCTCAACATCGCTTTTTGCCACCTGAAACCCATTATAACCATTCACATAAACATATTTTTTATAAAACTCTTTCCAATGCTGGAGAGCAATGCATTTTTTAAAGTATTCAACTATTCAAAACTATTCATATGAACTCTCACCAGCTCTCTGTTGGTGGTTCTGCGGATGGTGGCTTTTGGACCCGAGCTGGTAGGCCTGTTTACCATTTTCCCACAATGGAACTGTGGCTTTTGTGCGTTGCTGGATTTCGTAGAATGGCATGAGGCTGAACGACGACAAACATGAACAACTGAATATATATGGGGATGATTTTTTTTTTTTTTAAGACGAAGAAAGTTAGTGGGGGATGAATGAGTACAAAGAAATTAGAGCATGAGCAAAAGAAAGAAAAGGAAGCAGAGATTCAAGTACACCCAACTGCAGCCAGTTTCCTTTAAACATCTAAATGATTGGCAGATTTTGTTATTTTTGTTTAATTTTCCCTAAAGTGGTACCTGTCTCTTGGAACAGACACACAGCACTTCTACTCCTGGCTAGATAGGAGATGGTGGGAGTCTGAAGGCGACTTACGAGTTCAATCTCCCATTGGCTAAGAGAGCGGCGTTTAGCTAGAGAAAAGCAGAAAGCAGAAAGACTAACAAAATGTTGTTAGAACAGGAAGAGATTTGAAAAAATATGTGCGGCAAGCCTGGAATAGAGTTTTAGTATGTTAGTTATTACATTTTGAATTATGCATTGAAAATTCACCATTTGTTTTGCTCCCAGTATTGTTGGTGACCCGGCGAGAGCAGTGGCCAAGTTTCTGTTTGGCCTTCTGACTTTTCTCCATCGTCTTTCGCATCACAGACTCATAACGCTCCTACAACATGGATGGAAAACTGTTCCCGTAATCCAACTCTACATAGTCTATCAGTCAAACGTTTGCTCACATTTCATCTCATTTACATTTCTCATGATCAGAAAAATCTCTTGATCTAAAGACTAATACTTAAATGTTTGCAGTTTGTTGAGCTAAAAACAGTCATGGGAACTCCTTCAGTATTGGTTAAAAGGCTTTGTGGCCCCTGATGAAATTGATGGCTACTTTGAGGAAGATAAAATATGAGATAGCTTAAAGTTTAAAGTAAAATCTTTCATTTTCAATTTTCATTTGTGTTAGTTCATATTTTGATGCCTTCACTATTAATCTGAAATGTGGAAAATAGTAATAATAAAGATTGAGTTAGTGTGTCCAAACATATGTTTTGGATCATTATGGCATAATATTTCCAGCCACTTTGCTGCAATCAGTGCTGGAGTATCTACATAATTCACATAAACAGATGATTTACATAAACTCTACAAACAGAATCTCTCTCACTAAACATCATTCACCATTTAAGTCATTTAAAAACTCACTCTCTCTTCTTTGTGCCTCTGTCTGCGTTTCTCCTCGACAGCCATCCTCCTCCTTTCCTCTTTTTGTCGCTGCTCCTCCAGCTTCTTCCGTCGCTCCTCCAGGTGTTTCTCGTAGAACTGCTTGGCCCGTTCCTCTCTTGCCAACCATCCATGTTCACGCAACGCTATAAAGTTTAGGTACATCATAGATGATTGTAAAACTTTCATTATAGTACTAAACCTTTTTCTTAATTCTTCAGTTGATGTACTGTAGATGTTATTCTGTACAGTGGGGTCTACAAATCTACATTGAAAATCTGAGATTGTGTTTAGAAATGTATACAATAATTTCTAGGTCACTAATCAAATGTGCACAAATTTGTGACATTGACCGTGTTAACTTTGTACAAGATGTCAGATTTCCTTGCTTCCATTGAAGCACACAAGATGCCCTTGCGTTGAGAAACATGGATTTGTAGAGATTCTAAAAATGTATGTAAATATTTCAGTTCAACTTTTCACTCTAATTGTTATGCTGACAATATATCATTTTTTTTAACAATGTTAGAAAAAATCTAAATAGAAGCATTTTCTACTAGTGATCTCAGACTTTTAGGCCAGTAAGAAGAATACCCAGCTGTTTTTGGTATGCCTCTCTTCGTTCTCGGGCCAAACGCAGCCTCTCATCCACCTTTAGTGCATTTGACTCTAAATTACAAAAGAGTCAATCAGAAAATGTACATGTGCAGAGTGCAAGATGATAAATGTATTCATGCTGGAATAAAGCATTTTATCAAATAAATGTACTTAAAGCTTAAGAACCGACAACTGGCATTGTGCCCATGGCAGCAGTGTAGGATAAATTGCAAGTGATATTGATGGATAAATCAGTTTAAATAATAGGCTAATTTCAGACCTGCAGTATGTCCATTTCTTTTGTTGATATTAATCTGTGCTGATCTGATATGCAACAGAGCACATGCTTTTCTCTTATTCTCTGAGGCAGTGAGTTTCACGTCAGAGCTGGGATCTGAATGAAAATAAAAGAAAAAAACAACAGGCATAACAGAAATTGTGCAACCTTACCTTAAAGGGATAGTTCACTCAAAAATATAAATTCTCTCATTTACTCAACCCAACTCATGCCATTCCAGATGGGTATGACTTACTTTCTTCTGCAGAACACAAATAAGATTTTTAGAACATCTCAGCTCTGTATGTCCTCACAATTGGACAAAAAGTGAATGGTGACCAGAACTTTGAATCTCCAAAAAGCACATAATTCCAGCATAAAAGTAATCCATAAAACTACAGTTACATACATGCCTTCTGGAACGATATGATAGATGTGGGTGAGAAACAGATCATAATTTAAGTCCTTTTTACTATGAATCTCATCCCTGTCCAGAAGGTGGCAATATGCATGAAGAATGCAAATTGGCAAAAACAAAAGTATAAGAATGTGGAGGTGAATGTGAAAGTGGAGATTTATAGTAAAAATAAAAGGACATAAATATTTATCTGTTTCTCACCTACACCTATCATATCGGTTCTGAAGATATGGATTTGACCACTGGAGTCGCATAGATTACTTTTATGTTGTCTTTATGTGATTTTTGGAGAGTCAAAGTTCTGGCCACCATTCACTTGCATTGTATGGACCTACAGAGATGAGATATTCTTCTAAAAATCTTAATTTGTGTACCACATCTGGGATAGCATGAAGGTGAATAAATGATGCGAGTTTGGGTGAACTACCTCTTTTAATAATTACTTAGTAAGGGAAGTGACCCAATTAAGCCCACCCAAATTACATGTTTTCTTACAGAAGTGTTAACAGACTTCAAATAGTGTGAGTATAAAATCAAAGATTAACCCAAACACTCACATAAATATTCAAGTCAAACACATAATACTTTTTCATGAATAAAAAAAACACTATATTTTACAGTTTAGAGCATGTTTGTTATTTGGTGTTAAAACAATTATAATAAGTATGCTGCTTTTAATCTATGAGCAAACATGCTTTTCAAATGTAGTGTTCCTTATAAGCCCACATGAAAAGAAAGTTATATTTCTGGATCATAATTACAGACTGAACACTAAATCTTGTTTGAGCTGAAGAAGCTACTTAAATATTTAAATTGATTGTGATTATCAGCAGTTTTTATTTATTTCATTTATTTTTTTCATTTACTGCATCTTTCTTTGTGGTCATCAGTGTCCTGCACTAGTTTGACATACTTATGAAATCTAAATCTTTTCAAATACAAAGTATTGCTGTTAAACGCAAAAAGAATAAATTATATCAAGTTGCATTTGATTTATTAATCTCTAAATGTATTTATTTTTAGCATTCCTCAGGCAGTTTGTTCATCTGAAACTTCTTCAAACTTCCAAAAATGGGCACCGAACAATGGTAGCACGTGGTCCCAAATAACAACAATATTTTTTTTCTCTTGCTTCAAAAACCGTAAGTGGGCTTATATGGTAAGTGGTCTTCATAGGGTCACTTCCCCTAATCAAATAGGCAAGCACTAGTACCACCCAGAAGATCACACATTAGTTAAGCAAAACAGCATTTATATTTTATTTATATATATATATATATATATATATATATATATATATATATATATACACACACACACAGTATTAAATAATCAACCTTTAAACTCAGTATTTCTGGTACTTTATTCGTAAAATTTTCCCTCAAAACAGGAAACCTTCAAACTTGGTTTGAAAAGCAGACAAGCTTACAAGAATGAGGAATGCTTGTCATAATGAAAGCCTTTTAGTACATTTATTAAAACATTTCTTTTTTCTAAAAAAGCGGCCTTAAAAAGATGTAAAACAGGGTTTAAAGGGGTCAGAGAAGACATTATTGTGTGTAATTCTATCAATGTACAATTATTTTCTTCCATCCCAATTTGATATGCAGAAACAATGTTAACAATTTTCATTTGTTAGTTGGTTCTCCCCCCAAAAATTGGCTCAGTGACGCTATCTAAACATTTCAAACATTGGCGTGAATTGCGGGATTTGTTTTCCAACCAATTGGAAGACGGGGAGTGTTCAGGAAACCTATTTGAAAGCCATTATTTTGCAATTCTGTTTGGTGTAACTATTGGTGCAGAAATGACACACTTCACTTTAAGTCTAATTAAGTTTTAAGTGAATTATTCTGCAATGACAGTTGTGTATGTGTTTCACCTAATGTACCATTAAACAGTTAACTGTCATTGTAGTGTTTTTTTAAAACACCTTTATAAACCTACCCTCAGGGCCAAAAGGCAGAAATGAACATCAGGCCTGTCTCATGCCAGTTTTGAGACAGCCTGCGGCCTGTACACAACTACAATGGGAGCATTTGTTTTGCTGTTGCTGTGTAGAACAACAGATTCAGCGTGTGACTGAAGACTACGTGACAGTGAACTCATGAGGAGCACTTAAATCTCAGAAGCAACACAGAATCCAATACAGTGATACTGAGAGGTGAAGTGTAGATGCAATACCTATCTGAACTTGAATATCTGAATTTGCATGCATGAATTGGTTCTGGCACTTAGATATGAAAGCAGACATGCTTGTCATTGAGGCACATTAAATAACAGACAATCTACCATGTGATTCTGACATAGAAAGATCCTTAAAATAAAGTGTGTAATTTCTTGAAAAATAATGGTCTTTTCTAATAGGTTTCCCAAACACACCCCTGTCTTCCATTGGTTGTACAAACAGGTAGTCCCGCCTCAAAAATGGCACACATTGTCTTTAAGAATAAACACAGTCAACACCTCTATTGTAGCAGGCCTCATCACACACACACACACACACCGTGCTTATTACGTCACCAATTGAGCTTAGCCTAAGAGATATCAAAATTAAGCATTGATTTACAAGCTATACACACACATCATATTTCTTGGCTTTAAATACCTTTATGGAATATAATGAACATAATGTACATATTAAATGCATATTCTAATATTTGCCTAACTTGATCACATGCCTGGATCCTGCATTTTAAGATGCATGCATATAGTTGCAAGTTACACGCAGTATATTGTGGATCCTGCATAAGCAGAGTACAAACATGAGCCATATTCACCATTATAAAGGGTGAAACACCACATGCTATATATATAGACTGCTTGATTGTAAGTATGGCACTTAGGCTGATCACCAACCTCTCTGCCTGCTTGCAGTGTCGCACATCTTCAGTCGTCCCTTCTCTGTGCTGATAGAGAGACCCAGCTCTGCCGCCCTGCCTGTCTTTCTCCTCTCCCGCTCCTGCTCTGCCAGGCTCAGATGAGCTGGCATCTTTTTGATTATTTGCTTATGCTCCTGTGTGTGTTCTACTTCTAATACATCTACAGCATCTGTGCTGCATGTGCAAGTCTTCCACTCTAGCTATCAGCTTTTCAGTGTATCTCTAACAGCGAATGGGCTGGTTGAGAGAGAGAGAGAGAGAGAGAGAGAGAGAGAGAGAGAGAGAGAGAGAGAGAGAGAGCAAGATACCTTTTTCCTAAGGGAAATTGTGGGAGCAGCTGACGTGCTCCTGTCTGGGTTGCACCCAGCACACGTGCCCAGCAATAAAACTCAGTCAACATCCGTATGTAAAAGGTGCACATGTGCCATACTGTCACTGAGCTCCTCCTCACAAAAGAAACCATTCAGACATCTGTGATCTCTGGTAACAGCTGTGATTATTGGAAGTGTGTTGCCCTTTAAAGTTCCAGCTAAGAACTGCAGCAGAGTCTCTTCTATTGGTCAGTCACATTGACGGCATGCAGGGACGAAACATTCACAGCACAACAAAAGAGACTAAGCTGGATGCAAGTACTTCTTCTAGGTGGTTGCCTGGGTGACCGTGATATGCAAAAAAACGTGGGAGTGAATAGAGGCATGACATTGCATGTGTGTGTCCAGAAATAGCAGACCAAGCATCCTGGGAAGAAAATGTGCTTTCAATCTTGTCGAAGATCAGCTGTTTATGACAGTTACAGAAAATGCATGACTGATCACAGATCAGATTGGACGGGCAAGTTATACCTCAACATCTTGGGCACATGAAGTGGAACTACACTGTCATGCAAAAGCAGAATGCAGTAACTGTTTTTAAAAAATATATATAATTATGACCAAAAGTCTCTTAAACTATAATCACAATTATCACACTAAATTCAAAAGGAAGTCAAAAGTTTTGCTCTGAATTTGGTTCTGTGCATACCAAAATTCGAACCAATTCCCCCAGTGGCGGTTGCTGGAAGAGTCGTTGCTGAAATGTCCACAAGGTGGCGCCAAAAGCAAGTTTAGTTGTAAACTATGTAATACAGTGAACAGGAATGCATATTTTATTAACCCTGTCTCCAAACCCAAACCTAACTTTCAGCCAAGAAAAAACATTATAATTTTAGCGAAAATGCAACCTCCATTATTTATGGAGACGCAATTACTTCCTGCTTTCAAAAGACCGGTACCCATGTGTCTGAGGAAGCTTGTGCAACACTATTAATAGTGCCAGAGGAAAAAATTAACACATTTGAAGTGATACAAAAATGTCTGATGTAATGCAGAATGGGGCTGATTTCAAGGTACATGACCATTCGTAAGCAGTTTCAATAGTTTGTATGTTAATGTAATATTGTGTTGAAGTGGAAAACGTATTTGACTTGTACATATACTGTATGTATACTGAAGGGCTCAGAGCTCGAGATTCAACACGAGTCCTGATTACCCCCAAAAAAGGCATTAAGGTGAAAGATTGGTATGGCAGGAAGTATTTAGGACAGCGAGCAGGCAACAATTAAATTTGGTAAATTGGCATAGCGGATACTTCTGAACCCCCCCCAAAAAAACCTGTAGACTGAGCGCTTAACGCATTTATTTGAAGGTGCGTTCTTGTACGATGGCTGGTCAAGAGGGGCTACACTGTGATTCAAACGGGAGACCACCACTCATCATAGAAGTAGATGGGCTCATGGCATTCAAACGGGGAAGGTGAGAACAAGAGTTGGCTCGCAATGCGTTTTAAAGGGAGGGTTCACACTGCTATTCGAAATGGGAGACTGCTCTGTAGATAGAGTGGTTTAGCTTGCGGCATTCAAACAGGTAAACCCAGCATGCATTCTAACAGGGGGTCCACTCTGCATCCGAAATGGAAAGGCCCATCCATTGCCTCAAAAGGGGAGCCCAGAATACGAGAACGTGAATGAGCTTGCGCGGCATTTGATCAAAAGGTGCTACGTGGGGGCCAGGGGTAGTTCAGCGATTATTTACACTGACCATCACCCCGGAGCCACGAGTTTGAATCCAGGGCATGCTGAGTGACTCCAGCCAGGTCTCCTAAGCAACCAAATTTGCCTGGTTGCTAGGGAGGGTAGAGTCACATGGGGTAACCTCCTCGTGGTCGCGATCAGTGGTTCTCGATCTCATTGGGGCGCGTGGTAAGTTGTGTGTGGATCGTGGAAGTAGCATGAGCCTCCCGTGCCGTGAGTCTCCACGTCATGCACAACGAGCCACATGATAATATGCGTGGATTGACTGTCTCAAAAGTGGAGGCAGCTGAGACTTGTCCTCCGCCACACGGATTGAGGCGAGTAACCACACCACCACGAGGACCTACTAAGTAGTGGGAATTGGGCATTCCATATCGGGAGAAAAGGGGATAAAAAAGGGGCAACAAGGAGTTCGAATGTGAGACCTCCACTTAGTATAGAAGTGGATGGACTAACGACATCCGAACAGGGAAAGTGAGAATGAGAGTTGGATAAAGCTGCGTTCAAAAGGGAAGCCTCACACTGCTCTAAAGAGAGAGTGGTTTTGTTTGCGGCATTCGAACGGGCAAGCCCAGCATGCATCTGAACACGTGTCCACTCTGAATCCAAACGGAAATTTGCAGTGCTTGGACAGTGCATTTGTGCCATTTGCAGGAATGACGCCACAGTTGTGGCACCTGTATAGCACGTTTTCTCCCCAATTTGGAATGCTCAATTCCCAATGCGCTCTAACTCCTCCTCGTGGTGGTGTAGTGACTCACCTCAATCCGGATGCCAGAGGACGAATCTCAGTTACTGAGACCGCCATGCAACAACGTGGCTTGTTGATCGCATTACCGCGGAGAATAGCGTGAAGTCTCCACATGTGCTAGGTCTCTGGGAGAATAGCGTGAAGCCTCCACATGTGCTAGGTCTCTGCGGTAAAGTGCTCAACAAGCCACATGGTGGTCTCAGAAGTGGAGATGAGATTCTCTGAGATTCACCTGGATTGAGGCGAGTCAATACACCACATCGAGGAGTAATAGCGCATCCACATAGAACTCACAACACCCCCAGAGAACTACATTGTAGTGACCACGAGGAGGTTAACCCAACATGACTCTACCCACCCTTGTAACTGTGCCAATTGGTTGCTTAGGAAGCCTGACTGGAGTCACTCCACGTGACCTAGATTCGAACTTGTGACTCCAGGTGTATTAGTCAGCATCTTTACTTGCTGAGGTACCCAGGCCTCCTGCTTTCTAGCAACTTAAATGTTTGCCGTATTTGGCTCCTTGGAAGGTAACAGTGAAGTCTTGGAGTGAAACCTAGATAGCAAAAGCAAGAGGAAAACTTTGTGAACAATCCCATGGAAGGGATTTTAGATGGGCTATCATAGAGACCTCCTGGAAGTAATATTGGTGAAACCCTTGCGGATGGCGCAATTTCAGGCATTTCTGTAGAAATTAAAAAATATTCATATTTAGGTGAACCATACACATTTCATGACCCTAAGAAATCTGTGAAAAGTTAGATCCATGGCCACTGGAGTGTGGGATGCACTTGCATCAGTATAGGGGTAACCTCAGGCAACTAATGCTTATTTGAGGGAAAACATGCAGAATAATAATGCTTAGTAGAGGGGAAAGCATGCAGTTGACGTTTTGGGTACATGAGTCTAGAGAAATGATGTGACCAACAACATAAATTATTTAGGAATAAAGAGAGTTGAAGCTCTGCGATGCATATGGAAATGCAGAAGAAATGTGCTGTGAAATACATCTGGATAAACAATGAAAATAAAACATCATAAAATGATCTCAGAAATAAAAGAGCTTTGGCTCTGTACTGTATACTGATATACAGGAGAAATGCAATCATTTTTGAAGGATTCGCTTGTGGTCATTCGCTCCTTCGTAGTGTGAATGCCACCTCCTGTACAATATATGTATTGCGTGGGAATTGCATCGCATAGCAATAGGTGTGAACAGAATGAAATTATCTAGGAATAAAGAGAGTTGCATTTCTGCACTGCATACGGAAAAAGCAAGATACTTTAATTTTACTTATGTGAAGCATATGTCCTGACGGGAGGAGGGAAAGTGATGAGGGAAAGTTTGTAGCAGCGCTTGCTTCGTGTTATCGGTGCTGTGCGGCGGCGGGGCAAGTTTGAATACTGAGAGGAGACGAGACACGTTGCAGGATGATTATGAATGAGTTGGGACACATCGCATGATCTGCCTCTTGTGGAGCTGAATTCGGCTCGTGTCTGTTCGGACAGATGCTGTGTATAACTGCAGTGTGCTATGGAATGGCAGAGCGAGTGCTGCGTAAAATTACTGCGTTAGTAAATACAATGGTGGTTGTATTGAATAGTTAATCTTCGTTTCTCGCGGTTTCGAATCAAATGGAAACTGTAGTGGATCGATGTAATGGCATTGGAAAGTTTAGATAAGCGGAGGCAACTTCATGCTATGAACTGCTTCAGCGAATGGAGCATAGAAAGAAAGAGTAAAAACATATAACAACGTGGTAGCTGTCAATACTGGAAAAAACAAATGAGCTGCAGTGGCAGCTTCTATTGGATAACGAGATTATTTGGATGAAAGAGCTGATATGATGAAGACGAATGCTTTGATGCGAAGTTGCATCCGATGATCCGACTGCCTGTGTCTGTTCGTGGGCAGTGGGTGGGGCTGAATGCCGGAAAGACTTATAGACCCATGTTGGAGAAAACAGTGTAAACATTGCAGTAATAACTAAACCTTCCTTACAAAACCCACTTTGAAGCCATTTAGCTAAATTTAACTTTTGCCAAAGTTACTGCATTTTGCCTTTGTTGGGGAATAGACTCGAGTGATGTGTTTTTCCACATCCCATAATGCTTTATTTCAATATTCATAGCACATTTTGACAATCTGGGTTGCTGGTAAATAAGGATCTACTCTCAGATGTAGCAACCAAACCATGTCATACTGGTTTTACATTACATCTTGACTTGCATTATGTTATTCTGCTTTTAACAGACACTGTCTTATTCAAATCAGCATTACATTTTCACTACAGGTGAAAGCAATGTAGCAATTGGAGCAATGTTAGATGCCTTGCTCAAGGGCACATCATGATCATAAATCAACCTTTTGGGTTGTGATGCTTAAACCTTGGGGTTACTTACCAGCACAACAAGCCACGTCACCCATTTAAAGGTGCATTCAGTAATTAGGGACTAATTAAAAAAGTTAATGACAAATGACAAATTAACAAATGAATAGTTTTTTTGTGAAGAGTGATCTGAATGGTGTACACTCACATGAGATGAAGACTATTACTCATCATAGTTTTCTATAAAAAGTGTTATTGTACATGGTGCGAGTCACCCCTTCAATGTGTTTTGTCATGTTGAAATTACATGGTCCGCTGTGTTTCACTAAACAACGAAGAAGAGAATCCTGCCGTTCATTGGCTGCCGCTAGGATTGAGGAGTAACGGAATACATGTAATGGGATTACGTATTTAAAATATAATATATAAGTAACTGTATTCCACTACAGTTACAATTTAAATGATTGGTAATTAGAATACAGTTACATTCAAAAAGTATTTTGATTACTGAAGAGATTACTTTGCATTTTAATGAAATTTGTTTAATTTAATATGCAGTCCTTTTCAGATGGAAAACATTTATACATATAAATGATGCGATCCAAAGTGCATTTGAACAGCGGTGAAACATTTTCTAATAATGTGTCCATTCATACGAGCAGACAGAGAAGTAAGTTTGAAAAGTTTTGAGCAGAAGAAATAGAAATATCCTTGTGTAAATTGTCAGCTTTACGCTAAGCTAAAATGCTATTTCTAGCCATTTTTGTTACCAGGCATGATCATATTTTTTAATCAAGAAAATTCACTTTGGATCATAATTTCTTTTTTCCTAGTAAGACCTTTAATATTATGGCAAAATTCATATTCTTGATAATAATTTTTGTAATGTTTTCCTGTAAAAATATAAAAAAAATCCTCAAAACAAAATCAATTTGATACATCTTGTTTTAGGAACAACACTGCATTAGATATTTAGGTTTTTCAGAGAATGTATTTTGAGTTTTTATAGTAAAATTTTGTCTCTCTCACTCACTTTCGCTCGACCTTGCCCCTCCCCTTTTCTGGCTGTGCCTGTTATTTCTTTTTTTTTGTACATCATGCCGGGGATTCCCTGGCCTGAGGCAAAGGAGGGAGTGTGACGAGGAGGGCAGGGCTACGCATGCCCGCCCCCCATCGGGCTAATCAGCCGAGGAAATGGATAAAGGCAGCCAGATGCGGCAGTTCGGGAGAGAGAAAGAGCCACACGCAGCTGCCATGTGTGTTTTTATGTTTTGTCTTTGTTTTAATTTTACATTAAACATTACTTTCCTCCTTGCCCATTTTAACCCTGTTACAATTTTAGTAGTAATAAATAACTAGAAAAGACCTCAAACTCCTATACATTGTTTATACATTATATTCAAAGTACATAACTTATCATATCAAAAAAGCATCAAAGACATATTTGGACGTCTAAAAGAGAAGTATTCACATATCTGGAATGGTAAGACTTTTCAAGATAAGAATCTGATGGGAGACCCTATTTCATATTTCATGCCTGGCATCAAAAGCTCTTTATTAATCTTCAAAATAAAGGTTCTTCAGTGGGGTTTTTTTTGCAGCCATTTAGTTTCAGCACATTTCATCTTATGAAGAATCATTATAGCAATGTAAGGTTCTTTGGTTGCCTAAAATATTTTTTTTTTTTATTCTATTTTATTCTCTTTTATTTTTTTATTTTTTTGGAGGTTACAAATACTGTAGAGTATAATTTAATACAACTTGATGAACTCCCAAGGGGCAATTTCAGGTCAGTGTTATGTTTCAAGTTCTTTGAAGCTCCAGAAAATAGATGATGTTCTACAGAACTAGAGAATAAAATGTTTTTGTGGAAATTAAACAGGTTCTCCAATGGAATTAGGCTTTTAGTCCCTTTTTAGTTCTAATTAGAACCTTTATTTTTAAGAGCGTAGAGCATGTAAAGCTTCCATGTAGACAGAGAAATGTTCCAAATATTTTATTATTACATCTGAAAATGGGTGTGAAATGGGAGGAAGAATAAACAAAGAATCAATGATTGAGTGATAGGCAGTGTTGAGTGAGGGAAGAAGGGTGAAGGAATGAGGAAATGAGACTTCCCAAAGCATTTTTCTCCTGTCAAAAAAGATCACAGCTTGAATAAAGTGCCGTGTTACACTGGAGTAAGCTTGCTGACAGGTCACTGTTTTTGTCTGCACCAATATGTAAGGTACAAGTGCATAGGTAAGGCTTCTGGGACTGGGACGCTTCTGAACACTTTTAAAGAGTTCGCTGACAGAAAAGGGGCCATTGAATTATTATCAAAACAGGTACTTGTATTTTTTTTATCACAAAATATGCTCATATAATTTCAATTGATTGTTTTTCCATTTGTAAAATAATAAAAGGTGGATTTAGATCAATTGAGCCATTTTTTACTATCCATCATGCACTGTAAAAAGTGAACATGCGTTGTTGGTACCTTAAGGAGCTATTCCTGATCTGAACAATTTACTGATTTACTTATGGTAATCTTATTGATATTTGACTTATTATTTTTAAGTTATTGACAAAACTTTTTTTAAGGTTTTATTATTACATAGTTCCTATTGATCATTTAGTGTCTGTCTCTTTAAAAAAAGTTTTATTGGCCTTAACATTTGAATTGTTCAGTGCGCATGAGAAATGAACTGTGAAACTGGGAGAGGTGCAGTTGTAATGTTCATAAATAACTAAGAGCAGGTGGATCTGTAATTTTAGCTGTGAGAACCTGTTCCAGTTGTCATTTCGGGTATGAGGTGAGGTTTTAAAATCTTCCAAGACTTTAAACTGTACTGCTAGGTCTTCCGTATATTTGAATGAAGTTTTTAGCTAATTATGGAATTATATGTGAGATTATTTATACCTTTTGGTTATACGGTCTTAAAAATAGGCTTTTATTGAGAAAAAAGGTGGTAAAAGTAGATATATGCTAAAGAATGCTTTTGTCATTAAAATCAAATGTCGAAGCAAAGATAGTTTACTGGGTTATTAAAAAAAAGGTGATTAATTGCAAAAATAAAAATTATCCTTGCTAAAGCTTTATAGTTATAGTAAATAATGGAAAGCAACTGTGATAACTAACCACTAAACAATACTTTCACTATTATTTTTAAATGCTCTTTTCGAGATGAAGTAGACCTTATCTGATTTATCAAGAGTGAAACAATGTGACATCTCGAGTACAGGCATTTCCATTTGTGGAGTGTTTTATTTCTTTAAAAGGAATTTCGACATCAGAACCATCCCCTTGTGATGCCAGTGGAAACATCATTTGAAATTTTCCTCTCTGTGGTATGTGTTTTATTACATAGGCAAAGCTGTCCAAGAGGCCTCATGATGATAAAACTGAGAGCCATTTAAACAAATACTGCACCTTTTTTTATTCAAGAGGGTCAGATAGGTTTGTTTTTGTAGTATTTGAATTCCATTGTACATATGTGAGTGACCTTTAAGACAAGATTCTACATTTATGAAAAAAGAAAAGTAATTTGTTCAAGTCTGTGTAATGTCTATTCAGAAATATAGCAATCTATTCCAAAGGCAATTGCTGAAATGCCTCATCAATGTGGGTAGGATCATATAAAAGTTTAAAACCCTCCAGAATTAGTAGCAGAGATGTTCTGCACACCAACACAAGCCTTTTCAGATGTAATTAATATTAAAATGATACAAAGTAAGCCTAAATGACAAATAAAGGCTCCATCTCCACTGTACCCTTCTAAAGTGCAATAAATATATCTATAAATAATATACAAATCTTTATATCTCTTCATGTAATAATGTGTTCACATTTTATTGCAGCTGTATATACTGGCCTTGAACTGCCAGGTTGTGTTGTCACTGTCATTTATAAATGCTACAAATACTCTAGACCCAATATGTCTATCTAACTGTCTACCTGTAGGACCAGAATCATGGCACCAATCAGCACAGACCTGGTAGGCTGGGTAGCCAAGGCACAACCAGAGGCTGCCTTCGTCTCCGTGCTCATCCTCTTCATCCTCAGCATTGCCCTCCTCATTCTCTGCATAAGCTGTAAAAAGTAAGTAGTTGCTGGATGACCTTTAAAGCGACATGAGAGATTTTAAGAGATTTTACAGCATTTGGGTTAAAAAGCATGCCTTTAGAGATGTCCATTGAACAGAGGCAACAATGCATGTCCTTCAGGTATGTAGTAGAATGTCACCTACTTGATTGCTTAAAGGTACATTCCAGGACTGCACTGTCAAGTTTTTCCACTCCAGTCATTTGTAAGGAATGAGGCAGGAATGTGGCCCTTTTACAGAAGAAAAGAGCACCATGTGCAGGATCTCTTGCTCATGACTCATATCTAGCATATTAAAAGTGCTTATTGAAAGGTTGTAGTTAAGGGACTGCTGTGATTTAGACTCTGTGTAGTCGTGTGAAAACCAAACTCAAAATATAACTTTTCAACACTTAAACATTAGGTAATAGTAAAAAATTAGCTAGAATGATATATATATATATATATATATATATATATATATATATATATATATATATATATATATACATATAATGCTGTCAGCTTTCTGAAGATCAGCATTCTTGGTGGTAAAATAGCCGTCCAAGTGAGGGTATTCCTCTCTATTTCGTGGTAGCTGGTACGCAAGAGTCATTCCCTATAGAAACCGCAATGTCCTCCGACATTTTAAACAGTATGTATCCAATGTGGAAACTCTGGTAAGAGGTAAGCACCTTGAGTTCTGTAATAAATCAGTCTGTTGTGCCTTAATGCTGAAGTTGTTCATTTAAAGCCATTTAAATCTATTTCCTAGCTTTAGTAATGTATAAGTCATATGAGAAATGGAGCCCTGTTCTATGTGAACAATGACTCGGATTCACTTCACGTCACCAACTGGCTCATATTACACACAAAAATCATCTTTTGCCACCACCTGCTGGCTAATATATGTAATGTAAATAAATAAATAAAGATGCCAAAAGAGACACATAGCCTACATTAGCTCTCAACACATCTGCACTGCTCTTACACTTTAGTTTAGGATGAGGAAAACAAGCAGAGTGATACACACACAGTGAAGTGTCAGAGTTGAGTAGCACAAAAATGTATGTAGACTTGTACCTTCTTTTCTTTCTTTAAAAAAAAGGCAAATATCTGGGGTACTTAAAGGGAGTAAATAAGGCCATTTAGTGTGATGATATTGATTACTAATATTTCCTTTCCCATGTAAATAATTGCCAATATTGCAACTTAAAACGACGATTTAAACAACTTTCCATCTCAATTAAAACACAAGTTTTAACAGATGAATTAATGTAAGTGCTTTTATAAAATTTTAAGATTCAAGTTTCTGCCTTTAAACCCTCCAAAAATTGGCTCCATTCACTTTCATTGTCTCAGTCTAACCTTGAATTTTGCCTCTTTTCTTTTTTAAAAGAAAAAGAGGAATGAGTCAAAATGATTATTTGCGGGAATCAACATTATGCCACAAATTCTGTGGATTTACTAGTATTGCTTAACTTGCACTGAACCCAGAATATTTATATTAAAGCCAAAAGGCCAAATACCACAGTCCATTATTTTCTCATTCTTCAAACTAATAATGAAAAAAGGTTTATGATTTTATATTATAATAAAAAGAAACTAATCGTTAATGTTTTCAATAGAATAGATTTCAATAGAAATGTGTTATTATCGGCATATTAAAGGAATGCTCCGGGTTCAATATAAGCTCTGATCACCACAAACATTTATTTAAATTTTCTTTAAAAAATAAAAATAAAATAAAAATAAAAGGTTGCAGTGAGGCACTTAAAATGGAAGTGAATGTGGCCAAGATTTGGAGGGTTTAAAGGCAGAAATGTAAAGCTTATAATTTTCTAAAAGCACTTACATTAATTCTTCTGTTAATAGTTATAAAGTTGTTTAAATTGATATATTTAGTCATTTTAGGCTTTTAGGTTTTGTTGACATTACGTCATCATGGCAACAGAGTTGTAAAATTGGCTATAACTTTACATAGAAAATGTTATTAAGTGATTTTATCACCTTAAAATCCTGTTTACACATATTATTTACATCTTGTGGCTATACTTTTGAAATAGTATTTTAACGTTCAAAAATTCACTTCCATTGTATGTGCCTCACTCTAACCCAGATTTGTGCTTCTTTCTTTTTTTAAAGAAAAAGAGGGGCAGGTCAAAATAATTTTGCTTATAAATGCTGTTGATTAATCTTAACTTGTTTTGAACCCGGAATATTCCCCAATTTTATCCTCAGTTGTAGTTTTAATCCCAACCACCAGAGGGAAGCCAAGACCTCGACTGCAAAATGTGTGGGAATAATTTGACCATAGATTTGCACTGATAATAACTCGTGTTGTAAGATCGCATATCAGACCTATTTAAGCAATGAAATCCCTGATGTGTCTATAAAAAAGTACATTAACTAACAATGTGCAAAGGTTCAACAGTAGCCTACTTAACATGTCAACGCTGCCTAACAAAAATCAGTGCTAAATTCTTGTATTATTTTTACAGACATTCATTTGAGTTGGAAGAAAATGCACCAAAGCAGAAATCATCAACACTTGTTAGTGTGGTGAGTATATTACATGAAAATCCCTCTAATGTGTGGTGTCTACAGCAGTGCACATCTTTAAATGCCATTTAAACCATTCAGGGTGTGATGTTATATTCAGACCACAAAGTGTAATTACTTTTGGCTTAAATACTTTTTTTGTGCATTTATGACAACATAACACGGCTGATGAAAGTAACTCTTCTGTTTAAGTGGACAGATGCGTAACTTTTTCAAAATACATAACTTTGAAAGGAAAAAGAGATTGGGAATGATAATATTCCAAAGAAACATAGAAATACTTTTCCTTTATGATTTAATAATTCATGCAGCAGAGTGACATATTAATATAAAATGATCATATAAATGTTTAAATTAAATGTATAATTAAAGAACATGTCCAGGCCTACTGAAGTAAAATTCTCACCTGAACAGGCAAGAATGGAGGATGCGAGAGGAGCCAACCCTGCTTTTAATGACAGCACGAATGAAATCGGTAACTAAGTTGTCAATGACAACAAATTTCATTTTGATCTAAATGGCTGTGTGTATTTCTTTGTAATGTTATCAACATTTGGCAAACCCACTCAGTAGATGCACTTTAATCTCATTTTTGAAGATCTCAGCTTAGAGCCTATTGACGGTAACTTAGAAATCTCTCAAGGTGGAGCAGCGTACAGACCATGGAGAAGTCACACTCTCACTCATGGTATGTCTGTCTATTATCACTGGAATAATAATAAAAAAAGATTACTGGATGGAATTCCAACCACGAGATTTAAATAATGCTGGAGAATAGCATTTAAATTGCACATATTTTGATAGATCCTTGCTGTAAAGACCAGCTTTAACCAGCATGGAGTTCCCATGCCAGTCTATGCTGGTTTGGAACTAGGTGGTGGACCAGCATTGCCATGTTGTTCACAAACAAAACGACTGATCATCAGATCGATCACTATGTGGTTTTTCTGGTAATGCTGGCCAACCAAGAACGTCTTGATGGAAAAACTTGTCAAAATGCCTTGATGGAACATCAGCACACCAGCATCCTGTGTTGTTGATCAGTGTTCAATACACAACATATGCTTATAACATATGAGTTATTTTTTCTTTCCTTTCCTATCAAATAGGGATATACTGCTTGAATATTTGGGTTAGATGTCTTGTATAACCATAATAATGCTCGGTGAGGAATGTAAAGTATAGTCTTACATGCCATTAAAATATCTTTGCTTTCTGCAGGTTCAAGCCTTCAAACTCAAATAAATGGTGGCATCGGGACAACAACTGATGGTTCAGTAACGCTCCAGGGTGTCTGAGCAAGTGTAAGTCCTTTGGATAACCTTGCTATTTACATTATAAAACTTTTAAAACACTTTATACACTTAAAGAACAATTAATTTCCAAGACTTTTCCAGTTGATCATGATTACTTGATTTTTAAAAATACCAAAAAGTAATTTCTAACCAACAAAATATTTTAGAGCTGAACATTTTCAGAAAAATATATATTCACTATCGAAATTTTCATGATTTGTTTTTCATTTTTTATCCCCTTTTCTCCAAATTTGGCATGCCCAATTCCCACTACTTAGTAGGTCCTCGTGGTGGCGCGGTTACTCACCTCAATCCAGGTGGCGGAGGACAAGTCCCAGTTGCCTCCGCTTCTGAGACTGTCAATCCATGCATCTTATCGCATGGCTCATTGTGCATGACACCATGGAGACTCATGTGGAGGCTCATGCTACTCTCCACGATCCACACACAACTTACCACACATTTACTATTGAGAGTGAGAACCACTAATCACGACCACAAGGACGTTACCCCATGTGACTCTACCCTCCCTAGCAACCGGGTCAATTTGGTTGCTTAGGAGACCTGGCTGGAGTCACTCAGCATGCCCTGGATTCGAACTAGCGACTCCAGGGGTGGTAGTCAGCGTCAATACTCGCTGAGCTACCCAGGCCCCCATTTTTAAAGATTTTATTAAGTTTCTTGACTTTTCCAGGCCTGTAAAATTTCCTGATACTGTGTTTTCACTTTTTTCCATGAATGTACCCTGTATATAAAATCCAAGAGACATTTGAGTGGAATTTCACTTGACAATACAAGCACATACTGTAAGTGTTTTTCTGATTATTTTTTAATTCAGGTGACTAAAATGGCATTGCTGCTGAAGGCATAACACCACTCCAGCTATAACAACATTTTTGTGATGGAAAGAAGACTGCAGAGCGTTCCTCCATTTTTCCTATGCAACCATAAACCTGAAACAACTCTCACATTAAACAAAACCCCTCACAATTTGGAGATTTCTGGTTCCAAAGCTTTATCCTTGAAGAATCAGGCTGAACCAAACAAAACGGTTCCTGCTTTGTGGATTTGCCATGCACAAGTATCCAGCACACTTATTAGACTAGAAGCTCTGAGCTCCTGATCTGTCCCTCTATATTAACCACACAAAACTGAATCTTTATATAATGTTTCAGACAGTGATGGATATTGTCCCTTAGAAAAATGGGCCAGTTTTTTGGGCCACACCTCTCGTGACAGACAGGGATCACTATTCGGGTGGTCACCAAGTAAATGTGATGAATGCAATGGTGAGCAAGAAAATCAAGTGTTCCAGTGCACCTGTATGAAGTGGAAGCATCAGCACCATCACTACCAGGGATAACCTAAGGAACTGAATGGTTTTTACTACATGCCATTTTCCAATGAAATCTAGTATTGTAAATTGCTCTGATGTTACATTATATTTAAAGGGTGTTAAATAAACTTAATCAAT
Source organism: Moxostoma hubbsi (assembly GCA_032164185.1). NCBI lineage: Eukaryota > Metazoa > Chordata > Actinopteri > Cypriniformes > Catostomidae > Moxostoma > Moxostoma hubbsi. The sequence continues at coordinate 7,955,738 of JAVLUX010000023.1, forward strand.
CAGGTTGACTGGTCTGCATTGTCTTAATTATATGGGTTGTGCTTTATGAAAACACACTGGTCAGTCTCTTTAGGTTCTGAACATGTAATATAATCAGCAGGTATGAAGAAATATAATAAAAAAAACAAGTTTTATTTATTTATTTTTTACTTTTATCGGGTGAATCTCATGAAATAATGCCCAGGTCACAAAAAGTGTTTTATTATAAAACAAATATTTATTATTTTCTGATTCATTTTTTTAAACATTATTTTACTGTATTACAGTAATAATTTTCGTAATACAATATGTTTAATTCAAAGAAAGGCAGTACATACTACCACAAGGTATAATTTCTTCACAATTTAAATAATATATCATTGTATTTTGCATTGCAGTAATGAGAATGAGAGGTCAAGCACGAATATATCCACGTGCAATTACTGAAAAAATAAATCACGTCGCAGAAAAGTGTTACATCATGCATTTATCAGACACGTATTAGCTGTCTATTAGGTCACACGTCTCCTTTAAAGCATGTCGTGCTTTTACAACCGTTGAGTTGAAAGTGTCCCTTTAAAAAAAATGTATTTGTCCAATTCTCTAACGCTTAATACTCACATTGGATGGTGAGTAGATACAAAAAACACTAGCATGCTTTAATTAAACAGTTTCTTCACGTGACGCCTGTTCTTGCAGTTTTGAGTAAATGCTCTGCACAGAGAATGTGCCGTGACCTGCAGAATGTCCGTTCTCTCTGCTCTGGCACTAGGATGTGCATTCGCTCACGTACGCAGTTTATTGGCCTGAACTTGTACACGAGCTCAGCGCGTGGGAGGTGCGTCACAGCGAGCGACCAATAGCGTGCGGCAGCGATGCAAGCAAACTGGGGAAAACTCATATTACGTAACCCTTTCATACCCTCCCCCTTCATAAACTGCATCTCCTGCACTTCATAATGGAGGCTTGTTTATGGCACATGTCAAGAGAAAATGCATGCTATTAGTTTAAGCATATTATTAACTGATACTTTGTCAGTCCTATTAAAGAAACGCTTACAGTGTGACATCAGACACACAACATACAAAGTGCATGAAATACACATTTGCACAGAGACACATATTGCACGATACAAACAGATATGATAGTTAAATGCGTGCAATTTGAATGCACAGCTTGTGTCGTGTGATATAAATATATATATAAATAAATATATCAAATGTGCGGGAATGCATGTTTCAAATCACTAGAATGACTGGGCTTGCACAGTGAGCAAGCGTGCAATTATTTGCACATCGTTTCTTTGCATTCATTTTCGCATGCATATTCCAACAGGAGGATTGCAATGCCATAGACACTTAATACAAGTGGTGTAGCATTATAAGACATGCAATGTCCTTTGTGTGGCCATTGTGTTTCTTGACCCTTCCTCAACTTATGCGTAAACAAGTTGGAATTGTAGGGCGTGTGTCTTGGAAAGCGCTGCTTGGCCAATGAGCGTCGACATCCCTGCCACATGGTCAGGTTGTTTACTACAGGAGCCAAAACCCGCTAGAAGGTGTTAGACGAAACACCCGGCACTGGATCTCGATAACTTAAGCACAAAGCGGCTTAAAACGAAACTACACAGGGGCTCGACACACTTGTTGCGTGTGCAAATAACACTTTAGATTAGGTTAGGTTAGACTGTTTTTATTGTTTTAACCGTGTTGGTGCTTTGTCAAACAAGCACTGGTCTGACGTACAGGAAAATCCAGGCCGGGATTTTGAATACCTGAACACAAGTCATTCTGGGCTCTGAAAAGGGACATTTTCAAGTTACAGCCGGTCAGAGCAAGCCTTGTGGAAAGGGGGTGTGTTGAAATTTGGCAGAGGTACGTGCGCAGCGTTCATTGAAAGTTTTTCATCGATTTAAATGCATTTGTGTTTATCACTGCACTTTATGCTTTTCAGGCAAGAAAGCACAATTTGATAACATTCAGGTTTGTGCTTAATTTGGGCTTAAAATGCAAGGAATAATAGCGTTATCGTTTTGTTGCGTTGTGCTTTGAGATTAACAGCTTCAGTTACATTCTGACCAGTTTTGCAAATACAGCATTTAAAGTTTTGAATGAGCACTAGTTGGATGATGATCTTGCTTCTGCACGCTCTGTTCGTGCAGAACATGTGGGAAGTAAGGGGCCGTTCACATCGAAAGCGATTTTTTGCGTCCGTACGCGCTGTTTTTCAATCGTTTCGCTATGTAAACGCGCTATCAAGTTAAAAAGAAATTCAAATGTATGTATTTGAATATATATATATATATATATATATATATATATATATATATATATATATATATATATATATAAAATTAATTTAAAATATATCAAATATTTTTTATTTTATTAAAAATAAATTATATATATATATATATATATATATATATATATATAATTTTTTTTTTAATCCAAAATATTATTTTTATATGTTTTATAATTTTCATAGTGTAAATCATAATCCACGCGTTGTTCTGAATGTAGCTACTAAAGGTCTGGAACATTTAAATGAGGCCGGAGCGAGCAAAAAAGTGACGTCATGGACATCTTATTTTCGCCAACTTATATTATCATCCAGACAAACTTGGACCGTGATTTAAATGATTCAACAGAGGAAAACGGATTTTGTTATAGTTTTGAGTCGTTTGGTGTAAAAACTGTTTGCTTAAAACTTCTAAAACGTCCAGTTAAATTCTTGAAAACATGGTGTATTCATGCAATATTGGCATACCAAGTGAAAATCAATAAATCAGTGTAAAATTATATAGTAATGTCTAGTGGTTAATGAATGAAGTGCACAGTATTTTGTTATTTGTCTGTTTTTTATTTTGTTTATGCAAATTAATGAATGTGGTTAGGAAATAAAAAAATAAAGCTTAAGGTTTCCACATTAGTAAATGTCTTAGAAATGTTGTTTTCTTTTTGATTGATTTATCAACCATTTATTGTACATCATCATGTAATAAAATCTACTCGCATTAGCTGAAATTGGATGCATGTGGCTACAAAGGCAACTTTTCAAAAAAAGTTGATGCTCTGAATCACCTTTTACTGGAAGAGAAGAAACGTAATGCTTGTCAGTACGTTGTGATAATGGTTGTTTAGCTACTACCAATACCTCTGTGCCCCAAACTCTTTCATGTGTCCCTGGGTGAACATTCTGAGGTTACAGGCCCGTCATGATCATAACGGTATATAGTATTTACAGTTTTAATGTCTTGCATCAGTTTCCAGTAGAGTTTGCATACGTCATTCTGTGATGGCAGTGACTCATAGTCATTCTGCACGATTGCAAGTATACTTCAAATTTAGCATCAGTTGTCCTGTGATGGCTAAATAGTTGTCGGATGTTCACATACTGTAAATGGTTGGGTGGTGACTGGTGTTAGAGTGTGCCAGCAGATGACTAGGTTGCATCAGCCAGTCTTTGACATATGACATGTTAGTGTTTGCAAATGCACAGCTCTTTAAATGTGGATTAATTAGATATGATTAGATGTAACTGTCTTGTTCATATCTTGATTGTTTTTAAATGACAAGCTAGTTATAAGTTGGAAATTTTGGATATGTCAAAACAGTTTTATTTCATGAATACTGCATTTTGTTCGATTACATCTAGTTATCCACCAAAATGGGTTTTTCAATGGACGAAATCGATATCTAGAAAGCAGGGTGGCTGAGTACTGATATAATTACCACTGTATAATAAAATCTAACAGCAACAAAAGAGATCTACACAAAACTGCTAAAAAACAACAACTTAAATTGGCCAAATATGGTCCAATTAATTGGTCTGATCGATATATCCTTCTATTAGTTGCAGCTGTATAAATGGTCTATTGCAACCACTGCCATCTTGCTTACAGCCTAGCTTCAAAACATCAGGCATTCTTTCAGGCAATGAAATGTGCTGAGTGGCCAAAAGTGCATTCATCATTTGTTGTTTTTTCTCCCCAGCTTCCTGTTCATCCTTTGAATAGTGCTGCTGAATCTCCATCAGGAGTTCTTCAAAGCAGTAGAGAACATACAAGGTGCTAGTAACAGAAAATGGTATCAAAGACCAGACTTGGGAAGCGGTCTCCATTGGGCACCCTGGTGTGTGGTTCCTCAGCGGAGGGCCTGACTGAAATGGGATCCCATGGATCCCAGGACAGTGGGCTTCACAGAAGCAAGCTTTACCCAGGACAGAAGGTGATAATTATTGAATACATCCCATGTAGAATACAAAATTCTCATTTTGGTCAGTCCTGCAGTCTTTTTGTTTTGACATTCAAATTTTCAATGTTAATTTGAATGGTATTCACTTTAAGGCACAGCACAGTTCATATTGTCAACAATGGTGCAAGCGGCACCTTCATGGTGTTTTTGCTGATATGATTCAGGTGTATGTGCACTGTGGAGGCCAGGAATGCAGAGGTGTGGTGGAACAACATAACCACGTGGACAATGAGGTGTCCATCTTTCTGCCCCAACTCAACCAACATGTTCACCGCAAGCTGGAAGACGTATGGACAAGCCCCACATCCAGTTCTACCTCTTCAGTCTCCTTATCCATTGATGTGCCAAAAAGGCAAGACTTGTCAGATATGTCATCTGCATCCATATAATGGTGAATTTTTACCTTATTAATTGAGCAAAACTCTCTTGCAACTCTACTTCATAACTACAGGAGTCCAGAGTCAGTGGACATGGATGAGATGATGGCTGCAATGGTGCTTACCAGTTTGTCCTGCAGTCCAGTGATCCAAAACTCTGAGAAACTTAAAACTCAGGGGAGCGTGGCAACAGGTTAGAGGAATATTATGTTTACATTTATAATCATTGTAAACACTTTTTAACTGAAGCAACAGTACACTGCACAAACCACATGACTTGCACGTACCAGCTGAGATTACAACACGCTTACTAAGCAAAGCATTAGTCACCAGGAAGAAGCTCCTAACAACTGCACGTACAATAAGCCCTAGTCAAAAAATCTTAAAGGAGCATGTTCAGGGTTGCTGTTGGAATTTCCATCCTAAGTTTTTAACCAATCTTAAAAGATCCTAAAGAACCCTATAAGAATAGAAGAAGATCCTACTGGATTAACTGAAATTCTGAAAACATAAACTGAAAAACAGGAATTTTATCTTGAGTGATCAAATTTGATTCTCATAGAAGCCGTATTTGATTCCTCTAGGATTGGTTTCAAATTATGTGGAAATTCTAATAGTAATTCTTTAGATTTTTTCGACTAGGGTCTCAAAGTTCAGTTTCTCACTAAGGCCACGTCCACACTACTCCGCTTTTGTTTAGAAACACATTGATTTTGCTATTATTACACCTCTCATTCACACTGGAACGGCATTTGCTCCACCGAAAACAGAGACTTTCGAAACCGGTCTCCATAACTGTATACACCTGTTACGTGCAGTGACTGGAAAACAATGATGTTAGGAAATGGACGTTTCAAACTTAATTGGACTAATACACTTCACTTGAAAGCGTTTTCTGTTTCCCAACAAAGTATGAGGAAGTAGAGAGCTTTATCGAATGTCTTTGTTTTAGGTCGAGTAAAATAACATTGCGGTATGAAAGACCCCTATTGGAATGGAGAATGGTGGGTTTGGGTTAGGGTCAGAGAGTGTTGGCAATAGACATTTTGGTGGAGGAAAAATAATTTCAGAGTGGATGAGTGGCAAAATCGATGCATTTTCAACCAAACATTTATTATTGTGGATGTCGTGTAAGCTAACACCTAGCCAGAACATTTGGGACACCCACCTACTGGTTGAACACTAAGGTCATTTACTTTGTAGATCAAACACTTCTAATAGCATTTATCTCTATTATTCTGTTTGTTATAGCTTTGTGTGGAATGGAGAATGGTGGTGGTGAACAGTCCGATGCTGGATACTGGAGTTGTGACCATGGAAACGGAAGCCCTGCCCCATCCCCACCCATCGCAGAGGTGGACAAGAGCGCCCCTCTCACTGACGAAGGCCTGGACATGGAGCTGGACCAAATGTTGTTTAATGAGCCAACGCCAAGGAAACGCAAGGTAAGTCGTGAACCATTAGCAATGTGTACATATCCAGTGTTAAATAGAGTGTTTGTATGGTTTTATGGACAATTAGGAATCATTTGTTTTTATTCCATAAATATGACTTGGGAGAATGTTCTTATTCATCTTCTTTGTCCTGTTCGCCCTCTCTAGAACTCCTTAAAAGTAGCATATCGGTGCTTGTGGCCAAACTGTGGGAAAATACTGACAACAGTAGTGGGCATCAAACGTCACATACGAAATTCTCACCTTGGGTAAGTTTCAAATGCTCCCTAAGTTTTACAGAATTATTTGACCAATTGCAGCAGTCTGGCACATTGAAAATGCATCTCATTCTGTTATGCCTTCTCTGCAGACAAAGTGATGAGCATTCCCAAAGGGAAGAAGACTTTTATTACACAGAAGTCTATCAGGACATGGAGCAGACAGCTCCCTCTGGTGTCCACCGGCCCTCCTGTGCCTCTCCATCCAGTCCCAGCCGGCACATGCCCACTTCTCCCTCCACCCTGGAGATGCCCCAGCCCAGCCCACTCAGCCAGTCTGCCCCAAGTATTTTTTGGCAGGTCCACTCCGAGCACTCTTACCAGGTGAAATGCTTTACATTGTATTCACATAAATATACACCACATTTTCCCTCAAGGGTTTTTAATACAATCTAACCTCCAATTGTTGGCACATGTCATTGTTTGTGTCCCTTGTGCATGGTATCCAAAATTAAATGCAATTATTATAAGTCAATCATAAATTTCTCTATAATCGATTCTTAGGCCCCTCCACCAGTTCAGGTGGTGACTCAGTGTAAACCAGTGTCTGTTCCTGTCACCTGTCATTGGACTCCATCTCTCACGGTTCACCAAAACAAACAAGTGAGCATTTTCTTAATTGCATAAAGACAAAATAAACCTCAGAACAATGGCTTTGCTTTATAAGGGTGCACTGTACAACAGCGAATGCATCAAGGCCTTTGTTCCATGAATATGTATACCTAAAGGATTGGTTATGCAACATATTCTCTGAGGCTTTGAGAACATATGAAGTTCCACATGGTCTCAAAGACATAGATGTGATCTCTCACTGCAGATGGGAGTGAAATTCCCATGTTGTTTTCTTTTCTTTTGTCCGGCCTACAAGAGATATTGCAGTGCCATCTAGTGGACTTCATGACACTGTGTGTTCTCTTTGTCTAAACGTGTCAAATCTGCGTTTTTTGATTTTGATGATATTAAGAGTACTATTTACAACAAATATAGGTGATTTGTACAATTAATTTTATTTCTGACTTGTATAATTATGCTTCATGCTTTAATGGTCTTGATGCATTGTACGTTTGTCAATTTAGTTGTCAACAGTATTTCTCTGAAATTTATAAAGTTACTGTATTTAATTTCAAACCAGTTTTACTGAATTGAAGCATTATCTATAATGTAGGTAGTGTTTGTAGATGTAATGTAACTGCATTGCGTCATTCTGTGACTAATGGCTCTCTCTCTCTCTCTCTCTCTCTCTCTCTCTCTCTCTCTCTCTCTCTTTTTCTCTTTATTTATTTTTTTTTACCCAGGGCTCACCATTCCGCCGTCGTTCGGTTAGTGTAGGAGAACAATGGCTCCAGAATAACAGCGCCACCTTCAGGCCACATCCTGCCAGTGTTTCGCCTCCAAGAAACCACTGCTCTTCCAGGTTGGGTTTTCTGTTGCTGTAGTGTACAGAGTCTCTTACTACTGATGTTAGACTTATTTTGCTAAATTTATAAGAAAAAAAAATGCAGTGTGTGTGTGTGTGTGTGTGTGTGTGTGTAATTATATATATATATATATATATATATATATATATATATATATATATTACACGATCAGCCACAACATTAAAATCACATGGCTATTATTGTGTAGGTTCCAGTCATGCTGCCAAAACAGCAGTTACAGAAATACTCAAACCAGCCCATCTGGCACCAACAATCATCCATGTGATTATCTAATCAGACAATCGTGTGGCAGCAGTGCAGTGTATAAAGTCAAGCAGATACGGGTCATGGGCTTCAGTTAATGTTCACATCAACCATCAGAATGGGGATTCTGTGGATGGAAACGCCTTGTTGATTAGAAGGGTCAATAGAGAATGGCCAGACTGGTTTGTCTATGGTAACTCAGAAAACCGCTCTGTACAATTGTGGTGAGAAGAATAGAATCTCTGAATGCTTTTCTGAGATGCGGGTTGGCGCAGATTTTTTTTTTTCTCCCCAATTTGGAATGCCCAATTCCCAATGCGCTCTAAGTCTTATCGTAGCTTGTTGAGCATGTTACCACTGAGATGTAGCACGCGTGGAGGCACACGCTATTCTCCACGGCATCCATGCACAACTCACCACGCGCCCCACCGAGAGCAAGAACCACACATTATAGCGACCATGAGGAGGTTACCCCATGTGACTCTACATTCCCTAGCAACCGGGACAATTTGGGTGCTTAGGAGACCTGGCTGGATACTCAGCATGCCTTGGATTTGAACTCGCAACTCCAGGGGTTGTAGCCAGCGTCAATACTCGATGAGCTACCCAGGCCCCTAGGTTGGCGCTGTTTAGATGGTACGAGGGGGACCTACACAATATTAGGCAGGTGGTTTTAATGTTGTGGCTCATCTGTTTATATATATATTGTTTTTTTTTTTTCAAACTTCTTTCACGTTGTCATTATGGGGTATTGTTTGTAGAACTTTGAGGAAAATAATGAATTTAATCCATTTTGGAATTAGGCTGTAACCTAACAAAATGTGGAAAAAGTGAAGTGCTGTGAATACTTTCCGGATGCACTATGTATATATATTAGTTGAAGTCAGAAGTTTACACCTTAGCGAAATACATTTAATAAGTTCTTCACAATTCCTGACATTTAATCATAGAAAACATTCCCTTTCTTAATTCCCCTATAGTCCCTATTTTAAGAATGTGAAATGTCAGAATAATAGTAGAGATAATTATTTATTTCAGCTTTTATTTCTTTCATCACATTCCCAGTGGGTCAGAAGTTTACATACACTTTGTTAGTATTTGGTAGCTTTGCCTTTAAATGGTCTAACTTGGGTCAAACCTTTTGAGTAGCCTTCCACAAGCTTCTCACAATAAGTTGCTGGAATTTTGGCCCATTCCTCCAGACAGAACTGGTGTATCTGAGTCAGGTTTGTAGGCCCCCTTGCTTGCACGTGCTTTTTTTGTTTTGCCCACAAATATTCTGCGGATTGAGGTTTGTGATGGACTCTCCAAAACCTTGACTTTATTGTCCTTGAGGTCATTGTCCATTTGGAAGACCCATTTGTGACAGCTTTAACTTCCTGGCTGACGTCTTGAGATGTTGCTTCAATATTTCCACATTATTTTCCTTACTCATGATGCCAACTATTTTGAGAAGTGCACCAGTCCCTCCTGCAGCAAAGCACCCCCACAACATGATGCTGCCACCCCCATGCTTCACGGTTGGGATGGTATTCTTTGGCATGAAAGCCTCACCCTTTTTCCTCCAAACATAATGATGGCCATTTTGGCCAAACAGTTTCATTTTTGTTTCATTAGACCGACATTTCTCCAAAAAGTAAGATCTTTGTCCCCGTGTGCACTTGCAAAATGTAGTCTGGCATTTTGTGGCAGTTTTGGAGCAATGGCTTCTTCCTTGCTGAGCAGCCTTTCAGGTTATGTCGATATAGGACTTGTTTTACTGTGGATATAGATACTTGTCTACCTGTTTCCTCCATCATCTTCACACGGTCCTTTGCTTTTGTTCTGGGATTGATTTGCACTTTTTGCATCAAACAGAATGCGCTTCCTTCCTGAGTAGTATGATGGCTGCATGAACCCATGGTGTTTATACTTGCATACTATTGTTTGCATAGATCAACGTGGTACCTTCTGACATTTGGAAATTATTCCCAAGGATGATCTAGACTTGTGGAGGTCCATCAAGTCTTGTTTGATTTCTTTTAATTTTCTCATGATGTCAAGCAAAGAGACACTGAGTTTAAAGATAGGCCTTACAATACATCCACAAGTGCACCTCCTATCATTAGCTGATTTTATAAATGCTTGACATAATTTTCTGGAATTTTCCGAGCTGCTTAAAGGCACAGTTAACTTGGTGTATGTAAACCTCTGACCCACTGGAATTGTGATCTAGTCAATTAAATGTGAAACAATTGTTGGAAAAATTTGTTGTGTCATGCACAAAGTAAGTGTCCTAAATTACTTGCCAAAGCTATAGTTGGCTATTATTACATCTGTGGAGTGGTTAAAAAATGTGTGTGTGTGTGTATATGTATGTATGTATGTATGTATGTGTGTGTATATATATATATATATATATATATATATATATATATATATATATATATATATATTACCCACACACACATATATACATGTCTTTTGGCCATACTTTTGCTGTCAATTGTGCTTAAATTGTTAATTCCTTACATTTATGTTGTGAACTCAGAACATTTCATTTTAAATGTGTTTTGGTTAAGTGTCATTCCTAACTCTATTATCATTTTATGGTAACAGGAGGATTCGTGGCGAGGCCAAAAAATGCAGGAAGGTGTACGGCATTGAACACAGAGACCAGTGGTGCACTGCCTGCCGCTGGAAAAAGGCCTGCCAGAGATTCCTCGACTGAATCCTTCTTGAGAAAATAACAAACAGAACACCAACCTTACAAAGACCTTTAAGAGGGGATCTTACCTGGAACTATGGTTGAAAGAAACCAAAAGAGCGCCATTGTGACTTAAATAAAAATGTTTTTCTACCTTTTTATAGCGATACATGTTTTGTGTTTAACAAAATGTGCTAAGGAACCTTGTTGGTGCTGGAAGAATAATAAAGCAAAAAGGACAGCCTCTGCCACACAACTCTGCAGTCTTTCTGTGTCTTACATCATATTGTGAACTAATGAAGTGTGACCATCCTTTTACAAGCATTGAGCAGCCATATACAACAGCAGCAGCCAATATATATTTCTTGTTTAATCTATTATAAACCACCATCCCCAAAAGACTGGACTACAACCTCCTCATGCTGGTCATCAGACAAGGATGGATAGTTTGCTTAGCATTCCATTAAACCTACAAATGCTGAGATGAGACTGAAGGGAGGTGTTTTTTTTCTGCAGTCCAATGAGTTCAGGGGCAAAAAATGGCAGCAAAAATAAATCTCTCAATAGCTTATCACTTTTTATGTTTGTGAATGCCATGTTTACCTGCTGTTAAGCATTTTTGTCCTTCTATTTCCATTGGAAAGTTTTTTAAATAAACTTTTGGAAAAGGAAGAAAAAGGATGTATTACGATTTTGATAACTGTGATGTGCTAATCATATGTCAATGTCATTACCATTTTAAGTCACAGGTTATACTTCTGTGGAATAAGATGATTAGCTAGTTTCTGTTATGTCAATATTATCATGGAAGTACCTGTATTTAAATGCACGATCTGATACAATTTATCGGTTTCTTTTGTGCTTCTCACCCCATTCAGCCCACTTGCTGTTCCTCTATTTGGATTGTATTCTTGCCAAAGAAAATCTCAGCAAGATGAAGTCATAATTCTCTACAAAATAACATGAAAGCATACATAAAACTATTGACCATTGATAAGAAAATTGTGACCAACTGTTTGATTGGTTTGTACTCTTAATTCTGGGTCCAAATATGTTGTTTTCTTATTTTGTATAAAACTTCTATTGTGTCAGCTTTTTGTTATGTGTAGCTCACCAGCTCTATAATCTTATACAAAGCTTTTTGCTTTGACATCATTAAACAGAATGTACCTTTTTTCATTTCTGACAGTCAGTATAATAGGTCGACATAATACAAATGAAAGGACATGCATAATTAGTCTGTAAAGACTGCAAGATATTCAGTGTAGCTCAACGAGAACACATTTTTTGTACATTTTTGTAAAGTATTTCCAAAAGTATTTCCTTTTTTGAAAAGTCCTGTTCAAGATTGAGAAAAATAATAATTTTGTGTAACTAAACTTGTCATATGCCTTTTTTAAATAAACGTTTTGTCCAAACAAATATGACCAAGTGCAGGAATGTGTCATATTAATATTTCTTTTGAGGATGAACGTAGTGCGATGTAAATTTGGATGATTCGAAAAGACAATTAAAGGAGTAGTTCACTCAAAAATGAATCATTTGCTCACCCTCCTGGCATCCCAGATGTCTATGACTTTCTTTCTTCTGCAGAACACAAATTAAGAGTTTTAGAAGAATATTTCAGCTCTGTTGGTCCTCACAATGCAAGTGAATGGTGGCCAGAAATTTGGAGCTCCAAAAAGCATATAAAGTCAGCATAAAATAAATGAATACGACTCCAGTGGTTAATTATCTTCAGAAGCGATATTATAGGTGTGGGTGAGAAACATAAATATTTTTATTCTTTTTTACAATAAATTCTCCTCCCCGCCCAGTAGGTGGCGATATGCACAAAGAATGCAAAATCACCAAAAAAAATAAAAGGAGAGGAAAGTGAAAGTGGAGATTTATAGTAAAAAATGACCTAAATATTGATCTGTTTCCACACCATCACTTCTGAATATATGGATTTAATCACTGGAGTCATATGGATTACTTTTATGCAGCCTTTATCTGCTCATACACATCTGAGATGGCATGAGCATTAATACATTATTTATTTTAAATAGCATTCATCATAATTGCTTTCAATAAACACTGCATTTAAGAAATAAAACAAGGTGTTTATGTGAAAATATTGTGTTGCTTTATACAAATTATTGACAGTAGTATGAACAAAATACTTCAGGAGACAATCATTTGCTGCATGACAAGCCACAGAAAATAGTAAACTATTTTATTGACATAGTTCAGTGTTGCCATATACAGTTCAATTAGTGAACACGATTATAATAATCGGAATAAAGGGTAAAGCATGACTCTGCAATGTTTGCATAAATACATTATTTCATGTGCACAAATACAAATCAACTTTGTCAGTTAAAAAAAAAAAAATTGTTTTGGTTTATAACTCTCGATGAGGAAGCAAACTATGTGTGCATGTGTGCCAGAATTTATGTTTGTACAGGCATATTACAGTGATAAGACATTGCTGGAATGGTTTATGTGAAATCTGGCTTTATTTATTTAGGGGGGAATAGTAAACATGGATTAGCTTTCCTTAATCTGCCCTTGAATTGTATGTTTTCATTATGGGAATTTTCTTTGACCAGTAGATGGCACTGTTGTGTAGAGGAGATGGATTTGGACCTACTGTAGGTGAGGAGCTCAAATGGTCTTTGTACAATGTATGATCAAATATAATGGAAATGAGCACAATACCAGTATTATCTAATTTCATCTATAGATGTCTGAAATTTTATTAGAAAGAAATGAATCTCACTGAGACATTTGATCTTTTTTCCCCTAAGCTTCAAATTAATATTCCGGGTTCAATACAAGTTAAGCTGAAACCACAGCATTTGTGGTATTATGTTAATAATTTCGATTTGTCTGTCTAGTATTTAGAAAAAGCATAGAATCGCAGTTACAGTAAGATACTTGCTTTTTAAATGAATGGAAACATTCAAATCAGAGCCAGTTATCAGATGCAATTTTTGGGGGGCATTTTGATCTATAGGGTGGGAAAATATTCCAGGGGTTCAGTTAAGCCCCTCCTTAGACCCCGTTTCAAAGTGTTGCCACAAGACGTAAACATAATACATGTTAAAGTGATTTTAGCTTTATCCAATTTTACAACTTTGTGGCCATGAAGACAGCTAATGCAGGTAAACCCTGTGAGTTCTTTTATCACTAAAATCATGTTAATACATATAATGTTTATGTCTTGCGCCTATACTTTTGAAACAGTGTGTCGTATTTGAACACCTATGGACTGGCCAAATTCACTTCCATTGTAAGTGCCTTACTGTAACCAAGGGACGAGTTGAAATAATTTTTTGTTGTAATCAACATTATGCTATAATGTGTTGCTGTTGAAATGCTGTTGATTATGCCTTTTAGCTACTATCATTAGTAAGTCATGTTAATTTGAATTTAGAAGCTTTAGGTGCACTCAGTTTTTTTGTTTGTTTCACCGATATAGCAGTCATCTTTCTGTGTGGCAGGAGTGTAGCAAAACTGTTCATGCAATTAGAGTTTAGACACGGAGCCGCATCATGCAAAAAGAATTAAATGTTTTCAGTTACTGATGCCAGTGTAGAAATGCGCTATTCATTCATAATTTATGCCATAGTGTCTGCTAATAAGGCCCATTACCAAAGATAAAGCAAGTAGTAGCTATTCAGTTGGTCATGTGATCTCAACATGGCAGCGCCCAGGGGATGACCACCACATGTGAAATAAAACCTCTTTTATTAAGCTAATGATATGAAGTCTTCGACTGATTTGAGTCCAAAAGATGAAAAAAATTAGCCTGATTAGCCTAATTAGCCTGATTAGGGGCCGGGTGTGTAGCATCACGACCCGGCCCCGCCCTCTGCCCTGCCACAATTACACATATTACTTCAAAACCTTTTTTTAATGAGGGAACAGTTACTGAGTGCACCTTTAAGGATCTCTTAATGTACATCTTGTTTGTCATATAAGTTAATGCTAACCCTGTAGCATTATGGATTTTTTGTGTGTGTGTGTGGAGTTTGAGGAGAGAGGTGTACGATATTGTTCGAATGCGCATAACATATGGTGGTTTGCTGGGTATGTTTATTTGCCATAAAAGTCCAAGCTTTAGTCATTCTCTTGGGTGATATCAGCAGACATTCTATTAAACTCACTAGCTCGAGTGCTCATACCCATGTACTGCTTGAGAAACTCGCTAAAACGTTTCTGGTTGTTCCACTTGCGGGCAGATTTGCGGACGCCTATGAATCCCCCATACCTCTTCTGTAAAGACCTTCCAGGATCCATAAATTTCCTGTAGCCATACTTGTTTTTGAGGAAGCCTCCAAAGCGTTTGATGAGGTGGATAGCAGCCTCTCCCTCTTCACCCTCCATCTCACTGTCTCCATTTTGCTCGTCCTCAGATTCTTGCTTGGACTGAACTTGTAGGAAATTGTAATTTTTACTGAGCTGCAAATTTTGGTCGTGGTCCTGATCTTCTGCACCCACAGCATGTGTTACATGGTTGAATCTCTGGAGGGTTTCAGAATAGTGAGAATCATTCTCATCCAGAGGCAGAAAGGTGTCTGCGTCCTCAGCTGCACTTTTCAGCATGCCGCCCCCTATTGGAAAGGAGGCTTTTGGTTCCTGTTCCACAATGGTCCTGTGACACAGCTCCCAGTTGTCATCTGGAGAAAGTTTACCATGACACTCCACCAGACACATCTGAATGCAGACAAACACATGCACACACACGCATTACTCTGAGGTTTAATAAAGCTACAGGCAGAAACATAAAAGCATGTAGAAAATCTTGTCTGTTCAAGCAAGTTCTTGATCTTGATCTGTAGTGAATTCGGCGACAGTAAGTCAAAAGCTCTTCATATAAACTCGGTCTGCGCTTTTTGAAATTGGAACCACTGGCCCCAGTGGCCGAAGCAGGAATTGTTTTTGAACGTATGTGCCACTGAGCATCAGTTTCCGGGTGAAATGTCCATAGAATGGCGCCAATAGCGAGTTATTAAAGTGAGTTGTTTTTAGTTGTATATGATGTAATACAGTGAAGAAGAAAGCATATTTCATTAACTCTACACTGAATCCCAAACCTCAACCCTAAGCCTAATCATTAGTGGAGTAAAATTGAATTTTTTGGAGGAAATTGCAGTCGCCGAATTGTTTCCGCGTTTACTTCCTGGTTCCTCGTTTTAAAGTATAGGTGTTAAAAGCTTGCAATTTCTGATCTTCGAGCATATCTAAGGCTGAGACAAAAGTTAGTGAGACTTTTTTAGTTTAATATAGATGACACCTCATAGATGTATTCTAAGTTTTATTATAAAGTGTATTGTATTCCGATATTTCATCAAAGTATGGCCCCATATGCACAGAGGTCTGGGCTGAGCCCCGAATGTCCACTGTCCCTAGCACCGACCCTGTCAGGGAACTGGAACATTCGGTAGCAACATATCGACTTCCTGTGTGATCATGTTGGAAATGAACAAAATAACTAACAACTAAAAAAAAAAATTCAATACAGATTCTACTGCTTCATCATACAAGATTGTTTCCAAACAGTTCAGAAAACAGATGGAAATCATGATAGTTAAGTTTCTTATAACAATGTGACAAATAATGGATTTTGCCATTTTTCCTCATTTTAAAATGTTATTTTTTTCCTTTCTCTAATTGAAATGTTTCAAACAAAGTATGTTTTATTGGGAATATTATTTTATTTAATTTTATAGTCTGATTAATTTTTTTATTTTGGCCATAATCACTTTCCATCCTGTTAGGCTTTTGTCACCCTCCAGAGTGAGGAAATGTGCAGATAGAATCGATCTGGACCCCACACATCCTGCCCACTCCCTTTTTGAACTGTTGCCCTCTGGCCGGTGCTACCGTGTACTCAGTGCCAACACTACCAGGCACAAGAACAGTTTTTACCCTCAGGCCATTAACCACATGAAACTTAAAATGCTTTCAGGACTCCCATAGTGCAATAATGTATAAATATGTCATGTACCTATGTAAATTTACTCATATTTAATTCAATAACTGTACATACCCCTAACTTGCACATACATTACCACTAGCACATGTACAAACGCCATTCTATGTCACATGTCCAATTTTTTTGTATGCCTATTAATACTCTTACCTTGTTTTATATTCTGTCTCACTGTGATGTTCTTTGTGCACTTGCTTGTTTCTCCTATCACCAAAATAATTCCTTGTGTACGTGAGCACACTTGGCAATAAAGCTCATTCTGATTCTGAAATCTGTATGGTTAACAGGATGAAAATAATGAGCTAAAGTTAGCCATTGCTGAGTGCGGGATTGAAAGTTACCTTAAATAAGAGTCTTAATTTTAGGTTCATTTAGATGTTTAGATATCTTGCCATTGTGCGGTAATCAAGTTAGACTGATCAAAGTTAAGTGCCTGAACTTGACCAAAGAAGATTTCTGAAGGTCTGGTATAGGCTACCCCTTTAAGAGAAATAAACCTCTTAAATTACAACACAAGCATATTCAATTAATTTAAATTAAGGCAGCAATGGGAAAAAAAATTCACAACCTCAAAATTACACATTAAAATGGGAAGAGTGTAAAGTAAACTTTGTTTCTGTAATCCAGTGGAATCAATTAAGCAATGTGAATTAAAAGTCACATTTTGGGGGAATTTGTTTAATCACCAGGAAGAGTTAGTTGATACAGAGTTAACAGTGAAAATTATCTATCCTATCTGGTCATTCGTGCTTAATATATATATATATATATATATATATATATATATATATATATATATATATATATATATATATAAACACCCCAGAGGAACCCACTTAACACTACAGAGGGCAACTGTGTTTCATCAATTTCCGCAAGCAGCCTTGCAAGATGATGTTTTTGTGTTTCTACTTAATTACACAACAAGATAACTGAATCACCCCAGCTGTTTTGAGTCAAAGGGCCATCTTTAACCAAATTAGCACTTCTGCCCCCTCAAAAGCATCTTATTGACATGAATCACAGAGGGTACTGCCTCCGCTCTGCTGAGCCGTAATCAGCTAAAATACAAAACCACATTCCACTATTATGATTATTGTCTCGCAAGATCTGTGCATGCTAACTTAGAGGTTCCTTTTTCATAGCTGAGGAGACTATCAGCTTTATCTCAGATGTTTCTCCTAAAATCCATTAGCTGATATAATAATTGAAAAATGTTTGCAATTTTTGATCTACAGTAAGAGTATAGAGCTTTAAAATGAATGAGGGTATATTAATATCTCTGTCTTTTCATTGCAGATTCTGGAGTATTGGCAAATCCAAGCACTGTTTGGCATCGACAACACATTTTTGTTTCCTGAAACTCTTGAAAACAGAGTCTGACATTGCATCAGTGGCTTAACCAATGGTGTGAATGTTGGGGTGGGACTAACTGTTCGTCCAACCAATGGAACTGTTTTTTAAAAACAGTTCCATTTGGTGCTGCTAGAAATCACATTCATCACTTTAACTAGACTCAATTTAATCTTATAGCTGTTTTGGAGAAACTCTTGAGAAATTTCTCCTATAGGAATTTACTCCAAGGTATTACCCAATTGTTGAAGGCATATTCTTTAGGGAGTTGTTGGCTGCAGAACAGGCAATCTTCCTGGCAGTCACACCATGTTGGGTTACACAGTCCAAGCAACACTAGCATCCACAGTGGGGTCTTCATCACGGCTGAATTGCAGTCTGCAGAGAGTGTATAGACAAGAGAAGATGGTGAGATGGTGAGTAAATCCCATCATAATGAATATATGTGTAGTTCGCCATAATCTTCCATGACAAGATGCTGGATTTAGTCAATAAAATACACGCATATCTTCATAACTTTAACAAACCATAGTGCTCTTTGAATGCATCTAACATAGACTCAGCATCTGCAAGTACCTCATTAGCAAAACTCATCATCTGTATTAACTGAAGCTAGAATTAGTGCCTGTGGCATAATGAGAGTAGAATGAAGATGAGGAGGAGGATTTGAGCCACTGTGATGCTTGCTGGTTAGTCATCACATTAGTCCAAATTACAGCCAAGACTCAAAAGCTTCAGCACAAAAAGGATAGAATTTTTTTTAAGAATAATAACCGTATTTTGCTATTTCCTTGTCAAACAAATAAAGCACAGATGAGAATGAATTTGACTGATTTGATTTGATGAATTTGACCCACCTTTGACTGTGCACCTGACATGCTTATTGCCGAACCATCAGATTTTTTAGTTGGTTCAAAAGTAACTTCAAGATAAATCAATTGCACTTGCATTACACTTGAATTGAAGTTGTCACCACAGGTATAAAATGTAAAGGGTGTAAGTCGATAGCAGTTGCTACTGCTCAAGACAGTTTTATTGAATTTAGTGACAGTACAAGCAACAAAAAGGGAAAGACACATAATTAGAAGAGCATGAGTAAATTACAACTTACGGCAGAGAGATAGGACTGGATATTGATTCCCTTCAGTTTATCTACTTTTTTTCTCAGTAACTACAAGATGTTGAATATAAATGGATGAATGGTAAGTTGCAGCATTGCTCGGAGGTGATATTTTTTAAAGAGAAGATGGATGGAAAAGATAATTTTCCCCATGTCCTATATCTTTTTAGAGGGTTTACTGTCTTAGCCATTAGTATTTTGATTTAGTTTAACATTTTTTCTCATTTGCATTACATTCCAAAGTTTCTTGCACAGTTTAAGGGCCTCGAAAATTCTTAATCTCTCTGCAATTCATACATAATCATGCATATGTGATGCAGAGCTTGGCAGGCCTTCGAGATTTAATTAACTAACTCAATTAAGTAATAAAAAAGAGCTAACCAAGATAGACACATAATTTAACTCTTGACATTTGGAATTATCTTAAATGCCCAATGGAAAACAGTCTTTCATTAACAAGGTGGGATGAAAATCGAACTGTGCTGTTCATTTTACAATAAGAAAGATTTTAAGTTTGAAAAGGAAATAGTGGCATACAATATTGTTAGACTAAGTGCTTTTTTTTTTTCTTACAAAAATGTTTCAAGGATCATTTTAGCTCATATGTTTTCATGTACCATACTTAATAGGAATTCTTTGAGTTACATACAAGTACTTAACAGCATCTAGGTTGTACCTTTGCGCCCAAGACTTGCATTCGTCCATTTAAGTGCATATCTGTAAGCAAATTTTTTTGTCTTTTTTTTTTTTTTTTTTTACAAACTGAGAAATAAGTCGAGAAATTCTGTGGTAATTGACAATATATGTAATAAGAGATTCTTTCCATAAAGCTTGTATTTAATGGCATATTCCTTTAATACACCTTTAATTATGTCAACTCATTTTCCATATTCCGATGATCTGAAAGGAGTGAAGACATAATAAACTGGTTTCTAAAGCGTACAAGTAGCTTTTTGCCATTGATGCTCATAAAATATCATGATGAGAAATGACACTTTGTCCAGTAAACAAACTGAGCGTAAATAATTCCATGTTCTGCTTCATTTCCTATCTCCATCACCAGTCGCTATTCTCATGCAGATATTCTCCATCATTTCAGACGTGTTATCTCCTGAGATTTTGAGTGTGTGCCAAAAACACATGGCTAAAAACACAATGGCTTAATCAAACTCCAGAGGTAAATGGGGCTGGTTATGCACAGCTCATTTCTCAATCAAACACGTCATAATCAATGCTAAATACCAGAGGGGGTTCTCAGTGGCTGAAATGGCCGCTCACTGCTGGGTCTAATTAAACCAGAATTGTGCAAGTGCCGATTGGTAGCTTTGAAAAATGGCTGCAAGGGGTCTACGAGCTGGTAAATGTGTAATTATGATCACATATATAGTTTAAATTATGTATGACACAATATTGACTGCTTAAACACTGAGGAAAAATACAGGACTGAACTACAGTTTAAAGAGTTTTGGACCAGTTTATGGAACTGTCACTTGCCCTATTGGGCCAGTACTTTCAGTTTTGTGTTCTAGCACTTTGTTGATCATGTTCATGAGCTAGAATGATATGCAAACTTAAACTTTTGGTTTTCTGTGATGTTTTAAACATTTTTGTTTTTCGAATTATGTTGAATTCTGATATGAATGTGCCACCAAGGTAACATTATGTTGGGAAATTGGGATCGTCTCTAAAGAATTATTTGAAGGGGTTGAAAATTATTAAATCAATATTGCTTTGCACTTTATGCCGTCATGTTTATTAATAAATGTATAATATTACTAGATTTTTAGATCTAGTTAACAAAATTTTAGAACAGTACAATTTCCAGCTATTATTGCAAATTATAAGCATGATAATTATTTAAAAAATTTTTTGTAAGAAAGCGATGTTTAATGATACATATAAATATATTTTTTTGACACTTAAAAATATGTTGCTAAAAATATCATTCATCACAAAAATAATAAATAAAAAATCGTCAGATCCAAATTGTTGAGCTCTGGAATATGAAGACCACGATTGGCTGTCAATTGGCAGAGTGTATACAATTCTTGTGATGTCGATTTCCTTCAAGCAGAACACAGTGGATCATTGTAAAAAAAGGAGGAAAATCAATGACCAATTTTATCAACACAGTGTTAAACCTAAGTACCTTAAGCATCCAGTACTTGATTTCTAAAAGTGGCATTATTATTATTTGATTTCTACAAAAAAAGTGAACATCAATGAAATGACTAGTACCATGGAACAACACTGCCCAGAGGTGAAATGTATTACTCATAGGTTGCTCTTAGCTCAGGGGACTTAATGGTGGTTCTCATGTACAATGTTTCATTTGACTATCAATTTTGTCTCTGATGTATCTCCTAAATTTCCATTAAATGAATGCATGTTCAAGGCACACAATTTGTGTCTTCCTTGGGAAACGAACCCATGACCTTTGTTGTTACTGGTACCATGCGCTACCAGTTGAGCTATTGGAAAAAATGTGTAGCATTGTTGAGATCTCTTCTGAAACCATGACCTAACATCAGTGACAAATATTTGGATAGATATTTGGCATAACTTTGTATTTAGACAGGTAATAGTAAGAAGATTAAAGTAAAATTGACTGTATGTCACCTCTATGTCTCAGCAGGGCTGCTACATAAGTGCAACCTGTGAAGGTCAAACATTCGTGCAATCACAAACACACAAACTCACAAGCAGATACTCTATATGCAAGCACAAACTGAAAGACAAATTGCCCCAGTTAGGCTCTCAACAACTACAACTTGTTTAAAGCATTATCTTTTGGAAGGAATAAGTAGTGACAGAGACACTTAAACACAGCAGCAAAGGTAAGATTTGCATTGACACTGACATAAAGATAGATTATCAAGATAATCAAAGAGCTTAAGGCTGTATTCATGCTTGTGATTCGAAAGTAATCGTTTCATTTACAATGCTGAATCAACTTAAACTTAAAGTGAAGTTAAGAGCAAAAACTTCTTGACAAAATATCCTATCGCAGTTCAACTCATCAGCGCAGTACAGTCTTTCACACCAATGCAATGTCCTTACTTAAAAACATTCTAGATTAACAATGAATTTCTTAATCCAACATCAAAATGGGATCAGGGATCATAGATAAACTTGTCAAACAAACACTTTGTAATGCAATTTTAATGTTTTTGTGATATTGCTCATTATTCATTTACATTATTGATCAAATGAGACTTTGATCTCTTATAACAGCATTTAACACCTGTATTCTTGATTTTACTACTCGTAGGAATGACACTGCAGTACGACACTACACATCCACATTCACACAAAGCTTTCCTTTTCTGCAGTCTGCATCTTGTGTACTTCTCATTTGCTGTTTGAATATGCTGACCACTGTGCTTTTAACAAATAAACACGCACACGCACGCACACACACACACACACACACACACACACACACACACACACACACACACACACACACACACACACACACACAAACAAAAGAACACCAGCAAAAAAGAAATGTAGTATATAGGCTAATCCTGTTGCATTTATTTGTTATTTAGGTAACACTTACTCTATGTCTCTCTGTGCTTTTCAAGCATTGTTATATCTATTGGATCACTTGATCTGGTTCAAGAATACAGCCAAGCTGTGTTATCATTTTCATAACTATACACAGTCATTTATTATGATTATGCTTATTTCCTTATTTTTGGCATCAAGATACTTTAAAATCCACCAGGAAGTACAGCTAATCAAGAGTCAATTTCACAGTTTCTAAAATTGTGCCATAAGTTTGGGATAAGCAGTTGATGTATCTGCCTCGGGGCATTCTGAGTAATAATCTAGCTATTTTTTCATTCTCAGAACTAATTTTGTGCCGTGCTTTTGAAAATGGTATTATTTATTATTACATTATTAATCATCAAGTGGATTTGTCTTTGCATAGGTCTTATCTAATGGTTACTTTATTACTTAAACACCAATAGAAACATATCACACCTCTCTGTAAGTACAACATACAACATTAGTCATTTACATAGAAGATATCAGTAGAACACAGCCTGTTACATGTTTGAATGTCAGTCTGCCTTGTGTTTAAATAAAAAGGAGACGTCTTATAAAGTTGTGAAGCTAATGTGCATCAGTCTTTTCTATTTTAGATATACAGTTACCCTTATTTATTCCCTTTAATTTATGCCCATAGCCATGATCCTGTTGTGCTCAGGTAAAAACTAACATTTAAGTGACACTATGTGAGTAAAAACAAGTTGGATAAGGAAATTATCCAGCACAGTGCAAAATCAGAAAGTTACATTTTGCATTATCCAGTGCAGAATGAAGTCCAATGCACTTCTTCAAAGGCTAAATCATTACAAGCCCCCTGTGAAATCATATCTTTTGTTCTTTAGTTTTAAACCTGAGCACTAAGTCCAAACCAACTCTTGCAGATAAGCAATTTATAGGCACTATAGCCACACAGAGCAGAACATTGTGTGGTAATGGCCCATGAACAGAAAAGAGCCTGGCATTTTGTGCTCTAAAAGTCAGCTCCTTTTTAGAAAGATTTAAAAATACTGTTGATATTTCCTTAAACGTTCCCAGCAGAAATTCATCTGAACACCATACGGTACAGTAAATTTCTACCTAAAGTGAAATGGGGTGTTTAGTCATCTAAATGATCATGCCCTTTGAAAAGATGCATTGATTTCAGTATGTTTCATTCGATGACACAATTATGAGAGCAAAGTGAAAAATATGCCCCTGTCATTCACGCAAATAAGTTTCAGAGATCGTAAACATCCTTATCTGACACATCTCAGTTGATGCCTTATGTCTGGGGGAAAAAAAGTTGTTTAAAAAAGCAAAGCATGTTCTATCCCATAGTTAACAACATAACTATTATTTTATCTGTTTTCCTTGCAAAGTATTGCAGATGAAAATAAGTAGTCATTACTAGTTATTTTGCATAAAGCAATTTTCTAATATTTTCCCTAAACTTCTGAAATGTAATTGAAATTACATTCTTTTTTATTTTTTTTTTTTACAAAAAACAAAACAAAAAAACAACTCAAAATTAAAGTCAATTGCACACTTTACATTTTTTATTCATGCATTCGGCAGGTGCTTTTACCCAAATGTATGCTTTTTGTCCATGCATTCCTTGGGAATCAAACCCACAAACATGTCGTTCCAGTTGCACTATGCTTTCCCAGTTAACACTAAAACTTCTAAAGTCTAAATAATCAGGAATTGCATCTCTTACGAACTGGGCTGAGTCAATTTATGTAAAATAAATTTGCAGCGTTCAGCCCCCCTACATCCCCCCACTCCCACTCCCCCGCCCCTTCAGCCTACCTGTGTTATGTGGGGGTCAGGCACCTGTCCTGAGCTGATCTGCTGAAACTAAAGGTAGTTATATTCTCCTTGCGTCTGCTTGTGTTTGTTTCCAATGAGGATGCTGTTGCTCAGTCGTCTTATAGAGACACACCCCCTTCCTGTGGTCCAACCACTAACCCCCCTTTTTACAAGTGAGACAGAGAGAAAGAGAGAGAGGACACAGGAAAGACTCTCTTACGTATAGAGATGGGTGGACACACTTCGATGTATCAACATGGACGTCAAGACTATATTCTACATCATGGACTCAGAACGAACTAGAAAATTTAAAATACTGCCAAAACAGTTTTCAAAAATGTGCACACACTCATAATACAGTGTGTCCTCTGTACATTCATCCTCTATTCTCCTCTAAAGAAACCAACGCTCAAAAACATTAATGATGGCAATAAGCAAAAGGCTTAACTATTGCCATTGAGAATTGAACTTTAATCTCTTCACAGAAAGTCTAAAAGTTTAAATAATTTAATAATTAAGAAATAAATGCTTTTAACTATGATTTTAAGCATAAACAATGGAAATTAACTCCATTAAATCTCAATAATGTTTCATTTAAGTGTCAAGTCTCAGATCCTTTGGAGAATTCAAACAAAATGAACAAATCAGACAATCATTGGCACAGTAATAGTTGATCAATTTAATATGGATAACATAACCCACAATGTGGTCTGTTGAAGAAAGTTTAAATTCATATTGATTTGACATTTGATTTCAGACTTCTGTGTCTTACTGCAGAGTTTTAGAGTCGTTGTTGAGATATCCTCTGAAACTCTAGATGAGACAGATGTGAGATTACTGGGGTCTTTGTCATTGGAGAAATATCTGAGAAGCATGGAAACTAGAAGGAACAATTGGCATGAAGAGATCTCATTTATGCTTTTACTTTCCTATGGGGAACCCTGTGCACAAAATCTAATTCTTGAGATTGGATTGTGTATGAAATAAAATGTTAATCTGGAACAAATGTCTGTCAGCAGATTATGCATTCTGATTTACAGTATGTTTTAATAGTCTAAATAGATTGTAATATAGTCTTGTGTCTGGTTGCTTTCAAGCTTCCAGGCTAGTGAGTCACTGTTCAATGCAACAGCACAGTGATAGATAGGTGTCACAGTCTGTCTCCCTCGTGTTTTCATAAGGACTCTTATTTTGAAGTTTTCCTCCAGACTACATCTCCCATAGTGCACTGCCCTTATCACTCCCATCTGTTCCTCATCATCCTCACCTGTATTCCATTCCCTCATTTTGCTACTTGTGTATGTATACCCTCTAGTTTTGTTAATTCAACGGTCAGTCCTTGAAGTGTTTCGTGGTATTGTAATGTTTTGTTATATTGTAGCGTTGTATTGTAGCCATACCTGACAACACTCCTGTTTTTCCCGGGAGTCTCCCATATTTCACACGATCTTCCGCCCCCTCCCGTTTTGTTATTTCTCCCAGGAAACTCCCGTAATTTGTATGGCCCAAACCTGGTTATATGAATAATCACATCATGATCAATATATTATTCCAAGGTTGTCCAATTGCCAGATCTTGTAAGAAACGCATCCTACTCACACAATCGACACATCATACAAAAACAAAATATAGGCTACATGTAAATTTAACAACAGCTGGATGGAAGAATTGAATTTCATATCTTGAAGCCATATCGACAATGCCCACGCCTTTCGCAAAGTGTGTCACGGACATGACGTTACTCAGCACATTAAATCACATTGACACAGTTTGTATTTATTTAGCCTGCCCCTGCCATCCAGCACCCAACCCCTCCACTCAGAAGTCTCCTGGATTTTGGTACCCAAATGTTGACAGGTATAATTGTAGCTTAGTTGGTTTTGTTATGTTCTATAGTATTGTTACTCGTAGTATTCCACTCTAGCGTGTTTCCTTAATTTATTCCTAGTATTCCACTCAAGCATGTTTCCTTCGTCTACTATTATGTTCTCTTCCTCTCCACGACCCAACATTACAGAAGGACTGACCAACAAAGAATACTTATCCACTTACTTGTTCTGCTGAACATCCTCCTCTACTCCAGCGTTTCCACTCTCATAGAAAGCCAGACATCGACGAGCACGGAGCTAACAGGGGTTTTCATGGAACTGTTCACGCATGATGTTCCCCTCTTGGAATATTCATCCAAGTTCTTCCAACTCGCTGCAATAACATCTATATCGGATATGTACCTCAAGCCCATTTATGGTATGGGTTTAAACTATCTCTGAACAACAGCGCTTCCGGAGGCGGAGAATCTTTCCCTTGTGGATTATTTCATAACCACACTGAACATCCATCACCCCTCGCTATCTGCCATTTCCAAGTTAACTCCTTTCCCAACTTTCTCCCCTCACATTGTGGGTTATGGTAGGAACCCCGTTTCACCTCCTCCCTCCAAGCCTTCCACGGATCCTCCCTCCAAGCCTTCCACACCTGCCACGGTCAATGAGCCAGTGCCTTAGCCTGTAGCCTCGACCGTCCCAGAGCCTGTATCCCCGACCATCCCAGAGACAGTACCCGTTAGAGCCTGCTTTCACGGAGCTTATTGTCCTAGATTCCATTCCCACCTGTAAGCCCACCCAGTGTACTCCTCCTCCACTGCCTTGGCCCAACATCATGGACACACTAGTTACTTCCAGTACCCTGTTCCTTCCTCCTCCACTGACTCCACTAAGGACACTTCCTCCTCCTCCTCCTGGTCAGCCGGCTCCACCCACGTCACTAGCTCAACCTTAGCTCCCTTCGAAAACATGGTCAAGGGAAACCTCAAACCCTCCAACTCCCCCTAGACCCTCCGAGCCCTGGACTCCACCTTGGCCCTGCGATCCCTCTGTCCCACCTCAGCTCTATATCCCTTTGGTTCCACGTGGGCCTTTAGCCAATTGGCTTGGTAAGTCGGTCACCTGGCTCTGCCATGGCTCTCTGATCCTCCAGCTACGCTTCATCCCTCCGAGCCTCCAGCTTCACCATGGACCTCCTTCCCTACGGCTCCACCTCTGTCCTCCAATCCCCAAGCTCTGCCTCGGTCCTCCGAACCTTCAGCTCCACCCTGGCCCTTCAAGCTGTTGGCTCCTCTTTGGGCACCAAGTTCCATGGCTCTGCCCCTCAAGTCTCTCATGGCTCTACCTTCCATGGCTCCTCCCATCGAGCCTCTCATGGGTCTGCCTTCCAGGGCTCCGCCTCCCACGGCCCCCGCCCTAAGAGACTCCTAAATTAGTTGGTCATCAATAATTTGGCACAGCATGACTATTTACCTATCTAATGAAACGTGTGTGTATAAGAACACATTTAAAACGTTGCATTTTGCTTGACTTGATAAGTAAACAAGAACGACGTTTACATTTGTGAATAGAGTTCAGCAGGGCAAGCAATTTTTTTAAATAATGACTATTAATTATGACTGCATTTTTGTACCTGCTAACCAATTTACCTACATACAGTAGATCCATTAGTTTCATGAATCCCATTTCGATCCAACATCTCTTCTAATAATGAGCACATAATGTACTGTCAGGCTGACTGTAAAGTGTTATCAAACCATACTTTACTACGTAAAACATCGCCTGAACATTTTTTGAAAAATCTATCCTTGTTTAAGACATCTTCAATAATGAGTGCTGACGGTCACACTAACGAGATGAGACATCTGGAGCACTCAGAACATATCCAAAAATTAGTTGACTGTATATTTTACATTAAATATCCTGTAGATAAATATGCCTGACAGATAGCGAAAACTCCTTTTCATAGTCTTGTTGTGAATGGCAGCTTTAAAATAAAGCTATTTCATGGTGATAACACAAAATCCCAAATACAATGTAAGGACTTGGATGTGTTGAGATTGCTTTTCTAGCAGTGAGCAGCTTGTGAATTGAAACCCAGTCTTGTCTGGCAAGTCCAAAACTGCCAAATAAGAACAGGCCAACACTCTGCTCACAGGTGAGGGGACCAGAAAATTGGCCCTTCCAGCTGTGGCCTCCACAGTTGCTTAAGCCTAATCTCATAACCAGAGTTTGAACAGTCATGAGTTTTTCCTTGGCTGGGATATAGAGGACGTATGATTATGGTGATGGTAAAAACAGCCTCTCACGGAGATGTCCATCTCCTGATGTTGAGAAGGGCTTCTGGGTGAAATAATGTATCATTGTAGCTCTCAGCTGGGTGGCGTGGAGGAAGACATCTGAAATGTGGCTGTAGCATGTTACCATGCTGAGGTAATGGGGGCCAGTGAAGAGATTCATGCTGAGAGAGCAGAAAGCATTTTGTCCGATATTCTTATGGGATCAGCTCAAGGGTGAGACTGTTATGGGCAGAAGTGCTGGTTTGCATCTGCCCTAGAAGCTGATTATTGTGTTAAGGATTCAGGGTAACGAAACCCTTCACAAAAATCTTAGCAGACATCCACCCTGAGTAATGACACCAACGGTGTACCAATTATGTGGTGAAACACTTAAAAATAAGTATTTCTCTTTCACAACTAATGGTCAAAATAGGTGCTTAACTTTCAAAAAAGGCATAAAGTTTACTTAAAACTGAATATTTTCAAGAGTTCTCTGCTGTTTTCTTTCCTTTCTGATATCATCAGCTTGACTGTTGAGAAATTCCCAAGTTGTGTCAATGAAAATCATGGGAACATCACTGATAAGAATGCATCACAACAGTGAATGCAATTAATCAAGGGTCACAAAAAAAATCCCCAATTTCATTAAAACAAAGAAAATCAGAGATGTATCTTCAAGCAGTCAGTTTGATTAATAGAGCTGCAGAAACAGCAACAGCTTCTGCAGTCTTAGGGGACTGGCCCTGTATGATTTTTATATGATAATAGATGACATTATGTTTTTCTACTTCTGAGAACAGATAAATCCTTGAAAATGATTTTTTGTAAAATCAACAGTAAGGGATGAGAACAGAAGCAAAAAATAAGTTTTAATGGGACATCACCAGGAAGTGCTAATGGAAATAAAGAAAAGTTTAGCTGTCCCAAAAAAGATGCACACAACAGGGTCAGAGCCAAGAGATTTTCAAAGGGGTGGCCAGGCAGGTACAAGCGATCAGTCAGTGGTGGAACCAAAATGTTCGAGCAGCATTTTTATATTGTCAGACTGTGGGGGTTGAGTGGATACAATGACACCCGGGACGGAGAGGTTTGGCGACCTTGGTGTGCGCACAAGTTTGTACATTTGTACAGAGATGATTTCACCTACAAAGAACTAAACTGTGCCAAAAAATGAACCAAAAAATGACAGCAATTGTGAGTGGGGTGGACAATGGGGTGGCCAGGCTTCGGTCATTGTGACCAAGGCCACCCCCTAGCTCCGCCACTGGCACACAATGATATCTATATTAATTTTCCTCAATTACCAGTAAAACACTTGACCCATGTGAGCACTTGACCCAATCTTTTAGTGCACTTTTAGTCTTTTTATTGTTAAAAAACTCTCTCATCCTCCTTGCTAGGGGTACTTCTCCAAACAATTTTGAAACTTGTGTTACTACTGCCTCCCTAGGATGATTCGCTTCTGTTGTTCTCTTCATTTAACTTGGAGAAAAGCATCTGTGCGACAGGGCGGAAGGCTGGTGCGGGTCGTGATTCTACACACCCGGCCCCTTTTCAGGCTAATCAAGCCTCTGAGAGGGATAAAGGACAACTGTGGATGGTGGTGCGAGAGAGAGAGAGAGAGCGTTTACGGGCAGCTGTCCATCATATATGTGTGCGTTTGTGCCATTTTGGTTTAAGTTCTTAATTAAATATAATTTGTATTGTCAAGCCGGTTCTCGCCTCCTCCTTGCCCATCTAAATTCCTTTACACCGCTTCTCGCCTCCTCCTTTCCATGAATCCCCTTACAGCCTACTAAATGAATAAATGTAAATGTAAAATGAAAACAGCACTCAAGTAGACAAATAGATGCTATTTTAGCAAACTAAGTTTGTTTTTCTGAATAACGATTTAAATCACACAATTACCAATGAATCCTCTTTAAAAAATAAAAGGGAAAACGATTTCGTGCTTACCTGATTTAAACACCTCCGCAGTAATTTATTCCTTTGTTCAGTTCTTTTGTTCATTTATAGCAAATCATGCCCACTTTTCCATTGAGTCTAGCAAATGCAAATAACATACTTCAGAAATAGACATAAACAAATCCTCTCTAGCATCAGTTTCTTCTGAATTGTACATTTTCATTCCAATCAGTTTGACCAAAGGATGCTCAAGTACGTTTGAGCATGGGTGTGATTGTATCATTTGTGGAAAAAGACTTTGCTTTTGATTGTCTAGATGGTATATTTTTAGAATGCAGTAACACAATGGAGCTATTAGAAAGTTCAAGACAGCTCTGATTTTCCCTTGACATATCAATTTCTTTCGCCAAGGACAAACTGCAAAAGAGTAAAATGGTTTTGGAGAAGTTGTCAATCAAAGAGCACAAGCATCATGTTGAAATTTAATTGAGGTTGTATGATATTTTGTAAGATATTTTGCAACATATTAATGAATCCAACAAATTAAAAACATGGCTCATCAATTAAGAAAAACATTTATTTATTATTTTTGTCATAACTCAAGTTATTTGTTACTTAAAGTTGATGAATTATTTTTTTTTTCTTTTGAAGGTGCACTCAGTAACTTTTTTTGCTTGTTTTCATCTGAGGCTCATCCATCCATCCATCCATCCATCCATCCATCCATCCATCCATCCATCCATCTAATCTGCCTGCCTGCCTGCCTGAATGTCTGTCTTAAATATAATATTATATTTGTAATTAAAATAATTTTACTGTACCGAGGGAAAACCCTTGAATTCACTTATTAATGGTCTTATGATGCTCATACACATTGGTTTATTGTCACTCTGTTCAAATCAGCCATTTTATATTTACACAGGACAAGTGATGACCACAGTTATTATCTCAGAAACTGAGAGAATCTGAGATTGGGGCAACAGCATGCAGAATAAAGCCGACTCCAGATGGAAGGCTAACATTGGTTGATTTACACCCTGCATTGAACAGGGTGCTACGGCACCAGTAGGCGTTTAGACCACAACTCACAGTGAACTGCCACAGCAAACCCTCCATCTGAATTGATTCCTAATTGTTGTTTTTTTTCAGTTTTTTTTTCTGTAACCTGGTGGTTACAGTATATTGGTCTCTTCATGGCACAAATATAATTCTTGACTAATAATTGAGTTTACAGTATATTATACACAAGGAGTTTTAAATAAAGTCAAAACAGTTACAGTCCTATACTGTATGTCCAGAGAGGTTTAAGGATATAAACATCTGGCATACAGTAGTAAATGAAACTGGATTTGAACTTTTTCTGAAGAAAATGTGAGTGGAACTTGCCTGAGCAAAAATCACTACCATGATGCTAGTATGTTGTGGATGGTTGCTAAGGGCATTGCTATGTGGTTGCTAAGATGTTCTGAGCAGTTGTTAGCATTAGTTTGATTGGGTAAATTACTCAAAAAAGTAATCCTTATAAATGATTACATATTATTACTTAATTGAAAATTACATTACTTTCAAAGGAATATCCGAGGTTCAATACAAGTTAAGCTCAATCGACAGCAGTTGAGGCATAATATTGATTACCACCAAAAAAAAAATTTATCCCTCCATTTCTTTAAAAAAAGCAAAAATCTGGGTTCCAGTGAGGCGCTTACAATGGAAGTGGATAGGGCCCATCCGTAAACAATAAAGTTGTAATGCCTCACTGTGACATTAATTTTTGCTTTTTTAAAGAAAAGGAGGGACGAGTCGAAATGAATCAATGTGGTAACAAACATTATGCCACAAATGCTGTCTGAGCTTAATTTGTATTGAACCCGGAACATTCCATTAAGTCACTTTCTGAAACATTTTTCACAGAACTGCTTAAAGAATTCATAACAATGTCTATTTTTCCTCCTTGTTCATTGTTATATGCAAGTCACAAGAATCTCACAGTAAAGCCAGTCTACCAGTCCGCCAGTCCACCAATCACCATTCACCATCCCCAGCTTATTAACTGCACCTATAGCTCATCAGTTGCCCATCAGTAACAGTATAAAAGATATAAGATTTGGTTTTTAGTTTGGTTATTGGGTGCCAGCACCATACTGAGCGGCTTGCTTTGCCATTGCCAGTTTTGATCATTGCTTGTATTTTTGGACTTGTTTCTGCCTGCTGAGTTTGGACACTGTGGTTTATTCTTGATATTCAACTTTGTCCTGTTCCTGTTTCCTTATTGGATTTTTAAATTTACTTTATTTTAAAGTAAAGTTTTGGCTCTGCACTTGGTTCTCCACTTGTTTCATTACACACACATATCTCCCTTACAATTACTTATAAGCTGGCGAAAGGAGACGTACCTATGACAATAACAAATTTTTATCTATTATTTAAGAAATGTGTAACCCAAAAAAATTACTTAAAAGTAAGTAACTTAACAGAAAGTCAGGAACTGTAATCTGAAATCTATTGACATGTAATGTTACACAACTAAAGTTGTTTGATTACAGTAGCTAATTCATTTGCATTCAGATTTCACCCAACACCGGTTTCTAGGGTGTTATGGATGGATGTGGTTATATAACCCACCCTCAAGTCTTTATCACATTCTGGTCCCTAATTATGATTTGATTCCCTCCTTTAATGCAAGTCTATGTGATTTTGTTTTGTCATTTGACTGCTTTGAAAAGAAATTGCACTCATCTCCTTAACAAGCCACACGATTTACGACAACAAGCGGTATGGAACAAGTTATACCCTTAACCGAAGTATGAGCATCAATAAAAGTGTACAAAGCATAGAGGTCACAATCTGTAACAAACAATGAAACAGAGTACTTGTGTTATCTGACTAAAGATTTGCTGGAAGATTACCTCCAAACTGTTAAATACTTATTTAATTCATCAAATAACATCACAACAGACTGTTGTCAACAAATGACACATCATGGAATGCAGCCAAACAGACAAAATCATACCCTTATTTAGTCAGAGAGCTTTTCTGCCAAATGGCTGTGACTCTCCCTCGATGATGATGAGCATTCTGCTTGTGTAGGAGTCAAAGCAGATGCAGTCAGGCATTTCAGGAGAACTTGAGGTTAGTTTAGTTACCTCACTAGATCTGTAGATCTGTTTCGTATTTTTTGAAAATAGATGGTGCAAGTCATTTCTTCATCTTGACGGTCAAGCCATGAAAAATTGCTTTCATTATTTCAGTCATTTTAGACGCTAATTAAATAGTCATTAAGAGTTGCAACTCATTTCTGATATACCCTGAGGAAAAATGGCAGAGAGACGCTTAGAAGGGGCGGTTTTCAGGCTCCAGACTATGTTTCAAGAAAATAACAATAACTCAAACTGTTATTTCCATTTGAATGAAAACTGAAACAGATGATGTTTTGTTTTCAATGTGTATTTATTCACTTGATGATTTTGATTTGCATGTAATAATGCTGTTGCTATGTGAAAACACTTTCCAAAACTCTGTGATGCTGTAATTATGACTGTAAAAAAGCAATTATATTTTTTTATTGTGGGTTTCCCCCATAATCCAATGTGAAAAGAGGCGGAAACAGTGGGTTTGGAACATTCAGAAGATAAGTAGCTTATCTCTCTTTTTGCAGGTGTTCAGAAATGCGATCCAATCAGTGAATTCAGAAATAATTCATTGACTCTTGAACTAAAATAAGCATTTAATCATTTTTGCACTCACTAATCTGTCAAAATATTGGCAGCTGTTAATTGTTGTTATTTTTTAAGATAGTAATTTTGGTGTGATAAATATTTCTACTTAAAGTGATAGTGCACTCAAAAATGAAAATTCTCACATCTTTTACTCACCTTCATGCCATTCCAGATGTGTATGACTTTCTTTCTTTGCTGAACACAAATTATGATTTTTAGAAGAATATTTCAGCTCTGTAGGTCCTCACAATTCAAGCGAATGGGTGACAAAAATGTAAACTAACAGATGTACATAAAGGGAGCATAAAAGTAATCCATATGACCATGGTTGGATTGGTAATCTGGTATACTGGGCATTCTCCCGGTGGAACAACACGCTTTGGGGCAGATCAGGCTGCTGTGCCGGCCACGAAATGGACCGAATGGGCCGCAAAAATCTGAAATGTATATAATAAAACTTTTGGCACCCATTCACTTACATTGTATGGACCTACAGTGCTGAGATATTCTTCTTAAGATCTTTGATTGTGTTCAGCAGAAGAAATAAATTCATACACATCTGGGATGGCATGAGGGTGAGTAAATGATAAGAGAATTTACATTTTTGGGTGAATTATCCCTTCATACTTACTAATAATACTAAAAAGAGAAAAATAAATGAACCAACGAACAATGTTAATCAATTTTTTACTTACCCGGAACCCAAACCTAAACCTTAATGTCATGTTAATAAACTTGCATATTGTTGTTGGGCCTATTGGCAGTTCATGGTAATATTAATAAACTTCAATAAATATTTCAAGGACATTTATGTTTACATTGTACAATAAACCATTTTGAAATGTCAAATGTTAAATCTGGGTCCTGAAACGAAACAAATGAGAACCATTGATCTAGAAGATATTAATTAATTCACACATTACTGTTTAATTGGCTATGCCATCCCAATCCTTCCAAACATCATTTTCACAAACAGTTTATAGGCAGGATGCATGCTGGTTGTTTTGGTCCTTGCACTGATTCATTTCTTATTGTTATTGCTCATCTCATCATTTCTTTGTTTTCTGGCTTTGCAATAACCAATTATGATTCCATTACTGCTTTTGTGGCACCACACGTCACAAACAATGACATACAGCTCTTGGAGATTAAAGCCATAAAGGATTAGCCAGCTGAAATATGTCTCACAATAAACCGAGATAGTCTTCAATATCTTTGGAATATGTCGACAGCACTCATTGAGAGGATAATGGTGATGAAGGATCAATGTGTGTTAATATTCCTCTCTGAGGTTTACAGAGGTCACTTATATACAGGCAGATTCACAAGCCAATGACAGACATTCATTTCTAATCCATTATTTAATTTATTGAATCATGAAAAGTTGTCCCTGTATATAAGGTGGTCAGAGAGGCAGATGTTTTGATGAAAGATTATGAAGACCGATTTCTTTGGAATAAGTTTGGATGAATCGTTCACAATAAGACTAGTAATATGTATTAAGAAAGTAAATTTAGGTTCAGTTTTGATGATGACTTCCATATGAAAATTAGAGAACCTTCTTTTATTCTA
Organism: Moxostoma hubbsi; assembly: GCA_032164185.1. Lineage (NCBI taxonomy): Eukaryota > Metazoa > Chordata > Actinopteri > Cypriniformes > Catostomidae > Moxostoma > Moxostoma hubbsi. Next base: position 7,991,529 of record JAVLUX010000023.1, read on the forward strand.
AAACCTGTCCGGAATAGTCCTTCTGGGAGGCATTATCGGAAGGCAGATATATTATAGCCATGCTGGTCCATGAGATTTATTTATGCATACACAGAGTAATTATCAATTATGCCCAAGACTAATGGAGCTTTCCTCTCATTTGAATTCAAATCCCAGATGAACCACTGATTTGTACCTCCTTCCGTATGTGATGCAAAAGCTATGATAGTGGGGAGCATCTGCATTTTATGTTAGGCAAAAGAGTAAGGTTACACTTTATTTTAATGTGGCCTTGTTACAGTGTAATTACAGAAGTAATTACTGATTATTACTAATTAACACCACGTACTTACTATAGGTTTAGATTTAGGGTAAGGGTTTGGTTTAGGGTTAGTTGCTTGTAATTATGCATAACTGACTGTTATTACTATAGTAAATACATATGATATGTGTAACAAGGACACATTCAAATAAAGTGTTACCAAGTGTTATTATGAAAATTGTGAAGATAAGCGACACGGTTCTGAAAGGCTTTTCTTTTTAAGGTTCTGTGTCGGTGGTGGAGCAAATCGATTAAGAAATCCTATTTGTAAAAGGCTTTTTTCAAAGAGGGAATCCCCATCAAAGGCCTACAGTGATATAATCTTTACTGGTTTATCTCGTTATTAACTTTACTAGAGTTAATCAGTGAGAAAGTAGTCTGGGTACAGTAAAGAGTATGTTTGTAAACGAGTGTGTGCATTGTGGAAGTCAGGAGCAGATCCATAGGAATCCTCCGTAGAAGCGTAGTGAGGTGCAGAGAATAACGCCAAGCAGATTTGTATGTACTCATACATTCCAGAGATGTGGAAACCTCCTTTGAAGATACATGAGCGCAGAGAACAAGCGTACAGCAAGCTGGAAGGTAACCACACTCCCGACACACGGGCAGAGACGGGCAACCAAACAGATACATGAGACAGGACCAGCTAGGCAGAGAGAGTGAGGTAAGTTACTTCACATCAAACAATAATCTAGCAAAGATACTGAGAACACGAAGGGTTTAAGTAGGGAGTGAGTTAGAGGGGAACCAGGTGTTGCTAGCACGCTAATTAGTGGTATGATCAGCGTTCCCCTGCGAACAATCAATGATCCCTTGGAAACACTCATCATGCATGCTGGCTTCGCCTACGAAACACGAGGGAGAGAAAATGACAAAACACACAGAATAAACTGACAAACTCACCGCAGCCGTGACAGTCACATTCTCTGAATAAAGACCTTTTCACAATTATGTATTATTATGCATTAATACATTTGATGCTGCCGGGTTTTGACTCAGAAGCAGCTCTGCTTCTGAGTCAAAACTTAATTGTTAATTTAATTAAGCTTGTTATGATTTCTATGCTGGCAAATCCACCACATAGGAAGAAATGTAATTGCTCATTTTCGCTTATTTTGGAGAGGCAAGTGTCTTATTTTGGGCTTCTTTTTCAAGACCATGTTGCTTGTTTCTCTTGTGAGATCTGGCAACACTGTAATTGGTATTTCACCTCCCCTTAGTGCAAAGTAAGCTACTTCCATTTTAAAAAGAACATTATTAACCGTTCTTTTATTTTGTTCTAACTTGTAACCATTTGGAAAGGAGGCTGTTGAACATTTTTTTAACCTGAACAAAAAATACTGGAAAGGATGCTATTGAACCTTTGAACCGGAACAAAAAAATACTGTTGCTCAGAACAAACCAAAATGAAAAATATTTTGGTTTTACTCTCTGCTTTAGATACGCAATCGAACACCTCCATTGTCAACCTGATTCTCTATCCTCATTGGACAACTGGAAATATGTGCTACATCAGAATGGTTTTGACTTCTTAGAGCCTGTTTACACCTGGTAATAAAGGAATATTCGGGGTTCAATACAAGCTAAGCTCAAATGAAAGCATTTGGCATAATGTTGATTATCACAAACAATATTTTTTTTCTGTAAAAAACAAAACAAAAATCAAGGTTATAGTGAGGCCCTTACAATGGAAGTTAATGTGGCTAATTTTTGGAGGGTTTAGAAGCAAACATTTGAAACTTATCATTTTATTAAAGCACTTACAGTACATGAATTCTTCTGTTAAAAATAATGTATTATTTGAGCTGGAGTTAAGCTACAGTCAAGCTACCCTTTTTAAAAAGTAGTTCGCTACACTACAAGTTACTAACAAAAAGTAGCTACTGTAGCTACATTGAAGTTACATAATGAGGATATCAAACCAATAATAATAATAACAAAATTAACTATCATCGTTATAAATTAAAACAGAAATAGACATTTGATATAGTGTGCAATATTGCAGGCTAGATAATAAATTTAAAATGAAGACTAGTATTAATCACCAGTAGGTGTCCGTATCTTTGTGCTTAAAGTCTTTGACGCAGAAAACGTTGTAATTTTTGCAAAGGTTTGCATTGATTACATACAGAGGTCTAACCTTTATTGTTCGATTTGTCAAGAGACAAGAACTTGGATAAATAAGGCCATGGGATAATAATGATGAGTGTGTTGAACATGAAATGTCGACTTTTCTTTAAGGATTGTCGCGTAATAAAACATAGGTGAATAGGTGAAGGTAAATATGCTGCTGTTTTGACTATTAGCAACAAAGTGTCTGAAACATTCTTTATTTCATAGAATAGAATGGTGTTCTTTTATTGTGGTATTATCATTTTCAGATTTACCCGGCCCTGTTGATGACTAAGGAGTTCAGAGAGATAAGATGGGGCTAACCATTTATAGCTTTAAAAACAAATGACAAAATCTTAAAATGAATCCTGTATTGGACTGATAACTGGTGAAGAGATGCTAGAACAGGTGAAATTCATTCCCTCTTCCTTGTTCCAGTCAGCAACCTGGCAGCTGCATTTTGGACTAACTGCAAACGATACAGAGATGAATGGCCAAGACCGTGCATTACAATGCCTAGTCTGGATGAGGCATGAATAACTATCTCCAAATTCTTAAATGAGAGCAATGGTTTTAATTTAGACATCAACCTGAGTTGGAAAAAGCTACCCTACACCACAGCACTTTTTTTTTCTTCAAAATTTAGAGCTGTGTCAAAGGTCACACCCAAGTTTTTAGCAATGGAGTTAGCATTTAATGACAGTGTCGCTAGAGTGCTAGTGATATCAGAGACAGCGCTAGGGAGGCCAAACACAGCAATTTCAGTCTTGCTCTAATTTTTCTGGAGAAAGTTTTTTGCTGTCTAGCATTTCATATCCTCAAAGCATTTAAAAATGGCAGAATATGAATCATCAGAACTAAGTGGGACGTACAGCTGTGTATCATCGGCATAATGATATGAAATTTTATATTTCCTAAAAATTTAACCCAGGGGAATCATATTTAAAGAAAAGAAAATAGGGCCGAATATGGAACCTTGAGGTACCCCACAAGTGAAAGGTGCAGAGGGAGAGGAAGAATTACCAATCCTAACACTCATAGTTCTATCTGAAAGGTAAGATGTAAACCAATGTAAGGCTGTGCCATTAATACCAACTACATACCTAAGATGGTCATGGAGGATAGTATGCATGATCAACTGTATCGAAAGCAGCACAAAGATCCAGCAACATTAAAATGGCAGGTCTACCAGAATCCAAAGTGAGCAGTAAATCATTTATCACCTTGAGTAGTGCAGACTCTGTGCTGTGACAAGCTCCAAAACCAGGCTGAAATTGATCTAAAATGTTGTTTTCAGATAAGGATGAAGAGAGCTGAGAAAAAACAATTGTCCTCCAGGATTTTTGATAAAAATGTCAGAAATGGGAAAATGCCATTATATAAGGAGCTATTTATAATAGTCAACACACTAGAACCAACAGTGTCCAGCATCTCTCTGAGGATCCGAGCAGGAATAACATCAACAGAAGAAGTGATAGGTGATCATCTCATTGAGTGAAATAGTTTCAAACTGATCAAACAAAACAGAGCAAGTGACTGAGGGGTAATGACTACTAGTGGTAATGGAAGATCGTAAACATAAACCTTACAAATAAAGAATTTATTAGAGTATGCAGATAGACAATTCTTAAAGATTTCATAAGACACTTGCAGTTTGTCTTTTTTTCCATTTCCATTCTGCTTTCTGACATTCCTGTCTGAGAGCATGTGTGTTATTGTTTACCCAAGGCTGGTGCCTAAGTTTAGGTTTTCTAGTTTTAAAAGGTTTCTAGAGTCTAAAATGCAAGAACAGGTATTGTTAAAAAAGTGTGACCACCTCCTCTGTGCTTCACTTGGATGAAGTAGCTTCATAGTGCACAATACAGGAGAAGCAGAGAGGGCCTCAGAGAAATATCTGGCTGTAGCAGAGGTCACAGAGCATGAATATGACCCAGAGAAATGTGATTAAGGGAGTATAACATTAAAAACATCAGGGTTATGATCAGACAGACAAAACATTGATTTCAACATTGTAAAGATAAAACAAGCTCAAGAGTATGTCAAGGATCATGTGTAGAGCCAGTAACATGCTCCATGAGATTAAACAAGTCAATAAATTGAATGAACTTCCAAACCTGAGGTTTGGAAGGGCAGCAAATATGAATATTAAAATCATCAAGAATGATACAATTGTCTGTAGGATGCACAATGGTAGATAACAAATCAGCAAATATTTAGGAGGCCTATAAATGAGAGCACAAGTACTGGACTGGACAGCTGAGACTTTAGTAATTGCAATTGTTCTGAGGGCAATAATCGGCACTTAAAACTATTTTTAAAAACTGAAGCCAACCCCCTACCAAGCCCCACAATCCTAGGGGAGCTAAAAAATAAACAAAAAAATTTCCAGTCACTTAGGGAAGATCTTAGGTAAAAGGGTAACATCATGTCGGACTATTAAAGTGTACCTTAATGTAAAGTGGACACCAGTGAACCATTTATTAATGACTTGCCAACATTAATAAGATATGAATGCATCCCTTAATGTAAAATAGATACCTGTGGACCATTTATGAATTACTTACCAAAATTAATAAGCTATGAAAGTGTTCATTAATGTAAAGTGGACAACTGTGGATAATTTATTCATGACTAACTAAATAAGATATTAAAGTGTACCTTAATGCAAAGTGGACAGCTGTGAATCATTTATTAATGAGCTACCAATATTAATAACCTATAATGTGTACATTCATGTAAAACTGACAATAAAAATAAAAACATTTATTAAAGAGTTTCCAACTTCTGCAGGTAATTTGTTACCGAGTCCCTAATGCATCATAAATCATGTACATAAATTAACATATCTAATGTAATATAGTCTGATGACCATTTACTGAACTCTATGTAAAGCAAATAAACAGTCCAATTTACATTCATAAAACATAATATTTTTTCTTAAATTTGTTATGTACTCCATACAATTGGGTAATTTATTAATAGTTTCACTTTAAAAAAGTAGTCCAAAATATTAATTCCAAAAATATTAGAAGTAAGGTTAAGTGGGAATATTAACTTATTAATAAAGCCAGGTGTGTTGGCCATAGTGAACTTTATGCAGGGTTTGAAGTATAACTGATATTCAAACGCAACCCCAAGCTATCTGCCTGTCTAGGATGGTGTGATCATTTATTGAGTCTAGCTGAATGGTAAAATTGTGCTGAACTGCTGGGCTTGCTGGAATCACAAGAAGCTTGGTTTTAGCATGGTTGATTTGGAGGTGATGTTCTTTCATCCAACATGAGATGTCTAACAGGCAGGCTGAGATCCGTGTAGCTACCGTGGGATCATCACAATGGAATGAGAGTTAGAGTTGTGTGCCATCAGCATAGCAATATTAAGAAAAGCCATGTGCTTGAATGACAGATCCCAGAGATGACATGTATATGGAGAAGAGGAGGGGCCCAAGTACTGATCCCTGGGGTACCCCAGTAGCTAGTTGGTGAGACATAGACACCACTCCCCTCCAAGACACCCTGAAGGACCTACCTGTGAGATAAGACTCAAACCACCAGAGCACATTTCCTGTGATGCCCTGTGAGGGTTGATAGAATAATCTGGTGGTTTACAGTGTCAAATGCAGCAGACAGATCCAGCAGAATGAGAACAGACGATTTGGATGAAGCTTTTGCCAGTCTCAGAGCTTCAGTAATGGACAGCAGAGCAGTTTCAGTAGAGTGTCCGCTTTTGAAGCCAGACTGGTTGCTGTCTATCAAGTTGTTCTGGGAGAGAAAAGATTAGACTTGGTTGAACATGATTCGTTCAAGTGTTTTCGCTATGAATGGGAGGAGATTTTGGAGCTTTAAAAGAGAAAATATTTATCTTTTTTGCACCAAAAACCATCGTGTCCCTTTAGAAGACATTCATTTAACAGCTGGTGTCGTATGGAAGTAGTTTATGAGGACTGTCTGGGATTTTTGGAGCTTCAAAGGAGAAATCTTCATTTACTTGCATTTTAAGGACCTACTGAGCTAAGATATTTTTCTATTTTTCTTCAAATGTGTTCTGGCAAAGAACGAAAGTCATACACACCTGGGATACCATGAGGGTGAGTAAATAATGAGAGAATTTTCATTTTTGGCTGTACTATCCCTTAAATAAATCGTTCCCGCTAGTCCACTTTACATTAAGTTACAATTTCATAGCTTACTAATGTTGTTAAATCATTAAAACAGTACATTGTTAATGGGTAAGTCAATAAACAGTCCATGGTTGTCCAGCTAGAATTACGGTACTAAATAAGGTTCTAAATAAGTTTGTAAATCCACATTACATGAAGACATGTATTACAAGGTACAGATATTGATGCCTAATTAATAAATGACTAATAAAATAAGGGGAAATAAAGAATATTGATAAACTTTTGAAAAGTGCAAGAAATCAAAGGAACAAGTATACATTATTGCTGTGAATGAGCATGAAGTCCTGAAAGGTGTTTAGCTGATACATTCCAACATAGGTTACCACTCTGAGTATCAGCATTCTTTTGTTACCAACTCGACAAGTGACACGAGTCAAGACATAAGAGTAATGACTACAAACACAACACTTTTTATTCTGTCAATAATAATCATTTTTGCTGCATTGTGATGTAAATCATGAATTATGACATTTCATTATTTTTATTAAAATAAGTTTTTATTTATTAAGCATTTATAACATTTTAGTTTAAAGCTGCTCTCTATTTGGCAAATATCACATGAAAATCTCCCTCTGTATTCATATAAAATGCATATAAATTATTTATAATTCATTTGTAGATTAGTTATTAGTCATTAGTGAAATCCCTTATAAACCCTTTACAAAGAGAACCATTAACATTAGTTAATGCACTATGAACAAAGATGGACTAACAATGAACAACTGTATTATTATGAACTAACATTAACAAATATTAATAAATTATGATTTTTTTTATTTTTATTGTTTGTTCATGATGCCAAATGCATTAACTAATGTTAATGAATGGAATCTTATTTTATAGTGTTATGGAAATCTTTTATGATCCCTGAAATTTGTCTCAGATGGCAAATTTGCAGTGTGTTAACCTGGCTTTACACTGAAAGAGGGATCTAAACCATATCTAGGGATGAATGTTTCACCAACACTTGAGCATATTGATTAAGAAAGGCTTTTACTTTTAAATAGAGAATACCCATATAAGGCCTGTAGGGATTTAATGCATTATATTTTCCTGGTTTATCTTGTTCCGAGGATAAACACCGAAAAATGAACATTTTGTTTTCAATGTATGGGAAAAATATGCAATAAAAACATTATAATGGTAACCTCTCTATTTGTGTACCACGGAGGGGGGAAAATAATGCGGGTTTGGAACAATAGCATGAGGATGGGTAAATGATGACAGTATTTTCATTTTGGTTGAACTAGCCCTTTAAGTGCTTTAGAACCACTCAAGGTGAAGTGCTAGCAGGGGTCTGAGATGTGCAAAAGTATTGAATTCTACACTTCAGATGAACAATAAAACACTGCCTTTGTCACCCTAATTCTCTGTCCATGCTGAAGAACTAGAAATGTGTAATACCGAATTGGTCCATTAACTTAATTGATAGAGGGTCGTTCTGGAAAAAAGGTACGAAAAATAGATGGGGATTGTGTAAGAGAGACAGGAGGGGGCTGGGAGAGTAACCTGTGGGCTTTTTATTGGAATGAGATGACACACTCAAGAAGCTCTCAAATGAATGGCATCCATTGTGGTGATTTTGCTGAGAGGGTTGCCCTTTTCCTTGGCTGCTCAGTCCAAGTGAAAATCAAACACTGCCTCTTCCTTCTAACCACAAGTCAACATGTAGTCTACCTCCCAACTATGCCCTGTCCTCAGATATAGCGTAACGCCACATTTTCAGCTTGTTGTGATGTTAGCTTGATCTCAGGTCCAACAATTGCCAATGACTCCTGTTCTTTTATGAGAATGAATTCTGCAGATTTACTGAAAGACTCAACAGATTTGTTGCCATTTTTAGTAATGAATTTTGAAGTGACGTTGTCAGACTGACACATTTTCATTACAACAAGCCACGTCCCGGTTAGAAAGTTCCCTAAACGTAATTAACAACATTCTTATCATTGTTATTGTCCCATTTGAGCATTCTAATGTTCTTGTTGAAGAACAGTTTCTCGGCAGTTAATTATTTCATCATCTTAAATGTCTATGCACTCTGCATATGGAGGAGCCACAGCACCACAATTCTCTGCTCCATTGCACTCACAGCGATTGCATTTTTAGAAATTAGCCCTAAATTGCACTCGGCTTTTCGGCCAGATAACACCCAAGGACCTCGTATCCAATGTGGAGGATTTCCTTGAATCACCTTAAATGAGAAAGACAGGCTTCTTAAAGTTGACTTATCAAGAATGAACAGGCAAAATTTCACAGTTGGCCTACCAGCGTAAAAACACACAGTTCCGGGTCCAATTCATGATTGAAAATCCAGCTCTCCAAGGATTTTCATATTATTCATTGCTTGTTAAATCACTGTGGTTAAATTATAATCCCTTAAAGGTGCTGATGTCATCCCTTCCTTAAATATAACTGATTACAATGTATTATTCTATAAATAATACATTTATTATTAAATGCAGCCCAAAAATGGTAAATGGAAGCAACTGCTTCTTTCAAACAAGAACACACTCAATGCTTTTTCATTCAACCTGTCTTAAACTTTTTTTTTGTTCTTTATTGTCTTGTTTTATATGAATGGTCCACGAAATCATGTACTTTTTTAATGCACAACACAGTTGAGGATTCTCTATACCAGCCAATTATATTGTCAAAGAATTGTCAGTGCATATAGGCATATAAAACAAACAATATTACTCATAGTCTCATGATAACCTGTAATTATTTGTGAGAGTTGGCTAAATCCTAAAATATCATACATGACTTTTTATTTCCATAGAATCAACCAACCAATCAATAAAAAAAATTCAAATCGTCGCCTCCAATCTAACACTTTTTTTTGAGAAAGAAAACATCTGTGAATAAATTTGGTTACTCATTCTGTATTTATGATATAGGTCAAAATTCTTGAATATTTCTTGGTTCTCATCTGTATTGAAACTAGGAAGTAATCACATTTGCATAATCAGTGATGAGCGGTATTTGAATTAGATTCTTAAAATATAACATTTTTACTTGGCTGATGGTTGGGTTTAGAGTTGTTCACCATTCACCAAAAAGATTGTTCAGATTCGTTCATTGATTTTTTTTTCATTGATTAGTTCATTGACAGTTTATGTGAACAGACCTGCAACCCACCAGTTGAGAACTATTGTTCTGGAATATGAACACAAGAGTTTCTGTGATGATAAGAGAACAAACTTTTCACCATACTGTGAAAATGACAATGATATCAATGTTGTGGCGAAACAGAACAAAAAGCTTTGTTTTAACTTGTTCTCCTTGACTAAATTCACCATTTGATATGTAGCGCCGTGAGTCTTTCTCTCGCTGCGGCAATCATCAGCTCACTGAGATGAACGGACACTGCACCAGTTCTCATTCCATCCTGGCCGGGAGACACGGACGTCTTCTGATGACAGTGTGTGCGCTTGTCCAAAACACTCTGACGTGTTGATGGGCTTTCTAAAGATAGAAAGCACCCCCATGATAAATACTCCCAATCGACTGAACTCAGCAGCTGACAGTCTTAAAGCCTTTTTTATGCATTTTACGGTTCTACAGCTGCAGTGCAGAGGCTACAGGACGAGGGCTTTGAGGTGAGTAAGCTCAAGGGGGAAATGAATGAGCGCTCAGTGAGGCGAGAGAAAGTGAATGTGTTAAGATAAACAGCTAAAGCTGAAACAACATCAAGTACAAATGAAATGATCATCAAAACCAGCAACTTGAAACAGGCTGGGACCCAAATAAGTGGTGTAAATTATTATAAAGCTTAGTAAAACAGCATAGCACATCAATTTTAGATTGCGATATTCCACACCTCACAATATTCAAATAGATTATCTAAAGTAACAATTCTGTCATTATTTGTGCACCCTCTCGTCATTCCAAACCTGTGTTACTTTTTTCTGTGCACCGCAAAATTAGATATTTTGAAGAATCTTTATGCAGCTATTTGACCCCAAAACATGCTTCTGACATGTGTCAAAACCTAATACAGTGTGCCAGTTTGAATGGATAGAGAATGAGATTTAAAAGCTGCAGTGGAAGGGAAGATTTTATTTGAATAGCAATTAGAATTTCAGTCTGTGCTATCGTGTGGCTTCAAAAGACTTGAAATGTAGTTTACAAGTCATTTGGACTGCTTTTTGGAGCTTAGCAGCTGTGATCACTTTAAGCTCAAAGGGAAAAAAGAGGATGGGAAAGGTATGGAAAAGAGCTGCGTTAATATTCATCAAAAAGTCACATTTTGTTTTCCAAAGGAAAAAAATGTTTCCTGGAAAAGACGTTAGACATTTTTCCATAATTTGGAATGCCCAATTCCCAAGGCTCTCTAAGTCCTCGTGATGGCGTAGTGACTCGCTTCAATCCGGGTGGCGGAGGTTGAATCTCAGTTGCCTCCATGTCTGAGACCGTCAATCCTTGCATTTTATCACATGGCTTGTTGAGCGTGTTACCACGGTGTCCAAGTGCATGTAGAGGCTTCACGCTATTCTCCGCGGTATCCACGCACAACTCAACATGCGCCCCACCGAGAGCGAGAACTACATTATAACGACCACTAGGAGGTTACCCCATGTGACTCCACCCTCCCTAGCAACCAGGCCAATTTGGTTGCTTAGGAAATCTTGCTGGAGTCACTCAGCACACCCTGGAGTCGAACTCACGACTCCAGGGGTGGTAGTCAGCATCTTTACTCGCTGAGCTAGCCATGCCCACACAAATGTAATCTTGAAGTTGCGTAGGAATGTACCTGTTGGCTTGCTATATTCACAAGAGTATTGTTAAAGCAAGGACCTGTCTGTGTGAGATAGAGTAGACTGTCATTGAGGTGCTGGGTAGAGATGGGAGCTAATTGAGGTCAAAAACATTTCTGCTGGCTATAGAGATGGCAGCCATCTGGGGCCTGAGAGACAGGAATATCAAAGCAATATCAAAAAGTGTGGGAAACAGCCTTGAATTATACTTCTCTAAAATAACTCTGCCTCAAGGACTAGCTAATTGTAGCATTTGGCGAATGTCCTTTTTCAAGATATTACGCATGCATTTTGACATGGTGATGTGCATGTATGCATATGTGCATTATTGGTGACGTGCATGTGTACATCTATATACAGTATAACATCACACTTTAAGTGTCATGGAGTATGATAAGCTATGAGCTAAGTCTTGTATTAGTAGGCTATTATATATGCAGTTTTTATCACATCGTGGGATATTTGGACATTTAAAAAGTCATTCGTCACACCAGGACTGTTCATGTAAACTGCAAAAAAGCTAAATACTGATTCTTGAGTTCACTGGTTCAGATAGTCCTGGGGCGCATTAAGGTAAACGGATTTGGTATGCTGTGAATAATAGAGGGCCTTGAGCACAGGACTGGGATTGATATCTGAGATCCCCCAGGACTATCTGACTAAGGCAGGAAATAGAAAGACAATTTTGAATAATAATTATTATAGGCGTTATAAAATATAAAGGTAGTGATTGGGGGATGCAAGAAGAATCATCAACGTTGCGAGGGGGGGATTTTCTCCCCTTTTCTCCCCAATTTGGAATGCCCAATTCCCAATACGTTTAGTCCTCGTTGTGCCGTATTGACTCACCTCAATCCGGGTGGCGGAGGACGAATCTTAGTTGCCTCCGCATCTAATACCGTCAATCCGTGCATCTTATCAGGCTTGTTGAGCGCGTGTAATACAGTTAAAGGGAAAAGAGGAGGCGAGAACTGACTTTTTTAATGATCAACTTAACCAAAAACACATTAACATAACCAGACACAGGGCAGCTGCCTGTAACTCCCTCTCTCTCTAACTGTCATCTTTATCCCTCGCGTGCCCCATCAGGCTGATTGGGGACTGGGCGTGCTTCGTTCCAGCCCGACCCCGCCCTCCTCCGCTCTACAGCATGTTACCGCTGAGACCTAGTGTGTGTGGAGGCTTCACGCTATTCTCCGTGACATCCAGGCACAACTCACCACGTGCCCCACCGAGAGCGAGAACCACATTATTGTGACTACGAGGAGGTTAACCAACATGAGCAGCCGGTGGGTAGAGTCAATGGTTGCTTAGGAAACTTGACTGGATTCACTCAGCATGCCCTGGATTTGAACTCACGACTCCAGGTGTGGTAGTCAGCGTCTTTACTTGCTGAGCTACCCAGGCCCCGCTCCTCCCAAACTTATGTTTGGAATTTCCTTTAAAAATTGTGAAAAATGTAAAATGGTGGTGACCACTTAGAGCACTTAAATTATACACTTTCTGTTGTAAATGCATATACATTTGAACCTAAAATCTTGATAAGTGTCATAAAAAAAAAACAAAAAAAACATTTATTAAATTTTTTTATATTGACTATACATGCACACACAAGCGCAAATCTCTCTTTTTGGAAAGATAGTTTCTTAGAACCTTACCCAAACTGAATTTTTGTGCTCTGCAAATGTTGTTAGTGTAGTTTAACCTTCAGGTCTGCTTACATTCAAATCCTAAAATGAATTTGTGAGTTGGTCTCTGTGTGACTGTCAAAGAGCAATCACGTGCTCTTAGACGTCACCAAACTGATCACAGCGTTTTCTCCCCTGCGGTGCTGTTCAGACTGGGCGTGAATGACCAGCACCGTAAAACTTAACTCTTATCTTATCTACCAATGTGACCACATAAATTCGCTATGCTATTAAGTTTACTTTAACAGTAATTTGGTGTGGAGCTGAATTCTTCGTTTTTGGAGATAATGGACTTAAAAATAGCACCAAAAGAATAATCACTTGAGTGAACATAATCATGGATGTCATAAGATTTTACACACGATTTACACTATCTCCAGCTTTCAAAGCGAAAAGCTTTTTGGAAATACATCTGTTTGGAAAATGCCTCAATACAAATCTTTTGTAGACCAGGTGCCGAAAGCCACAGTCAGATCCAAGGGTTCCTCTCCCCCTCTCTTTGACGCACATGTGGGGAGTCAAATCAATGGCTGAATAAATGACATGTCAATGGCATCTTATCATTGCCTGTTGCAGCTTGACGCTGGTCTCTCAGCCGCTGGCAGAGGTTGTTCCGGGTGTCTGCCAAACCCTATCACTCATTCCACTCAATGTTTCATAGAATAGATGAAAATGTTAAATGATAAATAATAGTTCACCCATAAATGAAAATTCTGTTATCATTTACTCATCCTCATGTTGTTCCAAACACATATGACATACTTTTATTCCATGGAACCTAAACGGAGATGTTAGGTAGAATTTTAGCCTCAGTCCCAATTGTCAGAGATGCTAGGGCTGAGCAACCGTGGATTAAAGGAATAGTTTACACAAAAATGAAAATTCTCTCATCATTTACCCTCATGTCATCCTGGATGTGTATGACTTTCTTTCTTCTGCTGAACACAAATGAAGATTTTTAGAAGAATATTTCAGCAGATCCTCACAATGCAAGTGAATAGGTACCAAATATTGAAGCTCTAAAAGCACAAAAGTAATCAAATTAATCCAGAAGACTCCAATGGTTAAATCTAAATCTTCAGATGTGATTTGATAGGTATGAGTTAGAAACAGGTCAATATTTCAGTGCTTTTTTAATATTAATCTCCACTTTCACTTCTTATGTTTTTGGTGATTTGCATTCTCCATGCATATCGCCACCTACTGGGAAAGGAGAAAAATTCATTTGCAAAATTCAGGACATTTGCGGAACACTTTTATTAAAATTCAGCGCAATAAACCTCGCAAACTTTTGCAAATGTTGCAACTGTATCTTCCTAATAAGAACCCATTTTAGCTTTTTTACAGCCTGCTATTTTCTAAACTAATGTAGAGCACGAAATCAATCAAATCAAAATGTACACAATATCTGTCAAACTATGGAAAGCTGAAAAGGACAAGAACAAAAATCAAGTTTTAAATTATAAATGTTAAAAGTAATTTCTGATTTTCAAACGCATCTGAAGCTGAGACAAAAGTTAGTGGGAGCTTTTAGTTTTAGCTTCAGTAATATTTAAAGATTTACTATATAAATGACATCTCACAGATGTAACATTTGAACTTTTATTATAAAGTCTTTTATATTCCAATATTTCATTAAAGCATGGCCCTGTATCCACAGAGGTCAGGGCTAAGCCACTGACCCTAGAACTGATCCTGTTCTCCATTCACTTCCATTGTATTTTGAAAAGGTGACATTCTTCAAAATTTCTCCTCTTGTGTTCCACTGAAGAATGACATTCATACAGGTTTGCAACGACAATGAGGGTGAGCGAATGATGACAGAATTTTCACTCTTGGAGGAATTATCCCTTGAAGAAGAAAGTCCCATTTTCAAGTGCCTTATCATTGGTGTCCTTCCTGTCTGCCTTTGTATAAGGGTGAATGGAATGACTTTAAACAATTCCCTCTATCCAACTATCATTCAATTCCCCCTCACACACTTTGGCTTCCCAAATGCTACAAGTGAGATTGATGGTGTGTGCAAACTGGCAAAGGCTTAATGGGATTTCTTTATCACTGTAGTGATTCACAAGCATGGCAGTTTGAAGTTTGAACTCAGCTGATGGAGAGCTCTTGCTCCATGCACCTGGTCAAGGGGAGATATTTCTGATAAACTGCTAAAGGACTAAAACTGGAAAGGTGGTTTGTTGGCTTTGTCCACTGCCAAGAGTACAAGAATCAAAGTGATTGTCCATACACTGTAGCTGTTATGGAAGTTGATCATATTGGCCTACAATCTTTGCATTTATTACAAATCCTCTCTTAATGTCAATGTAAAATGGCATTTGCAGCCCACTGTACCTAGTGTGATGCATATACATTTTAAAAGGATATATAAAAGCAATGTAAAAATGTTTTGCTTCATGTGGTAATTTGTCAAACTGATAAATTAGGTTGTACCAATGAAAGTAATTTTGTAGGTTACATCAAGTAGAAATAGATATTTTAAGCACTTTTTTACCATTTTTTCAGTGTAGAATGGAAGTAGGGCAGGTCTTGATTTTATCCATATGAAATTGATTGGGTCATGAAGTGGCTGACAGGTGGCTGGAGGGCAGAGGTTGAAAAATAAGAGTGCTTGGTGACGTTAGCTGAAAAGGAAAGTCAATAATGTAGACAAAATCTTTTTTCTTTGGAATAACGTGATCTAAAGTCATGGGGGGTTGGGGGGGGGGGGGGGGGGGGGGTGGAATTATAAAAGTTTCTGGTGACTGTAAATCTAACAATAACTCAAATCTTAAGCAGTAATAACCTAAATATGATATCAGACCAAAACCTTTTATTCAGTCACCTCATTCAATAACGCCAGAATAAGAAAGGACCCAGAGGGCTTCTCACTGATTTCAGTAGATCTTACATCACCCTCAATCTAATTTCCGCCATTTTGCATATGGTAAAGGCCCAGATGAGGTTCTTCGTCATAGGCTTTGACCCCTCCCCATAAACCCTCAATTCGTTTGACTTGACAGAGTCCTGCATAATGTGAAACAATATTCTGCCAGAGGAGTCATTAGAGATGGTCATAAAATCACTGCAAAACACCTGAACCCTTGAGACATCCAAATATATTGCATCTCTCTGGAAATTCACTAATGGACCGGCATCAATATATGCAATATGCTATTGATATGCATCAATAGCAAAAACGTAAATGCTATTCAGTAATGACATACTGATTGTTATAATATGATATATCAACAACCAAAATTAACTAAATATAGAATTATAATATTTTTTATAGAATTATTTTTTATAGAATAGAATTGCCACATTGAAAAAGGTAAATTGTCTAGCTGATATTGTAATTATAAAAGAATTGTCTAGGTCATATTACATCCTAAAATCAAAATAAAAAAATTTGCAAATACATTTTCCGAAAGGAAATTAGGCCTATTTTTTAGGACAATAACACATTTTAGCATTTTTATTTTAAATTCATGACAATTTAAGCAGATGTACCTACAGTAAATTATGTTATTATTATTTTTTATTACAGAAATGCGAATGAGATTTTTTGCATTAGGCTTCTAGGGTTTAAATGCTTAATTGTCATGAAATTAGAATGCTAAAAAAGCAAAAAAAATAAATAAGTAATCCGTATGATCCATGATAATTTTATTTCCGTATGATAATTTTAATTTATGCAAAATACACATATTTTTCTTTTGATTTTGGGGTGAAATATGAAGCAGACATTTATTTTGTGAGATTTTCTTTTCTGAGATTTACTCAAATTCTAGTGACTAATCATGGTTTACAGCAATCTGTATATTCACTGTTGCTCACCTTTCAGACATAGTCTTTTGTTTTTAAACTTGAACTTGACCTCATAAAATGTAGGGATACAAATTGAAGATGAAACGTAAGAAATGAAAACAGAAACATAAAATTGTGCTGGGTGGGAGATGATGGTTGCTCAGCTCTGATTTTCCAGAAGGCCATTTCTAATCTGCTAATCCCCCTCTTGCTCAGTATGACTCATCATCCAACACACAGACCACCGCTCTCTCTACATTCTCTATGAGGCAAGAAGGGCAGGACACCACATTTCATTTTAAGTTTCTTCATGAAGAACTGCTGCCGAATACATCCACCTCTTGTCCTCTAGTCTAGTCAAATATTTGAGGATATTTGATTCATATTCAGTCAAAATGTAGGACTTTTTATGTTTTAATCAGATTTAACATGCAACTATCCTTATAAATGCCACTTTTTTTAGTTGTTAATTTCAAACAAAAGTGGAGGAAAAATATTTGTAACTAAATATGGTCAATGTCATGGTCACTAATTGTACATTCACAGTTTGTGAAATCAAACTGATATTGGTTGTTTAACTGTGTTAATTCATAAACTTATGGGGATGTATGTTACATTCGCAAATTTTCACAAAAGCCTGATAAGTGTAGAATTACCAACTAATCTGAGACCATTTCAAAATAGTGCTTTCATTGTCAGATGTTCTGGTTTAGGTCTTTCCTCCATTACCATGTTGTAGACAGGACCACTCAAAAGGCCTAGGAACAGTTCATTGATTACCCATGCCACCTACCACCACTGAACCCACGCTGTAAAGATAAGTGTCATCCCTGAAATCGAACCTTCTGCCTGCCACGCTTCCGTCTGATTAGCTGCCGGAACAATTATCCTAATCGTGTCATCTTAATGAACCCCCATCAATAAGCTGCCGTGGGTCCAGTTATCCAGAAGCCTGCCGCCTACATGGAATCCTGTCCTTTATCTCCCTTCATAATAAAGATGAACTAACTTGAGGAAAAGAGAAAACATTGAGTTCCCTTTGTGGGTGTTTTCAGATGTTGCTTGTTGACAGCTGATGGTTTATCTAATTTGTAATCAGGATACTAAGAAGTCGATTCATTACCATGAGCAATCAGCATGTTTTGTGGGCTGCTTTTGGACTGATGTTCTTACTAGCTTGCAATACAAACAGAAATGACCATTTACTAATAATTGTAGAATGATTAAAGTGAACATGAAACATTATTCGCAACCCATATTCCTCCTAATTCTTATGTATTTCCAAGTGAAACCAGATCGAAATGTTGAGCAAGCATTCAGTTATCTGTAACGGTAATGGATTGTGTCATGAAACATGGGATTTTCACACCAGAACGAAGCCACACTTGAATGTGAGTTTACTAAAACAGTACCTAAACAGCTCTTTGGCTATTGTTTAACGTTAACCTAGGTGATGTCAGTTGATAAGGAAAGTAGTATCAGAGGCAGTTGATTCATTGCGCCTGATCTCGTGACATTAATGTGACGGTGGTGACATGTTTGCTAAATGATAATACATGGTTCCTTAATTGTGTCACGGCAGTTCAATGGGGAAATGTCCACTGTGTGGTGCTAAAAGCGAGAACAGAGGATGTTTTTTAAAGTTAATGCTCTTTTGAGTTTGAAATCAACAAAACCTACTGTACCTCCATACCCTAAACCTAATTGATAGTGCCATAAAAAGAAAACGTGAGAGGAAAAAGCAGGAGTGTAAACTAACAAATTACAAATACTCACGTTACTGTAATTAAGTCGTTTTCCCCAGGAATTGTACTTTTTTAAGTAGTTTTAAAATTGTATACTTTTACTTGAGTATATTTGAAGTGCTGTAACTGTACTTTTACTGCGCTATTTTCCCACCGTCTGTGTTTGCTACTTCCCTGTCCTGATTTTATTGTTATCTATCAACATTATTGGCTAGGGAGTGTCTCCTGACTCCAGTCAAATCAAATCTCACATAAAAAAAACTTGAAGGGCAGAGCAGATCTGGCGTCAACTGTTAGGGATGTGTAGGATGCCTCAAGCACATTTCAACATCTGAACATCTCGGCCGCACCGGAAAGGGCTTTTTGCAGTGAAACATTAAACATTGTGAGTTTAACTTGCTCAAGCCAAATATCAGCATTAATCCTGCCTCTAATTTGAAGAAACATATCGAGGTAAATTTGATATTTCTGCTTACTAGATTCTGTGTGTCAATAATGTAGCCTGAAATTAAGATAGCTATCACTGAGATTAATGGGTTGATGTGAGAGATGAAGGCAATGTTATCAATAGGGCTGGGCGATAAAACAATCTTGATGTTTATCTGAAGAAAAAAAAAGAGAGATGTCCTCAATTTCGATGATAAAATTCTGAGTAATTTTCTATATTTAGCCTATGATCTACATCAAGAACAGGGGTGTTCATCACATCGATTGTGATAGTAAGACAACCACTGGTTGGTTGATCTAGATAAAATATAAAAGATTGACTTTTTATTTCCTGACGTATGTAGCTGGGCGCTGTTTGATTGATAGACGGCTAATGTGAATACACGACATAATTGGTCAAATACAATTTATAATTCCCGTCTGGGTGAGGCATTAATGTAAACGCAGTCAGTTTGGTCTAAAGTGAAGGAAAACAGTGGGACAAAAAGTATATTGCATAAAAATGTTGGACTTGAAGTGTGCACGTAACTGAATAGAGCACTGTCTAGTAGGCTATGTCATATTAAGGCTATTAATCAAACAGCAATAACAAGGAAACAAGAAACCCACTCACTAATTTTGGCTGAATAACTTGAGTAGCTTTAAAAGTATTCATGTAATAGAATAAAACAGTGATATTTTTAATAATAATGAAAAAAAATATATATTGTTAGTTTTTTTTTAATAACACTGACCCCTGATGTAGACAGTGTGTTAATTTGTATAATAAATTACTAGGAAAGTAGAGATGATAGAATATTTTATCATTATAAATATGCTTGGCCTTTATCAAGTTTTTACTAATGTCTGACAGACAAGTATCAACATTTGTAGAGCAGTACTTCAGCAGCACATTCATAATATAGTCATAAACTTCAGAAAATTGTGCATCATACATTGCACAATGAGAACACAACTATTTCTGGGCTTAAAAGATACAAGAACTAAATCAGAACTAAATCAGTGTGGAACATTGTATATCAAAAGGAGGACAATGTGGCCCCCCATGTGCTACTTAAAGAAACAATTCACTCAAAAATGAAAATTCTCTCATCATTTAGTCACCCTCATGCCAGATGTGTATGACTCTCTTTCTACAGAACACAAATTAAGATTTTCAGAAGAATATTTCAGCTCTGTAGGCCCATACAATACAATAAGTGTATGGATGCCAACATTTTGACTTTCCAAAAAGCACATAAAGGCAGCACAAAAGTAATCTGTATGACTCCAGTGGTTAACTCCATGACTTCTCAAGTGATATGATAGGTGTGGGTGAGAAAAATATACATTTTTAAGTCCATGTTTGCTAGAAATTTCAGTAGATGGCGATATGCATGAAGAATGTGAATCACCAAAAACAAAAGAAGTGAAAGTTAAAGTGGAGATTGACTGAGCAGGGAGGATAATTTATATCTATTAGAATATATAATTCTATTTCTCACCCAACCTATCATATCTCTTCTGAAGACATGGATTTAACTACTGGAGTCACAGGATTAGGCTACTTTTATGCAGATTTATGTGATTTTTGGGGCTTCAAAATTTTGGCACCTATTCACTCGCATTGTATGGGCCAACAGAGATGAGATATTCTTCTAAAAATCTTAATTTTTTGTTCAACTGAAGAAAGTCATACACATCCAGGATGGCATGAGGGTGAGAAAATGATAGGAGAATTTTCATTTTTGTGTGAATTATTCCTTTAAAGCCCAATGTGGTCACTGTACCAAACAACTGCACTACCGCCTCTTTTGTGCTGGACATGATGTGCCAAGTGACCCTGCTTTTTTATTTATTTATTTTTAAATTCCTTACATTGTTTTGAACAAGTTTTATGCACAACAATAACTTTCTCAATCGGCATTAAGGAAATTTTAGACCTTCACATAAACTGATTTTAATGTAATTGTTTCATACATTATGATATTGAAAATAACTTTTTCATCTTTTAATTTCTGCAATCATGTTGCCCATTTGTTTATTTTTTCCATCAGATTCATATAGTGTATCATAGATAAGAGATGTATTTTAAAGTTGTCAATCAAAAACACCTATAAAATACCTATTTATTTTATTTTATTTTTTATTCTTTCTGGCAAACAGCCATAAACGGGAATGTAAATTACGGAATGTGCTAAATTTTAACTTGCAGCATCAAGTTTTTATTTTAAAGTGGCATAGATTTTGCAACTCAGTACTCAATACTAACTACTCATGAGTATTTTTAAATGAGCTACTCTTTAACTCTTACTTGAGTAGTTTTTAGGACATGTACTTTTACTCTACTCAAACTACATTTTTTTAAGAAGTAACAGTACTTTTACTTGAATATAATTTTTCAGTACTCTTTTTATCCCGGGGAAAATGCAATTTGCTGAAGCAGCCACATCATTTGTCGTTCTGATTACCCAGTTAATCAGTCATCATATCCAAACTCTTTCATTTTCGATTACACAGTGGAGCTTATTAGTAATGGTGCCAAGGGGATGTGGTTTGCTGATCTTCATCTAACAGTACCCTCAGGTCTGATAGGAGGCGAAAGCAAAACAGTGGGGTGGAGGCTGTCCGCATGGTGGGATTCAAAGCAGATGCCCTTTCCCCTGGAACGTTCCTCCTCTCTCAGCCACAAAGACCACAGAAGTCCCTCTCAGGCCCCGTCGGACCACTCATGCTCTAACATTTACTCTAAATTACTGAGCTTCAAAGTGCACTGTATGTACTCAGACTGAAATGATTAAGTCCCAGGTCCTGAAAAATCTGCAAGGATTCAATTTCACTCTGGAATCTTCCTTAACCTACTTTCAAACTAGCTTTCAAAATGTTATGATACACAAATGTTACAATTCCTATTCTTATTTGAATAAAAAGTCAAATTGTATTTACACTTCAGCCCTCACCAACCTCACCATACACAGCTGTAAAACAGATTTCTCCATATTGTGAATATTTTTTTTTCTTCTTTGCTGCAACAGTGAAGCATGTATATACATATATAATTGAAAGATACATTTTTTATTTCACTCAAAGGACGTTCATATTGAACTTTGAAAACTCTCACTAAAGTACAGTCATTGCTCCACATGCTATTATTCTACCTTTAGGAACCTTGGTCTATAGGGTGGACCATTACATTTCAGTTACTGACAGTTTACACATGTAAGTGCAGTGGGTGTGATTGTACAAGAACCGTGACCCTACTTCAAGCAAATAAACTTAATGACAAGTCATGATAAATGTTTTTCTTCTTCTTTCACGGTTTGCACTTTTACAGTGTATGGAACATTGTAATACAGTAACCTGCTTGATCTTTTCATTTATAGACAAAATTCCTAAGAATTTTACAACAATTCACTATATTCAACACTTTGACATTGGATATTGGATGTACTGTATAATATCAGTCTTATGAAAGTAGAATTGCTATTTAGCTTTGTTTGGGTTTGTTTGAGAATTCAGTGCCCTCTAATGGAATATAACAGTATTACATAGCTGACCTAGTTGAAGGCTTTCTGTGGAAGTCCTAGAAATTACTGGAAAACAAATAATTAGTTTCAGAGCTTGCAACACAATAAGTAGCACTGCTCAGGCTGAAATATAGCTTCAGATCACTGAAAAGCCTTCCCTACATGTTCTCTTTGCCTTAGTGATTTTTGGAAGAATATTTCAGCTCTTTTGATCAATAAAATGTGAATGGGTGCCAAAATATTGAAGCTCCAAAAAATCCCATATAGCTATCATTAAAGCAATCCATGTTAATTAATGTCTTCTGAAGCAAAATATTAGGTGTAAGAAATAGATCAGTATTTAAAACTTTTTTTTTTTTTACTCAAAATGTTTGCTTCCGTTCAGCTCATTGACAGGGGTGGAGATCAAACAGCCTCTCGCGTAACTCATCTGCATAGACATTCATTTGTAGATACTTTATTAGCATTTGTTTTTTGGACCACAATACTGTTTCCAAACAAAAGCAGTTTATGCAGCATTCTGAGCAAGGAGCTCGGTCTGATGCATCTCCTCCATTCACTCATTTGCATTGAAACCGATTCAAACAGCTCTCCTTGTTCACGTTCCAAGATTGCACCACAGTTGACGTATCCAAACCAGATGAATGAGGCATCTATGTATGACTGTCTATGACCCTCTGTTGTAAACAACACTGCACTTCCATATTTTTTCATATTTCACAAGTCAGTTCTCCCTTGAATTTGCTAATGCGCTTATGTCACATGACAGGCGGCATGTATTTAATCCTCATTAATTTTTTTTATTAAAAAAACAATTTCTTACACACACATTGCAGTTCGCTTCAGAAGACATTTATTAATCCACTAGAGTCATATGAATTATTTTTCCGATGGCTATATGTGCTTTCTGGAGTGTCAAAAATTTGGCACCCATTCACTTGCATTGTATGGACCTGCAGAGCTGAAATGTTCTTCCAAAAATCTTCATTTGTGTTCAGCAGAAGAAAGAAAGTCATACACATCTGGGATGGCATGAGGGTGAGTAAATGATGAGAGCATTTTAATTTTTGGGTGAGCTATTCCTTTAAAGCACTCTTTCATTTTTCCTGATTAAAAAAGTTTTACCCCTAAAAAAAATTATTGTTATTTTAAAGTGAATGTATAAAATCATGACCACTTAGATGAAATGAAGACACCCGTCATACTGTATCAGTAAACTTATTAAAGCTGTTATATTCTACAGGGTCTCTTAAATGGCGCTGCCATGTTGAGATCACGTGACAAGCCGAGTCGTCTCACACTAACCACGCCCCTCTGGACACTTTTGCTCATGGATTAAATTCATTATGGCTGACTGTGAATTTCTACAGTGGTATTGGCTGGGTTGGGAGGATTACTTTTGAAATGTATTCCACTACAGATTACAGAATACATGCTTTAAAATGTTATTTGTAATGTATTCCGTAAGATTACTCAAAGTCAGTAACATATTCTAAATACTTTGGATTACTTCTTCAGTACTGATAGATATTTTTCACTTGTTTTGACTATAAAAACTCCAGTACAGTAAGACAAAATACATATGTTAAAAATACATTCTCTGAAAAACTTAAATATCTTATGCAGTGTTGTTTCTAAAACAAGACAAATCTAATTGATCTTGTTTTAAGGATTTTTTTTATATTTTACAGGAATACAACACAAAAATTATTATCAAGAATACAAATTTAGTCCTAATATCAAAGGTCTTACTAGAAAAAATAAATTATGAACCAACGTGAATTTTCTTGATAAAAAATATGTATGTAAAATGGCTAGAAATAGCGTTTTAGCTTAGCGTAAAGATGACAATTTAGACAAGGTACATTTATATTTCTTCTGCTCAAAACTTACTTCAAACTTACTTCTCTGTCTGCTCGTATGAATGGACACATCATATGAAAATGTTTCACTGCTGTTCAAATGCACTTTGGATCACATCATTTATATGTGTAAATGTTTTCCATCTGAAAGGACTAAATATTAAATAAATCAAATGACAATAAAATGCAATTTCTTCAGTAATCAAAAATAGGTTTGGAATGTAACTGTATTCTAATAACCAATGATTTAAGTTGTAACTGTAGTGGAATACAGTTGCCTATATTTTGTACTTTAAATACGTAATCCCGTTACATGTATTCCGTTACTCTCCAACCATTGATATTGGTGACTAAAAAATGTTGTGTTTGAATGATGCTTCATTCATGCCCCTAAGTGTCAGCATAAGTCTGAGGTGACAAATACAAATTATAAAAAATAGTGCAACTTTAAATCAGTTTTCAATATGGTACAAAACACTGTCTTCTAGGTGGCGTTTGGTGCTCATGATTTTAATCAATCTCTCTTTGAGCTGCATTTATATCAAGGACGTTTTGTCTTATTGGAGACATTTGTACACTTAAAAGGATAATGGTTTAAATCTACAAATTCGTACACAAATTAGTTCCTGACAAAAAATGGAGCTCCATCTCAGCAATCTCAATAACATGGGGGTTTAAAAATTTAATTATCCAGTAATCATGAACGATTGTCAATGGTCAATCTTATCAGTACTTGAAAAAGAGCAGGAACCACGTGACAACTCCGTCACGATCACCTGCGTTCTGGACAATAATTTACAACTGGATAATAACACTGACCAAATTTAATAGCCA
Organism: Moxostoma hubbsi; assembly: GCA_032164185.1. Lineage (NCBI taxonomy): Eukaryota > Metazoa > Chordata > Actinopteri > Cypriniformes > Catostomidae > Moxostoma > Moxostoma hubbsi. The sequence continues at coordinate 8,016,759 of JAVLUX010000023.1, forward strand.
GTGACTTAAAAATACACAGAAAAAAGTACCAAAAGCTAAATTATTATTTCGACCTTGTCCCCGCCTGTTTAGTACAATGTCGTTCCATTCTAGCAGCTGTCGAGTGCGCTTCAAATATGTGCTTTTTAAATATGACCAGCAGGTGTCGCCACAAAACTAGTAAATAAGAAAGGCAGAGTAAACGGGTTTAAAAAACAAACAAATAAATGAATACAAATAAATGGCTGGATCCATATTTTATAACCTGCCTAAATGAAGTCATATTGAAGAACGTTATTTTTTTTTTTAATTTCATAACCAGAATTCCATCAAAATAAACTGTCAAATGCTTATCTAAATTAAATGAATACAACTTAAAATATTTATTTTATGAAAGATTACTCAATTCAATTTGATGCCATTTCGTTACGAAATTGAAATGCGCGTAGATTTGGTGCACAACATAAATAAAGACCTATAATCTAAATGTATCTAAAAACGTAAAAGCTATGAATTTTTTGAAAATTAATTACATTATTTACAGGATTAATTGATAGTTAACTAATTAATTAGCTATTGTCTGATAATTAATAATAACGAATATTAACAATTAAATGATAACTGTAGTAGTTGTTAGTGATGTGCATTTTTAATGCGTTTTAATTTTATTTATCTCATGTTAGGGGCTTTTACTTTGAAACATAAACTTCCGCTGGGCGTAAGAGATCTCCGTCTAATATAGCTGGCTTCACGCTGGTCAGTCATGAAATAAAGCGGCGGCTTGTAACAAGTGTAACATCCAAGCCGGAGTCCTTAAATCACTTCAAAATACATTTTCGTTCACTCGCTGATTCAGTAAAAGACGCGTGATGTATTTCAATATTAGGATATTAATCCTGAAGATCTGCCAATCTGGATGGGAATGGTGAGCAACACCATTGTTTTAATCAACTCGTGAAGTTGGACCCAGCCTGAAAAGAAACCAAAATTCAACAAATACCAGATGCATTGGTATTAACTGCCACATTAGGAATTTCGCATTTTTATTTACCCCCCCAGTCGTTCTTATTGACATCTATGGCGTTTGTTCAACGTTGATCTGATTTGTTTGCCGTTATCTCCATGGGAAAGAGCTGCATTGACAGATTCGCATTTTGAAACTCGTCTAATATTAATCTAACAGTCCTGTGCATTGCAATTATTGCCTTGTTATACAAAATAATTGTTTATTATATTTTGAAACACTACATAACAGGACCTGCATGTAGTGCTATCATCCAATTCTCTAGTCAAATACGATTTTAAAACCACCAGTGAAATAATTCTTTAGTATCTCCCAAAGTTAAGACTCTGGACCAGCAGGGATGTGTTTTTAAAACGTAAGACCCAGTTAGACTTTCACATCTAGGCAATAGGCATACATTATTTAAACCCTGCTTGTTTGTTCTTTGGCTTCCTGCTGGACTAAAGTCTTGTGATTTGCAGTTTGACCCAGTGTGAGTGTGTGACCAGAATCCAGGAGGGAGTTGAATGTGCTCTTGCCACTGTTTTTGATCTAAACTAAAGTTTCAGCTGTCAAGACATTGAACTGAACTTTTTATTTGCACAATAATGGCGAACATGTCATCACTGTGCCTTTGGAAACACAGAAAAACAACCCAGTAAGGACGAAGTTGACCATTTTTGGACTCGATATGCTTCAAATATCACGAAATATCCGGGATTCCGGAGAAAGGCATATCTAGATGTATTTTATGAACTCAAGACTGCCAGAAAGCTTTTCTGACTCTTCATAACACTTCTTTTTGTGGAAATACCGACCATCATGGGCGACGCTAGTTTGAACAACTCTAACGTGAAGGTGGCGGTTCGGGTTCGGCCCATGAACCGGAGAGGTGAGTTCAATTTCAAATGTGATATCACTGCACATTTAGCTTGTGTCTCAAAATCAAGTGAGCTATCTGCTTAGCATTTTTTGTACAAAATAGGTGCTTTTGACCGTTCTTGTTGCACCTGTGATTGCTGAAATACTGCCTAAGCTCACTTGGTATTTAGACTGCTTGAATATCTTGTGGTCAGTAATGGAGTTTTGAGAGAGTCCCTATAAAGTCCTGCTGAGGTTCTTAAGTATGGTCGTCTGTCTGTCCATCCAAATTATGTTGGACTGTTCTGCTTTTAATTTAGTTATGCAACGTTTCTTTTCATATATTATTTTGAAGGACTTGTTGAGTACAGTGTCACCTGGAAAACTTTACGAATTTTTAACATCAATACAGTTAAATCATCTTTTTATAGAATTAGTTATAATTTTTCTTTTCTTTTTTAATGTATTTTATCTTTTTGCTGTATTTATTGATTATTTGATTATAACTTGTACTTGCCATGGTATAGCCCTTGATGCTGATATGGCAATAAACACCAAAAACCACAACTATCTATCTATCTGTCTGTCTGCAATACTATATTTTGACTGCCTTATCTATTTATCTATCACTCTTCGCTCAGTCGGTTATACTGCATTTATCCATCCATACAGTCTTTGGCACTTCCATACATTATCTTATTGATCTTGTTGATTTCCATGACTTTTCAATGCTAAGGATTTTTTTCTACTGGGCCGGTCAGGCTAGCACTTCAGATTTTTACTGGCCCTGCCAAAATTTTCACTGGGCCTGCCAAAATTTTCACTGGCCCCAACACAAAAATGATAAATAGCTGTTTTTAACCAACATGGCTTTAAAAATGTGTCCAAAGATAATAATTTTTTACATATATTATGTTTTTAAGACAATGTCCCCCCCGAACCGAATCACGTTTATAATTTGCAAGATATGATTTATGCCTTATGTATTCCCATACAAGCACTTTACAGAGATAAATTCATAAATGCATCATATTAACCTCAGCTTTCCTGCCAATTACACATTTGTTTTTAAGCAAAGAGTTCTGTTGTGTTCACCCGTTTAGTCATGCTGTCATTTAACTTTTGGCCATGTGTAGTGTATTCACACACAGGATCAAAGATTTAATCATTGAGTTAAAGATGTGATTTTTGGCTGAATGTAATAAACGTATGAATCCCCGAGAAGAAACTTTCAAATCGGTTGTGACATTATTGTAGGGAGATATTAGGCCTAATCTGTGAATTAAAGATGTGTATATAACATGAAATCAGACCACCTAAAGACCAACTGATTCACAAAGCACAAAAACGCCTGTACGGTCCAGAAATGAGAAATGTAACTGGTGTTTCATGAGGATGATATTAAGTAGACTGTTTTGAATATTCGTCTTCACCCTGCAGCTAAACAGCTCTGATAATAATATCCTAATAGCCACAGAGATCTTGTTTCTTTTAATATCAAACACCATTATCATGTCGAATTCTGGTTTGTTTGATATTAGCGCAAACCGATCATCTGTGTTCCGCAACTGCTTTCGGGTCCTTGAATAACATATAACATGCAAGTAAGGGTAACCAGTGGATTATATGGTGTGCACTCCTAGGGTAAGATGGTGCAACTTGCCCGAAGCTCTCTCACACTGGCCCCGGGCCATCGGGCGGTCCTTATTGTCAAGCCCTGGCCTTGAAGTCATAATTTTAAAATTGCCTGATTTTCCAGATTTTTCAATGCTGTTGGAACAGAGGGGAAAAAAAGGACATATCTCTCTCCATCCATCGATAAATGACGGACACCCTAATGGTGTCAGACTTGCTTACTGTTTAATAAAGTATTTATTTTTTACCTTAATTTTTTCAGATTTACTTTGTCTTTCACATGAGTATATGACATTAAAGCTGATCTTGCCGTGGGAGAACATGAGTCTTGGTAAAGCAACTGAAGCGTGAAATATTTGCTACATTGTGGCGATGTGGTCACGTGTCTGACTGGACCGTAACATTCAGTCACAAGACTTGAGCACTATTCATGAGCTGACAGCCTAGTGAACTGTGTTAAAGTCTCTAAATATCCTTTTAAACACTCAAGTTTAGATAGGATTATCAAATACTTTTCCATAGTCTCCATTTTTAAGGTTGTCTTTAATATGTTTTTCTAGATCCACTAGGCTATATTTTTGGAGAAATTGTTTTGTCCTATAACATATGGCAGAGAGAACTTGTATTTTAAAGGGAGTTCAAAACTACAAATGACATTTAATTTTCTGTTTCTCTCTCTCTGTCTGTCCATCTCTCTCTCTCTCTCTCTCTCTATTGGACAAAGGCAGGAAGGGAGTCTCAGTGGCCTATTTGCCAGCATTGCATAACAGAGCATGTTCCCATGGCCGAATGAGTTTGAGTCCTTTTAAGAAACTGTTCATATTCTTTCCCAAGTCTTTGTAAAGTTAACTGCATGAAAACCATATGGGTGGACAAAGGGACATGGAGTTTTTACTAGTTAATGATTTATTGGTGCTCCACAACAGTAAAGTACACCTATTGCGTCATTCCCTTCTCACATGGCATGAAAAATTCAATTACGGTTTAATGTAACTAACTGAAGCATGCATTGTTGATACTTTTACCTCCATAAACCAAGAGATTTATAGAGATGGACTTCAGGCCGTTCTCGCTGCCTTTTCTTCATTGTAAAGTGATCGCTTGTTTTGTATGAAGTTTGGTGTATGATTCTCTCAATCTTTCCACTGTTGACTTGTTTACTAGAGATGCACCGGTCGACCGGCCAGGGACCGGAATCAGACGGTTTTCCGCATGCTCGGCCCGGACCGGTGACCGGCCGGTCAGTCTCACGTCTTTCCGATTCCGAGCCGGTCCGTTTTGTTGCCAGCAGCGTAGGCAATAACGTCACAGCCGCATGGAAACTTGACATTGACGTGGAAGATCTTCACTGTGAGTGAAAAATACATAAAGTTCGCAATTTGTAATATTTGTAAGGCTAAAGTAAACCGTGGGGGAACCACCACGATAACGTTCGGAACAACAAACCTAATTAGACACTTAGAACACCCTCACCCAGCTGAAAATACCGCTTTTAAAAAAGAAGCTAAAAAAGTTAAGCGGCTAAAGCTAGCCAGAGCTCAGAGCCAGCCAGAAGTCAGCATCCTCTCCTATCTTTCCTTGGTATGAGAAGCGAAAAGACCAAAGGAATTACGAGGAAAATTATGGAATTCATGACCAGCCGTTCTCCATAGTGGAGTCTCCGTAGTGTCATGCCACACACGCAGCCTGTTACCTGTCAACATTTGGGTACACAAATCCGGGAGGTGAAGGGGGGTGCTGGATGGCAGAGGCAGGCTAAAATACATATAAATTGTGCCGTTGTGATTTAATGTGCTGAGTAACATAATTTTTCCCACCGTGTCCGATATTAAAATCAGTGCGGCACACATTGCAAAAGGCGTGGGTATTGTTGATATGGCTTCGGGATATGAAATTAAATGCTTTCGTCCAGCTGTTGTTAAATTTACGTGTGTGTGTGTGTGTGTATATATATATATATATATATATACACACACACACACACACACATGTAAATTTATATATATATTTTATTTTATTTTTCTGCTGGAGCACCAGCTGAGTCTCCTCCCATCTAACAGTGTTGCTTGATTCAACTTCTCGCATCTACTGCCTGCGCAGATTTCAACAGAGCAGCTGGGTTTTGGTTGCCAGGTTGAGGACACAAATTATTAGAAATGTGTATGGTGTGTCGATTGTGTGAGTAGGATGCGTTTCATACAAGATCTGGCAACTGGACAACCTTGGAATAATATATTGATGTGATTATTCATATAATGTGGTTTGGGCCATACAAATTACGGGAGTTTCCCGGGAGAAATAACAAAACGGGAGGGGGGTGGGAGATGGGTGTGAAATATGGGAGAAATATGGGAGACTCCCGGGACAAACGGGGGGTGATTGACGACAAGCCAATCCCGAAGCAGCAATTAGTTTTACCTCTGATATTTGGTATCTAACGTACGCTCAATGTCAATGTTGAGTGTATTGGACACTTCAGTTTTGTTCATAGGCTTGTAATATTTGAAATTGTTTTGTTAGACAAGTAAAAAATAGAAAAGATCCATTTATAAAAATAGTGGAAAATGACATCTGTTTTGTTATATAAAGCAACTCATTTGCAGTTAATTGTTATTTCTACCTCTTTCCAGTCACTTTATATATCAGAAGTCAGAGAAGATCCTGTAACTTTGTTTGGGGGAAATTGTAATGTTTTGTTTGTATATGCGGTCAATAGTTCTTAGAAAGAAAATCGGAAAAAATCGGTATCGGCAGGTCACACTTGGAAAAAAATCGGAATCGGCCAAGAAAATTGCAATCGGTGCATCTCTAAAGTTTACATGTGCTTATCTCAATCATCTTAGTGACATTATGCAGGTATTTCTGATTTTGAATGGCAAGATATAATAACCACTCCTATAAAACCAGCTGGGCCTTCTTATTGGACCTTGGCCACCAATGGTGGGAGGAAGCTGGTTGTTTTCTGCACAAATGGGAAGTTTTTACAGCTGGTCTGGCTTCATTGTACATCCTTTCCAAGGATTTCTGAGTCCGCTGATCTCTGCTTCACTGTTCTTTCCAGCAGAAGTGTTTCCGTGGTTAAAGACATGCTTTGGCCTGACGTGTCTTAGGGAGTGTATTGAGAGTGTTTAAATATACGTGTGGCTTGTGTTTGCCGTCAATGTGCCATAAACTTTCAGCTGACTCTAAACCACAAAGATGTCGACCTTGAAATTGTATTGTATTTTCGGTGGAATCCCCTTTAGCAACAGGCTGCTGCTGACACAGTGTTTGATGGAATGCTTTCACAGGTCCTTCCTGCTGCTATCAGGGTGACGACTTTGCCCAAGCTGAGACTTGAGCTGTTCCATCTGTTTAGATGTTGCACATTCACTTTCCATCTGCAATATACACTGTGTCAGTGTAAAAAAAATAATGTATTTGTTAGCATTGAATGAAATGCCAGTGTTTTGAGTTCAATGAAAACATTATAAACTCATCTGCATGTCATGTGCTGGTCCAAGTTAATTAGCAATGTGTATGTGCCATATTTTTTATGTAGAGTCAGCTTACCAAATATGTCCTAAACTTTTTCTCCCCAATTTGGAAAGAGCACACTGGGAATTGCGCAAAGTCCTCGTGGTGATGGAGGACGAATCTCAGTTGCCTCCATGTCCGAGACAGTTACTCCGCGCTTCTTATCACGTGGCTTGCTGAGCACGTTACCACAGAGACATAGTGTGTGTAGAGGCTTCACCCTATGCACAACAAGAAGGTTACCCCATGTGACTCTACCCTCCCTAGCAACCAGACCAATTTGGCTGCTTAGGAGACCTGGCTGGAGTATTAGCACCCCTGGATTTGAGCTCCAGGGGTGGTGGTCAGCGTCTTTACTCGCTGAGCTACCCAGGCACCTTATGCAGTAATGCAAAGCTTATATGTAAGGCATGTAATGCAAATTATTAAAAAATAAAATATTCACTTCCACATACTTTTTTCAGGACAGGTTTTGTTCAATTCTATTGCTGGTTCTGCACCTGATCAGCCTGAATGTACCCCACTAATTTTGAATGCTTATTAGTTTGTGATCTTTTCTTATAGATAAATGTAAATGAGTATCTCTTATTATTTAAACTTTGGGCATTTATGTTGTGTATTTTGTATTTTAGTTTGTTTTTTTTTTGGCAGAAAATAAAACATTTCTGTAATATTTTGTAATTTAAGTGTCATTATATTGAATCGAGATTATATCGAATCATGAAGCTTTTATTGAACCGAATCATGTGATAATCATATACACTGTTCAGGCACAACGTTAAAACCACTAACAGGTGAAGTGAAAAATATTTATTATCTCATTGTAATGGTACCTGTCAAGGGGTGGTATATATTAGGTAGCAAGTGGACCATCAGTTCTTGAATTTTATGTGTTGAAAGCAGGAAAAATGGGCTGAATTACTTTGATAAGGGCCAAATTGTGATGGCTTAACAACTAGGTCAGAGCATCTCCAAAATGACAGGTCTTGTGGGGTGTTCCTGGTATGCAGTGGTTAGTACCTGCCAAAAGTGGTCCAAGGAAGGACAACCGGTGAATTGGCGACAGGGTCATGGGCGCCCAAGACTAAATGATGCGTGTGAGGAGCAAAGGCTAGCCCATCTGATTCTTCCCTCATAAGAGCTACTATAAAACTTAGGGCTGGGGGATATGGCAAAAAAATTAAATAATTTTTTTTTTTATCAAACTTAAGCATGATTCATGATTTATGATTTTATTTTTTTTTTCAACATTTAAAAGTAGTCCAACATGATTAAATTTGTATTTTCTTTATAAGAATCAAACTGCCCCCAATACTCTCCATGGTAGCAATACAATAAAGTGCATATTCAACAATTAATTCATAATAATATTCCATTTATATTTATTTGACATATCCTTCCTCTTCTGCACAATACATTAAATCACCTTGCCCATAATCAGGACTCCAGACAAATTATAAAAATGGCTTAGGAGCCATTGGCTCCTAAACTGAATCATTAAGGAGCCAAATGGCTGTTTTTAGTTGGCAAATCACAGAATTGCTTGATTTAGATTTCTGTTCAGAAACAAGATTGGAAGACAGCTGATAACCCATTAATCACAGGGTTAATAAACAGTATATATAGTTGAGAAGATAAGTTTGCATTCCCTTTTGTCTCATAAATGTTCACACTCCTTTCATAATTTATACAAATATAAGAGATAACATATATTTTTATTTAGTACTTCTCTTCAGAATCTACATAACAGATGTTTACAGAAAGTATAGTATGCATATAGTAATGTGTTGTCGTCTTGAGCATCAATGAATGTTTGCGCCTTGTGTAATAGATGTGTACAAGTCCCTCAAGTGTGAAAAGCTTGATCTCGTATACACTGGTGGCAAATATAGCAATATAACATCTTACATCGTCTTGCCGGAAAGCGCAAGACACATTTAATAGGTCCTGATTTCCTTCTCTCGCCCTCTGTGCAAAACAAGCTGAATTACATTATATTAGCTATGCTGATGAAAGTGATTAGGAAATGTTTTCAATTCTGTAATGTTATAATGCTATGGTTATAAACAGCACATTAATATTAAACAGTGATTAAAACCGACCAGAACTAATTGTGCATTCAACGATTTGAACCTCACGTATTCCAGTCAATCAGAATCGGGTATTCAAACAGACCATGGTATAATCAGATTTGTATATGCATGGTTATTTGTTGTTTAATTAATTTTTATACCTGTTTGCAGTCTCTTTATCCTCTCAGTGCTCACAGTGTAGTGAGTCAGAATTACTACCGTAATGACTAGAAAATGGGCAGCTTAATATTCATACACGTGTAATTCTTATACATTTTTCAAAACAAACCTGCATGTTCATCTGAATTACAGCATGTCTGAATCTTTAAATTTGTGTATACTCCGAATTGCCAACTATTCACCATACTGTTCCGGCCACACTGTCATTCATCAAGGGCTGAGAAAGTGCTCCTTCATTAGAGTAGCAGTGTGTGTGATTCCTTTTGTGCTGCAAAAAAGTTTGTCCCTGATTCTAGGCAAAATCAGCCAGTCGATCGGTGCATCCCTATTTTTAACAATGTTCCCATGTTATCTATGTAACGTGCAGGCCTGGCTTGCTGTCATTATTGCTATGGAAATGCTATGCTATTTCTATGGAAACAGTGATGGTTAATTTCAAGAAGATCTCAGTGTCTGAATGTTGGTATGATATCAGTTCTTGGGCATCTCTCCTGCTGTGAAATAAACCTGTGCTATTGATTTTGCACTTTAGTTCTCTATAACCGGGACAAGTGGAAACTCAATAGGTCAAAAGTTTGGCTTCTCTTAGCCATCCAGGTGACAGACATTGGTCAAACGCATTGGAGTGACAAAACCACATAAAGCAATTGGTTATTTTGAACATCTCAACCTGTTTCTTTGGAGGTGATATAGAACAGCAATAGCAATGTCTGCAACCTAGTATGCAATGTTTTTGAAGTATAAGGCCACTTGTGAATATGTATATATTTAGCATTTTTCATTACAAATTTTATTATCAGCATAACGGTTTGAGTGAAAAGTTTGTGCAAAACCCCATCATTATGATATAATCATGATACTGCATGTGAATTTTCACAGAGCATCAATTGCATCAAAAAGCATTAATTGCTTTTGTTGAAAATGAGTTAACACTGTTAATGTCACACATCATCTTATTTGATTACTGATCACGAAATTGTGTGGAAACATAAATATTTCTTATATTATGTAATTGTAATCACTAGCATGCAAGCAACAGTGAGATTTTTAGTTATATGACGTTTTTCGCATCTATTCAAATTTAGATCTTGATGTAATCCTTCCTCATGATCACACACCATGTTTTCATCAGATGACTGGGAGGATAAACACTATATAAGTTTGACAAGACTTGAACTGCGCATGCAAGCTGATCAACTCTTTAGCCCTTTTTGGGGAATCGCATCGACATGCGAAATATTAAAACTTTTATTTCCAGGTTTAATTTATAGTTTGAATCGACTTTAACCCAACAATGTGGGTTTATGTTTTCTCTTTTAATTGTTTAACCCTCTGAGAATGAGGGTGTTTTGGGCCCTGAAGCTCTAGCCACAGGGAAACTGTTGAAAGAGGGAGTGGGCAGGGTGTGTGAAGTCCAGAGTGATTCTACCTGCACGTTTTGTGCCAATAATAGTCCGTTGTAGTTTCTTTCTGTCTGATTTGATGACTGAACCAAACCAGACGGTTATAGATGTACACAGGAGAGACTCATTGATTGCTGAGTAGAACGGTGTCAGCAGCTCCTGTGGTAGGTTGAACGTCCTCAGCTGGCGAAGGAAGTCCACTATCATCTCCACTGTTTTGAGCATGTTCCGCTCAAGGTTGTTGTTACCACAACAGACAGCCAGCTGTTCAACCTCCTGTCTGATGATGTTATTGAGGGCTGTACTGTCCACAGATAGGATCTTTGCATAAGTCCCTGGTATGACGAGGTGTTTCAGGATATAATGCAGTCCCATATTGACAGCATCATCCACAGACCTGTTTGCTTAGTAAGCAAACTGAAGGGGATCCAGTGATGTCCTTCAGGTAGGCCAAAACCAGTCTCTCAAACGAAGTTATGACCACAGACACGAGAGCGACAGATCTGTTGTCGTAAAGTCCTGTGATTTGGGGTTTCTTGGGGACCAGAATGATGGTGGAGCATTTGAAGCATTAGGGAACTGTTCCTGTGATCTATTGAAGATCTGTGTGAAGATGGTGGCCATTTGGTCAGTGCAGACTTTCAAGCAGGCAGGTGAAACACCGTCTGGGCCTGAAGCTTTCTTATACTTTTGTTTCCAAAATAACTGACACATGTTCTCCTCAAAGATCATAAGTGCAGATTGAGTAGCAGGAGGTGGGTTCCAGGAGGTGTCTGTGTGTGTGAATTTTATATCAGAGTAGGGTGTGGTGTGAGACTGGGCTTTTCAAACCTGCAGTAAAACACATTCAGTTCATCAGCCATTAGTTAATACTCTGCAGAGCGACGGGGAGGTGTCTTGTACTTGGTAATGCTTTTTAGGCCTTTCCACACAGATGCAGGATCATTGGCTGAAATTCTTTTTAGCTTTTCAGAGTATCATCTTTTAGACACTCTGATTTCCTTAGTGTGTTTCTGGCCTGGTTTTACAATATTTTATCCCTACTTGTGTAAGAATCCTTTTTTGGCATGACGAAGCTGTCAAGAGTTTTTCTGTAAACCATGGTTTATCATTATTGATTGATAAAAATATCCTAGTAGGGATGCACAAATTCTCACAGAATCTGATATATGATGTCACAGTATCTGTGAGCTCATCCAAGTCTGAGGCTGCAGCTTCAACAACACTCCAATCAGTGCGGTTAAAGCAGGTTTATAGTTCCAGCTCTACTTCATTGCTCTTTACAGTTCTTACTACAGGCTTAGCTGATTTTATTTTCTGCTTGTAGGCCAGGAGAAGATGAACCAGACAGTGAGGTCAGACAGAGCGATATGCATCCTTTACATTGGTGTAGCAGTCGTCCAGTATATTTGAGGTTGGCTTTAAGTGCAGCCTTTATTAAAATCTCCTAGAATAATAAAAAGTGACTCCGGGTGTTGTTGCTTTGTGTCTGTGATGTGATCAGCCAGCTGTTGCAATGCTGCATACATGCATGCTTGTGGCAGGATATAAACACTCACTAGAATAAATGAGGAAAACGAGGCTTACAGTTGATGAAGAGCACTTCTAAATTAGGACAGCACATCTTCTTCAATGCTGTTACATCTGTACACCAACTTTCATTGATGTAAAAACATGTTCCACCACCTCTCATTTTTCCTGATAACTCCACTACATGATCCGCTGTGGACAGCTGGAAGCCCGGCACATGAAACGCGCTGTCCGGGATGGCTTCATTCAGCCAAGTTTCTGTGAAACACAGAGCAGCGGAGTTAGAAAAGCACTTATTTGTTTGTGTGAGCAGAAGCAGTTAGACCGTTTTGTTGGTGAGGGAGCGGACATTCGCAAGATAAAAACACAGCAGACGAGTCCTAAAGCCAAGTTGACTAAGCTTGACAAGCATGCCTCCTCGCGTGCATCTTTTGGAGCGCTGATGTGCCACCAAATAAGATGTCTAATAAAACATCAGAATAACCAAACACCGGCAAATAATTATCAGGTATGCTCTGCTGAATATTCAGCAGTTCATCCCTGGTGAAACTGATCTGGAAAGATTGACAAAAAACATGAAAAACAATCAAAAGTAACAAAAATGCTTGAGAGCTCCACACCAAAGCAGCCATCTGTGGTGCTATCTTGGATATATAAAGAAAAACAGTTTACTCCTCTCACGCCATTGCTGGTGTGCCAGTGCTGACCCCTGTATTACAGGTTAATATCCTGTATTATAGGATATTTTTCTGCCCTAATGTATTTTTTCCCCAACAGAAAAGGACCTGAACACAAAATGTGTTGTGGAAATGGAGGGGAATCAAACTTTTCTCTACCCGGCAAACCTGGGAAAAGATTCCAGGTAAGTTGAATTTTGATGTTGGATATAAACTTGGGGATTGCCAGAATACTGCTCTGTATAGATAGAATACCCAGATTTCAAACTATATTTGCCACAATATATACAGAGTATTTATAACAATGCATAATGCACTGGGTGTTGAATGCCACATTGCAATGTGCTCGACTTGACCTTCCATTTCCAGTGTGGCTAATGAACTGGAAATAATATCCACTGCAATTTTTTACTTATCTCGCATTATTTGATTTGATTACTGGATGCCACTTGAGGAATACCTAGAGTGCAAAAGTGTCCACCCATATTCTCAGCCGTCCTGGTTCTGGAAGTATTTGTCCCATTAATTTTTCCATTGGGATTTCATAAATTCTTTATAAGAGTTATAAGCCATGAACCAAACCAACAAGCTCCTAGGTTATTCACAACAGTGGCATAACTACAGGCAGTGCAGGGTGTGACATACTGGGGCCCAAGGTGAAATGGGGCCAGTGACGTGAATGTAAACAACCACGGGCCTGATGGTGAAAATGACAGACGGGGCAGCATCTTTTACTTTTTATAAGAATGACACCGAGGCTGAGGGATAGACATACTGTCAATGTTTTTTACAGTTCTTTAAAGTGTTTTTGGATCGTTCTGCTGATGAAACATTGAAAAATAGCGTTCCAAGAATATTCAGAAGACAAAAACTCCATACAAGAGTTGTGGAAAATTAGATGTGATCTAGGAGCTTTTTATACAGTGCATGTAATTGAAAAGACAGTAAAGTCTATCCCTCGCAGATCTTTTTGGATGGTACTACTGTGAATAAGGTTGAAATGTTTGTTGTTGCAAATACATACTCTTTTACAAACAATTAAAACAATACCAAGCAGTATTCAGTGTACACTGTGCAGTAAGCAGTATGCTAGTTTTCCATTCCGAACATAGTCTATTACTTAGAGTCTTGCAACTGGGACTTATTTTTATCTTGAATCCCATTGTAACACCTTACTGACTCAAAGGCAGCATTTTCATGTCATTTCTTAATCAGAAAAGGAATGTTTTGGACAAAAGTGTTTTTGAGTTGGATGAGACATATTTTGGACCCTTTAAAAGTTAGCAAAGAGGAGGGTCTTTCTCACATCATGTGTTTCCTTGTCTGTTTCGGGAGAACAGGAATGTGGACTTGCGGTTCTCTTTAAGGCAGCCTGCTGTTCGTTCCATCCTGCCATGTGTCAGGGCATAACTCTCCTCCATCTGATTCCTCTTTCTCTCTGCCCTCCGTTGTCACAGAAACGCAAAAGGAGGGTTAGCCTTAGGTCATCCACAGCGAAGGAACTCTTATGTCTGGCAAAAGGGGGAAATACAAGCTAGCTTAGCATCTGTCGGCTATAAACATTTCCTCTGACTTTTATGGCGGGTAAACAAGAGAGCACAATTATTTTTTTCTCGCTCCTTTTCTCTTGTCGTGAAGTGCAAAGAATGACAGAGGTTGAACAGGTTTTAAACTTGGAAATGAATGGTCAAGCCGCCTGCTGCCTTCTCACAACAGACAGTTGAATTGCAGAGTTGAGTTCATGTGTCGTGCGGTGCTGAATCGCCAGCCCCGTTGATGGCCCCTACAATGCAGATGCCTCAAATGACAAGGTTCACATGGTGAAAATAGACCTACTTATGCAGATTATTGCTGGCATTTGGTATTAGTTAGGGTCTGTCAGACACTATAACACATTTCAGACGACACTAGTTTCAACAAGATAGTTCACCCAAAAATGGAAATTCTGTCATCATTTACCCTCATGTTGTTTCAAACCTTTAGACTTACAGTTTGTTTGAAAGTGCATGGTGACTCAGGCTATTGTTCTGCCTAACATCTCCTTTTGTTTTTCATGAAAGAATGTCATACACTTTTAGAACAAAATGAGGGTGAGTGAATTATGGCAGAATTTGCATGCCTTTGGTTTAGCCATTGTTACTATGTCTGGCTCAACATTCTGAAATGGAGCACTATTTTTATAGTGCCATAGCGTTTACACTATTTAAGACAAGGTGTGTTTATAGCTTGGAGGAACAGAGTGAGACATGCCATAGTCAGAATGAGTTCATGTGTGACTAAGACCATGAAGACAAGCCTTTTCCTCAATAACCTGTATTACTCTTACCAATCTTTATTTAGAAATTTTTTCCCCACCTTTTTTGTTTTGCCTGGCCACACAGTTCAAATGAGAAAAAAAAAGTAGCCGCCACATAAAATGTTGAATTTGGGTTTGTTCCAAAACCTATTGAGTTCCCTTCGGAGATAGCACTTTTAAGACATCATAGACACACTTCCAATGTGGAGGCTGTTCCAAAAGTGAGGTATGTTAATTATGCTGCCTCCTAAGATATCCCGTTTGCCAGATTCTGAAGTAGCACCGTATGTATCCTTCCCCAGGTAGGCGATCCCAGAATGCACCATGATGAGCTTGGTGGAAAAATAAATCCAAGATGGTGGACTAAGCAAGAAATGTACCATTATGAATATACTTGCAATCCAATCAATACTGAAAAAAATGGTTTAATATTATATAAAGCTGACTATTTGTCCCTAAATATGTGTATGCTATGCATATTTATGCTCATTAGAGGATCGTGTCTTTCCTCTCGCATCACCTGTGTCGAAATGTCTCTTGTGCTGCAGGTGTGTAGCGCTATATTAATAACGCGTGCAGTTGCTGCCTATGTAGCGCGTTCCAAATCAGTCTCTTATGAGGCTTCATTTTAGTTAGGATGCACCCATAGAATATAGCTGCCTGTATAGGCAGGAGTCAGCAAGGCAGCTCACTAAGTTTTGCAATAGAACCTTTATGACCAAGCAGAAGCCTCTACCAACCGGTAGCATCGACGGTGTCAAATCAAACCTGCAAGCAACAATTGGTAATCGACTGTGCGAATGTCACCTAAATAATATTTATGAGCATAGCTGATAAGGTTTAAATTGTGTACCACCAGCTTTTCAGATTCCCATACCCCTGTTACAAGAGTGTTTTACATGGCTTTTTGTTTTAATGACCAGGATGTTTGGTCACTGTTGGGCGGTTTTAGCTGAGAAAAATCAGCTTTGCATCATGTGGAAAATGCGTCCTAGCAGGATGTTGTCCTCGGCCTGCTCAAGAGCATTAAGTTCAAACATAGAGCCACGTCTGTCCATGTGCATAAATTCATTAGGACATATCTGGTAGATCATAATTTAGGTCAAGTGTTCAGAACATCGTCTCTCCTAGTCATGGGCTGTAAATTTGCAAGCAACTGTGGCGGAACCACATTTTATAAATCTCAGATTGGACAGCTGAAGGGTTTGTGGGTGTAGGGTCAGGTTGTATTTCTGACAAGCCCATCAAGTGAATCCAGACCATGAGGTGTTAGACAAAGTCTGGCACAACCCTGAGTGGCCGGAATACTTGCACTGACAGCTGTCACTTTTGCGTACGTCACAAAATTTTGAGAAAGCTGCAGTGGACTGTACTTGAGGCAGAGTTACCTCTAAGAAAATTTTCAATACAATTATAATGCCATGAAGTCAAAATGAATGATAGAAAAGATTTATAGTTGTTTTTTCACACCATTCAGAAAATTTAAGAAAATTGTTAACTTGGCATTATTATATAATTTTTCACATAGTCTAATTTTCAAAAGTTTGGACCACTCTGGATACAGCATTTAGTCACGGATAAGGACTTTGCAAGCTGTCTAGAAAGTTAAACTTCCATGGCAGCAAGAGTGCTAAGGTTGCTGGCTCTCTTTACTACATTGTGTTAATATTTTTGGACTTTGTAAACATTGGGGCGTTTTAACAGTCAAAGTATTTATCGGCTAACTGAAACCCTGTCTCAAAGTTAATTCCTTCCTCCTTGTTCTCAGACTTGTGTCCCTCAAAGAATGCAGACAAAGGATTTACGTTCCTGGTCTTGAGTCGACACTTTGCCCCAAAGTGTTCAATACACTCTTTAGAAGGAGAGATTCTAATGATTTTCTGTAGGAAATACTTTCTCAAAGCATCCAGGATTATTAAGAATATTAGGATAGCCGGTGCTGATGAGGCAACAAGAGAATCCATAAGCAAACACGAAATGTAATTGCAAGTATGTTTACCCTCACGGTTCTGGAATGCTTCCTGACTTCCCACAAAAGCTTGATTGAATGCGACGGAATTAAATGTGCGTTGATGTCGTTCGAAGACAGATTGAGGCCAATGGCTTGTTTTGCTTGACTGAAATGTTCAAGCTCAAACCTTGTTACAAACAGACCACCACTTCTTAGCTTGTAATGGAGAGTTTTTCCCTCAGTGGTATCGCTGTGTTTTTTATGTTCTGCCTGAGGTACTTTGGTCTTGGTTTAATTTGTATACCATTATAGCACTGAACCAAAGTAGTGATTTCTTCATTGTTAGCAATGCCAATGAAGTGAGTGGGGGAAGGGAAGATCATGGTTGGAAAAGAAACCATTATATTACTGTTGACACAGGCTTTTGTTAGAGCCTCCTCCCCTTAAAGGCTTGTCTAGTTCTTTGGAAAGTTTGATCATTATTTTGTGATTTTTATTACCCTTGCCAACCTGTTTGTGACAGACTTGCAGTTATGATGTTGTAAATTTGTGGCAAACAAGTCTATTTGCTACATGCAGCATGCATTTTCACACATGGATGAGCTTTGTGACCATGTTCAGCTGCGATCTTTCCACAACAAAACAATATTTTGTCTTGTTAATTAGTGGTATTAGTAAGACAAGGATCACTATTTTTACTACTCATACTTTGGATTAGGGATTTAAATAAACCCCTGACAATTTGTATTAAACTTAGACGCATACCGTTTGTGCTACGGACATGAATGAGCACATTTACATGCACGATTATGCTTAGTAAGCAGACAACCTGTGTGGTCGTGCAAACACAATAAACGGCTTTCCTCTATCATTGTAATAAACTGCATAAGCATAAACCGATCGACATGGGTAGATTTTTGCCCGTTTCCCTGATTTTGCATTGCATCTAAACCGGCGTTTATACTGGCGTTCTTACTGGCTTAATGTGTGCAAGTTGTTCGCATGCCTCTTTACATTTTGATGTTAAAGCAGAGAATAACTTGATTATTTCAAGTCTCCTGCAAACCCTGTGTTCTTGCTTTGTTTGATTTTTTTTTTTTTTTTTAAGTAAGCTTATTTTGGGAGTTATGAGCATGTTGGTGGGCTTGTAAACCGGTTCAATGATAGGCTACTTCAAATGGTGCGGCTTATTGAGAAGAGGTGTGTTTACTTTTCTAATTTATCAGACTTAAAACGGATGATAAAACAGGTGAAAAATATTGCAAAAAAACACCCTAGCATTGTAGCCATAAGTTTGGCAAGAGCAAGCACCACTCCCATTTTCTTTAGATTTTTTTTTTCTGTCCATACTAATAAACCTCATTCACATATACGTAAGCATTTTCATTACTGCAATAACATTTCAAGCTTGTGCAAGATTGTTTCATTTTTAACACTCCTGAATAAATGCAGTCATTCACTTAAAAACGTTCTTACTTAAACTCTCCTGAGCACAACATAATCTCCTGTGGTAGGCTAATATTTTGCAAACTCAAATGATCAAGCTTCCTGATGGCTGAAAGAGGCGACACGAGGATTTATGCTTGATTTATATTCATTTGTACTATCTTGCCACTTCTGAAACACTTGCTGTTGTCTGGATTGATCCTTCTAAATCAATTATGAATAAATATTCCATGAGACATGGCCATCTGCTTTACAATATGTTTCCTTAATGTTGCTCTAAACCCTTGTGATCATTGCTTAACATAAAGATAATTAGGCAGAATTTTGTACAATTACAAATTGGTTAATTCACTAAAATGTTTTTTTAAAGGAGTAGTTTATCCAAAAATAATAAGTTGAACTGAAGAACCTGATCAGTCCAATTTCGTATCTAATATGTGTGACTGTATGTAGTTTAAATTATATGTATTACTTTTATAATTTAATGGTGCTTTTGTATTTAAGCTTATAATCTGCAGTCCCATTTAATGCAGTTGACCCTTCACTAAGCTTTGTCCCCATTGCTTATGGTCGCTCACTCTGTCAAACTCTGAAGAACTTCCCATATCCAAATGAATGGAAGATTGCCGTCAATGCTGTGTTTTTTGGCAAAATATTCTCTTAAATGGAATGGATAATATGCTTAAGTGAGCTGGAATGAAAGGAACACTACAAGACCTATTTAACTGACGTTTATTGTAATAGAAGTTATTCAATTATACAGTAATTTGATTTGAAAATTGTGAAGCAGAATAAAGGCAAATGATTATTAGTTGCTTGAAAAGTGAAAAAAAAACAATTTAATAGCGATTACACACTTGATAACATTGAGTAAACGAACAGAACATAGCATCTCATAGCACACACATTTTAATGCTGTGGACTCTTTATTTACTATAGCTTTAACCATGACCTGAATCAATATTTAATTCTTTTGGGAATGAGGAATGACACAGTTTAATCCATAGTATGCTCTTCACATTTTTGGGTGAACTAACACTTTAAATGAGTCCAAATGACATAAACATTATACTATACTGTATATTGCAAGTGTTCTGAACCCATTTGATCCCAAATATCTAGGCCTAATATTTAGCAAAATCAAATAGTGCAGCAAGGAAGTACAGAAAACATTAGTTGTTAATACCACTAATTCATGTTTTAAAGGATCGTACCAAGAATGGAGTTGGGAGTGCAAATCTCTTCACCTGCTGTGTTGATGTGACCTAATACACACATACACACACCGTTAGTTTGTAGTAAACAGATTTTTTAACTGTTATGTCAACTAAGTTATTTCATAGATTGTCACTTCTTAAAATGAAAAGTACTTACATCTGTGAAAAGGAACATTGAATCATCCTTTTCTTTCAAGCAAGTCATCAAATAGGTTTCTGGATAAACAGTGGCTCAGAGGCTCAAGCCTGTGCGCAGATAGATTTCTAAGAACATTTTATGATTTCTTAAAGTGTGATGAAAGGGATGACCTCAGTCATCATAATTTTACAGTTACCGGTTGTACATTCATGTACAAATTCATGTTCTTCCGACACCGTCTGCAAGCTGTGTTCTCTCTCTTATCTCTCTCTCTGGAGAACATAAATTATTTGAATAAGTAAACTTCAGGTTTTCTGTGGTTTCAGAACCGTTTGAAAAGCACCTTATTTTCTTCCTCCATATACTGAATCAGAAGTAGGGCTGCAACTAACAGTTATTTTGATAATCGATTAATCTAACGATTATTAGAACAATTGTTCGGCTATTTTGCGATTATTGCGATGATTAATCATTAGCTCTTAACCGATTATTCCTTGTGCCCCGACTTAAAAGGTTGTATTAAATGTGCTTACTAAAAATAAAGAGAAAAAAATCATTCACTGAGTTAAATGGGGAAAACAAACTTTTTATTAAGTTTAATTCAGTAAAGAAATTCACTGCAAAATAATCATCTTGTTATCAAGTGTTTTTGTCTTGTTTTCCATTTTAAAAATGCCTAAAAATCCTTAAAACAAGATACGTGTTGCTTCTCAAAAAATTTAAGATATTTAGACTTGTTTTAAGAGTTAAATGTAAGTGTTTTTTCTATATAAGTGTATTTTTTCACTTGTTTGTACTTCAAGTGCAGTAAAGACAAAATATACTTATATTCAAGATCTATTCTCTAAAAGCAAGTCTAAATATCTAATATGCTGCTTCTCAGGTAAATGCATCTTTTTTTTTTTTCTTAAGGATTTTTGATATTTTAAAATGTTTGTATTTTTATTATTATATTCAACATTCTCAAATATTTTTTTTTTCTTCTGCAGTATAGCTGCTAAAGAAAATGTACATTGTTTTAAAGGAGTTTTAGATATTTATATTGGAAAACAAGCCAAAACAAAAGCAAATCAAAAACATATTTTGTTGCAGTGTATAATGGGGCGAAGACTACCCTCTGTCACCTTTCTGTTCACTTCAATCCATATATAACTCACACAAAAAAAACCCCCCTCTTCTTATTAATAAAGCTGCGCATTGGCAATTTTCTTCACGATAAGAAATGCACAGTGACATACATTATGATTCAATAAATCCATCACGTTATAATATAGTTGCATTAAGCATGTGCGTTCGAGGAATGAGCGTCCCTGAGACAGTGTGCCTAAGCCGGGTGAAGTTTCAATCTAGTTTGCCAAACTTGATTGCGCAACCTTAAAGCCCAGGGTCCCCCCGGGCATTGGCCCTGTCAATAATCCATCCCTGCCCAGCATAGGCATAATAATGTACATATAGGCTATACAATTTATATTACAGTTACATGGTGATTCAAAATCAAAGTCTCCACTAGCTAACTACTTGTAGCTAATCTTACGCTGAAGTTTTACATGAGGGGAAAATCACTTTAAACTACAAACACATTACATAAAAACAGGCACAAATTGCCTCAGCAACATTTTTGAGTGGTTCCAAAAGTGGTCACAAACATAGAACCAGCAATGAGTCCTTGCTGTTAATTGCACACAAATGCTGGTTGACAAAAATCCTCAATTTCCGAATGTTGAAGTTTAGAAGGAAGTTAACGTCGAAAAATCGATCTGCGCTCTACCATGGGTAAAGACAGCATAGTGAAGCCTGAGGCAATTGGGAAGTCTTGCGTATTGTGAGAACACCTTTATAATTCAATAATATTTTAAAGATTTTTAAAGAATTAAAAATATTTCAAATTGATAATATGAGAGAATTAAATGGCAGAAATACATCAGCAATATCCCCTTACGTCTTTCAGCGCGAAAAATACTGTCCTGTTATTGCTCAATTTTACTGTATTTGGATTTACAGTAAATTAATAATGCTGTATTTTAATACCACTAAGAGTATGTTTTCCCACAATGCTACTGTAAAATACAGCTTGCTGTGTAATTACTCTACAGTAATAAACTGTTCATAATACAGTAAAATATGGCCCACAATAACACGGTCATAAAGCAGCATACAGGATTACTCACAAGGCTACCCAATGACATCATGAAAGAACTCATGTGATTAACAGACTGAAAAGCACCCCAAAGCCAAGACCAAAAACACTCAACTGATCCCAGTTCTTGCTCTGGTATCTCTCAGCGATTGGTCTCACCTGTCACTAAGGCATTTTGGGGTAATAACCACCACATGGTTCTATCTTCGGATTAGCATGCTTTACGAAGAGACCCTGTTGGGATGGCTAGAGACAGATTTTACAGTTGGCTTGGATGATTTGTCCCTGTGCAAATGTACAAGACAAGTGTGCTAGAACAACAAAGTTGTGCATTGTGGGTTTAGTCGAGTAATATTTGGAAATCCGAGCGAGAGCAGCTGCCAGCTTTCCTGATGTTGCTACAGGGTTGTCATGGTTGCCGTCATTGGACAGTCCAAAAAACTAATTTAGCTAGCTCTGATAAATGGAGGCCTTTTTTTTTGTTTTACCTATTTAAAACCTTGGCTTCTCAGGCTAAAAACTACTCATAATTGAAATAATTTAAACTGAACTCTAGGGGTGGGCAATATACTGTAAGCAAACAGGTACATTGCAATATTTCTTTTTTTTAAATGTTTTGTCAATAACAATATATATCCCAATATAGACCTACACATTTTTAAGGCAAATGATTGAAAAGCTACTTAGAAAACCATGTCCAATGTAATGGTAGAATTTAAATGAAATTTTATCTATACTTGAATCTTTTTAATTTCTCGGCATAATAGTAAAAAGAAACTCTTTAACACACTGTATTTGTTTTATATTTAGCCTTCCATTTTGATACTGGAAACCATTTGCTGTCTATTTATTGGATATAGATGGTGAGACGGGAGAGAAATGCATTTTTCATTGCAAAAATACAGCAAAAGTGGATCACATAGCTTGGTGGTAAAATGTTTGCTATATGAGAAGTACAATGGCTTAAAATAGATGGTTTTGAGGAAGGGAATTTGAGCTGAGAGTCTATGCACACTGACAAACTGTCACTCTCGAAATAAATGTTTTTTTGTGAACGAGAATTATCCTTTTCGGGTGAACTACTTCAAATTCTCAGAATGCTAAAGATGGATAAGCCTTCAGAAATGTTACTATTCCTGTCTTTATTTCCATATGATTAATGTAGGTACTTTGTCCATTCCCTCAGAGGCTGTATGCCATTGGTTGCATGTGTCAGATATGATCAGAGGTGACCAGAGGTTAAGATGTGGGTTATTCCAGATAGCACACTGGCACTGGTGACAATTGTTTGGGAAAGGAGGTGCCATCAGCTACTGTCATAAGCAGTATTCTGTGTGTAGTGCACAATCGAGTAAACTCGCTTGCGATTGCTCGCACTACACACACTCTCAAAGCTACACCCTGGCTTTAGAGGATGGTGGAGATCTCCTCCTCAAGAATCAGTAGTCTGCATTTTAGGTGTCTTGGAAAACATGTGTTAGAGTTCCCGCAATGTAATTGGTTTGTTATACCGCGAACAATCTAGGAGGCATAATGAGCACTTTGTGCCCTGAAGAGATGGATGAAAAAATAGGAAGGGCAGATTTTGGAAGCACTTGCTGAAAAAAAAAATAAAGGAGGCAGGTGTTCTAAGAATAGGCACCAATTTATTTTGATCTTCATCTGTGCTTGTATGTCAGAATTGAGGGATTTATATATTGGCCGGGCATGTGTGTGTCCACCCCATGTGTCAGACCTCCTCCAGGAAACCAAGATGAAGCTCAGCCTGACACTTCCTTCTGGGGGCAACATCTCCCTCAGTTTTCTGTGCAGTGTGACGGGGGACATCATCAGGCAACTTATTATACCACAAGTGTGGCATGGCCTGATTTTAAGTGACAAGCTGAGCCTTAGGTCATTGGAACTGAATCTGGGCATATTAAGCCCTAGCTTTCCCTTCGTCGCTTGTTAGTTTGCTCGCTGTGCACTGCCAGTGCTCTATATGCTTCACTGACTTGCATAAGCTCTCGCCAATGTACATATTCTAGTTTGGGGTTACAGCAATGGTCGGAGGTTGTTAAGCCTTGTTTATGTTTTGATATGTGCGGAAGGCATACAAAATGGCATTAATTGTACATCGTAGAAGGTATCATTAGTGATTGGATTCTTAAAGTCAACATGAAGTCCGAATTGACCCTATTTACTTTCTTAATGAACTCTCCTGGTCTTATTTTGTACGATACATCAGTGCATTTTTACAAAGAAAAAAAAAACAGCTTTTGACGTGACCTTATTTTTTTATTCACTTTTTGTTAATCCAGTCAATTACTGATGGATAAAATCCAGGCTCACCCTACATTTATTTTTCTTGTTGAATATCCTGTTTCACTCAAATGCATCGCATTATGGAATTAAAATGGGTTATGACACGGTCATTAAATAAAGATAGGCTACTGTAATTATAGTATGCTGTCATGGGCTCTGTTCCGAACCTTAGTGAGCTGCTATGCTGTCTACATATGCTTATCCTAACTGAAATTAAACCTTACTAGTGACTGAATGATACACTCTTCATAGGCAGCAACTCTGATAATGGTCAAGCCTGCCACACAATTCATGTTCCTCATGTGAACTGCACGCAACTCGAATATATAATCTGGTGTGTTAGCACCATGGCATACACTTATATTTGGTGAAATAGAGACTCTGTGAATCCTAGTTTAGCATGTTGCTAAACTAATGGACTGATACTCTAAACAGCACAAGAAGTATACAGTACACGCAAATATTGGGTAGAATAATAGATTTTTTATTAGATATAGCTGTTTTGCCATCTTTTCTATATAAAAAAGTAGTTCTACTTTAGTACTTTTATTCTTTAAATATACAGTATATACTTTAGAACTGACAGTTTTCTTGAGCCACCAAGGAAGGCAACAGGGTTTATTTTCATTATTCAGAGAAGAACATAAGAATTTAATTAAATCAATTTAGCCTGAAAAGTCACATCCCTTTGTGAGTGATTTAGGATCCTTCAAAAAGCTCCTACACTCCGTCAGTAATGCTTATATAGGTCATTGTGTTCACAGAGTGCCGTGCACAGCCATTGAGGTGTCCTCAACAGATAACACTATTTTGAGTCAGGCCCCGTAATGCATATTTACCCTGTAAACGGCAGGGCCTTTTCACTTAGAGATGGTCTGTTTGTGTTCAGGTCCACTGAGCAAAGTACAACTGATGACATGTAGTCAGGATATGTGATTGTGTGCAGAGCTAGAAGTTCCTAGTTCCCATTTGAGTGCGTTCATGGTGATGACATTCTGCTTTGGTCTGCCTTGATTCAGTGGGTCCACAGAATTTGTACAATTAGCATTTATGAAGCTTGCATTGAAAAAGTGCCTGGAATAATTAATGGAAGAGGTCTGATGTAGTTTATGAAAAATTGCAGGTTTCTTCCCCTAAATAAAAAATTATTGATGGTATCTGATGGCAATACAATGGTACTGAATGACTGCCAAATTTATATACCATGGTGGTGTGTACATGACTATGTAACAATAAAAGGTGATTATTATGGTATATTTTGTCATTGAATGTCATCTTTCACATTGGTTTCGATTGAATTAAATGCTTTGTTGCTTTTAAACAATTTATATTTTTCCTTTCAACACCCCCCCCCCCCCCCCCCCCCCTTTTCACCAACATATTGGATCGTCTTGTAGCAGGGGTCAGCCAAAGGTAGAGCACTCATTTCTGCCACATTCAAATCATGAAAATACTAGTTTTGTATGAATTAAATGAAATGCAAAGCAGATATTTATTTACTCATTGCTTTCTATTTTTGTCAAGGTCTTCGCCTACGACTACTGTTTTTGGTCAATGGATGAGTCGGAAACGGAGAAGTTTGATGGTTAGTTCCTGGAAGCACTTTAACTACCAACCTTTTTGTTTATTTCTTGGTGCAGTACCAAGTATCCACCTGTATATTCTGTATCTTCCACCTGTTTATTCTGTATCTTCATGATGGTTCTTGTGCTGAGGGTTTTGTTGGCAAATCAAGACCTTTAGCAAAAAGTTTTTCAGGACATGAACGCTGTCACCTTGCGTTTTAAGGTTTTAAAAGTAAAGTTCTTTAGGACAAGTGATTGATTTCAAGAATTCTGACTCTAAATTATTTATGTATGTTTATGCAAGCCTATTTTTTCTTAAGATTGATCATATTTACATATTGTTAGCAAAGCTTTGATTGACAGACTCGACTGTGTTTTCTGTTGCAGTACTTCAAGACTTCTAGGTTAATTATCCTTCGATCGTGTTTCTGCAGGTCAAGATGTAGTGTTTCAGTGCCTTGGGGAGAGTCTTTTGCACAACGCCTTTCAGGGTTACAATGCCTGTATTTTTGCATACGGGCAGACTGGTGAGTAATGCTTTATATGCAGTTACCTTTTTTTTTAAAGGTCACCATGAAATGGCATTGTACAAGCATTTTCATTGTTATAATGTGCTTTAATGTATAGAAATCGGCCAATAATTGATTTTAGTATACTTACTTTATTTTTTAAATATTCATAGGCAAATATTCATTCATATATATATAATTTTTGTTCTTGTAGTGTAATGATTATTTAGTTACCAAAGGCACAAATAAATGGATCATTAAATATTGGTTCTGCATATTGCTTATCAGACATTTAATACAGTAAACATAAAATTAATTGTATTGATTGTAAAACATCTATATGGGCCGATCTCTAATAATGCATGTCCGATTGAAGAAAGAATGCAGGATGTGACTTGATTTATTAATTTGGATTTGTCTGGATTATGAA
This sequence comes from Moxostoma hubbsi, assembly GCA_032164185.1. Taxonomy (NCBI): domain Eukaryota; kingdom Metazoa; phylum Chordata; class Actinopteri; order Cypriniformes; family Catostomidae; genus Moxostoma; species Moxostoma hubbsi. The sequence goes on from JAVLUX010000023.1 coordinate 8,043,609, forward strand.
AAGTGGAGAGGCGGAGCAAGTTTTTACATTTGAATGAAAAATTACAAGAGACCTTTTTTTTTTTTTCTTGCTTTGGAAAAATGTGTGCCGATTAATTGTTTAAGACAAGACCTGGAATGGGTATAAAGAAAGCAAATAGGTGTTATGAGATTATTTCCCTTTTTGATGTCATTTCTCCCAGGCTCTGGGAAGTCATACACCATGATGGGTTCGGTGGACCAGCCTGGTCTAATTCCCCGCCTCTGTAGCTCTCTGTTTGAACGGACCATCCAACATCAACGGGAGGAGGAGAGCTTCACCATAGAAGTCTCTTATATGGAAATCTACAACGAGAAAGTCCGGGACCTGCTGGATCCCAAAGGGTGAAGGCTATTGTGTCTTGTGTTTAATCTCTGAGCTTTGCTCTAATGTTGATATTGATCTAACAGAACTTCTGTTTGCCTTGATTCCGCAGGAGTCGGCAGGCCTTGAGAGTGAGAGAGCACAAAGTTTTCGGGCCTTATGTTGATGGACTGTCCAGGCTGGCAGTAGAAAGTTACAAGGTATGGAACCATTTAGTGTAAAATATCTAAAAAGCTTTTACTTTGTTAATGGTGGAATGAGATACTCTGTGCAATCATAGGTCACATTCCCACCCAGAAATAGTGTGTAGTTGTCTTCACCTTTTAAAGCATGTTGGAGATTCTAATCATGTCCTTTTTCAAACCTAAAGGACATTGAGTCCTTGATGTCTGAGGGGAATAAATCTCGCACCGTGGCTGCCACCAATATGAATGAAGAGAGCAGTCGTTCTCATGCTGTTTTCAATATCATCCTCACACACACACTGAAGGATCTGCATTCAGGGGTAAGGACACATTTACACACATGCCATTCTGAAGCTCAGAACTCCTTTCCATAGATTAAGATTTCAATGCAAGATAGAAAAGTGGAAAACAACTTAAATGGGAAGCATTTTGCTCTTTTATAGCAAAAAAAAGTGCATTCATAGTGCATTAACTAATGTTATCTAATACAATCTTCGATTTTAAATATGTGTGTTTAAAGTAACATTAACTAAGATTAATAAATGTTTTCTAAGCATTGTTCATTGTTAACTAATAATAACTAATGTTAACAAATGGAACCTTATTGTAAAGTGTTACCCATTTATTTTTGTCTCTGAAGTGCACTTAAAATGCTAGTCAATATTTCTTGCAGCAAAAAAATTTAATATAAGTTTAATTAAGTCTTAAAACTTAACGTCTTAATATAGTTTTGCATGGCCGTTTTCCATTCTCTCTCTGACAATCAGGTGCGATGTTTTAATCTCTTTTATGTGAAACTTGATAATGAGTGACAGGATATTGTTTGTTTCTGGTTTGCTGGGTTAAGATGGGATTTTGGGATATCATGGCTGGTTGAGAAACACATTTAGAATAAAACTGGTTGTTTATGTTTTCTGTATGTTAGGGATGCACCGATTCCGATATCAGAAACCGCAGTATCGGCCAATCCCAATTTTTTTTGCATAATCAGTTTAGAATATCTTTACATTATTGTGTGGAACTAGTTGGGTGTGCTCTTTAATGTGTATAGCAACACAAACCTTTAACTACACATTATTTCAATATAAGTGTATAGCTCATTAAGAAACACTTTATTATTAACTAGTATACTGGATAATAAAGCAGCAAAATTAACAGTAATTCCAATATAAGTAATCAGTTTTTTTGTTTTTGTAAAAAATGTTCAACTTGTATCTGGACTTTTTTTGGAACCCATTCAACTTAAATATTATGTCCTGTATGTGTCTGTTTATAGCCAAGTTCACAGTAGTTTAATTCACTTCTTATTCAAATTCTGGTAAAATGCACCTCCAGTGCCGTTCTAAATGCATATTAAAAATGAACCGAACTATTGAGCATCTACGTCTGAGATATTGGTCATGAGTAGAGCTCAAATATTGCGCACCGCGTTAGAAGCGCTGGAGCTGCTTGTGCATTTATATATTTACTTCTTAAACGAAGCCTTTTGTGATTCACAGAGCTATTACACGTCTTCAAGTGGCTTTGAATAAAATGAGTCATATGAACTACTTTAATGGTTCTTTTTTTTTTGAGCTTGACAGTAACGAACATGACCAACACGAAGATTTTGCAGAGCCTTCATGAACTAAAGCGAAGGACAGAAAGAAGAGGAAGGCTAAGAATGAGTCATAGTGTCCAGCCCTTATGAACAAATGGATGGATGATACTCAAATACTGCTGTCAGCCTGTTCTGTTCAGTTTTGGCACAGTGTTTTTAATTAGGCTTTTGGCCCACTCTTGCTTTTTGTTTAATCAACTTTTGATTATTACATGTCATTTACTAGTTGTAATATAACCTGAGCCTTTTCTTTCGATTTATTCATTCATCTCAATTATTTATTATTTAACATCTAGCACCTTTTTTTCTATGCTTTTCTATCAAAACAGACCTGCAACCCATTTTTTGGTCACGACCCACCAGTTGAGAACCATTACTTTATAGCACACTGTGGGCCTTGGAAACATTCCCTTATCGGCTTCAACATGAATGCAGAGAGTGCACACGCAAATGTCAGGGAAATTAATGAATAAATTACAGAGTGTCCGATTTCAGACGTCAGCTGATCTCCTTGCGCTCTGTCCAGGTGTCACTGTGCCTTTCTTTTGTGCCTAATCTCACAATCACCTGATGCAACTCTTTTCCAGCTCCTAATCTATAATTCAGCACAGCCGGGACTGTGCTGGTCACTCAACATGTGTGTCATGCAAGACTACAGCATAGAACTAAACTTAGTACGGTTTCAAATAGAGAACAACTCCGAACACCGACATTTTCAGTGAAATTGGTTACGGAAGTATTTTTCCCATTCATATTCTCCATTGGGATTTCAAATAGCCATTTATAAGCTAAAGTTTAAGCCAAACCAATGAGCTCTGATATGTATCTTAACATTAAAAAAATGTATTTGATGCAAAATATTATATAAAAGGCTTAAAGACAAAGGTACCCCACTATGTACTGTTTCGTGCTACTCTTCTGATGAAGCATAGTAAATGACATTTTCAAATCAGAAACGGAGGTGCTGTATAAAGATATTGAATTGTGGTCATTTTGTAAAAATAATGTTTTTTAAGTTTATTGTAACATTTTTAGATATTTACAAATATATAGTTTGAGAGTTTAGGGAGGCCGAATTGATTGTTCTTTGTAATACTTTTCTGTGAGTGAGCAATTGCTTAAATCACAGCCCTTTTACCACTATTGAAGTTTTCTTGATATTATTACTTTTCTCTGATTGGTGGATCTCTCTTCGGGATTATGGGTAGTGTACGTCTTCACCTACAATTTTGTTAAAAAAACAACCATTGAAATCAACTGATTAAGAGTTGTACAGAAGTATAATACCATGGATTTAGAAACTCAGAGCTCAGGTAGGTCTAAACTGAATGTTGTATATGTAATCGTTCAAAATCTGTTTCTAGAGAAAATGAATGGGAGTTTTACATCCAGAACCTGACTATTGCACTATATAAGACATAGCTATAACTACGTTTCCATCCAAGAGTTTTTTTGCAACAAAAAGTGTAGCGCATCAAAAGGTTTACTGATATAGCTGATGGAAACACAAATTATTGCTAAAATAGTAAAAGTGTCAACATAATATTTTTCCATTTAACTCTAGCGCATAAACTCTGTCAATACTTCAAATGTCATGAAAAACTGGTTTGGAAACACTTTTTGTCGAGAAAATTGCCATTAACGCAAAAATATAGTGTCACTTGACAGTATTTACCCCAATCGTTTGCCTGTATTTATCATGACGACAAGAAAAACATCCTTGAAAGCCAATTTATTGTACATGAAGCATTACTCGCACTGTTATGGATTGGTCTTTACGGCATACCTGCACAGATCCGAAGCTGCAAACACATCTGCATCATGACACTTCCAGGAGTGCCAACACAAATACCTCTCATGCACCTGTCCTCGACAAATGCATAAAGAACAAATGAATGGCCACTCTTTGCAATTAATTTAATTGCGGTAGCCATCCATTTATTTATTAAAGTTTCTTTTCAACACCATTCAAAATAATAGACAGCAGTCATGGATTTAGCCCACAATACAAAAAACATATCATTTCTGTGCACAAAGATGTTTTAAATTAAAAATAAATACACAAAACTAGGGGAAAAGCTTCAGGGTGCTTTTTTGAAACACTAATGTAGCACGATTCAATAAAATGATTGTTTAGCTTTTGAAAAATCCCGGCAAAATTCCCTGTATTAAATTTTATAAGTTACCAAACTAATAAAGCATTAAATAAAAAAATAAATTACAAAATGAAAAAATAATATTGTTAGGCCTATATAATTGCCTTTTCTTTACACAAACTTAAATTAGCCTTACCCTGTTCTGTAGATGAAAAAAGTCGGCGGATTGACATTCTCAGAATGTTCTACACTTTTATCAAGACTATAAACTTTCAGAACTATTTATCCAATGCTGAGTTCACTTTCAGAAAACTAGCTTTTAAATATTTTAAATCTAACCGTCTTTACATCGGATCGCATTTGCTGGGCTTCTTCAGAAAATGTATATTGCGTTCAAATAAATTTTAGATGACAAACAAGTTCAGTTAGTCATTAAAAGTTGCTGGAAAAATATACGGGATATAATGCAGCCGTGATGTCAATGCTTTAGATGATTGTTCAAAATAGCCTATTGAATATCAAGAATGTATCATATGTAAACCGTTTTACTTTAATAGCTGTACACACAGCATATGCACATTGATGGATGGTCCTTACACTAAGACCAATATTACAGTCCTATAAGAAGGGCAACAGCTCCCTTTTGATTGCAATTCCTCATCTTCTGATTGCATTTATTTGCCAAATTAAAATGCCTGTTAGCTGGCCTATTTCAATGAATTGTCTCAATACTCTCCCCATTTTACCAAAACTTTGGGGGCTAGTAAGAGATTTATTTACTATATACTCGTTCAGAATGCAAAGCTCCCTCCCCAGTCCACCCAGCACATATATGCAAACTAAGCTGCTGAAACAGCTCATTTGGAACATGTCATGGTTATGGTGTCAGATGCCCACGTTTACATATCAACACCAAATCAATATTCAGCAATTTCCCTGTGGTGGTAGTGTTCATTTTACATGCGACAAAGGTAGCCAATCATAGCAGAGGTCATTGACCTAAAAAGTCTTTGATAACAGCTGGGTTTTACTACTGAACCTTTAAGGACTCAGGGAGGAGGTGCCAAATGGTCAATGTAAATAGGTTTATGTAAAAATAAATGACCAGTGTTTTTGTAAGAAACCTTGACAAACTGTAAAAGGGAACTTAAAGAAACAGTTCACCCTAAAATAAAAAGTCTGTCTTTGATTTCCCACCCTGATGTCGCACCAAGCTCATATAACTTCTGTGTTTCATCTGTGGAACACAGAAGGTGAACTTATAAAAAGTCTTTACGTGGTTATTTGCCAGAATGCAAGAATAGTCACTTTGGTCTTTAAAGCTTGAAAAAGCTTCATACAAAACTGTATAAGTAATCAATACAACTCTGATATATGCAGTATATCTCCATGCAGCTCTTGCCTGGTTGCCCGCTAAAGCTAAGCAGGGTTGAGCCTGGCCAGTATGTGGATGGGAGACCTCCTGGGGAAAACCAAGGTTGCTGCTGTAAGTGGTATTAGGGAGGCCAGCAGGGTCTGTGTGGGTCCTAATTCCCCAGTATAGTGATGGGGACACTATACTGTTAAAAAAAACACTGTTTTTCGGATGAGACGTTAAACCGAGGTCCTGACTCTCTGTGGTCATTAAAAATCCCTGGTGTCCTGGCCAAATTCCCCCCATTGGCCCATATCTATCATGGCCTCCTAATAATCTCCATCCCTGAATTGGCTACATCACTCTACTCTTTCTTCGCCACCAATAGCTGGTGTGTGGTGGGCGTTCTGGCGCACTGGCTGCCGTCACGTCATCCAGTGCTGCACACTGGTGGTGGTTGAGGAGATTCCCCCTATACTATGTAAAGTGCTTTGAGTGCCTAGAAAAGGATATATAAATGTAAGGAATTATTATTATATTCAAAGTCTTTTGAAGTGATGGCCAAATGTGTGACATGATGTCATGATGTTTGGCCATGTATAGCTTTGAAAGACTTTGATTATAGTACATGAATCTTATAATTTACTTTTCTGTGCTGTATTATTATGTTTTGGGGCCCTTTTACGAGTTGACAAGTTATTGACTTGGCCAACATATTAGATTTTTTGTGCTTTATTAATGATTTGATTTGAGAGTGAATGCCTACTTACCTTTCATTCTATATATCGGGAAAAGTGATCGTATGGTTTAGAAGATTTGGAATGTAGAGAGTAGATTGAGTAAATAATAATCCTTTTTGTTTCTGGGTGAACTATAAATAAATAAATTGCTGCAAAGTGTTGATTAGATCCCCTTCATATAGCAAAAAAAATAACTGTGGCTCTATATGGAGTATATTGTGCATGTGGAGCCAGAAGCCTTTGCATTAGAACAACAAAGAGACCCCTTGTATGGCACTGTAATCTCAGTCCTGCCCCTCCCCCCACGTCTTTCCATATCCTCTCCTCTGCTCCTCACTCACATCTGTCTGCCTCTCCTCTCAATTAATCCTCATCTGTGATGTGTGTGTGGGGGGGGGGCGTAGAGTAAGGTCGGATGCTGGGCCTTATAAAGGAGCCCCACCCACATACTGTTCCGGTGCTGTGCAATAGTCAGTAGAACAATGGATGCTTGTCTATGGCCTGCCATAGCCTCTCTTACCATTGTTCCTTTGTAGTATAGGACTGCCCACCAGAATATTTCCAGCATGGGCATTCATACACTAATTTAAAATTTAAAGACTTTTCCCCGGGTTTTTAAGGACAAGCACTGTCAGGCATGGAAATGTTCAGAAGCGAGAGATGACTGTCTTTTTTTTCTCGAATTGTTCACTCATGGCACATTTAGTTCGCTGGCTAAAGTGACTGGCCCATGTTTTTAGTGATGCAACCTTTTCCTATCTGTCTCTCTGGCTATGTTCAGAATGGGATACTACTACTCATAATTCTGTAGTATGAGTTCTATACAGAGTAAATCAATTATCTTGATATGGTAGGTGGATTTAGGTGGTTTTAATGTTTTTATGTTAGCCACAACATTAAAACCACCTGCCTAATATTGCGTAGGGCCCCCTCGTGCCGCCAAAACAGCTCTGACCCGTCGAGGCATGGACTCCACAAGACCTCTGATGGTGTCCTGTGGTATCTGGCACCAAGATGTTAGCAGCAGTCCTGTAAGTTGCGAGGTGGGGCCTCCATGGACCAGACTTGTTGGTCCAGCACATCCCATAGATGCTCAATTGGATTGAGATTGAGAGTTTGGAGGCCAAGTCAACACCTTGAACTCTTTGTCATGTTCTTCAATCCATTCCTGCTAAAGTTTTACAGTGTGGCAGAGTGCATTATCCTGCTGAAAGAGGCCACAGCCATCATTGTATCTATGAAGGGGTGTACGTGGTCTGCAACAATCTTTAGGTAGGTGGTACATGTAAAAGTAACATCCACATGAATGCTAGGACCGAAGGTTTCCCTGCAGAACATTGCCCAGGGCATCAAACTGCCTCCGACGGCCTGCCTTCTTCCCATAGTGCATCCTGCTGCCATCTCTTCCTGAGGTAAACGACACACACGCACCTTGCCGTCCACATGATCTAAAAGAAATGTGATTCATCAGACCAAGCCACCTTCCAATGTGGCCATTGTAGGGGCATTAATCGGTGGACAGGGGTAAGCATGGGCACTCTGACCGGTCTGCAGCTACGCAGCAAGCTGCGATGCACTCTGTGTTCAGAATCCTTTCTATCATGGCCAGCAATGTTTTTCTTAGCAATTTGAGCTACAGTAGCACTTTTGTGGGATCGGATCAGACGGGCTAGCCTTCGCTTCCCACTTGCATCATTGAGCCTTGGGCGCACGTCTTTGATAAGCTTTTCAAAAGGGTTATAAAGAGTTGCGGTGATGAATTACTCGGCTGAGTTTTCACATTCTTGATTGACACACTGCACCTGTGTGCACAGCTGTTTCTATGAATGCACGCACAGACTGCCCGCCACATGAAATATCAGTCACATGAAACATTCTCATGAAACATCAGCTATGCTCAGTTATTCTTTGTTGCATCCTTTTGCAACATCCTTTTATTTCGCTCTCTAACTGTGCTTCAGCAATACAGAGAGCTACCGTGAATTCTTGGGAAAATGCACATTTGATAAGATATTGATAAATGTATTTTTGATGATGAAATCATAATGCTGGCTGCAAAAGATGGCTCGGGCCGCATGTTGAGTAGCTCTGGTCTTTGAAAATAGGTGGAAAATTACCCATTAAGATCTAAAGATATTTACCTTTAAATATTTTCCTGTCTTTAGATATTTAAATACCTGCATTTAATATCAGTTGCAATTAAAATTTTTCTCCTTTTTTAAAACTAACTTTTTCTTCACCAATTATATCATCAGACTGGTAAGAGTTGAACGTTTTTACAAAATGTTATCAAAATGGCCAAATACCTTGATTCCTCTTTTGAAAATGCATGATATATCCTGTGACCACAGTATACCATACTATTAGAGAGGTTTTTGGTTGCACAGTTTGTATATTTATACAAAATATTGCATACTTACAAAAAAAGTACTCGGTCTATACTGTGACGTATTCAGAAAGTACTAAGCCAGTATTCAACTTCGAACCACTAATTTCTCCCATTTCTGTCTTGTTTTTTTTACTCTTTCTTTCTACAGACAAGTGGTGAAAAGGTTAGTAAGTTGAGTTTGGTGGACCTGGCAGGAAGTGAGCGAGCTGCTAAGACGGGCGCTGCAGGCGAGCGGCTCAAAGAAGGCAGCAACATCAACAAGTATGCAAGCTCTGGACTCTTTCTGCACATCTGCACATCCATGTTTTTGTTTATGGATCTTGTTTTGGTCCTAGTCCTCTTTTCGGGTGGTGAGAGAGGCATCTTAAAGGAAAAGTTTAAACAAAACTGCAAATTCTGACTTTATTTATTCAGACGCTCATGCCGTTCCCAACCCATATTACTTTTATTTATTTTTTTCCCCATATAACACAAAAGGAGATGCTAGGCAGAATGTAAGCCTCAGTCACCATTTACATTAATTGGATGGAAAAATTATGCAGTGAAAGTGAGTGGTGACTTTTTCCACAGAATGTCATAAGGGTTTGGAACAACATGAGTGTTAATGGTAGAAGAATTAAAAATTTTGGGTCCGGTATCCCTTTTAAATGTCACTGAATATTTGAGTCACCACAATTTTTTATTTTTTGGCACTGAGGCATTTCAGTTGCCTCTCAGCTGAGGAAAATCAGATGTGTGAAAAAAATTAATCTGGAGAAGGCTTTTGGCCTGGCATTGCATACTTTTCTGTTTGATGAGTTGCTCTTTCCTCTTCCGTTTGTTTTTCACCTCTTATTTTTTTCCCCTTTCTCTTTCTTCCCTCTCAACACATGGAAGATCTTTAACCACTTTGGGGTTGGTGATTTCAGCGTTGGCAGACCAGGGCGCTGGAAAGAACAAGAACAAGTTTGTTCCCTACAGAGATTCAGTGCTCACATGGCTGCTCAAGGTACAAACACTCATTCTGTCCAGTAAACACAAGAGAGGGGAATTTTAACAGTATTTTTAACAGTTCTTCCAGTCCTCTATCCAATGCCACTCTCACACATTCGGTATGCTTGTCTACTCTACTATCTAAATGGGGACATACCTTAGACTTTTTTTTAAATATATATATATATATATATATATATATATATATATACATACATACATACATACATACATAAAGCTAATGATTATTACTAGCGACTAACCCAAACCCTATTTGCTTAAGCCGTAAAAAGATTTTTCCAACTGAGGATGTCCCCAAAGGGAGGTTTTATCAGATTTGGCTCACTTTTTAGGACAATTTTGTCCTTAAACTATAGCTATATACTAATCAATAGCTGTGTACAGACAGCTGACTTTGTAGTGGTCAGCTCTCTGGAAAGTGACCACACTGATGGCTACTGTACATCTTTCCGCTGTAACTGCAGGACAGTTTAGGTGGAAACAGTCGGACTGCCATGGTTGCCACTGTGAGTCCAGCGGCAGACAACTACGATGAGACCCTGTCCACATTGCGTTATGCCGACCGAGCAAAGAGCATCGTCAACCATGCAGTCGTCAATGAAGACCCCAATGCGAGAATTATCCGAGAACTCCGGGAGGAAGTGGAGAAACTGCGAGATCAGTTGACACAGGCTGAGGTACACACTACAACTTAGACTCTTAGATGCCTTTTTGATAGTGTGTCTTTACAAAAAGTTAAAGGTGCATGAAATGACCATTTGTGTTTACCATAGTCTATGAAGGCGCCAGAGCTTAAGGAGAGGTTGGAAGAGTCTGAAAAATTGATCCAGGAGATGACCGTAACCTGGGAAGAGAAACTGAGGAAGACTGAGGAAATTGCACAAGTAACAGCCACAATCATTTATACTTCTTTATCTTGTTTATTTGTTTACATCAGGCCACTTTTGTGTTGTAATTTGTAACTTCATAACACTATCAGACATGTTTTCTTAATATGTTTTATTCCTCAGGGGAGGCAGAAACAGTTGGAGAGTCTTGGCATTTCTCTGCAGTCATCTGGCATAAGGGTCGGTGAAGATAAGTGCTTCCTGGTCAACCTCAACGCTGATCCAGCTCTCAATGAACTGTTGGTCTATTACCTCAAGGTAACGCACAGCCAGAAAAATCATGGCTTGTTTGTGGGATATGCTTTGAGTAAGTGCTGTGGCCACATGCACATGCTCTGAAACATTGAGCATTGGTGCTCATGGGCAGTGCAGGTTCGAATCCCGCTTGATCTTGTTCATAATATCCTGTCCTCTCCTGATTATGATCAATAAAAGTGGCAAAAAGTGCTGAACTCTAAATGTACTAATTGTGAATTGCTAATTACATGGGCATTATAATAAATGTACGTGCAGCCTCTTGTTAGATTTACTATGTGTGAAGTGCTTGACAATATGGTGTTTGTTAAAGGGATAGTTCACCCAAAAATGAAATATATCAGTATAATAGTCCTTTTTCTATAAATCTCCACTTTCACATTCTTTCGTTTTTGGCAATTTGATTTATTCGTGCATTTCACCACCTGCTGTACAGGGAAGATAATTTTTATATATTGATCTGTTCCTCACCCACACCGATCATATTGCTTTTAAAGATATGGATTAAACCACTGGAGTCATATGGATTACTTTTATGCTGCCTTTTTATGCTTTCTGGACCTTCAAATTCTGGCCACCATTCACTTGAATTGAATGGACCAACCGAGCTGAGATATTATTCTATAAATCTTCGTTTGTGTTCTACAGAAGAAAGTCAGTCATACACATCTGGGATGGCATGAGGGTGAATAAATGATGAGAATTTTTGTGTGAAATATCCCTTTAAGTGCTTGTAATTGTGTTAAGCTTGCATGGATGCACCTTGTACAGTGTTAACAGCTGTTAATGCTGGCATATTTTGCAGGAGCACACTAATGTTGGATCAGCAGACTCTCAGGACATCCAGCTTTGTGGAATGGGCATCCAGGCTGAGCATTGTGTCATTAACATCACTCCTGAGGGAGCTGTCTTTCTCAACCCTTACAGAAACTCAAGGTAATACCATGGTGGTGGTTGTATAATGGTAAAAAGCTGGGCTGGTAATCTATAGGCCTTAAGTTGAAATACCATAGGTGGCAATTTAAGTCAGTTTGGATAAAACGGTGTTCAATAACAGATATCTAAATCGTTGTCTTTGATTAACTCGACTGTTAACTTGTAGCTGTATAGTCTAGTAACCTTCTGTGGCATCTGTTGTTGCAGAACTTGTGTTAATGGATCTCCAGTCACAAGTCGGCAACAGCTTCACCATGGTGATCGTATTTTATGGGGAAACAACCACTTTTTCAGGTCAGTGTTACAGAGGTTAAGAAAATCTGTGGTAAACTGCATTGAGCAATACTTATGAAGGACCATTTTGGGTCTGCTTTTATTATGACTCTTAGTCCATGCCTTATTCAGGATAAATCTCCCGAAGCGGCGCTCACAAGGTGAGGAAGAGGAGGGTGAGGGAGGGAACATGAAGAACAGTAACAGCAGCGAACAGCTGGATGGAGAGGGAGACACAGCCAGTGAGGTGTCCAGTGAGGTCAGCTTCAGCTATGAGTTTGCTCAGACTGAAGTCATGATGAAAGCCCTAGGGAGCAACGGTGAGTTTTAAACGCATGAGAATCGCTGCGTTAAAAACACAATGCAAATGAAATATTTAAGTCTTAAAGGTACAGTAACAAAAACAAACATGTAAAACTAAATGACAACTGTTTTTTCATATTTCAGACCCCATGCAGGCTGTACTTCAGTCTCTGGAGCGGCAACATGAGGAAGAGAAGAGGACTGCTCTGGAGCGCCAGCGGCTCATGTACGAGCAGGAGCTGCATCAACTGCGAAGACAACTTACCCCAGACAGACAGAGCATGCAGATACCGCAGTCACAGCCCATGCAGCCACAATACTGCAGCTTGGAGAGACTGAGTCAGGGAGGGATGTCTTCTTCACCCAGTGCCCAGCATCGCCTGCGCCAGTGGAGCGAGGAGAGGTGAGGAGAATTACCTTGTAATAAAGCATTGAAAAAGGAATGCATATCAATATCTCAGTGTTTATGTGATGATGGATTGATGGATGGAAGGTTAGGCAAATACATAGATAGAAAATAAGAATGAATTAATGTATTACTCTCCAAATAAGAAATCTAGTAGTAGTTTGATGTAATGTGTTAAATGATAACTGTGTTTGATCCCAGAGAGGCAGTGTTGACGCGGAGTTTGAGGAAGCTGAGGGAGCAGATTGTGAGGGCTAATCTGTTCGTGCAGGAGGCGAGCTTCATTGCTGAAGAGCTGGACAAAAGGACAGAGTACAGAGTTACTCTGCAGATCCCTGCCGCAAACCTCAATGCCAACAGGAAGGTCAGTCACCATTTACACCAGCACACAGGATAACTTAAGTATCAGTCCACAGCATCTGCCATCATGTGGTTTGTTTATGTTTTTTGTGTGTGTAGCGAGATGCTGTATTGAGCGAACCTGCCATTCAAGTGAGGAGGAAAGGCAAAGGGAAGCAGATTTGGGCCCTTGAGAAGATGGAAAACCGGCTGGTGGACATGAGAGAGCTTTATCAGGAGTGGAAGGACTTTGATGAGGATGATCCTGTAAGATCCGATTCATCACACATGATTTACTATTTTATAACACTGCTGAAATAAAATGACTTGAACCAGCTGGTCTTTCGGATGGTGTCCCACCCTGACCAAGCTGGTTTAAAGTGGTCTCCCAGCCTGGCCAAGCTTGTCTCCCATCTTGGACAAACTGGTCTTCACCTTGTCTAGCTGGTCTCCCATCATAGTCAGGCTTGTTTAATCTGGTCTAGCTGGTCTTCCAGTCTGGCCATGCAGGCATTCATCTGGTCTTCCATCTTGGTGATGATGATGGTTAACCAAAGTCTAGCTGGTCTCCCATCTTGGTCAATCTGGTTGAGGCTTGTCTTCCAGTCTAGTCAAGCTAGTCTTCAACTTATCTAGCTGGTCTCCCATCTTGGCTTGGCTAGTTTAAGCTGGTCTCATAGTATAGCTAAGATGTTCTAGCTGGTCTCCCATCTTGGCCAGGCTAGTTTAAGCTGGTCTAGCTGGTCTCCCAGTCTGGCCAAGCTGGTCTAGCTGGTCTCCCATCCTGACCAGGCTAGTTTAATCTGGTCTAGCTTGTCTCCCAGTCTGGCCAAGCTGGTCTTCTGGCTGGAAGGCCAGCTAAAACCAATAAAATGCTTAAACAATTTCATCAGGAAAAGCATGAAAAAGAGCTGCTGTAGGTGTAATCTTTCTCTTTGTGTCTCATAGGTGATGCGATCATACTTCAAAAGAGCAGACCCATTCTTTGATGAGCAGGTGAACCACAGTTTGATCGGCGTGGCCAACGTTTTCCTTTCCTGCCTCTTCTACGACATGAAACTGCAATACGCTGTTCCCATAATCAATCAGAAAGGAGAGGTGAGAAAGATACGTTCATACATTTGACAGCACCAGTCAGCTAAATGAAATCAGTGCTTTGATATGTAGATATGTTGATATATGAATATTTCATAACTGACTCATTTCATTTCTAGAGGAAATTTCATTTCATGAATATGAGATGGGGCATAAATTAAATCAAGTGCAATATGACCTGTGAAATTGGATCTAATAGTCATGATATAAAGCACAGTTGTAGGGTTTATTTCCAGTGGTCCGGTTAAGTGTTGTGTTCATTTGTTGCTGGTGTCAGGTTGCTGGGCGTCTACACGTGGAGGTGATGAGAGTGGGTGGGGGGTTTGATGACAGCATAGTCGGAGGAGATGACAGTGATGGAAGCCCAGAGGGTGAAGTACAGGAACGCAAGCTGGTTTGTAAGGTGAGCACTGAAGTTTTAGGGCTACCTGCATTTTTTTTTTTTTTAAGGTGGAGTGAGCGATTCTTGAGAAAGACTGTTGATATTTGAACTCAACAGCCAAACAAACACACCCCTCCCCTCAGTGCTCCTTCAGAAGCTCTAGATTCTGTGCTGTGTTCACTAAATCAAAATAAGATTCCCAAGTTCCCATGTATGATAAAGTTTACAGTATTTTTAAGTGCAAAATTCCACACAGGCTTCTAATATTTGGGATAGGATTCAGGCATTTTTACCAGCTCTGTTAGGTTTAGATGCTAGTTACATGTTAACAATATTTTTTTCTCATGTCTCAAACAGATTAAGATCCTACAAGCTACCGGTCTCCCGCAGTACCTGTCCAATTTTGTCTTTTGTCAGTACTCATTCTGGGATCAGCCAGAGCCCATCATTGTTGCCCCAGAAGTGGAACCCTCCGCCTCTTTCTCCAGCAGCAAAGACCCCAACTGCATGGTGGTGTTTGACAGTTGTAAGGTACGGGTCAAGCCATGTGTTCTTGCAATCCTATTGTGAGGTAGCACAATGTAATTTACACAAGTAGGAACAACATTCCTATCAGGAGAGTTCATTAACATTGGCGGAAAATTATTTGCCAAGTATAAATCCATAGTTGTGTTTTACTCTCTGTATGATAGGAGTATGCTGTGACTGTGACAGAGGATTTTATCGAATATCTAACAGAGGGCGCAATGGCCATCGAGGTGTTCGGACACAGGCTGTCTGATCCTGGCAGGAACCCTGCACTGTGGGATCTCAGCATCATCCAGGCCAAAACACGCACATTACGTGATAGGTGTGGAGTAAAATCAAGCCCTGAACCCTTTTCCAAGTGTCTGATTAGCCTGATATAACCAAGGTTCCCACCTGCAAAAAAGCCCTGGAAATATCAAGGCATTTTATATATTGTGTTTTCTAGGCCTCAAAGTCATGGAAATTGTGATAATTTTTCTAGTTATGCTCTCCTCTAAACTATTTCATTGGCTATGTTTTTCTTGTTTCATTTAACAATAATCTTGTTATCACAAACTATTGAAAAGGTCATGGAAAAGTTATGGAAGTCTACTGGTCAAAAAATGTGGCACCCTGTACAAGTCATTCCTTTAGAAATCGGAAGTGTTGCACAATTCTAGTGGTGGCGTGCTTTTTAAACATTTTTGTTGACTCCTATGCATTTTCCAGGTGGAGTGAGGTCACGCGTAAGCTGGAAATGTGGGTGCAGATACTGGAGCTGAATGAGAATGGAGAGTACATGCCTGTTGAAGTTGTACAGGCGCGAGATATTCGAACTGGAGGCATCTTCCAACTTAAACAGGTGAGCATTGCTTAAACTTCTCATGTTTCTGTGCAGTTATACATTAGACCAGTGGTTGTCACTAGGTTGTTCAGTTATTTTGTGAATACTTTGTTACATAAATATATCAAAATAAATAATCATGCCTATATACTTTCAAAACATAAAAATAATAATAATAAAAAGTGATACTGCTGCAGGAGCAGCCCCTGGGCATAAACGCATTACAAATTGCACATGTTGTCAGCCGAAGTCTTTTGTTTTATTTCATGAGACACAAAGTTTTCTTCCTCCAGGGGGCGCTTTGCCGCTCAGAAAACCGAATCCTACATGCATCCGCATTTAACTGTAAGACAATTTTATATCTCATTGGAGACATTTTTACATTAGATATTTTGAATAAAAACTGATAATTGCAAGGATTCAAACTTGTGAATGGAAACAAGCCTCAGCAATCTCTATAAAAGTATTTTTAAATCCTTATCCAGTTCAATTAAACGACTGTGGCCCATCCTGGCCTGTGCAAAAAAAAAAAAAAAAAAAAAAAAGGTAACAAGTATCTCGTGACAGTGCTGTTTTGGCTGCAGTCAGGACCTCTGTACAATCATTTATGCTTGATTTAATTATACTGACAAACTTTAATTACCAGTGAAATAAAAATGGACCTTTCTGTCATAATTTACTTACCCTCGTCATGCCAGTATGAATTTTTTCATCCGTTAAACACAAGATTGAGGGATGAGAGTGAGATCGTGATTGTGGCTATGTAAGCTCCGAAAGCACACACCAAAGCACCTTAAAGTAGCCCATAACACTCGTGCCTTAGATCTCAATTCTAAAAGCCATATAATAGTGTTGTGTGAGGAACAGACTGAAATTTAAGAGTTAATTCACCTCTTCACCCGTTTGAAACCGGCACGCCCGCCAGATGCAAGGCAAGCTCACTTGACACCATGAACGCTTTGGGCTGTCGTGAGCTGCACACGCAAGACGTGCTGTGGTGCAAGCCAGTAAGGCGAAAGTTAAAATATGAAAATAAGGCAGGAGAAAAGGCAGAGGAAATGAATTTGTGCACATTGTTTTCTTTGAAACAGGTTTGAAAACAGGCCAGTCTTCATGCCCCACTATCGGGGGCACTTTGAGAACCACTGCACATGGCTTTATTTTAGCATAAAAATGCATCGCATGAAATAACTTATGACTCATGTTTGGGGCATTTTTGTAAAGGGATATATATATATATGCATGTTACCTGTGTGTGTGTGTGTGTGTGTGTGTGTGTGTATTACAGACAATGTTGGGTGTAATGCATTACTAAGTAATTAATATTGTAATGAAATTTCTTTTTAATTGAATAAAAAGTAAAGTGATTACTTTTAATTTTTCAGTAATTTAATTACAGTTACTTCTGATGAAATTGCATGAAATGCTCTATAGACTCTAGAACAATTCTAAAAAAAACAGTGAATTTAAAATAGAAATTTATCACTTAGTGCTAAAATGTATGTTTCCTATTTTAACGCTGCCCCCTTAAATTCTTTTGCCAGAATTTTTTATTTGATTTTATGATTTATTTGAAATAATTGTAAGAAAAGTATATTGTCAATCCTTGTATTTTTCACCAGGTTGAGGATGATCAGGGTTTTAGAAAGCAATTAGAAATAAGTAATGCAATTACTTTTCAGAAAGTGTAATTAGTACAGTAATCTAATTACACTGTAGAAGATAATTAGTAGTAATTAATTACTTTTTAACTTACCCAACAGGGCCAGTCTCGACGGGTGCAGGTGGAGGTGCGTTCTGTGCAGGATTCCGGCACAATGCCTTTGATAGCAGAGATCATTCTGGGGGTGTCCATCGGCTGTGTGGAGATCAGACAAGTGCGGATAACCAAAGCGAATGATCCACAAGAGGTAAAAGTTATTTTTCACTTAAGCTTTTGAGTTTGATGAATTTATATATATTTGTTGATGTTCGAGAGTCGGTAACTTTCCTTTTGTTTTTCTTTTTTAGCCTGAGGGTGATGAAATGGACAGTTATCAGGTATGTTTCATTTTAACATGGTTTTGCAGTTTGGATAAGAATCAAAATGATTGAAGATTACAAATTTAAATGATTTGATCACCATAAATGTCAGAGCCATTACTTTTACAATAAAAAGGCCAAATTTATAGATGTATCGGTAACATTTGTGTTTATGTTCTCTGACACTTGGCACTATTCAAATGCACTGTTCAATCAGCCATGGTTAATTTATTTAGCAAGAGAAAGCATTTAAAGGGAATAGTTCGACCAAAAAGAAAATTCTCTCATCATTTACTCACACTCATGCCATCCCCGACGTGTATGACTTTATTTCTTCTGCTGAACATAAAGATTTTTAGAGGAATATCTTAGCAATGTAGGTACATACAATGCAAGTGAAAGGTGGCCAGAATTTTGAAGCTCGAAAAGCACATCAAGTCAGCATAGTAATCCATACAAACTCCAGTGATTAAATCCATGTCTTCAGAAGCAAAATTATAGATGTGGGTAAGATACAGGTCAATATTTAATTTTTTCCTTTAGCTTAAATCTCCACTTTCACTTTCTTTTTTTCAATTTACATTCTCCATGCTTATTGCCACCTACTGGTCAGGGATGAGAATTTATAGTAAAAAGTACTTTAAATATTGATATTGCTTCAAAAGACATGGATTTATCTACTGGAGTCATATAGATTACTTTTATGCTGCCTTTATGTCCTTTGTTGAGCTTCAAAGTTCTAGCCACCATTCACTTGCATTGTATGGACCTACAGAGCTGAGATATTCTTCTAAAAATCTTTGCAGAAGAAAGTAAGTCATACACATCATGGCATGAGGTTGAGTAAATGATGAGAGAAACTCTTCAATTTTTGGGTGAACTGTTCCTTTGCAGGGGATTATCTAATATAAAGCTAGTAATATTCGGCTTGTGATATGATCTTAACTGTTTTTCTCTAAAACTGATGACTCCAGTAACAGATTCTTCAAAATTTCTATTCTACTATTACTATTTATTTCTGTTTAAATGTTAAGAGTGTACCATTTAAATACAAATAAAATAAATACAATATAAAGAGTAAATGCTTTAAAGTTGCCAATGACTTTTATGTTTAATTCATCGTCTTGTAGGAGCGAGATTTGGAGCGTCTGAGGCATCAGTGGCTCACCGCTCTCACAAAGAGACAAGAGTATCTGGACCAACATCTTCAGTCCCTCGTCAGCAAAATGGGTAAATACCAAACGGACAATTGATTCGTTTCTTCAGTTCGCTACTAATTGACATTTTGTCCTTAAGGGGGAGCTCAGGCATTCAAACAGTATAACCTTTGTGAAAACAGCTGATGAAGATATAGAGCGCCAGTGAAACGCCAGAACAAAAAATATTGTTCTGATTTCTGTCAATGTTTTGTGTAGTGGATTTTTAAAAGAAAATTTCACCCCAAAATTAAAATGAATTCATTATTTACTCACCCTCATGCCATCCCAGATGTGTATGACTTTATTCTGCAGAATACAAATAAAGATTGTTTTGAAGAATATTGCGGCTCTGTAGGTCCACACAATGCAAGTGAATGGTGTCCAATTGGCTTTGGGTGAGAACAGACCAAAATACAACTCCTTTTTCACTGTATATCTTGCTATTGCAGTCTTTATGCATGGTTTCATGGTTTCAAGCTCGATTACACTTCTTAATGCTTGATGCATGCACAGAGCACTAGATGGGGCTAAGAAGTGTAATCGAGCTTGTAATAATCAGGAGACATAGATTAAACCACTGGAGTCATATGGATTATTTTATGCTGCCTTTATGTGCTTTTTGGAGCTTCAAAGTTCTGACCACTATTCACTGGCACTGAATGGACCTAAAGAGATTAAATACTTTTCTGGCATGAGGGTGAGTAAATGGTGAGGTAAAATATTTCGGTGAATAATGCCTTTAACTGTTACACTCTGTCCTAACCATCCCTGATGGTGAAAAGCATTTTGTGACAAGATATTTCTAAGTTATTTGGTTTCTGTTTTCAGCCCCTCTTGCAATGGAATAAAATCTCACTCCAGATAGCCCTATAAAATATTTTCTGCTTGGATGTTTATTTTGTTGCCGCATGCATTATTTTATAGGTAGATATGTTTCACATGTAGAGATGCGTTTTGTCCTGAAGTATTTTATTAATAGCAGAGATTTCTTGATTTATATGTGTGTGTGATGATGAGTCTGCTGTCTTTGCTCAGATAAGTCAGAGGATGATGTGGAGAGGGAGGCACAGCTGCTCGAGGGCCGTTTGACGCTAACAGAGGAGAGAAATGCAGTCATGGTGCCCTCTGCTGGCAGTGGAATACCTGGAGCGCCTGCTGAGTGGTAGGACACTTCTAACAGACCTGTAATCTTAATGCTAACTTTTTTAATTTAATCAGAAGTGCTAATTAAGGGTACATATTCCAGCCATGTCTTTTGCAGGTTTTTAAAGAAATGCAACCTCAAATTCTGTGTAGATTGTGTTTAAAATGAAGAGAGTAGGTTATTATTATTTTTTTAATGATGTGTTTTGATAGATTGATATTTAAATTTGAGGCATTGTTTGTTCAACTTGTGTCAGTATCATTTAAACAGTTTTACAAATGTTTTGTTGTTGGTATTTGGGTCACGAGTTGATATTATGTCACTCTTGGCAGGGTACCAGTGCCTGGGATGGAAACACACATTCCTGTGCTCTTCCTCGACCTAAGCGGTATGTTGTCCCTGCCTGCTGAAGAACACCAGTGTCCCCTGTGACCCCTGCACATGTCTTTGGTTGCGTCCTTTTGCAAGCATTTTTTTTTCTTGTTAACGCAGATTTTCATAATCTTAAATATGCATGTCTTTAGGAGGTGTTCTCTAGCAGAATGTTCAAGTTGCTTATGTCAATACAATGAAAGTAAAAGGTGTCCCCAT
Organism: Moxostoma hubbsi; assembly: GCA_032164185.1. NCBI lineage: Eukaryota > Metazoa > Chordata > Actinopteri > Cypriniformes > Catostomidae > Moxostoma > Moxostoma hubbsi. The sequence goes on from JAVLUX010000023.1 coordinate 8,064,491, forward strand.
CCAAACAGCTGCTGAATATTTATTTTTGTGCCTTTTTTTCGGGTGAGCTTTTCCTTTAATACCCAGTGTAAACAGGGCTTTTGTTTGTCCCTTCCTCCAGCTGATGACTTCAGCTCTCAGGAGAACCTGGACGTCCCCGAGGCTGGCGGCTGGGACGCCACACTTAGCTCAGAGGATGAGGATGAATTTTTTGACCTTCAGATTGTCAAACACTATGATGGAGAGGTGAGAATGTCTCTCACAATACTGCCTTAACCGGACGGCTCATGTAGGGTGTATCTGTTGCCTAATACCGTGGAAAGAAGGAAAGGATTGTTAAAACCTTTTTTCTTCCAGGTGAAAGCTGAAGCCTCTTGGGACTCCACAGTTCATGAGTGCCCGCAGCTGAGTCGAGGTGCCACCCAAGATCAGAGAGTGTACCTGATCGTTCGCACGGTGGTACAGCTCAGCCACCCTGCAGAGATGCAGCTAGTCCTGCGCAAACGCATCTGTGTGAACCTCACTGGACGACAGGTGCGGCATAATCTGTTCTGTATGGCCTACCTACATCATCATTGGAATTTGAAGACCCAATTAGTTTTTTTTGTCCAAGTTGACCATTTAATTGTAATTTTATTGCAATTATTTTAACTTCAACAATCATTCAGCCATTCAAACTATTATTTCAGCCTTTTTAGAAAAACTTCCAATTTGACTTACATTGACAAAATGTTGGCATTCAATGCGTAACTACTAGCAATGATGTCAGTGCAATAGTTGCATACTGATTTGTGAATGGTCTTTGTCACATATACATAACTTACTGATAAATATTGGTCTTTCCTTCACAAAATGCAATTTTTATAAATTGTTTTATTTATATACATGCATAGGGATTTGCTCAAAACTTCCTGAGGCGAATGTCCACCAGGAGCACCATACCTGGCTGTGGTGTGACCTTTGAGGTGGTCTCCAACATCCCAGGGGTAAGCATGCAAAAGCTGCTAAGTCTAAGTGTGAGGCATGTTAAAGCTCATGCAAGATATACGGTCATGATTGTTGGCCATTATAAACAAGAATTTGTAATAATTATGAGGCCTGGGCGATATATAGAATATTCACAAAATAATTGCGACGATTTTGCTGACGATATTAAATTAAGCTGTATTGTGATAATTGCAGCGATTTTAAATGTGTCTCTTATTTGGCTTTTAAGTTCCACAAAGAGCGCATAAGTATCCTTCAGGGCTGCACAATTAATCAAAATAACATCAAACTGGTGATATGATCAATGTGACTATTAAACCACAAAAGGCTTTGATTTTAAGAAAAACTTGGCCTGTGTATGCTTCAGAATAAACCAGACACGCTGAACTGCATGTGCGGAGCTTATGCTGTTTTCAATGCTCTCAGAGGAGTTCATGTGCATTGTGAAATCAAAGTACTGCAGGTTCAAGGATTGACGTAATCCAAACATTAGAAACGGCTTCAAGTTATTATACAAATCTACCAACGCTGCACAGTATAAGAGAAAAAGAGAAGATGGCAGCGCTTTTCTAGATGCAGAGCATTGTAAACTGTCAAATACACAAAATGACATGCTCCAGGTGAAGGAGAAATAAAAAGGACAGAAGTATACTACTTTTGTGTAAAACAAATTTAATCCTTAAAATAATAATTATAATTCAGTTTTATATTATAATAATAAACTTGTCCCACAGTAATAATTTTGTACAATGCAATATTTAACTGGGTTCCAAGAAAATAAGTGAACATCTTTTTCTTTCACAACTATTTTTTTTATTATTATTATAATAAAAATATATTAAGGTAAATAATGCTTTTTAGCAGCTGATATCTATCTATCTATCTATCTATCTAGCTATCTATGTATCTAGCTATCTATGTATCTAGCTATCGTCAATTGACTGAAAAATAAAGGGAATTTGTAGCCATATCGGGATTATATTTTATGTATATTAGAGTTTATTTATTTTTGTCTGCAATAGTTTTGCTTTGGTAAAGATGCTCAACTGACTTGATACTCTCAGCCTGTATTGTCTGTGTTCGTCCGCAGGACAGTCAGAGTTCGGAGGACAGGGAGATGCTCGCCCGTGTGGCTGCCAGTGCAGAGAACCCCAAATCCTCGGACAATGAAGCTGCTATAGAGAAGTACCTGCGGAGTGTCCTGGCCGTTGAGAACATCCTCACACTGGATCGACTGAGACAGGTCAAAGCTATCTTCACTAACATATATATATTATCTGATAATTGAAGGGATAGTTCACCCAAAAATTTAAATTCTCTCATTATTTACTCACTATGATATCTCAGGTGTGTATGACTTTCTTTCTTCACCAGAACACATTTGAAGTAAAATAGAAAAATATCTTAGCTCAGTAGGTCCTTAAAATGCAAGTGAATGGAGATTTCTCTTTTGAAGCTCCAAAAATCGCAGACAGTCAGCATAAAAGTCATCCACACAACACCAGCTGTTAAATGAATGTCTTCTAAAGCGACATGATTGTTTTGGTGAGAAAAAGATAAATATTTATCTTATACTTGTAAATAGCAGCGCTGTTTACATGTGAGAAGGAATGCTGTACAGTAGCTTGGTTGGTTTTGGTTTAGATCTGTATTTATCAGTTTCTTTACTTACAATGGTGCATTGTGGTTTTCCTGGATGTCTCAACTGATTGGAGAATGTGAGAAATCCTTCTGTATCATGGCATCCGAATATGTCACACGAGAGACCGCTTGGACTCCACCCTCTCGTGAAGCTTACGCTGTTTGATTATAGATAAAAAGTACTTCAATATTTATATTTTTTTCACACCAAAAGTGATCGTATCGCTTTTAAAGACATTCATTTAACTGCTGTTGTCGCATCTATGAAGTTTATTCGGACTGTCTGTGATTTTTGGAGCTATAAAAGAGATATCTCCATTCAATTGCATTTTAAGGACCTACTGAGCTAAGATATCTTTCTTCAAATCTGTTCTGGTGAAGAAAGAAAGACATACACACCTGGGATACCATGAGGGTGAGTAAATAATTAGACATTTTCATTTTTGGGTTAATTATAACTTTAAGATTTTATTTATTATAAGCTTGCTAGACTGTTCTAATTTTTTACTCCTAATTGAATCTGGAAGTTGTGATGTCACATTGATAAACTCCAGTATTAAATGTAAAATATATTTCATTATTAAAAACTTTTGCACATCTATCTCACTTCAGTTCTGTTTTCGTATGCCTCCCATGTTTTCCTGTATAGTAATTCTGTAAAATAAAGTAAGTCTTGTAATTGTTTTTTTATTATGTGTTACAGGAGGTGGCAGTGAAGGAGCATTTGGCAGGTAAAGGCAAATGCAGCAGACGCAGTCTTAGTTCTCCCAGTGTACATCGGGTAAGTGTAAATCTGTAGCCTTAAAGTCATCTAGAGAGAAATGTTAAGAACACTCAACATCAGAATCTGGCACATTCTCTAAACTCAAAACGTCCCTCTCTCCTGCAGTTATCTGGAAGCAGACAGGATCTGTCTCTAAACTCTGTACTGGATGACAAAAAGGTAAGACTATAAAAGAAAGTGAAAATAAGACATGGATCACCACAGGAAACTGTTCATTTGTAACCTCTGACGTCCATTATGCTTGTATAAGAATCTATGGGAAAGTCAGCAAGATATCTTCACGACGTCCTCCCAGTTCAGCAAAACACGACCATCCCGACCTCCTACACCTCCTATGCAGAGTCCGAATCAGGACCCTGAGCAAGGTAATGGCTAAATAGCCACTCATAACGTGAGTGGTACAAGATATGCGCAAGTTTGTCCGCAATAAATCAATCGTCCTCTTCTGTTTCCAGCATCCTTTTTCAAGGACAGTCGAATCTTACTGCATTATGTTCTGCATATGTGATGCGTGCAGAAATGTGTAGGATTTATTTCCACCTGGTCTTGTGTTGTCATTTCTCACGTTTACCAATGAGTTATTTAGAAGATAATGCATGCTGCATAATGCCTGATGCTGCTCAATGGCACAATGGTGATCTTTAAAATCAACATGAAATCAAAATTGACACTTGTGTATTTTTTTTAATAAATGTTCTTGGTCTTTTTGTGCATTATATATTGCACATTATAATGAAGAAAAGCTTGTTTGTCTTCATGAACATTAATCAAAAATGCAATAACTTACTCTACCTTTGAAATGGCTTTTTGCCTTTTTTGACGTCATTAAAACCACTATCACAGAGACCATATCCTATTACCTGTGCTAGTCCATTCTGGTATGGAACACACTCTTTTCATAATTTAAAAAATTCCTAATGGATAAACTGTAACTCTGTCTTGCTTCACTTAGAGATGAGTCACATGTGGAAGTAAAATGGGTTGTGAATGCCATTTCATCTAACCACCAGGCTAAACTTTCATCTCACAAAACTGCTCAGCTTGTCGTAGCTATAAATTCTTAGTAGGGAATTCGAATTTTGAATGTTGTTAATTAATGATGCCAAATTAGCAAACTAAAAACGATTCAAACTGGCACCACAATGAAATTGGAATAAAAGCAAACTCTCCCAGTCTTGTTCCACTACAGCTTCTTTTCACCCGGTGTCTTTGTCATCGGTCAAAAATGTCATTGTGACATTTTTGTTAATGTGACTTATCTTTCAACATCTTGCTTCATCTCTTTCACATCTGTTCTCACTGTCTCTGTCATCTCTTTCCACACTTCTACCTTGCTTGTTTGTCTCTTACCCGACACACCCACAGGTTTATCAGGGCTTCCTGCTTCTTATATCTCCCCAGTCAAGGCCCTGGTCCCTCAGATGCCCAAGCTGCTCAAGTCCCTGTTTCCAGTGCGCGATGACAAGAAAGATCTGAGACCTTCTCCACACTCACAACAGGTCTGGCTTCATTTGTCTCTATTGGTCACAATTTTATTGAGTAATGCAAATGTATAAATGGATGATGGAGCTTGCTTGGAGTGAATCCCATGAAATGGGTAAGAAATGTCCAGGTCATAGTTCTTCCCAAAACCAAAAGTAAGAAATACAATTTTTTTCTATTTTGCATGAAGGAAATAATTTCTTTTTGAGGCTGGTTAAAAAAGTAGTTGTGACATTATTTGATCATAATTAAGCACATCTACCCCCCAATAAAATAAAATAATAATAATAATATTTTATTTAAAATATTTATATGTATTGTGAAAAAGGCTATTTTTCACAACATATGATATTCTATGCCAATTTATTTGTATTAATGATTTCTTGCTATGGCTGTTGATACAATAAGTGTGATTAATGATTTTAGAATCAAACGGTTTTAATGTCAAATAATGTCAATTATTTTCTCTCTCTGAATTTTTTTTTCAGACCTCCTAGCACCCCCTTGCAGCCCCAGACCCCAGTTTGAAAACCCCTGCTCTAGAGTAATGAGATTGTGTTTTCTATTACAGTAATGAGAATTTAAAGTAAAAATGTGCTTATTTGTTATGAAAATAATGCCACACTGCAAAATCTTAATGTTCCTAAAACTTGCCTTCATTTTCTTAATGCAAAAAATAATTTATTTTTGATCTTGGTGTGAAGACTTTTCATTTCTTTCTTTATTTGTCATTTATTTCCATTTTATTTATTTTTTATAAGCTTTTGTATTACTCTACTTATCATACAGAGCAGCAATACCTAAGCTTGCATATGTTTCAGCATGTGAATTCCCAAGGAGTGTCGGTGACAGTACTCCAATGGGATGATTCATGCAACAAAAAAAACAAAAAAACAAAAAAAAATTGATTTGAAGCGTCTGCTATAAAAACCACTGATTTAGTGCCTGTAAAGCCTGTCAGAAGTGTGCTGCTTTTAGACGAGTAAATCATAGAAGGTAATCAAAGAGGGATGCAAATGCTCTAATGGTTTAATTTCAGTCAATTTTAGATACTAGCTTAATGTGGTCTCCTAGCTCCCTCATTTCCATATAGACAGAAATTCCATAGGCCACTACATTGCCAATATATCCATAAGATGTTATCCTTCCCGTATGACACAAATTAAGTCTTAAATTTAAGCCTTATTGGTTGCTGGTGGATTTTTTTTGGTTTCATATGATTAAAACAGTGTCCTCATTTTGTCAAAGTAGATCATGTCAGAGTAACCTGAATATATGGTCGGCTAGATTCCGTAGATAAACTGCTGTGTTTAATTTCCCCAAGATTAATTGTCAAGTCGTACCCTTTCATCATATCTCCCAGCATTCTTTCGATGAAGGCGTAGAGGGAAAAAAACACTGACAGTGATATTTCATTTTGTATATCACTCCTCCCATGCATGCAGACTTTTTGATCTGTCAGTACTTTAGATCAAACATAGTCTAAAAGCTTCAGACATAAAAAAAAATGAACCTGTGACACTTAAATTGAGCTTGGGGCTGCCTATCTCAACACCATTACCAAAATCATATAAACTTATTTAATATGTTCCATTCATCTCGCCAGCATATGCCACGAATAATGATGCAAACAGCCAACAGCCCAGATGAAGGAAGAATAAGAATAGAACCGGTAAGTAGAAAAGTCCATTATCAATAACCCACCCTCATGTTGTTCAATCCAGTATGACTTTGTTCCCTCTATAGATCACAACAGGAGATGATAAATAATGACTGAATTTTCCTTTTTGTGTGAACTTTCCCTTTAATTAAATATGAATGATGAAATGTTACAAACTTTTATTTTGCAAAGTATAGCCTTGGAAGATATTTTGAGATCCCTGTCTATCTCTCCTGCATGTGATGTAAATTGCATGCTGTTAAATCTGTAGTTATCCAAGCATGTGTTCTCTGTGTTAGAGTCAGATGGTAGATTGAGGTATAGTTAAATGTTCCTTGTGGTTCCCTATAGGTTACAGTAGTAGGGAAGAGTTTTGCTTCAGACAGACACCAAGATGCCCCTGATGCCCAATCCTCTATGCATGATCCGCATGACCTGCCCCTGAGCCCCATCAGCGAGGCCTCCAGTGGCTATTTCTCTACTAGTGTCTCCTCTGCCACCCTTTCTGACGTCTCCATTGCTTGCGGGGACCTTACCCCTACCCCCAGTACTCAAATGGGCCCTATAGCATCCAGACACAGAGGTGACAACAATGAAGACAGTCTACCAACACCTATTAATCCCTTTATTGCTCCTGTAGAAGCTGGGCTAAAATACAACCCCACTGAGGAAACTCCGAGCCTCAAAAATACCCAGGTGGCTCTCAGGAATGGTGTCACCTCTCAGCAAGAAGAGCTAAACGCAACCCCTCCCCAAGTGTTAAGTACCTCCACAGATAGCCCTTTCTCCCTCCAGAAGGTCAGAGCCAATGACCTCAGGTCTTTCACTAGCATTCTTGGTCAGGAACAAGGAGACAGTTGTGGAAATGCGACCACAACACAATGTCAACAAACTAACAGTCTGGAAAAGCTTGAGATAACCTCTGATGAGGATGTGGAACCCAAGGAACTTGCTTGGCTCAAGGTAGGAGAAAGAGTAACCGTGGGAACTAACAAGTCCGGCACTGTTCGCTACATCGGTCCAACACACTTCTCAGAAGGCATCTGGGTCGGGGTGCAACTAGACACTCTCTCAGGTTAGTCTCATTGATATATGTCATATCTCCCATGGACTCTTTTCATATTTCTGAGTTTAGAACATTGAAGTAAACTACAGCGGGGAATGGGATAGCACAGCAAATCTTATTTTTGCATCCCCATTTGCTCCACCAGCAAAAGAAAAAACACCACTGATATCTGTCTAAGTAGACATGTCACAATGCATAATCAAATATTTTAAGGAAGGGCATCAGCTGAGGAAGTACCCGTTATACAAGTCGCGAGTCACCTCTTTCTTTTGGAGCATGTGTACAATGCAGAGGCTAGTTGCGGTCCGATTAACGTGTTCAATGCAATCAAATTCTAGGTCTGTTTGTCCAAATTTGCCAAAATCGGACTGTCAGTCGGACTACACGTTTGCATGTTATTTAAGTCAGAAAGAAATCAAACTTTTAAAGTGCATGTAAATGTACTGTGTGAGGATCCATTATCATACATTTTTTCTGAGATGTTTGTTTGGTGAGACAAGAAGAACTAACTTGTCCCCTTATGTCCTTTATCTACAAGGTAAAAATGATGGTTCCATTGATGGCCACCAGTACTTCCGCTGCAACCCTGGTTATGGAGTGCTAGTACGTCCTGATCGGTTAATTCGGCGGGAAGCTTCCAAAAGTCACGCCGAAAATCGCCGCAGTGGGGAGTTTACTCAGCAACTTCGGGGAGGGATCAGCACTGCCATTCAAAAAGGGGAGAATCGCAAATCTTGGACCAGCTAATTGACATTGAGTTGACCAGGATACAACTACAATGGTATTGCAGATAAGCTCTAATTACAGAATATACATCAACTGGAGGAGTCCACATACATTCATCACTGTGCTGGGGCTAATCATCTTTCTGAGACCAAACTTTGCATGGAGGTGGTACAACATCACGTTAAGTGCTATGTGTAGCACATGGGTGGGATATGACTGTTATAAATGGTATGCCATATCATGGGTCTCCTCCCTCTTCTTTGGGGTCAACCCATCATTCTCCTTGTGCTCTTGTTTTATCAAGAATCCATTTTTGGCCTAATGTTTTAAATTAAGATTGATTTATCTTCCTAGCTCAGTCAGTTATTGATTTTTTTTTTTTTTTATTTTTATTTTTTAGTCCTTGTTAACACTAGCAAGAACGTGTTGTTCAAGGGCTTGGTCTGTGTGGAAGAGATTTTCTCAGGGATCAGACAAAGTTATTGGATATATGTGTAAGATATATCAGCTTGAAGCCACTGTTGAGGGCGTATGCATGTATTTACTGTTAAGTGCATCCTTCTATTTAAACAAAAAAACTGGGTGTTGCCCTGAGAAGGTAAATGCAGGTAGTTGATGTCAGTTTGTTCATGTTGTTAAGTGCTACTATTACTGGGGCTGTTATTGGAGGACATAATCCACACAACCATTTATGTGTTTTGGTATGGTGCCATTGGTACACGATCGGTATGGAGCTAGCCTTTGGATCCGGCATTGTATGGGGAGAATATTTTGACGTGATTGAATTGGCACATTGTTTATATTAACTGGCTTAATGATACTTTCATTTAATGGTCTGATGATGGACCGAAATAAACTTATGTAAGAAGGGCTTATTTACAACATTGAAATACAACCTGGTAGGTTGGTGTGCATTTTAGTAAGCAGCCTTTTAATTAGAATGGGGTTATTGCAATTACTTCAGCACAAGGCAAAATTTTAATGATTTGTACGTCAATTTCCCAAAAAGTTGCTCAGTTTTTGTTTGATTGGCTTTGAAAGTTCTTTCACAAGAAAGTCACAGTAAAAACACATTCCAGTTTCAAATATAGATTGGGAGCTAAATAATTATGTGTTGAACCAATTACTGGCAATACGTTCGTCTTATTAATTATATATGAAATGTAATTTCATTAAATGTTTTTTTTTTTTTTTAGCAAACTGTATCAGAAAGTGGGCACATTTTTAATAAGAGCACGGTTCCATATAATGCCCTGAAATTCACATCATAATGGAGAAAAAAGACATGTTACTCCATTCTTTTTATATTCTACTTTAGTGGAAGAACCTTTTGTGATTTCTGAAATCTTAACGCAATATCAAATTATTAAAATATATTTTAATGGTTGTAGGTATGTATATTGATTTTAAGTGTAAAAAATAATCCTATGAATGGAAAATTAATTTGCACATTTGATTTATAGTAGCTTATGCGCCCAAAGGGTACTCGAGTAGTTTTATTCTAACATAAATTAACCGATGATCCACTGTAAATCTGCATTTCACTGGACTTTTTGCTGAAGTCAAATTTTTTTTAACATTTTGATCTGAGAAAAGATGCATTTTTCCACATCCATGAGTTTCAAGTTGCCTTTAATTTGTGTTTACCTGTAGAGTGGTGTCTAGATGTGTGTTCAGATGTAAAAAATGGGTTGAGGTCTTTCCATCATGTAATTTATCTTAAAAGAAATGCACACACAGAACATGACTTCATTGCTGCTTTTATTAGCAACCCCGGTGACTTCAGACAACAAGATATTTAGGCCTGACTGGTCATATTAGTGTCTAGTTGTCCTTCTAAAGTTAACACAAATGCTCTGGGGTGCTTGTTTGTCCTTTTTCTTTGGTCTTTGACTAACCATAGATCACTCCTCAATGATGCCAGTGCTGGAGGAGTTGTTTTATTTGGAATCTAAAGTCTCAAAAGATGTCTGTTTATTGATGTAATACATTGCGGTAATAGCAACAATGATTCTAAATGCTTATAAGGACTACAACACTTGTCACCATAAAAGGGTAAGTGAACTTAATTGGAGACATTTTCAATAAGCTGATCCCCTTACATTTCAGAACATCGATACTAGTAGCTAGATTTATATTGGTGTACTAGGTGTTTTTAATGTTCATGTGCAATTCATAATTTGTCTTACCATGTCAATAAATCCTAAACACATTGTGATTAATCTTAGTAGGTCTCTGGTAGTGTTAATGAGACCATGACCAATCATGTGGATTCCTGAAGTGGCGTAGATCTAAACCCATATCTGAGCAACCACACAGTGGCCTTTAGAAGCATTCGGACTGGGACTCTTCTGACTTAATGCAGGTGTGGATTCTAGTGCTCTTCTCCTGTTTGAAATCCTTCCCATTCAGGGCACAAGGAGAACAAGGTTTTAATAGGATCTATTGGTCCTGCTGTTACTGTTTACACAGATGACAGACAAAGCTCTTGGCAGGAAGTTGCTGCTCCATTTCTGTTTTGTTTCCTTTTCTCCCTTTCTTAGCATTTGTTGGTCTCCTCCTCTGTCTTGAGTAGCAATGGTTTGTGCCTCATCATGGAGTTTTGATGATGTTGTTATTAAAGATGTCCATACTTGTTGATTATATGGAGCGGTTGGAACAGAGTATATGTGTGTGTGTGTGTTTTGTATATAGTCACATCTTTAGAGTTTAATCTGAGCGCAAGGTTGGGTTTGATTAATTTCATTATCTGCAATTCTATGCTGATATCCAAAGAATAATCATGTATAATAATTCATTTATAATTTCTTTTCTATTGACTGTTCAATAATCTGTCTGTAAAGGAAAAATAAAGTGAACTGATTTACACATTTGTCTTGTTACTATTACTTTTGTAAAAATGTATGTTTGTTGCTTCCTCAGTTTGGTCCATTAAAAATTTGTTCTTGAACATTTGATCAACCTGTGTGCAATCAGTTTAAACTTGCAATGATGTTTACTTGATCCATTTACTACATGAATAATACAATTTAATTGCGTTATCTTTTTTATTTAATTTGTTTTATTTTTTTATCCCCTTTTCTCCCAATTTGGAATGCCCAATTCCCACTACTTAGTAGGTCCCCTTGTGGTGGTGTGGTTACTCACCTCAATCCGGGTGGTGGAGGACAAGTCTCAGTTGCCTCCGCTTCTGAGACCGCCAATCCACATGTGGAGGCTCATGCTACTCCCCGTGATCCACACGTCCCATTGAGAGTGAGAACCACTAATCGCCACCAAGAGGAGGTTACCCATGTGACTCTAGCCACTGGGCCAACTTGGTTGCTTAGGAGACCTGGCTGGAGTCACTCGTCACTCAGCACACCCTGGATTCGAACTCATGACTCCAGGGGTGGTAGTCGGAGTCAATACTCGCTGAGCTACCCAGACCCGAATTGCATAATCTTTAATAAAATTAAGTTCATACAACAACACAATCTTAATTCGTCCCTTAATTTTTTGTTAAAATGCTTCATTTAAATGCATTGAAAAGTTTTCAGTTTATGCAACCCGATATCATGAAAAGTCGTACATCATTTACGAGTTGGCCACTTCGTATGATCTCACACGATGTTGTTTGTTAAACTCGTACGAATTCATCACGTGAAAATTCCCTGATGTCTATTGCAGAAGTGCACATTACAGAGTTCAGCACACAAAGTGTTAAGGACATACTTATTAATATTATGCACTTACCCAAACGCCTTATCTAAACTTAACCAATCAGTAGAGAGTGTAAACATTATAGGAAGCTGTTGTGTGTGACAGAAGCAAGTAATTGTCGTGTATTGGATGGAAACGATGTCCAGCAACGTCATTGGCTGTAGTGAAAGTCATAGGAATTTAAACGATATCATACAAATTATTCAAATTTAGAAAAGTCGTATGAATCCTGATGATTTCGTCATGAGAGTGTGTTGGTATAAGTCTCAATTTGAGTAACATTTAATTTTTTATTTCATAACTGTAATTGTTAGTATTATTATAATGTAAAAATGTGTAAAACTTTGTTATATCAAGATTGTTCTTGAGTATTGTCTAAAATGTGTGCAATTAAACAATGTTTTTTTTCTGCTTATTAGAACTTTATTCTCTAGAAGGTACAGATTGAAAATAAAAACAACTTAAAAACAAAGTTTGAAAAAACAACCAAAAGTGTCAAAACAAAACCTAAAAAAGTAACAAGGCATATGCGTTTTATACAACATATTAAATACAGAACAGTCTACTGTCCAAAAAAGGCACTAAATTCTGTAATAAGTGATACATGATTAGACTATTTTAAGTTAATACAACAGTGATATATTTTTATACTCAGAATATATTTATATATATTTCATAAATTCACATATTGAACATGGACAGATTTAAAAACACAGTCAAACTGTTCCCTCATTCTTTCAAGACTGACATCTGATCCAAAACTACCTTAAGATAGGATTCTGAATTTACTGGGTAATAATCCATTATTTTCTACCTCAATACTGTTTCTTAGAAAGTGTTTAAGGAGGGGCTTGTTCGTGAGATTGGACGTCTGTATTCTCCAATAAAATATACAAGACTACGAGATTGCAGTGCAGGGACATACAGTGGCCCCAAAAGTATTTGGACGCTTAAGCTGAACTTAAAAATGCATGAATTCCTTTGCATTCGAAAACAAAACTCCAAACCAATTTGCATTTATTGTAAAGAAAGATAACATAAGCACACTTTTCAAGCAGAATGTTTAACAAAAGCTGTGGTGAAAGATTCCTTTAAGTTTCAGCCACCAAATCTTCCAGTTCACCGACACTAAAACATCGACGATCTGACGTTTTCTTCTCCGTTGCATCCCATAGGTGCTCTATAGGGTTTAGGTCAGGGATCTGGCAGGGCCATTTTAGGACCTTAATTTTCTTTTTTGCAAAGTATTCTTTCAATAGGCAGCTGGTATGCTTTGGATTGTTACCCTGTTGAAAGAGACACTTCTGTGTCTTAAATCATTTCTTCACTGATTTCTGCAAGTTTCCAACCGGAATTTCTCTGTACACTTCAGAAATCATGATTCCATCAATGAACACAAGCTCACTAACACAAAACTAATGGGGCTTTTCCACTGCATGGTTCGACTTGACTTGACTCTGCTCGCTTTTTGGGGGGTTTTCCACTGTGGATAGTAACTGGAACCTTGTACTTTTTTTAGTACCACCTCAGTCGAGGTTCCAAGCGAGCCGAGCTGATACTAAATGTGACGTCAAAATCCTGCAGATCACTGATTTGTCAGAGTGAGTCGTCATTAACAGCGTCACTGACTTTTCAACACGGGACATCAAACCCGCTAGTTTTAAAGTTAACTACAGCAATAGCAGTATAATTTGCTCACGCGACTTTCAATTTGTAAAAAGAAATGGTTGTGCGCAAAACCACGCAGTGGTCAATAAACAAGGTGCAGACGTTCCTCTCGTTAGCGACGAATGAAACAAAAAAAGTCTCTCAGGAAGTGTCTCAGCTGTTGGCCGCACACGGCTACCTACCAACAGTTTAGGGAAAAGTAAAAAATTTAAAGTGACTACAGAACCATCAAGGAAAAGTTGAAGTGTTTCGACCAAATGGACGCTATCTAGGCCGGAGAACAATGGGAGGGAGAGTGCCCGAGACTCAGCCACGGCTGGAGTCCATGATGGAGGATGGTACGTTTTGTTACGTTAACTACACTCTGCTTGAAAGCTTCACTTTATTTCGTTGACCAGCTACTGGAAAGTTTGCTTCTAAAACAAGCAGGGCAATTGAACTGTTACACTTCTGTAAAATCCCCATGCAACAACTGACTTATGCAGCACAATGAGCTAGTAGCTAACTGCTGGCGTTCGTGTTATTGTTTTGTGTCGCGTTTAAGATGATGTCACGGCAGTAGATTCGGAGCATCTATGACGATCAGCCTATAATCCCACCCACGTTGAGGCGTGACTATAGAGCAGTGGAAAAGCAAGCTCAGAAAAGTAAAGTGAAACAGCCCCAGACTCTGATGTTTCCACCTCTGTGCTTAACAGTACTCTTAGTGCAGAGTGAAGAACTCTTCCCCTGCCTTTCTCCAAATACTCTCTATCAGATCCATGCAGGTTCAATTTGGACTCCTCTGATAACATGACAGTCCTCCAAAGGCTGCCGTGTTTTGCCAATTTTATCCTGGCTTTCTTATTTTTTAAACTAATACTTAGTGATCCTGTTTCGAATGGTCCGCAAACTAAGTTGTATGTTGTAATTCTCACAGATGTGTGGGGCAATTCATGCAGCTGTTTCCTACCTGTTTCTATGAACTTGTAATCTTTAATGAAGCCATTATCAAGTGGCCAAATAATTTTTTGGTCTTAATTTTAAACCATATATCTGTTGTTTTATTTATTTAAAATGTAACTAGCTTCTTTTTGTTGAATGTACTGCTTGAAAAGTGTGCTTATGTTATCTTTCTTTACAATAAATGCAAATTGGTTTGATGTTTTGTTCTCAAATGCAAAGGAATTCATGCATTTTAAAGTTTAGCTTAAGCGTTCAAATACTTTTTGGCCACTGTAAATCTACTAAGCGATGATACCTCATAGTGAAAAAGGAGACCGGCGCACTGCTACATATGTTTCCATATATTTTAATGAATTAGTCAAACAGCGTTTAGTTTTTTACCACTGAGGTCTTCGGCAGGCCTGATGAACTGCTACCTTTTTTGATCGTGCACTTTCCCTTAATTGTTTTGGATGTGTGCACACTACCTCCATTTTCAGTCGACTGTGCCAAAGCCAGTTGGCAATAGAAAAAAGCACTACTTTAGGTTTCAGGGACAAATCTACCATTTTTTTTAGCCATATCTATGATTGGCAGGTTGCAATACTGTTTATTGTCAGTTGCTTATAATAGTTTTCTTTCCTCACAACTTCTAAACATAAAATCTAATCTAATGCCTTCTCATTTAATTCGGATGAGGCCAATTGAAACAGACAATCACTGTCCTTTACAAGATTCTATTGTCATTTAACAATCTGATTCATTCATCTTAATTTGCAGAAATTGCATTGGAAGATTATTTCTTTACCTACATTGATGCCGTCTTTTCAATATTTTTTTTTATTTTTTACATGCGATACACAGTATAGGATTTATTTTGCTCAGAAAGTGTATTTGATTCTATCAAGAACACAAAAGACAATGTTTTAAGTGATTGTTCGAGAGAAAATTCTGCAAGGCATGGCTGGAAAAAAATATGAAATTCTCTTTTGATGGGTTTATCAGCTGGGCAGAATTTTTCTAAGGCAAGAAATCTCATGAATACTCTCTCATTTCATTTCTGAATAATATTATCTTATTAAGATACATATTTCAGCAAGTATATCTCTGGTGTGTTAACATTAAACTTATGTAGATTTTTGGAATAATTTATCCAGGGACAGACGCACTTAACGGGGTAGTTCACCCAAAAATGACATTTCATTCTCATCTCATCATTTACTCACCCTCATGCCATCCTAGATATGTATGACTTTCTTTCTTCAGCAGAACACACAAAGATTTTCAGAAGAATATCTCAGATCTGTGGGTCAATAAATTGCAAGTGAATGGTGGTCAGAGCTTTGAATCTTCAAAAATCACTTAAAGGCAGCATAAAAGTAATCCACACATCTCCACTGGTTCAATCCATATATTCAGAAGTGATATTATAAGTGTGGGTGAGAAACAGATCAATATTCAAGTAATTTTTTTTACTATAAATCTCCACCTTTGACGAGCCCCGACCAGTAGGTGGCGATATACACAAAGAATGGGAATTGCCAAAAAAACAAAACAAGAAGAAAGTGAAGATGTATAGTAAAAAGGGACTGATATTGATTGTTTCTCACCCACACCTATCATATCACTGCTTTAGACAAGGATTTATCCACTGATGTCTTACGGATTACATAAATGCTGTCTTTGTTTTGTTTTTTTGGAGCTTGAATGTCTTGGTCACCATTCACTTGCATTTTGAGGACTGACAGATCTGAGATATTTGAACATTGTCCAAAGATAGTGAGTGCTTTCAGGTTGGAGTATAAACTTATGATGCTCTACGGTCAAGGGTTCATAATAGTCCAAAAAACAAATAGCTGGATAACCATGGCACTCTTATTAAAAAAACCTTTAAGCTTACAAAAGGTAAAACAGCTCTACTATGCGTTTTGGACTGAGCCTTCCTTAGGGGGAGAGTAACTGAGCAGAAATATTCTTCTAAAAATCATCGTTTGTATTCTGCAGAAGAAATGAAATGGTGTGAGGGTGAGTAAATGATGAGAATTTCATTTTTGGGTGAACTATTCCTTTAAATAGCATAATTAGCATGAATTACATTTCACAGAAATCATGTGTTGCCAGACTTTACACATTCTGCAACTTCTCATTAACAAGTGTGAAGAAATATTGATAATAGGCTGCAGCCTAATCAACACAGGTTTGCTGTATATTCAAAATTCACGTTCAGCCGTGACAATGTTTTCAATGCAATCTCATTAATAGAAAGGTTTATTCCAACAAGAAAGGTGTAATTCTGAGTTTTCAGGATACCTTTTTGAAGCAGCAGATTACTTTCACAGGTTAGCTTGTCTGTCATCCGATAGCTATTTTAATAACAGAAAAAGTCTAAAAGCTTATTTGTGACTGCAATGATGAGCATTTCACATTGAAAAGCTTCCTAAAAGGAAGAGGAAAGACACTAATAGGCGGGAGAGTGCATGTAGTTTCCTTTTTTTTGAAACAAGCACTATATTTCAACCATGAAGCACAAATAAAAATAACCAGGACAAGTCCATCTCTCTTGTCTTTCTTCGAAACAGTACCAGATAAAAGAAAAAAATATATAAGTACACTGATCAGCCACAACATTAAAACCACCTGCCTAATATTGTGTAGGTCCCCCTCGTGCCACCAAAACAGTGCCAACCCTGAGCTGCTATTCTTCACACCACAATTGTACAGAGAGGTACAGAGAGTTAACGTAGACTTTGTCAGTTCAAACCAGTCTGACCATTCTCTGTTGTCCTCTCTCATTAACAAGGTATCCATCCACAGAACTGTCGATCATTGATGTTTTTTGTGTTTGGCACCATTCTGAGTAAATTCTAGAGACTGTTGTCCTTGTAAATCCCAGGAGATCAGCAGTTACAGAAATACTCAAACCAGCCCATCTGCCACCAACAAACATTCATGCGATTATCTAATCAGCCAATCGTGTGGCAGCAGTGCAGTGCATAAAATCATACAGATATGGGTCAGGAGCTTCAGTTAATTTTCACATCAACCATCAGAATGGGGAAAATGTCTTATCTCAGTGATTTGGACTGTGGCATGATTGTTGATCATCTCAGAATGCTATTCTGAGATGCAGGTTTAGTTGGTGTTTTGGTGGCATGAGGGGGACCTACACAATATTAGGTGTTATTAATGTTGTGGCTGATTGGTGTATGTTGGGGTGAAGAACCCAAACCACCATAACCCTCCTCCCTAAAGTGACTTTTTAAAAAGTAGAACTTATTTAACACAATTATTTATGAATTACACAAAATAAGCAATTACATGGGATATTTATTAGAGTGGTTAAATCCACTTTAGGTTTGAAAAAACGTCAATAATCCCTCTGAATAAGACTTTTTGACTAGCATCACTTTTCAGAACAACCCCGTTTTTGGACACATGGGCAAACACCAACAGATTTTTGTATTGGAAACTCCGCCCCTGATTGTCAAGTGTTTTCCCATTCTCTGAGACGAAGAATTTGCCAATGCTACTATATTTTCCAGCACTGTGCTGCTGAATACATTTGCACAATAACCGGCTGAATAGAACACTATGAGGTTAAATACATTAAAATAGACTGCCGTGGTCAGATTGCTTTTAGAGAGGCCTGCAGGAAAGACAAACTGATTTTCTAGTCTGCTAATGCTGAAATAGAAATGGCACAATCTTCACGAGTAGGCAAAATTTCCAGCGAGCTTTTAACGCCTCCCTGCAGAGATGCACAGTTGTGTTGCGGCAAGAACAAGCATATATTCAGTGCTGCCAGTAATTAAAAGTGCAATACTTAATTGCTGAACCCAGCAGGCCGGTAATGATACTGCAATAACAGTTCTATACAACTTCTATGCTGAAAACCAGGGTCCAAAATTAACATTTAAAATCCATTACCAAAATCTAGAGTCTTGACAAACATGGCGTATATTTTTCACTCATTATTTTCACATGCAAATGTACGCCAAAATCTTCACTGTTGCCAAAGAAGAGTTTACCATTACTGGCAAAATGTCCATTGTTGCCAAAGGTTTGCTGCAGGTTTACCACAACCAGTGAAGAGCTGCAAACGTCTGGCAATACTTTGTGGCAAACTGTTTTGTTTGCTGAATGTTTACAGCTTATTTGCATCTTTGCACCATTTCTGTAAGAGAATGACATGACGTGCCAGTCTCCATATCTCAAAAACATGAATATATCAGGGTTCCCACAGTTTTTGACCAATACATTTCCATGACATTTCCAGTTGTTTGTGATTACTGGATAAGGCTTAAAAACCTTTAAATCCACTTAAATTCAGATCAATTTGCTAATGTACCATTCAGACCGATATATGTGTCCATTATATTCGATAAACTCACCGAAAAGAATCAATTCAAAAAAGCGATTCGCTCACAAATGAGACTTCACTATGGCTTGCAAGCCAGTTTTACTTCACGAAAAAGGAATTTCTAGCTAAAAAAAAAACAAATAGAAAAATGTATATTCACAATAGAGATTTCCATTACTTTTAAGCTTTGATTGATTTTCATAACTCTTCCAGTCCTGGAAATCATAATTTGAAAATTCCCAGATATTTTCAGGTTTTCCATGACCATGGGAACCCTAAAGCCCCATTTACACCTTGAATTAACATGTGTTTTTGATGATTGTATAGCTATCGGACAGCACTGGAGCACAATAAATGACAGGTGTATATGCACCCAAGAGGCATTGGGATCGGATTACAGAAACCACATTTGGAGGTGGTCAGGGACAGATTCTGACCACATTCAAATAAGATAAATGCAAATGCTTTTTTGTTATCTGGATACAATTACATAAGCAATTAATTATGCGATGAGGATGCGCTGTGTTGCGAGTTCTAGCCTTTTTTTTTTTCCTTTTTTTTTTTGACTTTGCAAGGTGAAAAACACAACACACACCACCATTTGCAATCTTGTTACCTGAACAATGAAGAGTATCCCATGAACATTTCCACTGGAATACACTTGGACTATCTCATCTCTCTCCTTGCGTCTTTTCCTGTTCTCTAATCACTGTATGACATGCGACACCCACATGAAACCACGTGTCAATTGTGCGTTTCATATGAAAGATTTTTGCTCTTACAAAGTGCCGAATGCTTGATGATATCATTAAATTTGCTTCATGTTTGACGGCTATCAAAAAAATGTCCAATGAAGGAAAAACTCACAGACTGATGGAAAGCACTTGAATTATACATAAACACTTTTAAAATTTGCTAAAATACGGAGAATGTTCAGTTACTACTGCCTCTGTAATATGTAAGTAGTAGTTTCCATTTTGCGCAGGTAATTTTGATCAGATTTGTGTACGTTTACAGTGGAGACACAATTGACGGCAATGTGTAAATGTAATCCAGCTAAAGAATATCCAGATACTATCCAGATATGAAACATGATAATGCAAGGTGTAAATGAGGCCTGAGAGACACTGAGATTCTGATCCTCAAATTTTTATTTTAGTGGTATAATGCGAGAAATATTTCACATGGAGTTTTGGAGGAAAATTACTTTTATTGTAACTTTTTTTTTTCTTTTTAACTTTTCTAATACCTTTTAACTAGGCATCCTAGATGAACATCTGACAGTAAATTTTCCACTTAGGAAAAAGTTGATTGAAGACGGGCAAGTTGCGTCAATGTTTTACCGTTTGTATCGGATTGAATGGAATCACTTACATCGCTTTCATCGTTTTTAAGCCATTTATTATTTTGCAGTTTCTAATAAAGTTACCAACTGGCCAGTAACTGCGTTTGATTCACTCACCATGCCGATTTTTATATGCATTGGGTGCCTGCCGAGTGCTAACTTTGGACCCTGGTGACACAGTACAAGTTCAAATGCAAATTTCCGCAATGTTGGACTGCACCTACTGTATTTAACAAAGAAATAAGTTAAGTGAGAGAGAATCTGCTTCCCAACACACTTTCCCTGGAGAGAAAGAGGCAGTGGACATTTAGTATGAAACTGACCTCTTATATCCTGCAAAGAAGACTTCCTGAAAGAAGGTAAAACTGAGGCTAGGTTTGTTATCCAAGTGTGAACTGGCAGAGTGACACTGTATGTTGTATGCAGAGTTTGTAGTGAACATGTTTCATCAACTGTTTCAATGCAGCTTCTCCCTAAAACTCTGTGTGAGAACTGTGATAAAGAACTGTCCACCCAAAAATGTTAATATACCTCATGTTGTGCCAAACCTCTATGACTTTATCTCATCCTCTTTCTGTATCTTCTTTATCTCCTTTTGTGCACCATAGAAGAAAGAATATCATATGGGGTTGGAACAACATGAGGGTGAGTAAATGATTACAGAATTTTCATTTCTGGGTGAACTGTTCCTTGATGAAAAGACTATTGAGGTGTTACATAGGAGGGAGGAGGAAAGGGGGAATGCTGGGGTAACAGTCTTTACAACCTCTGTGTTCACTTTGGTCATGTGACCTGGCCATATTCCTCTGTAATCTCAGTTCACAAGCTGTTTGGCTTTATTTTCGTAACCCCACGAAACTTTGGATTTCCTCCACGCTCCACCGTGGTGGACAGACATTAAGAGAAGATTCTCATTCGTCATCCAGCACCTCTGTTTTGATGTCACTGGTGGCTCCGCCCTGCCGCGCTAGTGCCAGAATGCTGTGATTGACAGCGGCCATCTCTACAGCCAGAGCGATGGGGTCCTGGTGTTCACTTGGGCCTGTGGTGTCGTCCTAGAATTAGAAAACAGGGGGACAGTTGATGGTTTGTTTGTGAAAGAGTAGAGTGAACATTCTTCAAAATGTCTCCTTTTGTGTCCAACAGAAGAAAGAAAGCCATATTGGTTTGGAACAACATGAGGGGGATTAAATGATGAAGGAATGTTCATTTCTGGGGAAACTATCTCTTTAAACTCACATAATTCCAAACTAGGACCATATATTTGCCATTTTGTGTGGAAAACATAGTGGTGTGCTGTCACTACCCACAAAGGTATCCAACCACACTGTGATATAAAGTAGCAAGTCTGCTATGCAACATTATGTCGTTAAACTTTAATTGCCTTCTATATCAAACATATCAGACAACATGCTCACTGCAGATGTCATAGTAAGTGCACATCAATTCCTGCTTTTACTGTAATTGTGTGATTATTAAAATCCACTAACCTGAATTTCATTGTGTCAGTCAAGATAGGAAATAACCATGTCACTGGTAGAAATGGTAAAAATGAATTTGAAGTGTGTCAAAAGCCTTGTACACACAAACACACTGTTCACCTGTCTATGTTGCCAATTGTGAGTGTGTCTGCATACCTGAATGGGGGATGACAGGTCACCTCTGCAGAAACTAAACGTTCTGGCCACTGCTCTCTTTTAAAAAAAAAGATGATATCACAGCTCTGTAATAGTTTGAATTTGCAGTCATTTGTGTTCAGGCAAGGTAGTTACGGTAACGGTCTAAGGTCCTGCCTAAACATCTCACAGTGTATCAAAAACTAGGCCATCCTAGGGAAAAACATGCTTGGAAAATTTGAATAAACACGGTTCCTTACCATTCCCATCACTTGGTCAGCAGGTACTTGGTCACTGTAGTCATTGCCGTCAATCTCATCGCTGTTGGAATGGCCTCCCGGGCTTTGGACATCAATCCCATGACTCTCCAGGATTGCTGCTTCTTCGGAAAAAAACAGACCTTGCCATAACATATCCGAGCTCAGAAGGACAACATACAGGTTTCCTAAACTTTCCCAGATTCCCAGTAATTACAGAAATACTCAAACCAGCCCATCTGCCACCAACAATCATGCCACGGTCCAAATCACTGAGGTAAAAAAAAAATCCCCATACTGATGGTTGTTGTGAATATTAACTGAAGCTCCTAACCCGAATCTGCATGACTTTATGCACTGCAGCCGCATGATTGGTTGATTAGATAATCGCATGAATGCCAGTTGGTGCCATATATATATATATATATATATATATATATATATATATGATGATAACAATATTTTTAAAATGCTGTAATACATACATTATTTTTACATTATTATATGAAATCTTCATGATTTTTAAGATTATTTTCTTTTTACTATTATTACTAGGTCTAGCAAACACAATTTTAAAATGACCAAATATTTTCAGGATTTCCTCGACCATGAATGAGCCCTGTATGTACACATCATGATGAAATTGAGTTTTACTCAAAGGCATTTTACTGTACATTAAGTAATTTATGCACATATTGGAATGAGACGGCTAACACAATGGGGATTACAACGCAATAAAAGTAATCGTATTGTCAATATTTAATAAATAGTAATTTGAGCTTTGTCTTTCCCCAGAGGGCTTCAATATTACCTATGTTGGCTCTTCTCTTAATTTCCTTCCGTCTGTTGGCAAACCAGTTGTAGACTTTCAGAGACGTGACCCTCTCAAGATCTGACAGCTTCTTCCCTTAATCAAATAACAACAACACTCATCAACAGCGTATGAATTGAACTTTTTTGCTAATACATATATATACACACACACACACACACACACACAGGCAGCCAAAAGTTTTGAATAATGTACAGACTGTACAGATATGGGAAGAAATTGGTACTTTTATTCACCAAAATGGCATTCAACAGAACACAAAGCATAGTCAGGACATTAATAACATGAAAAATTACTATTACAATTTGTTCAGAACTTCTTAAACTACTTCAAAGTGTTTTGAACAAATAAATCATGCAGCAATAACAGCTTTGCAGATCCTTGGCATTCTAGCTGTCAGTTTGTCCAGATACTCAGGTGACATTTCACCCCACACTTCCTGTAGCACTTGCCATAGTTGTGGCTGTCTTGTCAGACACTTCTCACACACCTTACAGTCTAGCTGATCCCACAAATGCTCAATGGGTTTAAGATCCATAACACTGTTTTCCAATTATCTGTTGTCCAATGTCTGTGTTTCTTTGCCCACTCTAACCTTTTATTTGTGTTTTTCTGTTTCAAAAGTGGCTTTTTCTTTGCAATTCTTCCCATAATGTCTGTACCCCTGAGTCTTCTCTTTACTGTTGTACATGAAACTGGTGTTGAGCGGGTAGAATTCAATGAAGCTGTCAGCTGAGGACATGTGAGGCGTCTATTTCTCAAACTAGAGACTCTGATGTATTTATCCTCTTGTTTAGTTGTACATCTGGTCTTCCACATCTCTTTCTGTTCTTGTTAGAGCCAGTTGTCCTTTGTCTTTGAAGAATGTAGTGTACACCTTTTGTATGAAATCTACAGTTTTTTGGCAATATCAAGCATTGTATAGCCTTCATTCCTCAAAACAATGACTGACTGATGGTTTTCTACAGAAAGATGTTTCTTTTTTGCCATTTTTGACCTAATATTGACCTTAAGACATGCCAGTATATTACATACTGTGGCAACTCAAAAACAAACACAAAGACAATGTTAAGCTTCATTTAACGAACCAAATAGCTTGTTTGATTTAATGGCAAGTGATTTTCTAGTACCAGATTAGCAATTTAGCATGATTACTCAAGAATAAGGTGTAGGAGTGATCGATGCTGGAAATGGAGCCGGTCTAGATTTGATAAAAAATAGCTTTTTTCAAATAGTGATGGTGCTGTTTTTTACATCAGTAATGTTCTGACTATAGTTTGTGATCAGTTGAATACCACTTTGGTGAATTAAAGTACCAATTTCCTTCCAAAACAGCAAAATCTGTACATTATTCCAAACTTTTTATACATAGATGAGCAAAATGACCTGTTGACCACTGCGAATGAAATACCTTAATTTGGAGAGTTGGCAGGTGTTAATTTCAAACCCGACTCATCAATAGTGTCTGGTGCCATGAAACAGACAATTACATGTGCATTCTCTTGTTCATGGAGTTAGTTTAAATGTCTTACCTGGTTTTTGTATAACTGCATTGCAGGCATTGGCAATTTCCTCACGTTTGGCTTCATCAGGATACTGGTTGTCATTGAAATAACTTAAGCAAAAAGATCAACAGACAGCAACAGTAATGTGTTAGATAAAATGAAGTAAACTATGAAAGGACAAGTTTTTATCACTTTATTTGTTGTGTTTGTTACATACAAGGTCAACATTGTCAATGTTGTAAATTTGCTTATTTTGATTAGTTACCTAGAAATATTACATAATCTTACATATTCTTATTCGTTTTACATCATGTTGACTTTTGTTAACAATTTTTTTTTCAACTTAAGAGCGGAAGTGAATGGGGCCAGTTCAAAAACAACAGTATCGCCACAAGACACAAACATTATGTGTTAACATGATTTTAGTGTGATAAAATTGCTTACCAACCATATCTGTGTAAAGTTATATACAATTTTACATCTTTGATGTCATGACAACTTAATAGTGATAAACCTGTAATCTGGTAAAATGCTGTAACTGCGGAAAATCCCTGATTTTATCAAACTAAAATCAGGTCAACACATATAATGTTTATGTCTTGTCATGATTAAAGTCACCCTGAAGTGCCTTGATGAGCGAGTTTGGAGTTACTGTACAGTTTTAACATATTTCCTACTGAAACAGGAAATGGGGGTGGGACATGTCAAACTACTCACCCCATTTTTAAAACTAGCCAATAGGTTTTGGTTTGTAGCCACATACATTCACATACCTTTCCATCATGCTGATCAAGCTAGAGAACTCTTACAGGGGAAACTTGAGAGGTAACCTCAATATCGGCAAGCTTTTCCAAATATTTGAAACCCGATGATCTAACTGTGACAACATTACTACATAAGCTACCCACAAACGCAAACAGTAAATCGTGCGTTTGAAATCGTGCGTTAAAATTGTTTACGATGAGGCGGGAGCCGCAGTTCAATACATATGAAAGCAAAAAAAAAAAGGAATAAAAGATAATATATCCATGTTATGAATCACAATACACCTAGCATAATAATTAGAGAAAACTTACTAGAACTGTACATCCCAGGAAACCATATACGAATTGATTTTCAATGATACCTTATAAACCTTTAAAGGCAAACCTACCGTGAGCTACGAGGTTGTTAATTGATGGTATATGCTTCCATCTAAGCCATTTCGTCTGTTATTTCAACTTCATGGTATAAAAATCGTGTTTGATAGTTGAATTTATGGTAAACAACTACATTACCCATGGTACAGCAGAGAAAGATTCACCAATCAGAGAACCGCAGCCAACGAAACGTTCCTCTGCACACCCAAAACGCAGTGTGAATGCCGTAATCGAGTCGGCCTATCTTCAGCCTTAAACTATTTATATATTTGTACAGATTGGAATATTTTTCAATAAACATAAATAACTTATGTACTTATAATCAACAACCTAAAATCAATAGTTTTATATATTCCCATTGTTTTTTTTCAATACCTTCATTCGCATTGCTTCGTAGAATTGTAGTTTGTGCCTTCATGAAAGACGGTAAGTATACAGCCTTGTACCCTTGTCTTTATGTCCGATTTTCAAATACTTTTTTAAGTTTGTGATTCTCCTCGGAGCTGGTTGGTTTGGTTCATGGCTTACAACTCTTTTATGATGGATTTTTATAAAAGTCTATGGAACAAATGAATGGGGAAAATACTTCCGAAACCCAGACAGCTGAAAAAGTGGGCGGGCACTGTTGTGCTCTGCTGAGATCGTTCAAATGAAAATCACGATTAATAAGAAAATCTATGTTTTATGTTTTTTTATGTTTTTACCCCTAGTGGCTATACATTTGAAACAGTATTTTACGAATGTTTATGGACTAGCACTCATGTTAAGGACTCATTCCATTGAAAGACAAGGTAAAAAAATGCGGTACAAGTCGCAATATTTTTTTGCGGTATTAAAAATGGTGTCAATTCAGCTTTAAACCCGGAACATTAATTTAATGTAACATATAATATAGTCTGAGATGGCACAGTACAATTAACTAAAACTTTAATGAGACAAAGACTTTTTGTAAGTGTTTTTTTAAAGGAGTCATGACATGAGGAATAAAATGTTCCTTGATCTTTTTACATATAAAGGCACGGCCACACATATCTTTGCAAGGTGAAATTCAGTGGCCGAAATACAGTCGTCTCAATGGGAATCCACACAGACACAAATTTAGAGTGAGGGACTTCCTATGGTGCTGAATTTTCTCGTGCTGAATTTGCGTGTTTTCCAAACAGCATGTTTGTGCCCCTGAAGGGCACTTTGGGAAGGGGACACCACTCGAAGTGTTGTTCCAAACAAAAGTAAGAAAGTAAATTTTTTACAGAGTTGACTATTAGGAAGTTGCTTGGTTTGGCAGTCACCTCTGTGTGGGCGGTGCTTCGTAAATAGCGACACAGAATATTCACAATGGACAAGGATATAATTTTTGTGGTGAGTTTTTAAATGAACTTTTTTTAACTTAAGTCTCAGTGAGTATAAAGTGCAGCATTAAAAAGGCTGTTTGACAATTATATTTTTGCTGGTTTTTATCAAGCACTCAACACCCGCCCACGCCATCTTTGACTGTGGAATTTCGCCACAAGAATGTATTTGTGACTGCGCCTTAAATGTAATTGTACTATGAAAACATACTGTAAATTTCAGAACTGGAAACTTCCTCCTTAATAGGAAAAGAGCATTTATTTAAGCCAAGCTCCAGAAATGGGCCATTTGGAATTTGTGGAACTTGTGATGTCACAAGGACCAAATACATCCACATCTGACTGCCTCTTCAAGCAAGACATCAACGCCTGTTTTTCGTCATTGCACACTTGGCCCTGCCCACTGGTGCTCAGTTACATAGGGGAAGAGGATAGAGATGGACCTGTCATAGGAGAATAATCTACACTTTTAATGAGACTTACACGGGACACCTTCATGTGCCTACCTGGATATAAATATTTTTCTACATAAACATGCACTAGATGAACGCTTTGACTGTTTTCATGCATATTGTGCCGCTTTTAAAAGACACAATGCAAAGTTAGAACTGCTGCACTGTTTCTTGCTATTTTGAAGGAGTCCTGGACCATTTTTGCACCCATATGTGGTATTTTTATTTGTTGATCTTTTGTAAACATGCACTAGATGGACATCTTTGATCATTTTTATGCATTTGCGGTGATGTCCAAGTGTTACTTTTTAAAACGCTTCTCATTCTGCTGCTGCCAATGACTGGGAGAAACACATGCCGTTCTGTGTGTAAACAAACACGGAAGATGTGAGATGTGAAGACCAGTGTCTCTGCTTTGGCCTGTTGAAGCTGGTTGAAGCACCCAGCATCACCAAGGATTGTATTATGTTTGCGTTTTAAGAACATTTCAGCATGGATTGTATGTGTTTTCGCCTCAAATAAGTGTGGATTGCTTGTGAACCAGTCAATACATGATTCAAGCTTTGGAAAGGAACTGTTATTGAGTGAGCATTATTAAAGATGGGGCAGTTAAAAACTCTACTAGACATGACGCAAAACAGCAAGTAACAGTATGCAAACAATTAACTAATATTTCAAAAGTCATGACTGTTTTACAGTTAAGGTGCAACTGTGCTTAATGTATTCTGATTAAATGTATTGGGTGTACGTTATGTGTAAACCCCGAAATTGAATTTTATGTTGTGGAGCTTGTTAATTTTCTTCCGACTGAGTTTCAAATATGGCTGAATTGGAGGGGTTGCATGATGTTAGCCAATCATAACATTGGGAGTTTACATTAAAGTCTTAAATGGCCAGATAGCTTAAAATCGAGCATTTCAGACAGAGGGCCAGAGACAGGGTGGAAAATTATTATATATTAATAAATTATGGCTTTTGACCCTTTACTAACATTATAAGTGGACCTCAGGGAAGAAAACTAAATTATTAAAAAAAAAAAAAAAAAGAGTACGTCATGACCCCTTTAAATTACCTGTATTATGCCCTAAAGTAAACCATCCTGACTCCCTCTCACCTCTCCATCACTGCCAGACATTCTTTTCTCCAGGTGAAGCGGCTACCACGCCGCAGGCGAAAGCTACCCAGGGTACTGCTAATGGGAGGGGGAGTCTGTCGCCACTCTACAATGTCCTCCAAGGCCATCGGTGTAGGCCGCATCGCTAGTGTTGCACCTGGGACACAAACATGTCGCTTCATCTCAGGGGAACAGTTTATATTCTTCGGCAGACAGAAAGAGGATTCTGGTAGGTCAAAGCCTGTTCACTGTATCAGTAAGAAAATGATGATAAGATAATGAGAAAACAGGTGTTCTGGGGATTGTCCCATGACCTTGTAATCTATTCGCTGAATTTATGCTGATTTCTTATTTTAGATCAGCCAGGATGAAACTCATGAAGCACAAAAGGTTCTCTGAACTGAAATGCCCTCCATTCTCAAAATAATATAGGTCAAAATTCAACTGGACTTAAGATTTTTACCACCTCAATGTTTGACAGCTATCCACTTTTATTAATGCACTTGCAATAAAAGAACCTTATTAATATTCCTAAAATAGTAATAAACTTCTACAAGTAATTTATGAAAAAACGTTTAAAAGGTACCTTCAACCAGTCGGTGTCTTCTAAATTTAGGGAAAGTTTTATGGATTATAGTCACAAATTTTTATGCAAATACTGAAATAATGTGTATCTTGAATGCACTGGAAGTTGCTTTAGATAAAAAAAAAACATCTGCCACATGCAATATGTAAATTACCAGGTGTAGTTTTCTCCAGTTGGTACCAGCGGTAGAAGGCTCTTTTCTTCTGCTCGCTGAGATCTGAGCCCTGCTGAAGCAGCCAATGAGAGATCCGGCTCTGACTGATACCTGGGGAGAATGACAAACTGCATATGAGGTCAAAATTTGACTTGCATATGCCTTATTGGTCTTTCTAAAGCTTAGTTTTCTAAATCCCTAAACCTTGATTACAAGGCACAGCTGACATTTCTGCATAAATGTCACTGAAATATAGCAACAAGCTAGTTCAGTTGATTTCAGCTAACCTCAGCTAATTGCATTATATGCCAATGGAGAGCATTAATGTTTTATTTTTTATTTTTTTGTGTTGTTTTTCCAAAGTTGGTGTGTCCATATCTCCAGAAGTATTAAAGATATGTTAATATCCTTTTAAATTCTGGTTCAGAATAAACTATCCTGATTTTAAAGGCCCTGTCTGGTTAAATCCCAACGATATGGGTCTCTCAATTAAGTTTTTTGCATATATGTTTACCTTTTTTCAAAAATTTACAAAATTTTCAATCGTTCGAAAACCAAATGTGGGACACACACATTTTGGCTTTAATTATTATTTATGTTTATCTTTCTTCAGAATTTTTTTTGACAAAATCAAACAGTTTGGGGAAGTTTCTGAAATTTGGTTGATTTGACATTGAAAAACTACGGTGGCCATGAAGTGCAAAACAAAGCAGCAAATCTAAAAACAGAACAGCAAATCCAAAGACAAAATAACAATTCAGAAACACATCAACAAATCATAAAACACAATGGCAAATCAGAAAACAAAAGAGCAAATCAGAAAACACAACACCAAATCCAGAAACAAAACAACAACTTAGAAAACACAAAGAGCAATTCAGTCAAAACAGAAAGGGTATCAAAATCCATGCCAAAAGGTCACTGACTGAAAAACTAAATCATTTGGTGTGTTCTCTCTCTCTGGAAAACAGTAACAGGAAACTTTATAACACAGAGAGTAAAAACAGCAAGTGGGAAAAGTTAGTTTTAGGTACAATGTTCATCTGTGGTCTCATGGTTCATCTAGTGTGTAAGGGACTGTCTTAAAGTCCACAAACTGCACTAAAATGTTGGTGGCATCCAATGTCAATGAATATACCACAGTTAGTTCCGGTCCTCGAATCTGATTGGACGAGAGACATTCCATGAGCACTGATGGTCTGACACCATCAGCACTCGGACACTTGACTATGTGTGTATCACTCCGCTTGTTTTCATGCTGTTCTAAACTAAAGTGTAAGAGTAGTTCCGATCTGTTAGGAGTTACTGTCTTTATTTTTTGACATTACATATTTTAACCAGTAGGTGGTGGCAAAAGATCATTTTTGTGTGTAATATGAGCCAGTTACAGTATTACTAATACATTACCAAAACTAGGAAATAGCTTTAAACAGCTTTAAACGGATAACTTCAGGATTAAGGCTCATCACAGCTGAGAGACACAAGCTGACAGCATCTCTGCTTGGGTGTGGCAACAAGTGATCGCTGATCGCACACGCTCTCTCTCTCTCTCTCTCTCTCTCTCTCTCTCTCTCTCTCTCTCTCTCTCTCTCTCACACACACACACACATTCATCCGTCTATCCCAGTTTAATGACTTGTTAGAAACAGCACAATCCATACTACTATTTATGATGTGACATTTTTGAATTATTAATGAAGGCTTGGACACATCATTTGTTTTGAACCAGCAATGGCAGATTCTGATCCATTGCGTAAGAAAGTAGTTACATATCACACTCTTGCTCGTGTGATATTACTTAAAAATATCGAATTATATGAATACAGATTTCAATTATTTTAGAAAAAAACACCACTAAAATTGATCAAGATGTAATTTTTGCATTACAATGGTTGTAGTAGGCTGCCAGTGGTGTGAATGCCTAACTTACATTGTTTTTTATTGGTTTTATTATTATTATTTAAAAACAAATATTGAATGTATAGAATGTATAATCCACATCCTGGGAAAATGTCACCCTGAGTAAATCAGCACATCTAATAGCAGCCTTTTACAACCTTTACAATATAAAATTTCAGCATTTTTTTTCTAAAATATTTGAACATTGGACATGCTGGCTTTAAATGTAGAAAGTGAGCCATCATGCCGGCAGTCTACTGTAAAGTTTAGAATGAGAAAATGCTTTTGTAATAACAGTGTTTGCTATTAGAATATGCAAGAAATTGAATGAATCCTTGGACACCGTATTTTAGTGTAGTTTGTGGAATTTTTAGATGGTCCCTTACACACCAGATGAACATCATATCTAAAACTTTTTCTGCTCACTGTTTTTGCTCTCTGTGTTATAACGTGTCCCATTACTGTTTTACTGAGTGACAAACCACTCACAATTTTCAGTAATTAAGCATTTGGAATTAATTTTGAAATAATTGCACAAGTGGGCAGAGAACCAGTTCTGAGGTAAGGACTAGGTCTCGTCCACACAGCCAATCAGGTGAGAAGCTATGGTACCAACCCTTTCCTTTTAAACTGAATTGCTGTTGTGATTTCTGAACTGCCGTTGTTTTTTTTTAATTGATGTTGTGTTTTCTAATTTGTTTTGTTTCTGGATTTGGTGTTGTGTTTTCTAATTTGCCCTTGAGTTTTACGATTTGTAAACGTGTTTCTGAATTGTTATTTTGTCTTTGGATTTGCCGTTGTGTTTTTAGATTTGCTGTATTGTTTCACACTTCATGGCCACCGTAAAAAACCCAACAGCATACAGGGTTTGAAAATAAATGAAGATGAGTAAATAACGACTTTGAACAATGCATGAAAACATTAATGTTGTCTCATTTTACATTTTTTTGGCATTGTTGATTGAAATAATAATAATAAATTAATAATAAATGTTATTTCCATACATAAAATGAAGCTCAAAGTGCTATACAGTTGGAAGTATAAAAACATAGAATTTAACATTTCAGAGAAAGTAAAACAAATCATCACAATAAAAATGAAACAGTACAAAGATAACAAATTTAATGAAATGAATTAAAACAAATGTAGGAAATCAGAATTATAAACATACTAATTGAATATAATGATAATCAGTAAAAAAAAAAAATCTAATAGATTAATTAAAAGCTAGTTTAAAAAGATATTTCTTCAAATGCTTTTTAAAAATGTAAATGCTTGGTGCTTGTCTAATTTCAATGGGTAAAGCATTTCAGATTTTTGATGCATAATGGCTAAAAGCAGCTTCAACAGATCTCTCAAGATTTACATTACAGTATGTAAGGAATTCTATTTTGGAAGACATCAAATGCAAGTTGGAACATAATTTGATAAACAGTCAGAAATGTATGACGGTGCTAAAGCATTAAGTGCTTTATGAACCATTAAAAGAACCTTAAAATCAAACCTGTTTTTAATGGGTAACCCAAGGCAAATGAGCTAAAACTGGTGTAATGTGGTCTCTCCTCCTGGATCTTGTTAGCACTCTGGCTGCAGCATTCTATCTATACAACTCTCAGGTAAGCCAGTATAAAGTGCATTACAATAATCAATGCATGAAAAAAAATTCTGATATTTGACTTACATCTGTAAAACAAAAATTCATTGTCAATTTAAGCAGGCTAACCTGTAACTTGGGCAACTACTGCTTGTGATATCCGCCGGTTCCCCAAGAAAGCTTTAATCTCTTCTTTAATTATAGCACTGTCCATTCTGCAGAGCAGGACAGAGAGAAAGAGAGAGATTACAGGAAATAAAGAAATGTAATGAAAAACAACAGGAGTATACTGGTCTTATGCACTCTCCACCTCAAGAGACCAGTGACATCATCCAGAGATATTGACTCTACTGACCTCATAAGCTCCTCGACTTTGTCATCGATGTCCACTTCCTCGTCAGGGGGCTCGACCCCGAAGGCCCGCGCAGAGGCGTTGCTAACTGCGTAATGGGGTGGAGAGAGCTTCCCATTGGGTACAGCAGCAAGGCCGTCCCGCTCATTTTGCATCATTGCAGCTACAACAGGCAAAGTAGCGGGGACTGTCGGAGGTGGGGAGGTGTCATAGCTGTTGCTAGGGGATGGGGAGAGGCCGTTGCCACGGAAACCCGTCTGTGTGGCCGTAGAGGTCTTCGAAGAAGAGGCTGACAGGTTATTTGAGGAGGTAGTGCAGGAGTTGGAAGAGATGGTTGCATTGTTGCCGTTGCCGACGGTGGTGGCCTCGCCCCCATTTCCGCTGTGGACGTGTCGGTGTCCGAACTTCTCGACGTGCTCGCGGTCTAGCCGTTCAAGGGTGTCCAGGGCATGCAAGATCTCTTGCTTTGTCATCCCACTTTTACGTAGCCGCTGCAGCAGGTCGATTTGCTCGATGGTAAAACGAGGCTCATCTGTATAATGGGACATTCTGCCAAGAAACAGAGAGAGAGAGAGAGAGAGAGAGAGAGAGAGAGAGAGAAAGAGCTAGCGCATTAGAGAATTGATGTCAGATA
The DNA here is from genome assembly GCA_032164185.1 of Moxostoma hubbsi. Classification (NCBI taxonomy): domain Eukaryota; kingdom Metazoa; phylum Chordata; class Actinopteri; order Cypriniformes; family Catostomidae; genus Moxostoma; species Moxostoma hubbsi. Next base: position 8,098,298 of record JAVLUX010000023.1, read on the forward strand.
AAATCCTCAAAGCCATTCTGATAAAACATGACACAGTTGCACAGTGTACAATAATACAGAAGTAATAATAATAAGAGATCCACAGAAAGACGATTGATGTACAGCAGGCAGAGAAATGCTACAGTGAAGAAGCTGTAACTAAAGCAATGTTTTTCTAAGAAAATCTCAAAGTCACCGCATCTTTATCGACCAATCATTGCAACAGAAGTGTGGAGCCAGCCTGAGGTCAACGCAAAGACACTGCATGCATTACCACAGAATTTTTTATAGACTTTAAACAGCAGAGAGCTGAAACACGTGAGGGGGGGTTAACTTTAGGGAAAACTGCCAAGAAACATTCCATCCAAGGCGGCCAACCTACTTTCAGGCAAGAGACTGAGGATGAATCACTCAGTACGGGCGTTTTGTCTGAGAATAGTTCTCTTAAAGCCAAGATATTGCACACACACACAAACACACATACATTGCACGCTATTACTGAATTGTTACCGTATACTCTAGCACAAGCACACTGTACACAATTCAGTGGGTCAATGCCTAGTACTTTAGAATGTAAACTTAAACTTATTAGATATACAGACACTGCAAATGTACAGTTACACACACACACACACAAAGTTATTTTTTTTACTCAACTTGTGCCAATGCAATATGCATTCCATATGGAAACCAGCAATGCAATCAAGTTGAAGAGACCGCCAAAAATAAAAGAGAATAATGTTTTGGTGCGGGACCCTGAATTGGAGTTTTGTGGTTTTAAGCACATGTCTGTTAACTTTGAAGCCATCTACACTACCGGTCAGAAGTTTTTAAACATTTGACTGAAATGTTTCTCACGATCTAAAAAATCTTTTGATCTGAAGGCGTATGCATAAATGTTTTAAATGAGTTTTGTAGACAAAAATATAATTGTGCCACCATATTAATTTATTTCATTCTAAAAATCAAATTTAATAAAAAAAAAAAAATAAATTTTTGAAATTGATGACTTTGACCAAATAGTAAAGAAAATCAGCCAATAAGTGCCCAACATAGATGGGAACTACTTCAATACTGTTTAAAAGGCATCCCAGGGTTGGTTGAGAAAATGTCAAGAGTACATGTCTGCAAATTCTAGGCAAAGGGTGACTACTTTGAATATGCTAAAATATAACACAGTTTTGATTTATTTAAAATTATGCTTAGTCACAACATAAATCCCATAGTTCCATGTCTGTTATTCCATAGTTTTGATGACTTTACTATTATTCTAAAATGTGAAAAAAAGAGAAAAAAAAATTATTATAATAAAGAATGAGTAAGTGTTTCAAAACTTTTGACTGGTCGTGTATGTGCTAGTGAGCTCCTTAGAGTTGAAAATTAACTTTTACCAGATATACACATATCAAAATTACGGACTTTCGCTTATGGGAAAACGTACCAAAAATATTGATGACTAATGTTGCACTACAACCATTTTTTGTCCACTTAAATGCTATCTAGAATGAGAATGCCCCTCCCCGTAATTCCACCTTCAAAGCAACAGCGTTTACACTTTTTAAGAGAATGAACGTTAAAGTTAAATAAGAAAAACAATAAATAAATAAAGTTAATGTAAATGATAGCCACTCACTTTCAGCATCCGAACCAACTTCCCTGAGATATATATTTAAATAACTTATAAATTCTGCTGAAGAGCAAATGCAAGTCAGCTTTATCTCCAGATAAGTGTGGCGCATAAAATGCAAAAAGGATTTCAGCTCACTCAAGCATCCTTAAAAAGCATCAAAAGGTTTATTGTCTAGAGGCATCAGATCCAGCAAAAACAACAATAAATACAGGAGTGTCCTCTGTACGGAAGAAAAAAAAAAACCCTGCCTCGTTCTGAAAGTGAGGAATTAATGTTAAGGCAAGGCAAGTTTATTTATATAGCATATTTCATACACAATAGCAATTCAAAGTGCTTTATATATAAATGAAAAAGAAAATACAAGATAAAATTCATTTTTAAAACCAATTAAAAACAAGCAATTAGATTAAAAAGTAATCAAATGAATTTTAAAAATAAATACAAATTATTAAAATTAATAAAAAAAGAAAAGGAATACAGAAATAAAATGATGCAGTGCAATCAGTAAGTGCAACACAGTGATCCGTCAGTAAATACACAGAAGCGTTTTCAGTCTGGATTTGAATGTGCCTACTGTTGGAGCACATCTGACCTCTTTTGGAAGCTGGTTCCAGCAGTGGGTAGCATAATAGCTAAACGCTGTCTCACCTTGTTTGAACCCTCTGTATGTCTAACTGACTTAATCCTAATGATCTGAGAGATCTGTTAGGTTTATATTCAACAATATCTTAAATGTATCTAGGTCCTAGTCTATTGAGCAATTTATAAATGAGTAATAGTACTTTAAAATCAATTCTAAATGTAACTGGAAGATCTTGTGTTATGCGAGGAATAAGGGAAGGCTTTCTTGGAAGAACCACAGCATTTTCTTGTTCCCAGACTTTGTGAATTCGACAAGAGAGAAACGTGTTCGATTCAAGGAATGCAAGAAACTTTTACATCAACGGAAGTTAGCTTTTGCACTGATATTCCCAGCTAAATTGAAAATAGATGCTAAGGATGGCCATTAAACTTTCAAATGCCCACTGCAAGCGATGTCTTTCATAAAGTCAATGGAGTAAGTCATCTTGTTGTACTCGCGTTGAAACCGAGTGAACTGGCTCACTGACTGACAAATTGACTGTTTGAAGATTCTGCGCACTCTTTTTGTGCTGATTCCGCCTAGCGGCGGAAGTTTATTTTATAGAGTAACACACCTTCAGGACAGTTTTATGGATGAATCTACACACTCTTTGTGCTTCACCTATTGGCTGGAGTTTGTTTTGTGGAGTATTTCTTGCAAAGTCATTGGAGAGAGCAAGTCATTTGCTTGCACTCATGTTGCAGCCGAGTGGAACGGCTCACTGAACATTCGCTTGACTATTTGAAAAATCTGCACGCTTTTTTTGTGCTGGTTCCACTTAGCAGCTGGAGTTTATTTTGTATAGTGTCACACCTTTTTTACGGACGAATCAACATGCTTTTTGTGTTTATTCCACCTATTGGCTGGAGTTTGTTTTAAAGATTATCTTTTGCTGTGTAATTCTGTCACACAATTTTTTTTATAGAAACACCGGACTTGAGCAATCCAACAGCAACAAGTTGTCACGGGGGTTCTTGTAGAGTGTTTGTGTTTGGAGTGACAAATGTTTTTCTTTTTTCTGTTGATTTTTTTGTTCTAGGGGATGTTCAGGGTTTGACTGTTGCACTAATGTTGGAATGTGGTCTTTATAATCTTGTTTTTGAAACATGATTTTTTTTTTTCCTTGTATGTCAAAATGTCAAATGTTAATATGAGTGGATTGTCTCTCTCCACGTGGAATTTGAATGGGTTGGGGCACCCCATACAAAGAGGGATGCTTATTTCTCTTCTTAAGCATACAAAATATGATATAGTGTTTTCTTCAAGAAACGCACCTTTCTCTGCTGGAAGCTGAACAATTTGGGAAGGGTGGGCATTTTTTTTTTTATAGTGCCTATAGTGCAGTGTAAGAGCAGGGGCGTCGTTACACTGATAAGTAAGCATTTACAATTAAAATGTCTCAAACAGAGTAATGTATTTATCAATCCATAAGGTTTACTCTAAAAATAGATTTTGTTTTATATATCTGAGTCCCTCACTTCATCTGTTGTTGATCACTCAATTGGAAACATTTTAGTCTCAGATCACGCCCTGGTGTATTTAGAGGTGTTGCCACATATGGAGAAAATAAATCATATACTTTACCCTGAATTCCAACAAATAAAGGCTGAAATCTATGTCTATATGGAGACCAACTGGTCCTCAGTATCCTCTGTTGGTGTGGCTTGGGCCTACTCTTAAGGCGGTTTTTAGGGACAAGATCATACATTATGCCTCATTCACCAAAAAATTTAAAGCACAAGAACTCGTGGAATTGGAAGGGAATATTAAAAGTGCTGATGCAGAGCTGAAGTGCCGAATGTAGTCCAAAGGCCTCAGGGAATTGACCCGATTGAAATACAGATATTATACTATTTGGTCGCAGAAGGAGTTTTGGCTATTCATGGCAAGACAGTCATACTTTTAGTCAGGGGACAAGGCAGGGAAACCTGATTTTATTTGGATGGTTTTCTACCATTCCCTCTTAAATCTGCTGGTGGTGAAATATTTACCTTGGCCATTGATATTAATAATGCTTTTAAAGAATTCTATTTTGATCTCTATAGTTCCACATCTTTGTCAACTGAAACTTTGTGGAACCATTAGAATGTCCTAAACTGGTGACTGACCAAAAAAAATCTTGATTCTGAGATAACCTTGGAGGAGCTGGACGAGGTAATTAAAGTCTTGTCCACAGTGTTTATATTCCAAGTTTATACAGAATCATTAAACAATGGAAAGATTCTGCCAACTATGACACAAGCCCAGATCAGTCTGATTTTTAAAAAGGACAAAGATCCAAGCGAGTGAAAGAGTTACTGTCCAATTTCCCTGATCCAGCTATACGTTAAAATATTGTCAAACATTCTGGCTAACCAATTAAGTAAAGTTATGACATCTCTTATATAGGGTTGCAGCGGTATACCGGTTTCACGGTATACCACGGTTTGAAAATGGACGGTTATCATACCATGTACATTTGCTTATCTACAGTATTGAGGAAAAAAATGCAACCGGACAGAGAATCTCACGCATTTCCTTTCACCCTTGTCTGCCTGTCAGACTTGTCAACTTGCGACACACACACACACACACGTAGTGGAGAAAATGTCAGAGAGAAGTGAGGCAAGGGTGTCTGACATGAGTGTGTGTGTGAGTTAAAGCAGTGTTTCTCAACTGGTCTATTCAGACTGGGTCGTGGACAGCAGGGAAAGAACAATGCCATGGTTCTCCCATTGAAGATATTTCAGCGGCCGCCCAAGTGATAGAATATTTAGGACTGCCAAGGCAGATTTAAAGGGTTACTTCAGGATTTAGCATTAAGCTTTGTATCAGTAGAAAACCAGTAGTATTTTCGAATTACCGAGCTCCCCCCCCTCATATCCCCCTGAGACGAGAGATTTATTTATTTTTAGTCTGGAAAAAAATCCTCCGATGACGCAAAAATCGTCATTTTGCGTCATCGGAGGATTTTTGGGCCAGAGGCTTAAAACTACAGCCAGTATTCCGCATGTTTTCACCACGCCCATATGGGGCGGGATCTCACTCACAGAATGTGAAGATAGTGTCAGCCATCTTTCTGTAGAAGCTAAGCTAACAGGCTCTTGCTCTGTGTAGAAAGTTTGTATACAAGTAGGCCAGGGTGGGAAATTAACTTTTTTGTCCACCAGCCACAGTGGCTGGTGGATGCCCAATTTTACCAGCCACTTATATTTTTTACCAGCCACTTTTGCTCCTGGGGTCCCGTCTTCGCCAGCTGTATGGCAGTGCACTTAATATGCGACTTGGAAGACTCGTGGTCTTTTATTGCCTCTAATTTAAGATTAGACGTCCCTCTTACGAACTAATTATTTACATTTTCTGCTGACGCGTAGGTTCGACAGTAAGTGCAGTGCATAGACTGGTCGTCGGGAAGGTAGGATAACCATTCCCTCGGTTTCCCTTGGTCATCAATGCGCCACTTGTTAGAAAAGTACCTTTTCGTTTTCTTTACTTCGCCCTCAGTTTGTAGTTGTTCATTTATAACTGCTGACTCCGCTGCGGGCCTCCTAACACCGGGAATATGTCGCCACATTTTAAAAAATAATTTCCCTTTCTTCTGCACCAGCTCAGCTCAGCTATGTATATACACACTTTAAAAAAAATTTATTCTCAGCTTAGCTATGTGTATAAGTTATACAGTATAACGGTATCTTCAGCGCCGTGACACACAGCGCTGAAAACCAATCAAAAGAGTTACTCGAAAAAAGTGTATTATTGTTACTTAGCAACCGCATTCTTTGACAAAGGCTGTCCAATCCGTACAATGAAATCACTCGCAGCTTGTTTATTGGTTACTACTTAATACATTCAATGTTAAGTCAACGTAAAGACGCGTTTACGCGCGTCTGGTGGTCCTGTCCTGGTCCCTCGGTGGATGCGAATTTTTGCAAACTGTATTCGCTTTTGGTGCGAACGCAGCATTATTATAATCCACCCGCCACTGTGGCTGGTATACACGGCAAAGTGACCCGCCACACTGAAAAAGTACCCGCCCTCGGCGGGTGGCGGGTGCTAATTTCCCACCCTGAAGTAGGCTAATCACGATGGCTGAATGTAGTTTTGAAGTTGAAATGGCAGAAGGGGATTTCGAAGATCTGTTGCGAGAATCTGATGATCACGCTACCTGTACGAGCCGCAATACAGCGATGAACAGAGGCGGCCGGAGCAGCTGCTGTAGCATGGGAGCAAAACCTGCTTGGCAGGCAGGAGGAAGAGAGTGTTAAATTATATTCAGACTCGTGTTGGGGCGGACTGGTGATGTCAGTGCTCTCGCTGTGCGCCTATGGAAACAGATAGAGTGTCCTATTGCTGTCGCGAATTTCAGCGATGCCGTTTTCTTCTGGACGAGATCGCTGAATCCGCTGATGAAACTGCACCACTAACTTGAGCATGTATAACTGAGCACCCAAGTTTTGTACCACACATGGACAGGGGAGTCCTGGAAACTTATTTTAGGATCCCGAAGATAAATTGGAAACGCCAGCAAAAGCCCGCAGGGACAAACGGACGGCTTAGTGTAAAGTGAGTATTTTGTTTGTTTTTCTTTTTTGTTACTAAGACGTCATGTACAGAGTTTGGACACCCGGAATTATAATGTTCTTCCCGCGTAGTCAGTCAATTTATCAACTAACTCACGATTTATAGAGTCACTATGTATCAATACAAGCCTAGTTGTATCATATTTTCAGATACTGCCGCCTGTAACCGGTAGGCGTGGTTTGGGAGTGGCCTCGTAAGGGCAGCAAAGCAAGTGCATTCTGGGAGTTGTTGTCTTTCAGCCACATGTGTAAAAAATACATTTTCTGCCTTTTCTCAGTCTAGAATGCTTCAAATTCAAAAATAATTTCACATTTATACTATATAAATGACCAATTTTAAATACACATTCATCTTCCCAGAGGTGAAGTATCCCTTTAATGATAATCTCGCAAACAGCTAAAGCAGACATGGGCAATTTATGGCTTTAGTTTATCATAAAACCGTTTTGTTTTGTATTTTTCATTGGATATTTCAGTTAACTTGCATTGAGACCTAACGCGTCTCCACACGCATTTAACATGCTCAGGGTTGCCAGATAAGAGACGCAAAACCCCCAGTTTGAGATTTATATTATGCAAATTGGAAATATTCCACCTAATGTAATACTTATTTTGTGCAATCTGGCAACCATGCACATGAGTGCGCTTTTCTATCTCGCTTTCCCCTTTGAACAAACTTAGCGATCTGTAGTGCAATATACTGCTCAAGGAAAAGTGTTATACGGCTATCTCTGTCCATTCTTGAGGCTGCTTGTGATGTTTGATGCAACTTTGCAGGCAAACCTTCTCAGTGATTAAATTAAATATAAAAGTAGATCTCGGCATCATCGACATGCGAGCAAAAGCAAGCCAGAGACGAATATGTATATGCATTTTTTATTTGTGCAATTTAGAAATGTTCCCTTCGCAGCTGTATATTATTCTAACACTTGCAGTAATCATTTATCATAGTCATGCAACCGGTATTATTCTGTTGTGTGCTGAAAAACCATAGAGGAGACCCACATCATGACCCTTTTAGCATGTAAACGGGTAATGTTTTAGAAAAAAATAAGTAAACGCCCGCTTTGCAACAAACATGAAAAGTTTTATTAAAACAGAACCCTGATGTAGAGATAGAAAAGTATCTACCTTTGCAGAGCAATACAATACTTTAGGCAATTGCAGAATAGTCTCATCCCATTAGTCACAGATACACTTCAGAAAATCGAGTACACAACTATTTCTGGGCTTCAAATCAATGCAGAACATTGTATCTCAAAAGTAATACAATGTGGCCCCCTATGCACTACTTAAAGCCCGATGTGGCCCCATTACCAAAATAGTTAAAATTTTAAAAGGGGGAGAGACAACTTCCTGTAGATTTTGACATCAACAACGAAAATAATGTGACTTGATGCATGTCCTTGTACTGGAAAACCATGAACAAAACTATGCTACATAAAAGGAAATGCAACCCAGGATACATTAAATACAAGTTATGTTTAATCTATGGCAGGTCGAGACTTGATGTCCAATTAAAATCTGGTCCTGAAGCAAAACCAGTTGAGAACCTCTGAGTTAAAGCTACAGACAGGAGCAGTCTGTCCTCGCTGTCGCAGTATAACAGTATAAGTTAATTATTAATAATCTTAGCATATTAATTTAAAAGCTCACACAGCTGATGTTATTTTTCATTTTGTAGTTAATTTAACATGCTATGCTAACATGCTTTAGTTATATAACATGTTATAGTTACATGCTATTTTTTATCATGTTTATGATTCTGTTTATTATAATTCTGTTAGCTTTCTTATTTTTCCTATTTATTTATTTTCAAAAGGGAGATTTTTTTTTTTTTACACATACTTAAATAAAATAAATGGTTTCAAGTTTCAATTATAATAAATAAAGTGTTTTCACCGATAATACTAATTGTGTAATACCGTATAACGTGAAACCGTTATATTTTCTGAGACGGTTATCATACCATGAAAATCACATACCATTGCAACCCTACTCTTATACATATAGATCAGGTGGGGTTTATTCGGGGCCATGGCTCTTCTGATAACATTGGGTGTTTCATCATTATCATGTGGTCAGTGGCGAATGATAAGGCTCTGGTCACTGCCATCTCACTTGATGCCAAAAAGGCGTTTGATATGGTAGAATGGGATTATCTTTTTAAGATAATGGTAAAGGGTTTGGGAATACTTTTATTGAATGGATTAAGTTACTTTATAGACACCCGGTAGCGGCGATACAAACAAATGGATAAATTTCAGATTAATTTACTCTGGATAGGGGCGCCGGCAGAGTTGCCCTCTTTCCCCATTATTGTTCTCTCTTTCCCTGGAACCATTAGCAGCCACGATACGTAAGGAGGATGGTGGCGGTGTGGCGCATAAGCTTTTGCTTTACGCAGATGATATTTTATTATTCGTCTCCGACCATACTAGATCTATACCTTGCCTCCACAGAATTATTAATTCCTATTCTAAGTTCTCAGGATACAGAGTTAATTGGTCTAAATCTGAAGCTTTGGCTCTGACAGTGTACAGCCCAGTAACAGCTTTTCAGCCAGGCGACTTCCAGTGGCCCAAACAGGGCATTAAGTATTTGGGTATTTTATTCCCAGCAAATTTGTGTGATTTAGTTAAGAGTTAATTTTGACCCTTTAATAAAAAGCTTTTCGAGTGATGTGGGCAGGTGGGCTTCATTACATTTATCTATGATTGGGTTAATGTTAATGTTATTAAAATTAATTGTTTTCCAAATTCAACTACCTGCTACAATCTCCCCTCTCTTGTTTCAAACAAGTTGATAGCATAGCGAAGTCCTTCATTTGCCTTTAACATCCCAGATTACATAAATTGTATAGGCCGATTGACAAAGGTGAGCTAAGCCTACCCAATATTTTGTTCTGATATTATGCATTCAGTCTCAGACATTTGGCTCATGGGTCGCTTCCATCTGAGAGAGCCCCTCCCTCGTTTTGTGTTGAACAGGAAGTTCTTGCCCCTATTTCGCCATTGCAAAGTCTTTCTATCAAGCTAACCAGAGAAGTTACACCCCGTTGTCTTGCATTTGCACGCAGTATGGACAAAAGTGTCCAGGGTGTTTAATTCAGACTTTTATTTAAAAGTCCCCTTTCTGTTGGACAGAGTGGATTGTGAGGGAGGTTAATACTCTCTGTGACCCATATGAGATTGGAAAAATAGTTGCATATTGCAGGACCTGTGCATTTTATGGTAATATTAATCTTAATTTTTGATTTTAAGGATGTTTTTTTTTTTTTTTATACTGAAGCAAAACCAGTTGAGACCTACTCTTCTAGTTGATAAACCACAGTAACTCAAAAATTCAGAATCAACTGTATGGAGATGAATTTAACCACAAGCATGCAGAAAAACCTCTACTGTGATTAAACTGTCACTAGATTGAAAACCAACACAGTTAACTGTAAACATGCAATTGTGCAACTAGCATGCTTTTGGTTCTGAAGACAAAAAACGGTAAATGTTTAATTATGCAAGATTTATCACTATTTATAATAATGCCAATCATCCAAAAATGTGCAATCTTGCAAGATCAATATATATATATATATATATATTATTTTTTTAAATAAAAGATAGTATTTTAATGATCTGTGTTTCAGTTCCGAAGTCACTCATTGTTTCTTTGTTTTAGGTTTTTTTTTTTTTTTTTTTTTTTTTTTGCACATTCATTACTTGCCATACATGGAGTGAAACAGTCAAAGCACATAAGCATATAGGACAATAAGAACTATGGCACTGAGTCTTGCTAGATCCCATGGAGCAGCAGTATTTGGGAAGCTCATCTGTTTTGCAGAGCACCAAGATCAAAGTTGATTTTGTCCATATGTCCCTTGTTTATATGCATGGCTTCCAGAAAATAGAAAGCTCAAATCTTACTTCACATCCCCTCAAACTCTGGAAAATCTTTACAGCCCACTTGTTTCATATGTTACTTGTAGTGATCTTTAAATATCAGTTTACCACTTCTAGACAGCTGGTAATTAATAAGACCTTCCTGCCCACTGACCATTGAAAATGCAGTCCATTCAGAAGACTGACATTTAAAGTACATGATGCACACTGGTTCCAAAATTAAAGTGATATCAATAAAGCCACTATATTCTATCCATAAATGGTGGATTTACAGGTTACACGCCCATAAATTATGCTTAATCTGCAAGTTTAGTCATATAGAACTTCTTCCATGTACATGCAAATGAGTCATTTAAAAACAAGTCATTTGCATATATTATAACTATTAATATTATTATTAATAATAAGTGTAAACAAAAAAGATGGGGGGAAAAAAAGTGCTCCAACAAAACTAGTAGTTTATTTCACCAGTGTCAACAGTCTCAGTTGTTGCACAGCTGCATACGTGCATTTATTTTCTACACCCCTATCCCACTACAGTATGAGAGCAGATTATTCACTTTGCATGCAAATTATACATCGAACCGAGCTCATTCCCTCACAAATTGTCATATGCATGTGAATGCATGTTTCACACATCCTGAAAGATCCGACAAATATATACAAATGACGCCTTTCTTATAATTTGCCATCACAGACTTACCTGATTCTGCGCGTGCGGGGCCTCCGTGCACCGCAGCATTTATTCAACTCCAGTGACAGCGTTTGAGTCCCGCAGATGTTGCCTTTAATCCCCGTCACCACACATGAACCAGTAAAACAGGACGGTGTCCGATTCCCCCGCTACCTTTTCCTAATTTGATTTCATTTCAAGGCAAAAACGGATTCGCCTTTGTCTGACTGACAGAAGCCATATTGATATTAACATTAAGCGCTGATGTGGTTTCATGGGAGTTGTAGTTCCCCACGGCGGGCGGGAACGTGGGACTGAACGGGAGTTCACTGAACGTCGGACTACAAATCCAGTGGAATATGGAACAGTTTCATCCTCGATCATTTTCAGCAACTGCTGCACAGACAAAAAAAAAATATTTTCTGACTTTTCCTGGTCGCTGACGACATAACGGCATAATGTCGGATTTGCTTTTATTAAAAATGTATGAAACTATCAAATTTTAAGACAGATAATTTTGCGTGTTTGTAAAAACAATATATTTTTTAAGCGAGTTTGTTATCTAAGGCTAAATTGATCAATTATTGCAAAAGTTATCGTATAGAAAATAAATCGTATAATCGCCATTTAAGATATTTTTTGTCAGATTTATTAGATATAATTTTTTTATGAGGCACAAAAGGAAAAGAAAACTTTTTTGTTTGTTTGTTTTTGAAAATATTCAGTTGCCAACAACTTTCTCTGGACACCTGCACAGGGAATTTTGCGTCTTCTTTTATTTTGGCGCTCTCTAGTGGACATCTACCACAATCCTCACCAGTTGATCAAACTCCCTTTACAAAAATGTATCTTTCTTTCTTTCTTTCTTTCTTTCATTCATTCTATCTATCTATCTATCTATCTATCTATCTATCTATCTATCTTGTGTTGTGACTATAATTCCAAGCCACTACAGTTTTATAGATTTGATAACTGCCCCGACCAGTAGGTGGTGAAATGCATGATGAATATGAATAAAATTAATAAAAAAAGAAGAATGTGAAAGTGGAGACCTATAGTAATAATGGTTTAAATATTAATGTAAAATTTTTTTTTTACATTTAATGTTTATTTGTTTCTTACCCACACTTATCATATCGCTTTAGAAGACATGGATTTCTTTTCTGCTGCCTTTATGTGGTTTTTATAGATTCAAAGCTTTTGTCACCTTTCACTTACATTGTATGGACCTACATATCTGAGATATTCTTTTAAAAATCTTAATTTATGTTCTGCAGAAGAAAGTAAGTTATACACATCTGAGATGGCAAAAGGGTGACTAAATGAGATCATTTGTATTTTTTGGTGAACTATTCCTTTAAAGTATGTGCCTATACAGAAATTAACTTTAAACTACTCTTTAAAAATGGACTGTAGTAAAAATTGTGACACATAGCCCATCTGTCCTATATACTTTATTGTAATTGTGTAAATCAGGTAAAGGCACAGTGTTTGATGGGTTTGGATCAGTGATTTGTTTTGTGCATTGATCCACTGACTAATAATGTAAGCACAGAATGCACAAATGAGAAAATAATGAGCGGTTTGAACAGTGTGGGTGGAAAGGATCTATAGTATGTACAAGTTTCAGAGGGAAACTGTTTGGAAACATCCTTTAAATTCCTTGCTATTGTATCTTTCACATTGCCTCTGATCTTCACACTTTCTTGGTTGTGACAGCAGGGGCTGACTCTGTCAACACAAGCAGTGTGAATGCTGTCAAGGGCCTCAAGTCTGGTGGTGACAGTTTATAGAGGGTATGCCATGATGACACACATGCAGAATCATGGCAGGTGTCATCACCTTGTAGATATTACCTGCAGGAGAAAGAAACCCCAGCCTTCATGTTCAGTGTTATTGATTTGCACTATAATAGTCATCTCAGATTCTGTTTAGATTTTGTGCTTAAACATGCCCAAAAATAAAATTAATTAAATTATAAAGACAATATAAATATATCAATCCATACATCACCATTCAAGAAAATAAAAATAAGAATAATGTGCACAATTAAATTTCAACTAGAATTTTACATAAAATCCTACATGGATAATATCTAAAATAGTTATTTGTGTTTGTTGTTCATTGTAAGTTCATAATGCATTAAATAATTTTTAACATTCAGCATGCAACTTATATCCATCCATCCATCGTCAACCGCTTATCCTGTACAGGGTCGCGGGGGGCTGGAGCCTATCCCAGCTAACATTGGGCGGAAGGCGGGGTACACCCTGGACAGGTCGCCAGTCCATCGCAGGGCCACACATATACAAACAACCATTCACACTCACATCCACACCTAGGGCAATTTTTGGAGACATCAATTAACCTAGCCTGCATGTCTTTGGATGGTGGGAGGAAGCCGGAGCACCCGGAGAGAACCCACGCAGACACGGGGAGAACATGCAAACTCCACACAGAAAGGCCGGGGCAACCAGGGTTTGAACCCACGACCTTCTTGCTGTGAGGTGACAGTGCTAACCACTGCACCACCGTGCTGCCCATGCAACTTATATATATATATATTTTAATTTTAAAATTGTATTCATATTTGTTTAAATTAAACAATTGCTGTAAAAGTATAGTTCATTGTTAGTCCTTGTTAATGAGTGCAAATACAACCTTAATCTAAAGTGTCCCACTTACCTTTGTAACCTGGCATAGTAAAAGTATATACTGTATGAATTGGAAAAAAAAAAGCCTTGGTGATTTTCCCAATATCTGCAAAATCAGACTGATAAAAAAAATGAAAAAATAAAAAACTGCCCAAAATTTCCCAATAGCAATTTACAAAAGTCATCATTGTGTTGCTGTCATGCATCTCTTGTAAAAACCAAGAGATGCGTTTTAAAAAAAAAAAAAAAAAAAAAATCAATAAATGTTGAATGTAAAACCACTTGCTCATTTCAATCCTCAAAACAGACACATTGACATTTTTAAGATGCCCAATAAAACTGGAAAACATGTTAGAATTGATCATGCATTACACATCTACACAGTCATTCATCTCAAAATAAAGTAAGCAGGTTTCAAAGTTCTAGATACAAAGTGCTCGAGAAAATGATCTGATGTCCTGCATCATACCCATTTTGGCATTATTTCATGAACAGTTCGAAATGATCTTTCTCATTTCCTCCTGCGCATTTCTAGAAAATCAGTTTAATCTGAAATACCTGATAAGCAATTCAAGCAATCGATAGGCTATTAAGCCATAAACTCTGTACAGCTGTTAGACACTCTGAGTGCAGTATAAGCATCATTAAACAGATTGAATGTGAGGTGTTCAGCACCTATAATGGTTTCAGGCCCATATCTACACACCTCTACAGTGAAAAGTAAGTTACTGGGGATGTAATTTGCATCACCTTGTCACACACATCATTCAGCAAACCAGAAAATAATTCATTAAAAAGTGTTAGAAGTTATTAACGGTGATAAGGCGTCCAAAGAAAGAAATAAGAAACTGGAAGAAAGACAGAACAAAAGCAATACAATACAGTTATCACTGTGCTTATAAAAAACACTAAATCTGTGCAAAATGTCCTCTCTTTTACACTCTTCCTGTCATAATAAAAAGTGCAAATTCTGCAAGCTAATCTGATAATAATTACATATGTCCTCCAATCAAGGAAACAGCAATCATTTGGGAGATAGAGTCAAACTGTGTTGCACCAAAGCCTTACCTGCCACCTCCATCTTATAAAACCGACCTGAGTTTCAGTTCTCCATTATCTTAACTTCAGAGCAGCAATAGATATTTCAACTACAGCATTGTACAGAGAAGCATGCATACATTCTACATACATACTAGAAATATGAGCCTACTAATATCTGTATCTGTAGTATAAAGTTAATAGTGAACCTCATGAAAACATGTCCAGGTCACATATTACCCCAACTCAAAAGAAAAAAAGAAATGTTTTTCTTTGCATAAAATTTTTTAGGACCATTGAGATTTTGTGCATTTAATTTCATGAATATTAATCACATTTTCATCTG
Source organism: Moxostoma hubbsi (assembly GCA_032164185.1). Lineage (NCBI taxonomy): Eukaryota > Metazoa > Chordata > Actinopteri > Cypriniformes > Catostomidae > Moxostoma > Moxostoma hubbsi. The sequence continues at coordinate 8,113,695 of JAVLUX010000023.1, forward strand.
CATACTATAATGCATCTGAATATTTAACTTTTTAGCTTTGTGTGTGTGTGTGTGTGTGTGTGATTCTCATTATACTCTTTTTAATGTATTCCATAAAATGCATTGAATATTTTTTATTTTTCTTTTATTAAAATCAGAGTAAATTTAAGGCATTTGTTTCATAAAAAAAGACAAATACTACCATGATGAATAAATAAACAAAAAAGTCGAATTGTATTGAAACAAATACAATGAGAATTTGAATTTGAAATATATATATATATATTCAAAGTATATTTATTCATTTTTTGTTTATTTTTTTTGCATTTATGTAATGAGAATTCAAGGGGAAAATGTGCTTAATTGTCACAAAAATAGTCATAATGAAAACATCTTAATGGTTCTAAAAACAGGCTTAATTTTAATCAAGTAAAACTTAACTTCTTGTTTTTTCTTTTGAAATTGGCATCAAACATGACCTGGATGTGTTTCGTGAGTTCACCCTCAAAGTTAAACTATGGACAGTGCAATGTGGCTTTTCATAAAGTCATTATGTTTCTTTGTGTGTTTATAAAGTTTATATTTATCTATCCACACTGGTTTCTGCAAGTCTGTTATTCATTATGCCCAGAGCTCCGACCCCACCAGAAAATCCATTCTGCCTATTAGTTGACCCGCATGGACGAGGATGGCCATTGGCCATTTCGGACAACTGTTTCTGCATGATCGCCAAGTTGACCTTATTAGCTGCCAGGAAGTCTCTCATGGAGATCATCTCTCCAGACATCCTGCGTCCATCCGTCTCACTCTCATTGACTGCATCCGTATCTATAGATATGTTACGAACGCGTGTTCGGAGATGGCCTGGCATGACTGCATTCCTGCGAGGTCGGAGAGACCCTCCAGGGCAATGACGGCAAGGAAAATCTAGCTTTTTCAGGAGCCAGTTGAGCACCTGCTTGATGACAATGGAGATTACGTTAAATAGCGAGTAAATGCAGCAAACACCCATTAAAATAAAGAAGAAATTGCCAATTCGGTAGGCAATCTGGTTTTCGTAGCTGGCCCGCTGACTGCTGACCATATCTCCAAAACCAATGGTGCTAAAAGCCACAAAGCAGAAGTAGAGAGAATCCAAGTATCCCCATCCCTCTATTGAGGAGTACATGGCTGAAGCACAACAGGAAATGATTATTGCTGCTAAGCAAAGGATCAACATCACACAATACACTGACGGTTTCCATCCGGCAAGACTGTCTTCATGATTTAGCCTTACGTTGCTTAAGGCTTGTCTGCTGTTGTGAGGTAGAACTCCTTTGCGTCTACGTTTGACTTCATGGCAGGACTTGAGCACAACCGCCAACACGGTTATTATTCTCTCCAAGAAGAGGTTGAAAAATAAAATTGTGGCTGCACAGCCAATGAGCCCATAAAAGATGAGGAAGATTTTGCCACCAGATGTGGCAGGTGTGGTCATTCCAAACCCTGTAAGCGACATGAGAAGGAACAAGTCAATTTATAAGGTTTTCTACACTGAACACAAAACAGATATACTGTTGGGGTGACTGAGTCTAAATGTCATGGGGACGTTGTCTTAAAGGCTATGTTTTCCTATAAGGTTCTACACAAATGTATGTTTTCTCTAGTAGTGGTTGTTTTGTGTGTTTGTTTCAAAGACCTAGTTCAAAACTGTCATGAATTAGAATAATTTTTGTGGCTCCAGACTAAATTCCCAAAATCATAATATTTCTAATTTATAGCTCAAGATATATATCCAAATATACACAATTAAACCACACTGGCATACATTGATTCGGTAACCGTTAAAATACTCACCGTTTCAAAAATATGTAAACAAGATGTAAACAATATGCTCTTTAATATGATTTTAGTGTGATAAAACCACTTACTAAGTTATATCCAATTTTACAATTTTGTTGCCATGACGACGTAATGCCGCAAAAACAATGGTCTAATCCCACAAAACATCAACAGCTCAAATACTATTTCATTGTAGATGCCTCACTGTAACCCAGATTTTAATTATTTTTTAAATCGATGTACGTCAAAATAATTTTTGTTGTAATCAATGCAACAAATGCTGCCGATTGCGCTTAAAGGGATGGTTTACCCCAATATGAAAATTCTCTCACCATTTACTCACCCTCATGCCATCCCAGATGTGTATGACTTTCTTTCTTCTGCAGAACACAAATTAAGAGTTTTAGAAGAACATCTCATTCTGTATGTCCTTACTATGCAAGTGGATAGTGACCAAATCTTTGAAGCTCCAAAAAACACATAAAGGCAGCATAAAAGTAATCCACATGAGATATTTAACCTATGTCTTGACGCATGCGTAGAGTGCTAGATGGCGCTGTAGGAAGTGTAATCATTCTTGAAATCACGTTTGCCAAGGAGACTGTTGATGTCAAGATTTATAGTGAAAAAGGAGTTATATTTTGGTCTATTCTAACCCAAAACCAATTGGACCACTTCAGAAGACATGGATTTAACCACTGGAGTAGTAGCATTACTTTTATGTTGCCTTTATGTGCTTTTTGGAGCTTTGAAGTTTTGGTCACCATTCACTTGCATTGTATGGACCTAAAGAGATGAGATACTCTGCAGAAGAAAGAAAGTCATACTGAAGATGGCATGAGGTAGAGTAAATGATTTTTCATTTTGGGATGAACTATTCCTTTAACTTGTATAGAACCCAGAATATTCCATTAAGACAAGGGTATTTTCATAAATGTAAATTTTTATTGGGGCAAATATGTTTCTTAATTTATGAATTAAGAAATGATTACTTAATTATAAAATAATATTTTTTTTTTTTTTGTCTGACACAAAAATGTTTGATATTTTTGTGTTTGATTTTGCATTTTTGCTGTTCCGTGAGACGTTTCCCCTAATTGGGAACATTCTTTGCCAAAGACTCTTTAATGAACTCAAATGGTGTTTGTATCTGAATCACAACAAACTATTTTCTTCCTACAAGCTGAAGAACAAAGTGTTGCCTCTGATTCAGATCTATCTCCCACCTTTCCCGTCACACTGATTGAAAGGCAAATACAAAGCGTGCCATTATTACCTTCTCACGGATGTTTTTTGACCACTTAAAAGCCAACATTGAAGAGGACATCATAAAGACAAGAGCTTATGCATCTCCTCGACATAGGTCTGTAAACTTCTTAATATCAAACTTAGTATTGAGCTATTTTGATTCCCCTTCATGTCACTCTTGGTCATATAGTTAAAACTAAAACAATTTAACGATAAATAACCATTTAAAAGATTACAATGTGCTAAAGAACAAGAAAGCATAATATACATATAGATCTTCAATTAGGAAACCTAACAGTTGTGGGTTTGTAACCCCATGGGAATTTTTTCCTTGGAATTAGTGAGGAATACAGGCAGAGGGAACTTTGAAATTGTGTAAATACGTTTTTAATTGCATAATCTGTACCGTTCAGTGTGGATTTACAGCATCTTATTTAAGTCTTAGAGCTGATCTCATTAACAATACTTGCCAACTTGAAATGCTAATAATACAAAATGCATTTTTATGGCAAATGGAACACCCTATACCTGCAAATGAGAAATGGTATCAGACTAATTTTACATTTTTAACACATTGTGTAAATGTCAGTTCTTGTCCAGATCTGACATTGTGCCAGAGGCAAAGTTTACAAAGCTGTCAGATTTCTAAACCCTCAATATACAGTACACTTCAAATCCTTTATAATAAAAGATCAGCTAGCCTGTTGCATACATAGGCTAAACAATCATTGTATGAGACCATATACCTGCACATGTGGCATTTTGTTCATATATCAAGCCTATATAATAAAACACAAAGGTAAATGGCAAAATAAGTATATTTACAAGTATAGCTCCATAACATATTTATACTTTTAAAAAAAATATCCTGGGTTCAATATAATTTAAGCTCAATTTGTAGCATAACGTTGATCGCCTCAAAAATATATTTCAACTCGTGCATCTTTTTCTTTTCTAAAAAAAATAAAAAATAGATGAAATAAAAAAAGCAAAACTCTGGGTTACAGTGGAAGTGAATGGGGCCAATTTTCTAGAGCTTTTAAAGGCAAAAATATAAAGCTTATAATTTTATACATGTCCCTACATTAATTATTCAGTTAAAACTTGTGCATTATTTAAGATGTAAAGTTGAAATGGTCGTTTTTGTGGGATTACAAGGGTATATGGTCACGTCGTCATGGCAACAAAGTAAAATGGGATGTACCTTTACACAGAAAAGGTTGGTAAGCGATTTCATCACACCAAAATCACGTTAACACACATATTGTTTCTGTCTTGTGACTATACTTTTGAAACAGTGAGTATATTAACGTTTACATTTTGGCCCCCATTCACTTCCGTTGGATATGTCTCACTAACTGTAATCCAGATTTTCGCTCGAAATTAATTTTGGGGCCACACATAACATAGCCTACTGAAAATATACCTTTAAGTATTTTTTGTTTACCTAGTTACTTTTGTAATAATACTAACATTAACACTGCAATGCAAAGTAATACCTGGCGGACTTGCATTAGTCAATAAAAAGCAATAGATTAACAAGAATACATTTTTCACTTTCTGTCCATCACGGTTTAGTGAAAGCCTATAGATGTAGATATTTAAGAACACCGGTTCTTTGACTTGCCTTGCATATCTACCCAAATAGAAGGATCTGGATTTATATCACATATTTAAGAATAGTGCATTGTCATTCCATTTCAATACGCAATGTTAAAAGATACTGATTAACAACACATATTTAAGAACGGTTCTTAAACGTGCATTTGTCATTGTTTTATGCTTTTTTTTACCGTCCTTACCGATAGTGGAAACGACAGTTCCAACAAAATAAAACGCTCCTGTAAAATCCCAGCGAGGTCTGAGGGTGTCCACCCGGATCCCTGCTATGTTCGCCTCTTCGTAATGTCTCAAAAACTTCTCCAGATCACTTTTGTTGAGATTGTGCTTTTGGCTGAACAGCTCAAACCTCTGAGCCCATCTTTCCTTCGCTTGTCTCTCCTTGGGATGTTCCAGTGCTGAAAAGACTGCGGCTCCACACAGGAGATAAAGGATGATGAGGAGTAGCAACATTATAAACCTGGCATTATCTTCATTCACAGGACCAAAGCCACAGCAGCACGAGCCTCTACATGCCATTATGTGAGGACTGCTGGACACGACTGATAAAGTCTCCACATCTTACATTTGACGGCGGTGGGCATGCAACTGTGAAAAATGTCCACGTCTTCCATTATTCTTGGAATGCATGTAGAAAACGTGTACTTGCATATAAGCAACGATAAGAGATGTTCATGCCATCCTCTGAGAATGGGGTTTTCTGGTTTCTGGGGTCCAGTAGTTCAGCTCATCTCATGTGATGCATCTCGCAGGGGTCTCAGCTTGTTGCAGAGGTTGACAGTCCAGGTGAACCGCTGGTTATTAGGGAGGCTTCACGCATTGTTAGATCAGAACAAGAATGCATTACATTTGTGCATGAGCTGAAACAACTTTAGTAAGCGCGTAAGAGCAGTTTGTGCTACATTTGTATTGTAAAACAGGTGGAAGAACTCTCTGTGCCTTGAGTTCTTAGTGAAAAGCAAGGAAAAGTGCATATTTCTCGCGATTGCATGAGACTCGCGGAGCTGAGAGGGCTGTGTGTAAGCCTCATGCATGAAACGCAACGCTAGCCTGTTACTTTGAGACTTGTGTGAAGCACAACACATCTGTTACAGCCCAAGAGCGCGATCTGATTTTGAGCGTGCAACGCGTTCAGTGGTCGGACGCAGAATAAAACGTTCCGGCGAGGTGTAGACTGATACTTAGCTGACGTCACGTGCACTACTGCGGTAAAGTTAGTTTTACGTTTGACATTCGGTTTCATAACATTAAATTCTGAGCATTTTATGTTTTTTAGCCAAGACCAACTTATGTCTACATAAAAACAACAGTCCTTTGCATAACACACGCAAGGCTTAAATTAAATTAATAAAAATAATTAGCCCTTAAAAACAACAAAACAATGTAAACATATGACGTTATAGCATCAGGCTAATAGTGAAATGCTCAAAAAATATCCCATTTATAGCACAAGACTCAATTTGGGGAATTTTCATTTTATAATAATTTTAGAACTTTAAATGTATGTAAAACTCAATCAAACTCAGGGACAGTTTGAGCTAAAGATGTCAAACCAACTTCAGTAACCTCAGAATATTATTCCCTGCATAGCTCAAGGCTTATTTTTGAGAGTTTGTAATTGGGATTTTTCATATAGAATTTATTTATCCATAAATCAATTAAACTCAGGGACCATTTGACCTAAAGATTTCAAGCCAACTGCAAATTACTCAGAAAATATATTTTTATATAGCCTAAATTATTATTTTTGGGAATATTCTTTGGTACTTTAATATAGACTATTTATATTTATAGAATAAAATATAAATCCATTTTACTTCAAGACCGTTTAACCTAAAGTTGTCCAGCTTTTTACTGATTTGCAGAAGGTACCAGAGTGTGGTGTGGAAAAAAGACCACAAAAAAAAACCATAGTGTTAACATCAATGTTTAATTGATTTTTTTGGATACAAATTATATATACAAATAAAAAAAAAAATAAAAAAAAAAAAAAAAGATGTGTGCTATGTAGGGAATACTATTCTTTAGTTCACTGAAGTTGAATTGACATCTTTAGGTCAAACAGTCCATGAGTTAATTGATATATATGTATTCAATATTATATAAAAAAAATAGCACATAAAAACTCTCAAAAAATAAGCCTTGTGTTATATATATAATTAATATTCTGAGTTTACATCTTTAAGTTAAACGGTCTTGGATTATAATTGATTTATATGGATTAAATATTCTATATTAAAATACCAAATAAACACTCTCAAAAATAAGCCTTTGGCTATATAAAGAATAATATTGTGTCTAATTTTCAGTTGTTTGACATCTTTAGGTCAACTGGTCCCTGAGTTTAATTGATTTATATTGATTAAAAATTATATATAAAACAATCCCAATAACAAACACTCAAAAATAACCCTAGTGCTTTGTAGGGAATACTATTCTGAGTGTACTGAAGTTAGTTTGACATTTTTAGCTCAAACTGTCCCTGAGTTTAATTGATGTAGTTTTACATACATTTAAAGTTCTAAAATTATTATAAAATGAATATTCCCCAAATGGAGTCTTGTGCTATGAATTGGATATTTTTCTGAGCATTTCACTATTAGCCTGATGCTATAACGCCATGTTTACATTGTTTATCATTTACAAGGCTAATTAATAAAAAAAATTATTTAAGCCTTGTGGTATGCAAATTACAGTTGCTTGTGTAGATCTAAGTTGGTTTGGGCTCAAAACATGAAATGCGCAGAGTTTAATGGTCATCAAATCAAATGTCCAATGAATGTCAAACGTAAAACTAACTTCACCACAGTACATCAACTTTGGTCCAATATTCAGGGCATTAGAAGGTGCCATAAAGCACATGCTAGTGTGATTTCCTGAGTCGATCAGTTTCAGAATATACGGTGGCCCATATACGTATTGGAACACTTAAAAATATATGAATGCCATTGCATTAAAATACAAAATCAAGAGCCACCAAGTGGTAGATAGCACAAGAACACTTTCAAACATAACATTTCACAAAAATATGTTTGAAAATGATTAAACAATAGATATGCTGTTCAAAATTAAGAGTGTCAAACTTTGCAGAGGATGTCCATTTTTAATGTGATGAACTACCCCTGTGGAACACACGTGTGAACTTAAAGAAATAGTTCACTCATAAATGAAAATTCTCTCATCATTTACTCACCTGTATGCCATCTCAGACATGTATGATTTTATTTCTTCTACTGAACATAAATGCAGATATTTTGAAGAATATCTCAGCTCTGTTGGTCCATCCAATGCAAGTGAATGATGACCAGAACTTTGAAGCTCCAAAAAGGACATACAGACAGTATATAAGTAATCCATATGACTCCAGTGGTTTAATCCATGTCATCCGAAGTGATATAATAGCTGAGAGTGAAAAAAAGATAAATATTCATGTCCTTTTTTATTCTCCTCCTAGGTGGCGAAATGAACAAAGAAAGCATAACGCTAAAAACAAAATAAGAATGTGAAAGGGGGAATTTATAGTAAAAATTTATGTTTTTCAACCACACCAATCAGATCACTTCTGAAGACTTGGATTAAGTCATGTGAGTCGTATGGATTAATTTTATGCTGCCTTAATATGCTTTTTGGACCTTCAAAGTTCTGGTCACCATTCACTTGCATTGAATGAACCTTCAGCAGAGTAAAGAGTGAAACAGTTCACACCATCACACTGCTACACATTATAAGCAAACATTACAAAGAAAAGAGTTAGTTCTAAAAAAGCATAATTTTTTGCAGATGTCACTTGGTTTGACATTTTATATAATGCAATGAAATGTATGTATACCTTTTAAGTGTGGCTAAAGTGTCCAAATACTTCTGAGGCCACTGTAGATGCTCTAGTTTCCTAAATTCAGGTTTCGCTGTCCATGGTCCTACTCTGACTGTCTTGGACCTAGTCTGTGTCTTAATTTCCCTCATTTCATTCTCATTGCCTCCAGCAAGAATAATAAATTAAGGGTCATGGGGTGTTTGTACTTGCAAATATAATTTTTCATTTCTAAAAATATTTATGGTCACACTTTATTTTTCAGTGTCTGTATTACAGTGTAATTTTGTTAGTACAAATATTAACTTCATGTACATATGGTGTAACTACTGTGCAGTTGCATGTACATAATGCCACATAAAAATACACTTCAGGGTGTAAACATTATTCAAATTAAATTCTAAATGATATTGTCAACACAGTGGTAACTCAATAGAGTACACGCATAATGATTGTCACTGTTTAGGCCAGACAGCTCTATTAGGAATTGTCCCAATTGTCAATACCGAAAGACCTTTTTAGAATGAAGAAGAGCTCTCTGATATTCATCCAAAGTCTAAAATAGTTCTGACAAATGTCACAAATGGCTTTGCAAGAGATACATATTTCAGATGGTTCTCCCCATTGAATATTTCATTTCACAATGTAGAATAGACATTCCAAAAAGCCCAATAACTTTAACTTTTTTGTCTAGACGTGCTGGACCGTTTATGCAGTATAACCATTCAATTAGGTCAAGACTATCAAAATATTTATTCATGAAAGAAAAATATATGGGCCACAGGGAATTCCTGAATCAATGTACAGCTATCCACCCCCCCCATGTTGCTAGGCAACCTGACAATTTGAGGATAAGTATGAATAAGCTCCATATTCAATATATCACCAATGTCAAGGGAGCATAGTGCTCCACAAGCACATTACTGCATCACTCTTGCAAAGAATGAAAAAAATCAATCCGGCCTTGGTGCTTTGCCTGGAATTCATTTCCAAAGACACGTCGGTAATCAAAGTAAAGAAAAAGCCAATTTAAGATGTTTTCACCATTTCATTTAGTTCTTTTTATCAGGACTATATTGGTTATACGACAGATCTCACAAACACACTGAACATGGATTTTTATAACTTTTATAAATGTTACGTTACCTGCTTTTGAGCTTGGAACGTGATTTGGCGGCACAATTTTTAGTGGTCGTTTCATTGAAAACATCGTTCAGTTGAGTTTTTTAATAGAGTGCTGGGTTTAAGACAGCATACTGCCTACGCAAGTACTTGTAAAAACACATATGATGACTCTGTTAATGAAAAATACATTTATTACATAGTTCATGGATTCTCTAGCTGTAAAATGTATTTTTGGTTAATTTACAAAAACATGTATGATTAAAGGCTAATTATATCTATAGTGTCTACAACAACAAAACAGGACTAAATAACAGTATAAAGAGTGCACATTGACAAATGACACACACACTATGCTACCAAAGAACTTGTAAATATGTCAGGTTCCAAAAGATGTCATTTCTCCTAAGAGATAGATGAACCGGCATCTTGAATTGAAAATAGACTCAGGAATGCTAATGGCCTGACTTCCATGTTCATTCAACCTAATGGAGACGATCCGAGGGTCTTCAATTGTTAAGATGGTACCCATACATTTCCATGAGTGTCTGGGGCTTGAGTGTATGGAATATTCCAGATCCATGGTTGATCTGTGAGGAGAAGACAACACAACTGAAAATCAACAGAATACATTATTGGAACCCTAGAGGAATACAATCTCTAAGCCTGATTGTCTCCAGGCAAAGTTCATGATCCAGAGATCAATGCACTGAGAAAAAAAATAATTATTTACTCTGGTCCAACAGAGATTCCAAGGATGCAGAGAACAGGTTTTAACCTTCCTTGACAAATGCTCACCTACAGCACAACTATTGCAGTGTGAACAGTATCAATATAAAGGATCATGCACAAAGCAGAGCAGTTTACTTAATGACGAATTATAGGATATAGACTTCTGTAAAAGATGGCAAGGCTTGAAGAGCAGTGTCCATGGTAACCGGCTGACACAATTGAATTCAAATCACAAAAAAGACAACCCAGCAGTTCATATACTTTTTTACAAAAGCACATTATGCAAAACAATGAGGCAAACAAAACAAATAGTTCATTGTTGAACAGCTTAGACATAATAATACCCATAATACGAGAACGCAATTTTACATAAATTCAGGAACATATATGAAGCACATATATCAAAGGAGCTCTCACAGAGAGATAAATGGGTGAAATGCAGGGAGCACTCTGTCACCTTCAGATTTACTCTTTAAAAAGCCTGTTCATTTGAAATATAAAAATACTGGAAAATGTGGATTTGAGACAAGGAATTTGTTATGGTGCGCCTGGTTAAATATTCATTTATAATACCAGTCAAAATATCAACAAAATATCTGTGCATATGTAACCGGTCCTACTCTACCTGCACCGAGAGGGATTCGAACCGGTGTCAGCCGGCATGGAAGCTGTGTGCGCTAATGAGGAGGCAAAAGGCTACAGCTCCGATTGTCAGTCGTTAGTGTGCCTCTTGAAGCCAGGGGACTGAGGATTACACATACCACACAACTATCACGTACAAGCTGGCTCCCGTTACACATATACACAGACATAATAACTCGATTTGTAGATTTACAAAAGAAAAGCCCATGCAAAATTGTGTTTGCTTTCACAAACACAATGTTAGGGTGTTTGCCTGGGCGTTGCTATGCAGCTACAAAGGTTTTCAGGGTGGTTGCTTACTAGCTTAAGTCAAACAAGCCCATCTCCAAGTCTATGGGGGTACTTACAGCAGACTTGATCACTTCATGTGTTTTTTACCTTTCTTAAAAAAAAAGTTTCATGCTATCCGATCATTAAAAGACCAAGTGTAAATGCCCTGCAAGATGGATCGAGACTTCGAAGGTGGTTTGAAATTCCATTCGAAACTCCGTCAAGTGTAAGTGCATACGGCTGTTCAAGCCACATATGCAAATTTCACTTTGCCCAGACAGCACTACGTCAGCACATAGAAAACGTGAAATATAACATTTACATAAATATATAGTGAAATATAGTATTTGCATAGGGTTCACGCTGCACAATATATAATAACAAATTAAGAAACGGATGCACGTTGTAGGAGAGACAGAACTTTTTCTTCATTTATTTGATGCAAATCACTATCGAAACTGAAACTTAACACTGACAATAAGTGCAGCTGGCTCGCATTACATATCTTGCCTATGACAAGCCCAAAGGGGAAAAACAGCACGCACAGACACACACACACATGATTTTTGTTTTATTTGCATATAACGCGGGAATTAAAAATTAGAGACACATTGATGTGGCCAAGTGTAAATGAAATGTGCTTATTCAATCACTTAGCAATCCGATCAGAAAAAACACATGAAGTGACCAAGTGTAAATACCCCTATATGATGTTCTGGTCCCTAAGTAAGGGTTTGGGCTCTCTTTTAATGTAAGTCTATGGGATTTTTTTTTCATCCGTTTTATATCCTGCCAGGTGCAAATCGCAAATCTGATTGCTTTGAAAAGTGATAGAACACCTCTTCTTAAGAAGTCACATGATTTGAGTTTTCATCCATGGTTTTGAACAAATGTGTGGAACGAATGCCAAAGATTAATACTTAAGGTTAGGGACTGAACACATGCTCAAGTTCACTTTATTTGTGCTTTATGTGCTCATATTGTGATAGTGTCGTTTGCCTTAGCAAGCTCCACTAATTAATTATTTAATTAACATAATAATTCCAAGAACTTTCAATAACGGCAGACAGTTCTTTCTTTGAACAGCAGGATTCTCTGCGGTAGAGCAACACAAATATTCACATTCAGACTTAATTGTTGCCTGGAACAGCACCATTATGCTAGAAGAGGAAATGAATCACAATGAATAAAAACCATGTACGATATGTATTTTCAGGACAGAATTGGTGCATTAAAATGGATTTATCCAAATAATCATCATGAAAATGAGGGAGGATTACATACTTCAAAATCATTTGACCTTTGGCAAAAATGTAACATTAAAGGGCTAGTTCACCCAATATTAAAGTTCTGCCATGATTTACTCACCCTCATGTCATACCAACCCCAAATTTCTATCTTTCTGTCTTTCAAATGCAACTACTGTTGATAAGGACTCACTTTAAAGCTTAAAAAAGGACCCAAAAGTGTCAAAATAGTCCATGCGACATGTTCCAAGTGTTCTGATGCCATACATAAAATGAAATCACACTTTTCTCATAATTGAGCAGAGAAGCACTAGCAGTCGGGTCAGGAACAGAAACGGAAATATATTAAGTTTGTCTTAATATATAGGTGCAGGTTTTGTTTCAGGTATAGATTTGAGTCGGTCACTGGGTTCTGTCTGTATTAATATCTTAGGTGATGACTGCAGGGACTGAGATGAGATGAACTGGAGATTGAGCATGACTGATGATCTTATTAAAGTAGCCATAATCAGGTACATATCATCTGCCATATTTAAAAACTCTTTTTAGACAGAAAATTCAAATCAAACTGATCAGAGTTTTCCATGACAGCAATTCAAATAGTCAGTGAATGCTCTACAATGAAGAAACTGTCTGATTTCAAGGGTGAACCTCATGAAAACATGCATTGTCAGGTCAAAATACAAATATTCTGCAAAAAATTAAATGCAGTCCAACAAATACTACCATGATGTACCGTACTTTTCAGGCCACATTTTCCCAAATAAAAAAATGTAATGTAATTAAATGAAAAATACTCATAATTGTGGGCTGAAATATGAGCTGGACATGTTCTTTAAAGTTTTGTGAGATTCTGCCAAAAGGGTTTTGTTTTGTTATATGAAAAACAGCTGCCTTTCAATACTTTTAATTTTGCCCTGGGTTTATTTAGATCTTGCATTCAAAATGATTCATCACAATGACTATTAATTTATACCCCGCTGGTTCTCTTGCTCTTGCAAAAGAAACAACTAATGGAAATAATGAAGCTTTGGGTGATTTCAAAAGGTAGAAACGTTTACGTGGCTCCATTACAGCTAATTTTCAAGTCAAGTTAATTGTTTAATGCACAGGAATGTAAACAAGTGACATTAAAACTGTCCCAGTTATAAATTGAATATTACACAAGGCAAAATTCTTTTCTCCTTGTATTTGCTTCCCCTGGGAGACATTATCAGGAACCGTGGAATTAGTTTTCACTGTTATGCAGACGATACCAAACTTTATATTTCTTTGAAACCCAACAAAATGTCCCAATTTTCCAAGTGGATTGCTAGAAACTTCCTACTTAATTCTGAAAAAAAAAACAGAGGTACTAATTAATTAACCAGAAAATTGAAAAACACTTTTCGAATGGAGAACAGCTTTCTTCCACCTCAGAAATATTGATACGTTTTGACACAAGCTCTCCGTTTCGGATGCTAAAAAACTAATTCACAGGTTCATGACTAGATCATGACTAGATCTATTATAATGGATTACTAGGAGAATGTCCAGCAAGTTCAATAAATAAACTTCAATTGGTTTAAATTGCAGCAGCAAGAATGCCGACTAGAACCAAGAAATATGATCATATTAGCCCAATTTTATCATCGCTACGTTGGCCACCTGTTAAATTTAATATTAATTGCTAAATTCAGATACATATTTACAAAGCTTTTAATGGTCCAGCTGTATTCACAACATATTAAAGTCTGCAAAAAGAGGTAGATCCTTTTCTTATTTGGCTCCTAAACTATGGAATAGTCTTCCTAGCATTGTTCAGGACTCAGACACACTCTTTCAGTTTAAGTCTAGACTAAAGACTCAGCCAAGCAAACATCAAATTTTTTTCCTCTACTCATATTTATGCTGCATTAGTCAGGTCACTTCTCATATTCTATAACTCTGTATTTAAGTGAATGGCATATACGGTAATATATATAAAGGCATAATTTACAACCACATTTTCATCATAGCGCACAATGATGACTAAGTCATTACAGCTTCATTTTCTGTTACAGCACAATTTTCTGTAAAGCTGCTTTGAAACCATGTTGTGAAAGGTGCTATACAAATAAAAATGACTTTGACATGAAAATGACTTGACTGGATAATAATTCATATGAGATGAGCAAACAAACACTGTTCAAAGTCCGCTTTTGTTAACTAATATCAGAGGAGAAACTGTGGGTTCTGTGACTAATGCGAGTCAAGGTGAAAGGCCCTGGTGGTTATTACTTTCAGCCAAGCTTTTAATAAGTGCTGTCTGTCCTGGTCATGACCCTTTGAGAGGGAGAAAAGAGTGCCATGGACACTTGATCCTCCACCTTCACCCATTTCAGAACTGTTTTATTTATATATATATATATAGTATATGGAACGGATAAGAAACCAAGTAATTCAGTCAGACCTTTAAGTAATTAATTAAAGTCTGGTACATTTGCAAATTTTGAATATTTCTGGAAGCACAAAAATCAGAATGGAATACCAGCATACTGCTTATTGCGCAGTATAAACTGAATACCGCCTAATGTGATTTAAAAATTTGCTTATGAAAAATTTGCATTATGCAAAACATTTGGTATGCAGTATGCAACAGTGTTGTCACATGGCTTTATTATGTTTGTCACACGAACTCATAACATGCATGTTTTATTTCACAAGTGGCGCCCGGCTATCCTCTCTGAAATAAAAGTGGTTATTTTACACAACATTATTTATTTTAAGGTTATATTATGGTTAATTTATCACACTGGAAATGGAAGGTCAAGTCGACTGCACTGAATTTTAAGGATACAGTATTCCTTGCAGTGTGCTCTGTATCATACTCCACATTTTGGCAAATGTAGTAGGTCATTCTTGTATTCTACCCAAATATTATCCACAGTATAAACTATATACTGCATATTTAGATAAGTATGAACAGATTTAAAATATCTCTTTAATGCAAATAAATATACTAAACTAATCATTTACATTTATTAAATGTCCTACTTTATGTCGTGCTTTATAAAATGTTCATTTGGTTTTATTTGTATTTATGCTATCTTTAATGTATAAAAGTTAAATATAGTAAAATTGATAAAGCTAATTTCTAACTTACTGATAAAAGGTGCTAATTTAACACATCAATACATCATAATCAGTGCACAAACATCTGCTCATTAAACATACATACAAGACTCCCAAATTCTTCCTGATCTCACAGCCCTGCCCCCTCATCCCACTTCATAGCCGAAGCCTTTAGCATCAAAAGCCTCAGTTAACAAAGACCAATGCTACCATGGCAACCACAGAGGGCTTCTGCCTCAGATCATAAAATGATGACACCCAACAGGAGTTTCAATATGACCATCAATTACCACGACCATATTCTCGCCATGATTAAACTGAAAGACAGGGGCAGGACCAATAACGCTGTTATTATCATTTACAAAAGAATGTGGTGCCAATGAAAGGGAGATTTTCTCTGCAATTACAGGGACAGTGTTTGACGGAGACTGAAATAAGTACTAGTTATTCCTGATGTTATAAGTAGAGTGTTTTATGGTTGTGCAATTTCAAAACATAGAAAAAATAATACTGATAATAGAAACACATCACACGTTCAGTATGTCTGGAACTGTATACTCTACTTTCAATGTCGGGTGCATGACAACATGAATTTCTTTCCTTTTCTCTACAAAACCACCATACCATACCAGACCAATGACGAAAATTCAAAACCAGTAGTTTCGAGTTTGCTCTGCAAGTCATGGGTTAAATATCATGACACTTCCAACAATGGAATGACATTTCTGGCACCCTTTTCTGTGAACCTGCCTCGGTAAAAAAAAAAAACACAAAAAAAAAAGCACAGTAGGATTATAGATATATGGATCAGGACATACTGTCCCTAGAAATGGATTTCAATTTAAGTATATGCTTTATAGCACATTAATACAAAGCTCTCTGAAGTACTTAATTCTGATTTGTCAATTACCATTGTTCTTTGCAACAATGTGTACCCAAACGCTTATCCAGGAAACACAGCTGTGCTCGTAATCGGTCTCCCCACAGTATCTACAAGTCCATGATTTTTTGTAGTTCATGTTGTTCCAAACACCTATGAATTTCACTCTTTGGTGAAACACGTACTGTAAGGTGATGCTAGGCAGAATATCAGCCTCACCATTCACTTTCATTATATGGAAAAAGAATGCAATGAAAGTGAATGGCGACTGAGGCTAACATTCTTCCTAAAGCCTCATTCACACCACAATTGAATTGAATTTCTTTATTGTCATTGTACACAAGATACAACGAAATTGCGGAGCTTCTGCATAAGGTACATGGTACATAAAAAAGATAAATAAATAAATAGATATAAAATACATAATTCAAAATGATGTATTAAGATGTTTAAGCTAGGACAAAGAATAAGTAAAAAGACATAAAAGGAGTGCTACAGTTTGTCAAAAATTATATTTGACAAATAAAAGACTATACTAAACTGAAGGACCTTTCAGTCACAAACTGAGGGTATAAAATGATGGAGATTGCACAGAAATATAATACATAAATACACATACTGTGCTAGGTGCAATGTCAGTACATACAAAGTATTTGGTGCATATGTGTATTCAGTGTAGTTATAGCTCTAGGAAAAAAGCTGTCCTTGAGTCTATTTGTCCTTGACTTAAAGCATCTGTAACGCCTACCAGAAGGCAACAATTTAAACAGGTGGGAACCAGGGTGAGAATGGTCTTTTTCAATGTTCTGGGCTCTGCTGAGGCAGCGAAACAGCGAAACAGTGAAACAAGCGAAACAGAGCGACAAAGTGACAGGATGCCATTCATTTTCAATGAGAGCACATCGATTTCCGGTGACATGAGCGACAGCGACCTTTGGTGACAAGATGTGGCCGTGGCGAGCAACACAACAAAACTGAGAAAAGTTTAACTTTATGCAAATCGAGCGGCATTCAGGAGCGACTACCAATTGGAGTGAAGACAACGGAACTGTGACGATGCGTGGAAAACCATGTCAGAAACTTTTGCATTCTGTGTTTGATTCATATTTGAAGAGATCGTTTGTCTTGTTTAATGATATGATGCAACAAGCACTGCTGCAGGTTAAATGAAACGCTCTCCCCAGCAGAATGTTCATTTTTAAAGGCAAGAGTACTGATTCCTTGTCAAATGATAATGATAGCTTAGTTTTACCGGAAGTATCATCTGTAATCAGCATTTCAAAAGCTACTATGGACTGAAGTGCAGTCCACCAATAACGTTAGAATGACATCAGTAGGAACGCCCACTAGCGACTTCATAGTACAGAGACTAGCAACACCAAGCGACACCGCTCGCGGTATGAATCTAATGATGACAGAAGTCTTATTTTCGGGTGGACTATCCCTTTAAGTTTGCAAGTCATCTGGTCATTATTGCAAAATAAACAACAGCAGGTTGATCAAAACTCTGATGCGAAGCGAAGATTTAGTTTAGTGTTCCTAGACACTCGGTGGTCTCTTCACACAGAATAAAATAATTACCAATTTACAGATCAATAAATCAATTTATTAAGGCACTTCGAAGCTCAGCTATTACAGCTGTAGTGGAATGGACCGGTGATGCTAGCGGTGGTTTATCGACCTCCACACTCAGTGAAAGATTTTATACATGAATTCACAGAATTTGTGGGAAATATTACTACAAAATGTGACAATGCAGTCACTAGCCTCATGGAATGCCTTTGACCCTTTCACGTTACACACAGTTATAGAAATAACTGCCAGACTTACCCTCCTTTTTCCCCCGTGATATTATTCATCCACGGTACATGAAACAAATAGTAGACTCGGTAGGGTCCTGGTCTGGTGTCCTTTTTGAATAAATGTCTGTTTATAGGGTCCATCCCCGACTGCCTCAAAATTGCCGCTGTCTCTCCTTTTGGTCAAGAAGCCTTCACTAGATGCCCCTGTTTTAAATAATTTCTGACCAATCTCTGTCTTACCCTTTATTTCCAAAATAATGGAAAAGATTGTCCTTATACAGCTTCAGGTATTTCTTAAGGACAACCACATTTTTGAAACCTTTCAGTCTGGTTTTAAATCTTCACATTGCACAGAATCTGCTCTTCTTAGAGTTTTAAATGACATTTTAGTAGCTACAGATTCAGGTGATACTGTGATTTCAGTTCTTTTAGATCTGACTTTAACGTTTGATACTGTTGATCATGCTATACTGCTCTCCAGACAAGAATCGTGTGTGGGCTTAAAAGGGAATGTTCTTAAATGGATTAAATCCTATTTAATTGATAGAATGTTCTCTGTCAAGCAGGGCACCTTTCCTGTCGTGTGCCAAAGGGCTCTATTCTTGCGGCAGCACTTTTTACACTATATATATATTCCCTCTGGGTTCCATTATCAGAAACGTGGTATCTCCTACCACTTCTACGCTGATGACACTCAAATCTACTTATCGGTTAAATTAAATGATCACATTGCAATACAATCTCTTCTAGCTTGCCTGGAGGAAATAAAAGTTTGGCTAGCTAAAAACGTTTTATTTTTGAATGAAGATAAGACAGAAGTGATTGTCTTTGGTCCTACAGACAATTTTGATGTCAGTAATGCTGATTGCAGAAATCGTAATGCTTTCCTTCTCCTCAAGTACAGAACCTGTGTGTCCAATTTGATAGCCAGCTGAAATTTTACAAACATATCAGTGCTGTCATAGGTTCCAGATTCTTTCAGCTATGTCTACTCTCTAAAGTTCAACCCTTTTTGTCAGAGAAAACGTTAGAGACTGCCGTTCATGCCTTCATCACTTTCACTCTGGACTACTGTAATTCTCTCGATTGTGGAAATTCCAAATCTCTAATTGCTCGACTCCAATTAGTTCAAATTGCAGCAGCAAATTTCTCAAAGGATGTCAGAAGTATGATCATGTTACCCCCATTTTAAAATCACTTCACTGGCTGCCGGTTCAAGCTAGAATTGATTTTAAAATGGTCTTGTTTGTTTATAAATCGTTACCCAACCAAGCTCCCAGTTACTTGTCAGACTTACTACATCCTTACAATCCACCTAGAAGATCCAGTGATCAATATCTCCTCGATGTCCCACGCTCGATGCTAAAGCGCAGAGGAGGGAGAGCCTTTTTGGTTGTGGGTCCTATTTTATGGAATAGTTTGCCTATCAGTATCAGATTGTCACCTTCAATATCTGTTTTTAAATCTTCTCTTAAAACTCATCTCTTTTCAATGTCCTGGTCTTGAATCTTTGTTTGTTTTTATAATTTTGGATTATACAGCACTTTGGTCAGCCTTGATGCTGTTTTTAAATGTGCTATATCGATAAAAGATCTTGAACTTGAATACTTTTTTAATGTTTAATTTAATAAAATCAGGTTTAATTTAAATGAACAATTTCTTAATTAAATTCATTTCAATTCAAAAGAGTATTTGTTTGTCAATCAATCAATCAATCAATCAATCAATCAATTGAAAACACTTTTGCCTGAAATAAATGCTTTTGTACATTACTGAAATTTGGTGCCAGTGAATGACATGTTTCCTCATTATCAGTCTTTTTTTGATGTCTTAGAGCGCAACACCGCACAGGAAATGAGATGCGATTAATTGCATGTGTCACGCACACCCCTTCTGCTTCACTGTTGTCAGCAATTAAAAAAACACAGCTTCTATGCATAGCTGTGTTTTTGGACACCTTGCTCATCACATTCAATGATGAACACTTGAGAAACACACTCACTCATTAAAAGAAGGGCTGCCATAATTAAGGGAAATGCAACGGAGCTACGAGCCATTATTTATTTATCTATTCAGACTGGCCTGCAGACACAGACACCTTTCAATTTCTGTTTTGCCTTGTGTAATTAATATCCACAGAGCATTTCTTGAGGTATCATTTGAACGCTGAATTATCACTTCTAAAAATATGGATTAAACCACTGGAGACGTATGGATTACTAGAATGATGCCTTTATGTGCAGAAGAAAGAAATGTGTAAAAATACTAAATAAATAAAAACAAAACACTGTTAAAACGATAGTAAAATCTACCTTTGTTGGAGTAATGCTGAGGTGGAAGGTCAAAGGGCACAGGGAAGCCCCCGGAAGAGCTGGAGGCTGGAAATACCTTCTTCTCCACAGGAAATGTGCTCATATTCTGTAAAGATAATGACAAAAAGGATCTATGTTTTACATTTTATGGAATAATGATGCTTGTTTTGGGTTTTCTGGCTGTGTTTGCTTACTGGCTGATGCCAAAGGAGCCCACCCCTTAGTCTCTATTATATTCTGGATCCTAGATATGGCTTGTGTGCTTCCTTCAGTGTAAATCTATGGGAATTTTTGTCAACTGTTTTACAATCAACCAGGTGAAAATCAAAAATCTGATTGCTTTGAAAAGTAATGGCACAACTTTTCTCAACAAGCTGCTAATTTGATGTATCAGTCATGCTCGTAGCACAAACGGTGCTGAAGTGTAAAACCTGGGGTTATGGGTTTGTTCAAATCAACAGCAATTATGATGCTTGCCTTAGAAAACACAAGTAATTATTGCCTAATGATTTCATGAAGAATTAATTATTATTTAAAAAAATAAATAATTTTGACTTTGTTTTCATGCTTGATAAGATTGGCAGCAAACTGTGAAACTATTTCTGAGAAAAACAACTATAAAAAAACAACTATATTTCATATCAGACAGCATATTGCAAAATTGTTAATCAAGTTCTAACGAGAACTCAATGAATTCACTCATTCTGCTTCCAGTGAAATAAGCCAGAGTGCAGTGCTGTTCTCAGGGAAGCTAAACTCTCATCTGTGTGGTAGTTATGAAAATGGAGGGGGCTGGATAGATTTAAAGGGCAGTGGGGAATATATCGCCCAGACCCAGACAGCAAAAGCTTTGCACAGAGTCCAAGGAGGTTACTGTGGCTGTTTGCAGGTAGTACCACAGACTCTTTGTTGCTACTTGTGAGAGATGGGAAGTGACCTATTAGGAGGAGAATCAAAAATATGTCTCCACAGGTAGTGGGATACAGTCAATGAGAAGCTTATATGGATGTTTTCCAAGATGTTTATAAACATTTATGACTGCCGGAGTTAATGCATTAAAAGAGTTCACCCAAAGATTCAAATTCTCTCATCATTTACTCACCCTCATGCCATACCAGATATGTATGACTTTCTTTCATCTGCAGAACACAAATGAAGATTTATAGAAGAATATTTCAGCTCTATATGTCCCCATAAAGCAAGTGAATGAGTGCCAAAATTTTGAAGCTCCAAAATGCACATAAACACAGCATAAAAGTAATCCATAAGATTCCAATGGTTAAATCGATATATTCAGAAGTGATATTATAGGTGTGGGTGAGAAACAGTTCAATATTTAAGTCCTCCTTCTTTTGTTTTAGTTGAGTCACATTATTCGTGCAAATCAACTCCTACTGGGCAGGGAGGAGAATTTATGGTAAAAATGGACTTAAATATTGATCTGTTTCTAATCCACACTTATCATATCACTTCTGAATATATCGATTTAACCACTGTAGTTTTATGGATTACTCTTATGCTGACTTTGTGATTTTTGGAGCTTCAAAATTTTGGCACCCATTCACTTGAATTGTATGGACCTACAGAGCTGAGATATATTTCTAAAAATCTTTTGTTTGTGTTCCGCTGAAGAAAGTCATACACATCTGGGATGGCATGAGGGAGAGTTAATGATGAGAGAATTTTCATTTTTGGGTGAACTACCTCTTTAACTTTTGAAGTGTTTAACCAGTTAGATTTATTGTGGTTAATGCATCTGCTCAAAATGACATTAAAAACTGATTCATTTTGTTCTGTCCTCTTTCTACCACTTTGCAACCAACTGCAAGGCCACTAGCTCAGATGCGCAAGACTCAATGGAATAGTCTGACACGTGTTTATCAGTAAATTATGGAAAAAGACCTTCTTAACAGCTGATCAGTTCAGAAACAAAAGTAAATTCATGTTGTAGTCTTTATATGGTGGAACTAAATTATCATCAAAGTTCAAGTCAAATATGGCCTGTGATATTTTGCTAGTGGCAAAAATCTTTGTTACATATTATTTTGTTTTAAAACTGAATACATTAAACATTGCTCTATAGCATATTTAATAAAAGCAATAATAAATAAAATAAATAGTGTCAACAGCAAAAAATGTCAAAAATAAAAAAATACGTAAAAAAATGTTTTTATAATTTGCATAAATGTAATGCAATACATTTACATTTATGCATTTGGCAGATGCTTTTATCCAAAGCGACTTACAGAGCCCTTATTACAGGGACAATCCCCCCGGAGCAACCTGGAGTTAAGTGCCTTGCTCACAATGGTGGTGGTGGCTGGTTTGAACCACCGACCTTCTGATTAGCAGCCCTATTGTAATGCAATACAAATGTAATATGCAGTAGAGCAGTGTCTGCTTTTCGTCGATATGTTCAGACATAATGAGTGTTTGTCAACACGTTGGCACAGCAATATCATTTCAAAAGTAACAAGGTTATTTATATTTATTTCACCCTATTCATGTGTAGTCACCCAATGGGTTAAAACACATGAGTGTGTGGTATATATGAAAAGCTCAGGCTGTCCACTGTAGAAAACCCCAAGATTTACAGCTGAGGCAAGTATGGTCTCCAAGAAATATAAAAACTAAAATGTCCTCTGCAGAGCACAAAAATGAATGTCTCATGTGGAAATATTGCTTTTAAATAAAGTCCTTAACAACCTTCAAACTTCTAGCTGTAATTTTCTCAGCTGTCACGAATAACACAGATGAATTGAGCTTGGTGTCTTTCAGAAGCTTGTCTTTGTGGTTGAGCAGAGACAGCATTGAGGTTAATGTGGACTGGAGAAACATCAGGGTGAGTTAATAATTAAGCAATATGTCTAGATTTGTACTCAATCTGTGGAAGGCAGACAGTATGGACTGAGTCAGAGTATGCTTAATTGTTGTAATAAAAAAGCATTGCATTTCCACCCCTTGCTGCCCTGGATCTTAAGTTCTTCACTAACATCTAAGTCTTTTGAAACCCTGTTCTAGTTAAACACAGTTGCTTTTAAGAATAAAAACATTGTGTCCAATATATATATAAATTTACTTGAAAAGCAAATTTGCCAATGGGGCAAGAAAGAAAATGTAGTTTTATATATTTAAGTTTATGCATTATGTAATTTATTAAATATATATCTATTTATCTATTTTTTGTTGAGCCAAGTCAAACATCTTACAAAAAGTCATTACAGGTTTATAATAATTTGCGTATTATGGGTCTGTTATTAAGTAGCATAACTCTTAACTAGTCTGAACTGCAGAGGCCACTGATGACTCAGAGCTCATTATCAAAATATTTAAATGCTTAAAGTCACGTAAGTTGCTGCTAGTAAGAACTAACCAGGAAATATACAAGATTGTGTAGACACAATGAGTCTTCGGGCCACAAACAAAAAGCATGTCTCTTTTGAATAAGACAGCAAAACCTTTCCCTATTCTATTTCAAACACATTTCCCCTCTCTCTCAATCTTTCCATAGCAAAAGAACCAAACCATACTGTTGCTTAGCAACTTTTGAAGTAATTCTAAGACCTACTCTGACAACAAGGACAAATTACCCTGCGAGAACATGCGCATTGAACAAAAGCTCTCTCTCTCCATATGGAGAAAGAGGAGATTTAACAAACAACATAATCTACAGTATTTACACACTGAGAGTACTTCTGAAGTATGTGTCCTCAATGGAGGGGAACTGTCTCATCACCATACGATGGTATTGTTTGTCATCTCCTTGCCCTTCTGGGGATATATGGAGAGACTCTTATCTAAGAAGAACATTTAGGGTTTTATGTAGAGTCAGGGATTTATCCTAAATGTATGCATTGTGCTCAATTCTATTTCATAAAAAACACCAAGCAGAAAAAGATAAAAAAAGAACAGCTTAAGGTGGTCAAGTTGGACTTTCAAACACAATCAACCCAAAACATCTTGGACTAGCTTCAATCAAACAGAAACCATGTGGAGCTTCCATCAAAGCTGGTTTTAGATTGATTGAACTAGAGACCAACCGAAATGTGAAAGGTGTTTTCAATAGCTAAAAACGATGTTGATATCCAAAGTGATGGCCGTTATACATATAATTTAATGGCAAATGAGACAACACAAAATTGCTGATATTAAAGGACAATATTTTACACAATATATACAAAAAATTCCCGAGAAAATAGTAATTATCTATTGATAAGGCTGTCGGTAGATTTGGAAGTAACAAAAAGGGAACTACCAAACCTGTTAAATGGATAGTGCACCCAAATGAACTCTCTCCAAATTCTCTCAACATTTACTAACCCTACAATGTTATATTTTGGTTTGTTCTTAGACAAAACTGACCGGATCGCTTCAGAAAAAAATTATTAAACCACTGGAGTTGTATGGATTACTTTGTGAAGTCTTTATGTGATATTTGGACCTTCAGAGTTCTGGCCACCCTTCACTTCGATCGTATGGACCCATAGAGCTCAAATATTCTTCTAAAAATCTTAATTTGTGTTCAGTAGAAGAAAACCCCATTAATATCCAAAGAGGGTAAATATTGGCCAATTTGTTGGCCTGGCCAATATATCACTTACAGCATTTGAAATGGGCACACAATACAAGGTTCTAATTATCTAATTAAGTTTTCAAGTACTGAGTCACAATACTCACAAAGGCTGAAGGCAGGTAAAGAACTCCCAGCTCATATGAGCGCACCATGATCTGAGTGTTGTTCTTCTCCAGGGCACCCCAGGCAGCTTTGGACAAATTGGCACTGTAGACGAAACCACCAAGCAAAGTTTCACCCATGTTGCACCAAGTCATCTCTCAAATATAGCATTTTAATGTCACCTAAACTAGTACTGCTAGCATTAAACATGAAAAATCAAAAGAATATTGCTGACCACATTATGCCACATTACGCATTATACATCTTTTAAGATAGCAATTACTAAATAATTCATGCGTTTAGGATTCAACAAGCAGTGCCTGAAGGCTTCACATCCACAGCAGACTTTAAACTTTATAAAAAGAGAAAGAATATATTATCACTGGACCTGATACGACTGACCTAGAGACACTACTCAAAATCTCCTTGTACATTTCCACTACAATTAAAGTCGTGCTTTGAGACATGCCGCAGTAATGGTGGCCATTCATAATGACTTGAGTTGTAAATTGTGTGGGCTTCAATGGCTTGGCCCCAGGAACATCTTGTGTAAAAATATTGACTATGTGAATAAAGAATGTCTTTTCGTCTGTTTCACTGGTATAACAGAGATGCATCTTCTCCCAAGTGTATTTTAACATTAGAATGTCTCAGGGCTCAAAAATATTTATGCATTGATGACCCTATGCTTTCTTTCGGTCATGAATGAAAATCAACACAGAATTTTTTTTTAAACGCTACAGTCAAGGACTGGATACATAGCCTCATGCTACAGTTCTTATTGAAAATTCTGTATTTTTTTTTTCATTTCAACTTAGTTATAAAGATTTATTATTTGTTGTCATTTTAGATTTACCTTGTCAAGAAATCATAATTTGAAATAAATACATTAAACACTGTAATTTGAAGAATAAGAAACAATTAAGCAAAATTAAAAAACAATTCTAATGGTAAGTGAAATTATTGCCAGGGCAAGTAAAAAACTATGGTATTAGTCAGCAGAAGAAGTCCTTGTCGTTGAGTCCTGTCTCCTCAATAATTTTTGGCAACCCATCTAGTTCAACATCTGAATAGAAGATGCTATTTTTGGGACTAACTTGAAAGATAATCAAAAGGAAGTGTGCATTTTTACCACACCATTACTTTTTATAACTCATCTGGTTGTCGTCCACTCCACTTTACCATCAAGATGTGTCTTTACCACGACAATTGACCGACTGCACTAAAGGGCCTTGATTATCCATAAAAGCACTGTTGCATGAGCAGTTTGAGGAAACCAGTGAATAGTCCAGAGTCCATGCTGCTAACTACAAACAGCGCAACACACCCTGCCCCCAATATAACCACCCAGACCGAAGACACACAAATATTGTGGCAGTATAAAGGAAAATGGTTATGGTTTTCCCACCAATGAAACAGGGTGACTTAATCTTAAATAAACTTCTGCCAAGAGTATGAGTTTGGCAGCTATAAGCAGTTCTCTGTGGAACAAAGGATTAGAAACTGTGCTACTCTCAATCGGCTCAGCATCAACAAGATATACGCAAGGCAATAAGGACGGTTTTTCTTGTGGTGTTTGTTTTTACAGACTAATACAATCTCACGTACCCTCAACAAAACCCTGAATAATCAAGTAAACTGATTTGTATCATTTACGCAAAATCTTAAATTGTGTACTTCATATTAGACTACTCGACTAGTTAATGGGGCAACATTTGGTCAAAGATTCATATTGCAATTTGAGCTGTGATGTATCACATCTTACATCGCTGTTGCCAAGATATCAAGACTAAAACAACAAAAAGGCATAAAATCACATGGAGAAGAGCAGCCCTCAAGTTCAACAGTATGTGCAAAAAATACAAACAAGCAAACGATGCAGACAATAGATTTATATCTGTAAGGTACACTGTGTAATTTCTGTGTGACTATAATTTGGAAACTGAACTGCAATATTGCTGAAATCTGGCATGAGTTTGAGGTTGAACCAGTGTACAAAATAAAAAAAAATAATTAAGGGGCAATATTTGCCCCTTGAAATTGATTTTAGCATAATTTCCTACCTTTTTAGGACAATTTTTTCTAAGCAGAAACACCTGTTTTTCTAATGAAATACAATGAAGGATGCAACGAAAGTGAATGGTGATTGAAGGTCTCCTTTCGTTTTCCACGGGAGAAACCAAGTCTTAAAGTGGAGTTTGGAACAACATGAGGTAAATGATAGAATTCCAATTTTTGGGGGAACTATCCCCTTAATTCCATTTAGCAAGCACATTTCAGCTGTATCTAACCTTGTGACGAGGAACCAGGCCAGCTGTGTGTAGTCTGGCGAAACCCTCATATAGGTTTTAATGTGGGGCATGGCGTTGCTCCTACCAGACACATCCGCATGCCAGCAACTGGTTTTGCCGACAGATTAAGAAAGGAAGAGAGGGAGACAAAGAAAATGAGAATCTGAAAAAATTATGAGAAACAGTGAAAACACCTGCTCTTATTCCTTTCCTAAGAGCAATAACACCCAAAGACACATTTCCTGCCATTTGCAGGTGTAGACAAATTATGATGTATGTTAGAGCGTAATGTGCAGATGGAGAGGAGAAGGTTCTGTCTGATTGCTGCCATCATTCAACCATGAATACCCAAGTAGACACAGACTCATATAAATATACAGAGTAGAAGTGTTGAGGGTGTTCTCTAGAGGGGGGACTGAGACTGAATCTCTGATCACTTAGCAAAATTGAGGCAACCGGTAAAATAGCTTATTTATGGTAATATTGAGTTAAAATGGTAAGAAAGATTTTTGAGAAGCTCATTGAAATTTCTAAGGAGCAATTTATGGGTCAGGCAACTCTTGGGGAAGGCAGCTGTTTGGATCACAGGGTCTTAAGTGTTCCCGAGGAGTCATTTCAGGCTGAATATTAATGATTAAGTTGTCAAAATTAAGGTTTACGCATGGGGGAATGGAGAAATGAGAACTTACTGGAAGTATGAGTGAAGCCAGAGTTGTTTTTGAGCTGTCTGTATGCTGTAAGGTAAAGATCCCCCAGCTGCAGGGATAAGAACAAGAAAAGTGGGTGGTCATGTAATAATTACAGAGGTACAAGGAAAAATACCTTTTTTCTTGATTTTAGAATTAAAAGAATGAATGATACCTGGAAAGCCCTCCAAACTTGTTCTCACATTTTCCACAGATGGATAAACCTAGAAGTGACAGAATTTGAAATAATGCATTACATTTTATGAATCAATCGATTGGTCGATCTGTCTGTCTATCTATCTATCAGCAAAACTCCATTACTCACACAGTACTACTTGCAATATGAAAGGTGCCTTCTTACAACAGGTATGTGCTCTTTAACGGTATATGCCTACATTTAGAATTTCTGGATAATTGCACCTCTTCTGAAGGGTCAGGAACTGAATCACCCCAATAGCTCAGTGGAGTTTCTGATGGCACTAATTATAAGTGTTCAGTCTGAAGTGAAGACAGTGCTATTTAAACCCTGATGGGACCATCTGCTGTCATATTCTCAGTGCTGAAGATGCTCTGTATGGTGCCATAGCTTTTCAACTGACATTTAACAATAGATCCATCAGATAGATATCAATCATCTGTCCCTCCATCTGAGAAGACATTGTTATGCAAATAACAGTATGGGTGAGAATTGTTATAACTATTCTCCATAACTCGTGCCAAGACGTGACACACTACAAAGAGAATGGCTTTCCTTTTTATTTGGAAAATTGGCATTCCAGTATTGAGAATGAGAATATGCTATGAATAATAATTTCTAATTAAACATGCAGGATGTCAACAAATTTCAAATTTCATGGCTCAGAGAAGTGAAGCTTCCCGGAAAGGCAGAAACAGGCTGCACATGTGCGTTCCAGCGTCCCTCCTTGATTCTATCCTAATTAATACAGAGACACAATTGAGAAATAATGTATCCTAATAGACAAGCAAGCTGGTATGGGAATACACAACTCTCTGTCTCTATCGTTAGACCCATCTGGGCATGTCACTACCAAGGTGGTCTAAAATATCCAGAAAAAGCAATCTATTAGCATTCCTATTCATCTCAGTGACAGTTGTTTGTCCCTCCAGAAGTACACCATTTGAAATTTGACATCTTTGCACCTAGGCATTTGGTTCTGAGGCCAGGTTTTATGTGCCGTAAATGCCATGATTGACACTGTTTTTGGAAAAATTTCTAGCTTTAATTGTATTAGGGCTGTACCGCGTTAATTCGGTATGATTAATTTTATTAAAAATAACGCTTTCAAAAAAAATTACGCAATTAATCACAATGCCCGCGGACCTTAATAAGAAACATTCCTGAGAAATGCAAGCTTGTAGTACCACCAGGTTACTGCAGATGGCAGTAAGTGAAACTTCAGCTGTATGGGCAACGCGCAGTTTATACAGTTAACAAAACAACCCTTCAGCAGCAGCTCAACACAAACATGTGTTACGTTCGTGCGTTCAAAACACTTGATGGAGCACAAATCCGAACTAAGGGATCACAAGATGTGTTCTAAGTATTAACCTCTATTTAACTTAACATAGTGACCTAAAAATTTTATGTTTATGACACAACGCAACAGAAACGCTACACAAGCATGTCTGACGCAGGTGTACTTTGATGGGCCCTTAAACAAGCCCTCATAATAAATCTCGGACTGATTGACAAATTCACTTGTGAAATGGATTGCTGTGAACTGTATGCCAATGATTGACTTATGATCAATAATATGGTAGTAAACAATAAATTCTATTCTAAAGCCGCTTTTTGTATTGTCTTATCAATGATTAACTCTTCTGCTACTAGAATGTAATGCATTTTAATTATCTGAATATTTTTTATTATATATATATATATACTTTTTAAATATTTAAAGATAACTATGTATAATTATTTCATCATTATATATTGAATTATTGTTATATAAGGGCAAATATTTGTATATGCGATTAATTGCGATAAATTAATAGGGACACCATGTAATTAATTTGATTAAAAATGTTAATCGATTGACAGCTCTAAATTCAATACATTCAACTGGCTCAAAGGGAGGCTGAGAAAGCATGTTCAGGACCACAGACAGATCCCATGATGGAACCAGTGGTTTTGACATCCTGTTCAAATGTCTTGCGCCCCACATAAACCTTCAAACAAACGGGTGTTGACCCATTGTATTCGAGTCTATTCCCACATGACAAGCCGATATGGCAGTGAGATTAATCTTGACGTTAGAACAATGTGTCTGTGTGCATACCACTGCTCTAACAAAGCCCATTATCATAAACGTAGCTCGTTTAAGCAGCTCTCGCACACTGAATTGTTTCAATCACCCTGGGGTGTAAACCTGTGACACTCAAATTTAGCCTCACATAGGCCAGGCCCAAAGAGCTACTCGGTCCGGGGCAGGGTGAAATACATCCCCCCACGTGACAGGAGATATCTCCTGTGCTGCCATGGTTGGGTGCACAAAAGTTTAATTATCACTGCCAGCCACAGTTTCCCCGGCCAGTTTGGTGTGATCAGTACGACTGAGAGACCATATTCTCTTTCTCTTGTAATGTTGGAATGATCAGACTCAGTGTAGGAAACGCATAGTGTGTTTGGCCAAGGATGCACAAGAGCATCCACACCCATAGGAGCACTGTCTCTCGCCAGAGAGAAGAACAGAGGGCAATGAGTGTTTTTGTGCGAAGCGAAGAGATCTAAGGCAGCTCGCCCGTATCTCTCCATTCTCTGTAAAGAGGATTCCCCCTGGACAGGAGATCCACCCCCGTATTCCTCGCTCCTGGAACGTGCAACTCCCGTAATGAGAGAAAGCATGCACCGCTCCACACAATCGGCTTTTGTGCCTGGCTGTGTAGCCACTGTGAATGTGTACCCCCCTGTATGTTTATGTATCCCAGCGTTGTCGTGTTGTTCTGACTAGGAAATCGTGGCCTTGAAGGAACTGTACAAAGTGCTTCAATGCTAGAAACGCTGTCAGTAACTCAAGAAAGTTTATGTGCGCGTTCTGTAGTGTCGTGGGCCAAACCGAATTCACTATTCTGCCTTCGCACACCACGCCCCAACTTGTAAGTGACGCGTATGTCATCACCACTTTCCTCGGAGAGACCGCCACCAAAGAGGTTCCTCTGTGAAGGAAAGCAGAGATTCTCAAGTGACGGAAAGCGAGCATCCCCTCTGATGTCACTTTTACTCTGTGATTTAAGTGACGGCGAGGACACAAGTGCTGCGCTGCAATGCAAAGCTGAAACTCTCTCATTCGCAGTAGTCCCAAAGGAATGACTGACACCTTTGAGGCCATCAGACCCAGTAGGCGTAGACACAACCTGAATGAGAATTTTTTCAAACAATTGCAGAACGATCACGACTTCAATCTGAGACCCAGATGAACTATTTCCTGTGAGGTCATCAGTCAGCTCTTTATCTTGTTTATTTTGAATACCAGATTTGCTAAATGAGACACCAGTTTTCTTGTATCAACTGTATATTTGCTTGCTCGCGTGATAAGAGTACGGTACTGATTAGTTGGTAAAACTGAAATATCGGTCTACCTCTAGTCATGACAACACTGATTGGCTGATGGCACCACAAGAATGCAAAATTACTTAGAACATTGCAACAGAGAGAATAGGATGTCACACTCAAGGACTGATGGTTTTAATAAATAATAAATAACAGAATATTATCTAAAAAATGCTAAAATACTGTACATGCTTTCCTGCAACAACAAAAACATGCATCTTTGAAATATTGTATTGAATACTTTGTATTGAGCAAGAGCTCAGTGTGAACGTTTCTATTACAAACACGTCTTCTTGACATCCGAATTCGAAGGTCAGAGTTATCCAAACTTATCTTTCATGCACAGCGGAACGCAATATTTCTTTGCATGAGATTGTGTTTCTGGTCTATAAAGTGGAGAATGAAGTGTAGTGTGACTGCGGTTTCAGACCTTTAATAGTGACTATCCTGAGCTGTGATACGAAAGGCACCAGACAAGACAAGTCAATAAAACAATTTCAAGAACGCTCAAAAAGTCTTCATATATATATATATATATATATATATATATATATTTCTTGCCAATATTCTGAATATATGGATGCTTTTGAATGGCCATCAATGGAGAAAGATGCTTTTTGCAGCTAGATCAGCAGAGGCTGATCGTCTCCTAATCAAGAGAGGGTACACAACAGTGATAAGAGCAGTTTTCTTTCATTGTTTCATAACTCTCTGCAGGGGCTGTTCAAAACACTCACCAGAAGCATCTTTGTTTCTGGCCTGGAAAATGATTTCACTGCCTTCCCCAATGTGGTGAGAGTCTGCTGGAACTCAGCTGCCAACCATTTAGTCTTATCAAGACCCATAGATCCAATACTAGAGAACTGACCAATCACGGGCCACTGCTCTTCATTCTGCACAGGCCATGTGTGCTCGCTGAGCAACTGTAAAAAAGAAACAATGAGATATGCCACATCAAAATGGTGAACCTTCCAACATCAGAACATTTTAGACCCACGAAAAGGTAAAAATGGCACATTTCAGCTTTAAGAGTAAGTCTACAGTGAGTCAGTTACAAACGGATTTTAACATGACCATATTTCAGCTGAAGAAATGGAAACTGAATACTTTTTTAATTTCAGATTCTTGCCATAACCAATTCAACACCTCTCTGCCTGTGTTTTCTGAATTCCCTTAATAAATAAATGAAACGAGACAAAATCTCTGAGGCATTCTAAAGGCACACGTTGATTTTTTATTAACACTTAATCATTCTGCTGTCTAGAGAGTGGAGGGACTGTAGAAATTGCAGGGCAAGGCTTGAAGGGCAGAGGAATCACACAAGAATGTGACATCAAACAAAAAAACATTACCTTTCGTAATCTTAGATGGCCCCACTTCTCCATAGCAGGTCCTTGATATCTTCCTGGAGTAGATCCAATGAGATACACCCTATACAACACAACATACAGTATATAAGAAGTGATGACTACTAAGGCCAACATTTGTTTTTCAACTCAAGATCTTTTAATGATCTAAGCTTTCAAGCTATGTTGTCATAGAATAGCACCATGTTAAGAAACAGTCCCAACCTTTTTGAAGGGTTGCTTGCCTTGCTCAAGGACAAAATGTCATTAGCTCTTAGATTAGCCTTTCGAACCTGCAACCTTTTCTATTTGAACCAGCAACCTTTTGGATATTTTTATACCTTTTATATTTAAAGGGGATGTTTGTAATAGTTCAAAAACTTTCAACTATCCCGGCTTAATATTTAGAGACAACTTAAAGTCATTCGTAGGTTGATTTCGCCAAAATGTGCAAACATCGTTGCTCTTTGTGGCATTATCAAAACATTGCTATTAGTTTGAGCATCCTGACACAGCAACATTGACTCAACCAATGTGATGCATTTGGGGAAAGACTTTTGTTTGACCAAACAATGGCAGACAGGGGAAGTGTTTGGGGTCAATATCTTTGCATCAATTCTGGTGATGCTAGTGGTGCAGAAATTACACACTTTAAGGGATAGTTCACCCAAAAAAGAAAATTCTCACTTTTACTCACCCTCATGCCATCCCAGATGTGTATGACTTTCTATCTTCTGCAGAACACAAAGGTTTTAGAAAAATATCTCAGCTCTGTAGGTCCATACAATGCGAGAATGGTGGCCAGAGCTTTGAAGATCCAAAAGCACAAAAAGGCAGCACAAAAGTATTCCATTGTAATCCATATTCAAATCCTTTTTTTACAATAAATCTACATTTTCACAAGCCGCCCTCTGCGTGTTCACGAGAGGACATAGTTTTTCTTCCACCTACTGAGCAAGTAAATAAAGGGAGGGATAAAGCAAAGGAAAGAATAAATAAATCATATTAACACAACAGTCCAGTAGGTGGCGATCAGCAAAAAAGAATGCAAATCTGCACAAAAATAAGAACTTTCTTGAAAGTGCATAGGAGTTCTGTTTGAAAGTAGGTTTATAGTATAAAAAAAACCAAAAAAAAAAAACCTTTGCTTCTGAAAATATGGATATAACCACTGCCACTGGAGTCTTATGGATTAAATGTATTAATCCATAACTGACTTTATGTGCTTTTTGGAGCTTAAAAGTTCTAGATACCATTCACTTTCAATGTATGGACCTACTGTGATGAGATATTCTTCTAAAAATCTTAATTTGTGTTCTGCAGAAGAAAGGAAGTCATACACATCTGGGATGCATGAGGGTGAGTAAATGATTAGAGAATTTACATTTTTAGGTGATCCTTTAACCAAAAGCTTATCCCTCACAATCCCACCTTAAATTCAATACCATCTTCTGCTTGCAAAAAGTCTTACCTTGTTTCCGACAGATCATGCTGTTTGATGCGATCAAGCCATTCGGCAAGCTCTGGAGACCGGTATGTTTCCAGGTATCCCAGCAGGTCCCTCTTGAAGTTGGAGGGAGACTCCCCTGCTGTTACTGGACTTCCCTTCGGTAGCCTGGGGTACAGAGGACTCATCCACATCCTATGATAGAGATATAGGCAGGATATTTACCATTGAAGGGACAATTGAAAGGATGTCAACCATTTAAACTCTTAGACTATTCTACATCAGATCATTTATCATGTGGCATCCCTCAAGTGTCAATTTTAGGACCCTTATTATTTTCCTTGTATATGCTTCCTCTGAGCTCTATTTTCCAGATGTACAGCATATCCTATCACTGTTATGCTGACGATTCCCAATTATACTTACTAGTGAGGTTAGATAAGAAGTGTTCATTTGATAACATCCTAAATTGCTTTGAAGATATTAAACATTGGCTGGCAAATTAGTTTTTTTTATAATTAAACAAAAGCAATACTGAAGTTCTGATTTTAGGTCCCTCCATGTCCTCCTTACCTGGCCTGGCTGACCAGTTAGGTCCTCTGTCGTCAAATGTACAAGATCATGTAACAATTCCACATGAGATCTAACGCTTAAGTCAAACATTTTCTTTTCAGTAAAGACATGGAAATTGTGATTCACTCATTAATTTCATCAAGGATAGACTATTGAAACACATTGTACATTGGCCTCACTCAAGCTGCGTTATCCCACCTGCAGCTAGTTCAAAATGCAGCAGCTAGACTTTTGACAGGGTCAAGAAAGAGGGATCACATTACCCCTGTATTAGCGCCTCTACACTGATTTTAAAATTCTACTTCATGTTTACAAGACACTATCTGGTCTTGTGCCCAAATACATCAATAATATTCTCGTCACTTACTCCCCCACCAGAGCACTAAGGTCTTCTCATCAACTTCTTTTGAGGGTTCCTTGCTTATAGATCTAAGGGTGATTGTGCCTTCTCT
Source organism: Moxostoma hubbsi (assembly GCA_032164185.1). Taxonomy (NCBI): domain Eukaryota; kingdom Metazoa; phylum Chordata; class Actinopteri; order Cypriniformes; family Catostomidae; genus Moxostoma; species Moxostoma hubbsi. The sequence goes on from JAVLUX010000023.1 coordinate 8,149,315, forward strand.
GTGGTAGGTCCTAAACTCTGGAATAGTCTCCCTTAACATGTGAGGTCAGCTTCTTCAATAGCCATTTTTTTCAAATCCTCTTTGAAAACTTATTTATATTCTTTAGCATTTGAATAGGACTTTTTAATAGGTTAAATTAGGTAAATTCTTGATGCAGTTTTTAATTGTATCCATTTATTTAATATTATCATTATTATTTATTTTTTTATGTATATACATCTGTAATTGTTAATTTTTTTGTAAAGCACTTTGGGTCAACTTCTGTTGTTTTTAAATGTACTCTATAAATAAAGGTTGACTTGACTTAAATGTTCACTTCATTGAATTATGAGATCCTGCCCCTGTGATGCTAAAAAGGGTATATCATATTCAGCATGCATTAGCCATTGTTAATATCATGTATAAATATGATATATTTGGTTAGTACCATATATAATTAAAGCTCCATGCGTCAAGTGACAATAACAGTGAAAAATGTCTCTTCTGTGTGACTCTTTAATCACAGTGTTCCAAGGCTTGTCAATTGCAGTAACAACTTATCAACTATCTTTTGTCTAAAAAATTGTGTTGAGTGTACTGTGTTGATGACGAAATGTGTGCCATGAACATTGTGCACAAAACATACTGGCATATGGAAAACTGAAGTATACTTTGGCCTTTAGGTCTCACATTCTGAAGTCATACAGTTGTCAATAGCTAGTAAAAACAGTTAGCTAGCTAGCTAGCTTAGGCAAAATTAGGGAATCTCACAATTAATTTAAAATGTAAAGTGACACCACAATAAAATATTTGTCAGGGTAGATTCTGTATTTAATTTGACACAAATGAAAACAAGGCTGTAGGTATAAAAGTACAATTTATTCAATGAGTTGTAGTTTACCTTCTTGTCAATTGTTTACAAACACTGACAATATGTCTCTTCAAAAAATGTCCAGTGTACAAAAATTTGGTTTGTGAAAATTAGACGTTAAAAGGGTAGTTCACCCAAACTTTTTATAATTTACTAACCCTCATGTTGTTCCAAACCCGCATGACTTCAGTGGAAAATATAAAGATACGTTTGGCAGAATATTTGCCTTAATCACAGATGCAATGAAAGTAAATGGTGAGTGAGGGTAATATTCTGCCTGCAGGTTTGTAACAACACCAGATCAAGTAAATTATGACAGAATTGTTCAGGTGAACTATCCCTTTAAGACTGTACAACTTGCTGAAAAGGTCTGTACATCTATCCCTAACAGCCTCATTTTCAGTTGCAGATTTTAAATATTGTACTTTTTTAGTAAACATATTTCGACCTACACATGTAGCCTTTTTTTTAATAATTTTTTTTAAACATGGCTATTTTTTCAACTAGGCTCCTGAACTGACCAACGTTGGGTGCCACTAATATAGTCCCTATTTTAGTATCAAGGTTTTCGGTGTTCTGCACATGGCCAAAGGCGCAGGCGCGCGCACGCACGCACGCACACAGCATGCTAGATTTCTCTTTGAGAAGTCCAATAACAGATGATTGGAGTGTGGGGACAGAGTGATTATAGTGTGTCCCCTAAGGCTCTATGAGAACAGATCAATATAGATTCAGACTGGCAGTGGAAAAGCCCTTCAGAAGAGACTTGAGAGGAAAAGCCGAAGTTATACCCAGGATCAGACAGAACCTGATGAGGAGGCACGTCAAGCCTGTAATGATATTCATTGTTCATCACTATGTTCCATTGTCCTCAACATTTGAAAACAAGGGAGACAGGTCGACAGAGTGAATATATGTAAAGGGCTTAGAACAGAGTGCACACTCCATAGCATACAAGAAATAATCTGGCCTTGAAGCAACCATATTTGGTGCTCACCCAGCCAGTTCAAATAGCTGAGCTTGCGTTACCATAGAGAGAAAAGGAATGTTGCTGTACAGAAGCTTTGCAATTATCATCAGATAAGTGGTTATCTCTCTCAACCATTCAAGAGAATAATGATTCAAGATTAGAGGTTACTTTTAAGTTGCAAAGCCAAGCCTGAGGGCAAATATAGCTGACATGTCCTATTTCCATGAAAGTATCTGGTGGCCCACGAAAACGCTAGCCATGATAACATTTTGGCCTGTGAATTGTGAGACTGAAACTGGTAGTGTGTGTTATCTAGTAGCACTCAAAGCACTTTTTTCAGGGTCCAAACCTGGAACCTACTGTATTTGTTCTGAATTTCTTCTTCTGTCTTATTTTTTGGACCTCCTTTAATCGGAACTTGGAATCAAGATCACAAATTTAAAGGCATTTCCATTTCGGCCGATGACTTAAGTCTGATTTGCATGAAATGTGCTTTGTTTCTAGAGACACAACTTAAAAAATAAAAATAAAATGGATTCGTCATATTTTTTGGTAGATATGAGCCAATGCTTTTTTGGCGGTGCCCATAATGCCTAGTTGATACTTTAAAAACATTTGTATACATGGACACCATAAAAATATGTGGACACTTGCCAAATTTCATACATTTTTGATTAAAAAAAAACAAACAAAAAAAACTGTTGGGGAGCGAAGGTACTGTAAAGGGGTGCGGAAGACTGACACGTTCTTAAATCACTTTCACACGTTCAGCAAAAATACATGCGAGAACCAATGTGCGCAAATTCTACACCTCTGCTTTTTCACCTGCTTTGTTTAATCTTTCAGCAGGCACCACAGCACGAAATGCACAAAGCTTGTAATAGTGTCAGGTGCGCTCTAAGCTGCAACTTATGTAAACAAATATGTCTTGTGTGCCAGTTTCAAATGTGGGAAACAATCAATTAACACTGATATTTCAGTCGGTCCCTCAAACAACACTATCAAATGTCTTCAGAAAAATGTATATATAAGGCACAAGAGTTAAGGATGACATGTATGATGCTTTTGGAACTTGGACAGCCTATCACCATTCTCTTATTCCTCAATCTTGTCGCTGACATGTAGTACCGGTTACTTTTCTCAGCGCTGGCCAGGATGAGCCAATCACAGTCGTTTATTCTTACTAGAAGTTTACTGGAGTTTAAAAATGCTTTTATACACACTACTGAGAAAGAATAACATTCACAGGTATGAATCTTTGCAATTTTATATATATATATATATATATACAGTATATATATATATATATAATACAGAAATTACACACAATTACACACAAAATAACAGAACAATGTTGGCATTGTGACAAATGTTCACTCATTCAGATTCTTTTTCAGTGAATTGTAACTTTTCATAGTATTTTGAAATAAAATATGTACACGATAAGAAGATGAAAGAAAATGCTGTTGCTCTTGTACATTTTGATCACTATTGATTTGTTTTTAGCGTAAAAGTTTTTGTTTTTTCAAAGGGGGCCGTGACCAAATAAATTTGAGAACCACTGGATTAAGGGAACTTTGAAACGTATGACCTAAACAAGTAGAGATGCATTGCCTAAACACTGGTATCGGTCGACAAAGGCTGTTATCTGCACTATAGGACATTGGCCAATTGTTTAAAAACAGTCAATTCTCAGGATGGATTCAAATATGATAACCTAAACGCCAGACTAAGCCATCACTCTGTTTTTTGAAACCTTCGATGGTTTTCTCTTCCCGATACACTGCAAATAACAAGGATCCATAATATCTGAAGCAATGGCTAATTCATAGGCAGTCACTCTGATCTCCAGCTGGTATGAATATAAAACCATGGACAATAACTTCATTACTGGACACTTTTTTTTTTTTTTTTACAACATTGCTTAATTTAAGCAATTATTCCATGTAGCTAATTTAAATAGACCATTTCATGTCAGAGTGGAGTCTAAAACAACAATAACGTTTATTCAGAACTGTAAAGCTCAAATCACTCTATTTAGGAGACATCAGCTTAATTACAATTTACTCTAAATGTCTTCTCGGTGTGTTGTCATAGAAACAAACCAAAAATGTGTCAATAGGACAAGCAAATGCACAACTTCCATTTTGGATATGAAACAAATGCTGTTGCACTCTGCAAATGAGCAACTTCAAAAGGGGAGCACAAAATAAAAACAAAGCAAAGAGTCCATTTCTAAATCGGCTGCGTCGAGTGTAACATAACAGCTCATTCTTATAAGAGCGCTAAGATTTTTAACGTGTATGAGCATGCATCTATACCCCTCCTATTCCATACGGGACTGGACCACCTACCCCTGTGTCTTCTGGTACCAGTCGGCTCTGATGAGGTTCGAGGTGAGAATGATGACCCTGAATCCCTCCTCGTACCATAGCAGCATCATTTTCCTTCAAATGGATGACATGACAACATTAAAGGATTAGTTCTCCTGAAAGTTAAAACTCTGTCAGAATTTACCCCCGCTCATGTTGTTCCAAAGCTGTATCACTTTCTTTCTTAGCGTGGAACACAAAAAGAGAAATATAGCAGAATGCCCAAGCTGCTCATTTCCCAGCTGTGGTCACCATTCGCTTTTTTTGTTTGGAAAAAAGCCGTCTGGACATTGTAATTGATCACTGCTATTCTGTTTCGTGCAAGACAGAAAGTAATAGGCAATTAGAAAAAGCATTACATTAAAGTAAATTAAGAAAGAAAGATCATTTTTGTATGAACTTTTCACTTTAATTTGTATCTATCATCTAGCACTAAACATTTACCAAGTCTAATACTAGAGTGACATCATTTTTGCAGCATAACGGCATTCATCTGGCCTAAAACCATGTTTCTTTTATGTCAAGCAAAGCTGTTTTTATAAGACAACCTTCAAAACACTAAGGCACATCTAATAAGCCTACAGCTTTGTATTTGATTAATTATAACAAGAACAGAATGTACTGAACTACAATGTAATACTAATGTATTTAATACAATAAAGAGGAGGGCATTTAGAATTCATTTTAAGGCAACTTAAAGCATGAATGCCTGACAAAGGTCTTTAAGATGGATTTTAATTTTAATATCAAATAAACAAGCAATTGGATTTGCCTCTTTGGAGTCCAAAATGCTCAATCCTGTTGGTTGTTGCTGCTATCGGTTGTGAATAAAACATGAAACAATCTTTGGCGAGAGAAAGCTGTTTTCCAGGAAAACATCACATTAAAATTCAATTCTGTGCCTGTTTAAGATCTAATTTCAACTCATGACAACAGATGCTCATCTGATAATCTGCACTTCTAGGTGGATTGCAGAGAGGTTAGTACTCTCTTGAGTAGCTTGAGGAGTACAACATTTTTTGTAATTTCAAATCAGATGATTGCAACACGCCCCAAAAATGTTGGAACAGTCGAAAGTTTTCTTCTAATAACACTTATTAAGCATTTGGGCACTGAAGACACAAGTTAAAATTTAGAAAGTGGAACTTTCCCCCATTCATCTATTATGTAGGTCTTTAGCTGCACAATTATACGGGGTCTTTGTTGCCGCATGGTGTGCTTCATAATGCACTACACATTCTCAACTGGAGACAGGTCAGGACTGTAGGCAGGCTAGTCTAACACCCACACTCTATGCTTTCACAGCCATGCACTTGATATCAGGGCAGTATGAGGTTTGAAGTTGTCCTGCCGAAAATTCCAGACATCCCTGGAAAAGACGGTGCTGGATGGCAGTATATGTTGCTCCAAAATTTGTACATATCGGTCTGCATTGATGGTGCCCTCACAGATGTACAAGCTGCCTATGCCATGGGCACAGACACACCACTGGCCCATACAGACACTGGCTTTTGGACCTGACGCTAATAACAGCTTGGACGGCCCTTTTCCTCTTTCGAAATGTGGACTCTTCGGACCAAAAAACACAGTTTCACTTTTCTACTTTCCATCTGAGATGAGACCCAGACCAGAGAAGTCGGCAGCACTTCTGGACAGTGTTGATGTAGGGCTTCTGCTTTGCATAGTAAAGCCTTAACTTGCATTTGCGGATGCAGCAGCGAGTGGTGTTGACTAACTTTACTCAAGTTATCCCAAGCCCATGCTCATGATATCCATTAGAGATGAATGATGTTTTTTAAGACAGTGATGTCTGAGGGATCAGAGAACACATGCATTCAGAAGTGATTTTCGTCTTGACCTTTACGCTCCGAGATTTGACCGGATTCCTTGAATCTTTTAACTATATTGTGCACTGTAGAGGGTGAAATGCACAAAATACTTCCAATTTGTCTTTAGGGAACATTGCTCTCAAAGTGCAGGATTATTTGCTGAAGCATATCTTGGCAAAATGACATGTCTTGAACGATTCTTGCTCTTGAAGGACTAGGCTGTTTTTGGAGGCTCCTTATATACTATGACATGATTGCATCACCTGTTTAACATCTCCTGTTTCACATCGCCTTGTTATTTCAACTCGTCAAATTCTTATTAGTCTTAAATTTCCCATCTCAACTTTTTTGGAACGTGTTGCAATCAACTGATTTGAAATTACTGTGCATAAAAAAAAAACAATGAAATTCACAAGGTAAAACATCATATAATGTGTAGTTGCTGTGCTTCCAATAACGCATATGCAACATTTTTGGAATTGGGGTTGTATTTAGACGACCTGCTTTGTCTTCTTTGAACTGTTGGGCATGATATTCAAATAGTTGAATAAAAATAGCTAAAGTATTAACACAATATCATGAGGAAAAGTATCACGATATATCGATATAAGATAGTACACGGTCAAATTACCATATAAGATTCTTAAATCTGTAGAAATATCTTCTACTCACGTATGATGTGTGCCAAATGCAATGTCCAGTTTGGCCTGTCAAAAGGAAAAGCAAGTCAAATTCAACAATAAATATTTAATATTAATGAACTGAATGACATATTAACAAGTTAAGATGGTAATATTGCCAATATTTAATGGCAATAACAAATTGACTGTCCTATAGTCTTTTCAGGACCTTGGACTTCCATTAAGTTTAATGCTTCCCTCTAGTGGAATAAGTGGCTTATTGTAACAGTTTTATGTGGAAAAATATGAACAGTTAGCAAGATGAGTATAAACAACACAGAACCTGGCAGAAACGAATGTGTGGATATGGTTTGGCTTGCTCGATTAACCGAGCCTTGGATTCACGCTTTTCTCCATGAACAATGATAACCGGCTTGTCCCTAAAGAACATGAAACAGCAGAACTATCCAGTTATACAATGGCATATGCTAAATGTAGTGTAACAATGTTATCAACGTATGTGGCACAGCACAGGACAAATGCACTATGCTTTTAAGATGGAGCATTGCCTTCAATATAATGCAAAATGTACTTTAAATGCTTGCATTGGTATTAGCTATTACCTAAATTCTGGCGAATACTGCTCCACCATCCATGGAATGTCAAAGCAGTAATTGAACTACAAAAAAAACAGTGATGGTTCAGGAAAACTACAAGAATGATTCTTAATGTAACTCCTTTATTCATTAACTTCATCTGCTAATACGATACCTGCACAGACTCTTTCAGTGTCCCAAACATAGGAGAAAGTATTTCTAATTACAGCAGAGAAAATGAAAAAAGATAAATAGAAAACATTTAACAAGCCATCACTTCAACTTTATTTTAAAGTAATCATTATCAGACAGACTGCTTTAATACCTTTAATATGCAGAGCTCCAGTGTTGTACTTCTTCTGTATCCCAGTGACTTTGTTTAAATAAAATCTGTACATGTCATTCATAGATAATAAGTTGGTCTCAAAGAAATCAGCAGGCTCTTCCTTATAATAACTAGTGCCGTGAGGGCTTGATGGACGTTTGTCTTCAGCGTTCTTCCTCTTAGGACTTCTATTCGTCTTCTTGGGTTCCTTTTTTGGGACAGATGCTGGAGCCTCATCATCGCTGCTAGATAAGTTCCAGCCTCCCTCCTCTTTTTCTCTTTTTCTCTTTACAGCAGGTGAAGGGTTGCTTTCATACTTCACAGGGTTTGTTTGTTTCACATGTGCAGCTTTTCTTGATTCCGATCCAATGGCGGGAGCAGACAGTTCTTTCACAGGCAAGGATTCTTCGGTTTTCTCATTATGTTTGGGACTCAACTTGGGTTCTTGTTTCAAAAAGGTGGCGATCTTAACAGGTTTGCTTCCTAAATCAGGTTTAATGCTTGGATTGAATAAGTCCTTTTGAGGTGTTGGTGGAATAATGTTGTCCTCATCTTCACTTTCTGATACAGTCCACTTGCCATGCTGACTCTCCTGTGACATACTTGTTCAACTGCGAAGCACAAGCAGCATAAAAAATTATATATTATATTTTTTGTATAGATTTTAAACAACATCCACACTTTTTGACAATGGATTTCCATGGCTTTTCAATGACCTTTTCATTCATTTATGATTATTAACCTAAATTAAATTATTACCTAAATTATTAAAATATAATAAGAGTTTGCTGAGGCAGATTTTCATTTGTGTGTGTGTGAGAATAGTTTTTTTTTTTAATGCTGGCTTGTTCACAATCTTACTCTATGTCTAGCCAATGCAATATTTGATAGTGGAGGAAAAATTAAAGAAAACGTGTCTATGAAGAGAGATAAAGAATTTCAATTCTCTATAGAAATGTGTAAATTTAGATATTTCATTCATTGCCTTAATTTTAGATTTTTCTTAAAGATTTCACCAACTTTCATTATTTTTCCAGTCCTGGAAATCACAATTCTATTTTCAATAGCCATGGCCTATTTTTAGGGTTCAATGTGCTAACATCGTCCATCTGTCCTGAGCTGTCTGACCTTGCCACTTAAATGGAAATCTGACTACACAACAATAATGCATAGCTCGTGGATGCAATTAGGTTGTCATTGCACAGTGAATCTTACGCAGTAAAAACTTCTACTGCATCACACGTACAGGCGATGATCATAGATATAATTCACACTGCTTTCAGTACAGTGGTGTGAGGCATGCAAGGCGTACAGCAGGTCAATTTAAATTCATGTAAACTTACAGAGAGGCAGGAAGATAAAAAACAAGCAACGGGGAAAAAATACTTAATCAAAACTACGGTGTCGGAGGAAGTTGAGCGTTGCATGAATATATCTGCAATGCTTGTCTGATGAAAACTAAATGTTTTTTTGTTTTGATGCCGCATGCACGGTTTGTTCTGCACATAAATGGAAACTGCGGCAAAAATGTTTTTCAAAATAAAAGTCTTAGTGATACTTGATAAATATGGCTTTCTTTGACTACAGGCTTTCTTAATGTATTAAAAATGCCAAAATCCCCTAGCATTTGTTATCATCATCATCATCATCATCACCACAAAAGTGGCTTTATAGAATAAAACCCTCAAAACCTCTTATTTATTTTTTCCCTTTTGTGTTGTTATACCAAAATGTCTTTGCCCTTGTTGTAATAATTTGATTTCAGCCTGCAAATGGCAGATATATATTTTTATGTATATAGTAGCAGAGTTTGGGGCAGGGATTGTCTGAAGCAAATCCACCAAAGATGATATAAGCAGGGTCGGATTACCGACTGGGCCAATGGGGCCATTGCCCAGTGCCCAGGTAAACTTTTAACTTGTTTCTTTAGACTATAGGCTACATAATATAATTATTTCACAATATACAATGTGTGTGTGTTTTAATACCAAAATTATATTACACTCCTCCTGCAATACCTTCATTGACCCTCAGAAGTCTGCAGAGCCCTGGGTTGAAAACACTGGCTTTAGAGGAATTGTGGATGCTAGTGGGAGATATTGTTTAGAGACAGTTGCAATTTCGCGCCTGTTTTTTTATTAATGTTATGAGCCCTTTGTGAATTCATTTTCTAGAGCTCGATGATTCACAACATGTTTTTGTTTTATTGTTTTAAAAAACAAATGTAAAAAAAGCTTAATGAAACCTCTAAAAATATTGTAACAAAAACTAGTACTAAATTTATAGCACTACAAAACAAGTTAAGATCTTTACTCGTTTGTGCACATTACAGAATGAGCTGCTGACTTTTATTTTGAAAATAAACTACCTTGTCGTAGACCAATCCGAGTCTTTGATACTGGGTGTTTCATAGAACAGATCTGCCCAAAGAGCCAATCATCTACATCCATATGGTTTCTATGCAAACATCCACAACTTTCTAGAAGCTTTTAAATTTTTGTATATCTTGGCTGTCCTATAAAAAATGTTTATCAGAAGAAGGACTATGTTAAGGAATGAGAGAGACATAAACGACGTCAACAGGGAAAAAATGGAGGCGGTAAGACTTGAGTCTGATGGATGTTGTTTTCAAAGCATAAACTGAATAAGGTTAAGAAGCATTTTTACACAGGTTTGTTGTAGATTATGTGGGAAATAGGCAAATGTGAATGCTGAAATGAGATTTATTGCTGTGGCAAACGTAATTTTAGTGATAGACTTATACCGTCGTCTTCGGAACAAAGTATGGTTTACTTTGGCACAATGAATGTCTGATGGGCCTCCTTGTTTGAAACACTATATAAACCGTTGCATTACACCATACTAAAATACAATGCTTTAGATTTAAATAGAATGTTTTTGTTGAGTCGTGTCAGCATGCGGATACTACTGTTGTTTGCGTGTAAGGTGGAGAAAAAAAAATCATCCGCCCGAACAGGGACTTGAACCCTGGACCCTCAGATTAAAAGTCTGATGCTCTACCGACTGAGCTATCCGGGCTCTGAATAACGGTATTTTTGTCTGCTTTTTGTCACGTGTCATAATATAAGATTGACTTAAAAATTTAACATTTTCTCCGTTCTTTAGGTTTTTCATCAGTGTGATGTGGGCAAGAAAGGTTACTTATCTAGAGAAGATCTTAAGATAGCGGTGGTCATGCTGTTTGGATACAAGCCATCCAAGGTAAATACGATGAAGAAGAAAATGATATGGGCAGCTACTTGCTTGATAATTGATATATCCCTATAACATCCATTCTATCTATCTATGAATGACATCTATCTATCTAGTGCTGTATAAAGAAGAATGGGATTCAGGAAGTTATCAAATTTCACTTCACAACTAGCTGGTTATTAGTGGTATTTTTGAACAAATATTTTAAGTGAACGTATTATTATTATTTAGGGTGACCATATTCTGGTAAAGGGTTCAAAACAGTGTTACAATGAATGCTACAGTGAAAAAAGACACTATTAGCACTACATAACATGTAACGTGTATATAAGTAAATAACAATTTCCAACATTGGATGGCCATGGAAAATTAAGCAATTTTACCTGGTCAGAAAAAGTAGTCCGTTAATTTACCCGATGAACTTTCACCTTTTGCTGACCCTTTATGCTTCGCAGAGCTAATGTGTGCTTATAAATCACTTGCAACTTTATTAGCAACTGACACATAAGTGCCATCTGCATCCTACGGATCTCGACCTGGACGAAAGCATGGGTATTTTTGTGCAAATCTTCTGTAAATTTGCACTTTTCTTTGGGCATTGCTGTTTGATGCCGAACACAACAGTGCGTTCGCGGAGAGATTGACAGGCAGGAATTTGGCCAATAGTTGCTGCAAGCCTGTTATAATCGACCAATTGGTGTGCGAGAAGGCGGGACTTACAAAGAGGGGTTAAAGCAATGCAAACATGCGCACACTCACAATAAAGTATTAGACCAGATACACATCATAATGTAACTACAGCCGAATCCCGGACATTTTCACAAATTTAGAAATCCCGGCTGGACGCATTTTTAAGGTGGCTCATTTTTGAAACTGTCTAAACATTATCTAAACTGTTAGTACAATTGTCACAACAGTTTTATAGGAGATCATAATTGTATTGCATGTCTGAAAAATATAAAAATGCTTTAAAACCTAGTTCTTGTGTCAGTAAATTGACACAAACATGAAAATATTTTTTTTGTCATCGTGTGAGCCGTACTGGTCAAAATATAATGTTTTTTTCACCATGGCCGTCAACCCTGGAAATGTTTGTTATATAAAATTTAATTTTTGTTCAATTTTTTTTGTTGACACTGACTGTACTATACAAGAATGTCAGTTTTGTCTAGCTTGAATGCAACTCAGAAAACTGAGCTTTTTAGATACCAATTTCAACAGTAGGTAAAAGTTTACTGGGAAAAGTCAATACTGCACAATACTGTAATACACAGAAAAGGGATATGCACATTTGTATGTATAAAGTAGATATATTTTTGTAGCTATGTGTAGCATGTCCATTTTTACACATTTCTTACACGTTAAGTCATATATAGTGAACAGAATATTACCACAAAATGACAGCCATGCAATAAAAAAAAAAAACAACAAACCAGCAACAATGGAAAAAACCTGCGGTAGGTTTGTTAATAAATAAAAAAAAATAATAACAATAATAAAAAACTCTGCCTCCTCACAGTACGTAACATTGCAAGTTCCCATCTACTTGGTGGGCGTCCTGTTGGTCTGGACAACACAAATATTCCATATCATAAATATTTGTGGAATTTACACGTATGTCTGACAGATTTAGATAACTGAATGGATAATTTTGCATGTGATGGCTCACACCATGAAAGAATGTTTATCAGTTTTGATCAGCAAGCCATGTGCATTTAGTCATTGTGCAAATTCTAGAGAATTGTACTTACCCTTTTGCCTTGGCACTTTATGTGCCAAAACACGTGCAATTTGCTTAAATTAATAACAAATTAAAATACTGTGTGAACAAGAAACTAATTGTTGAGAGATTTTAACTTATTGTTTTGAAAAACACAATTCTCATTTGAGAATTGAGCCAAAGCGATTGAGAAAAACTGTAACGAATCAGTTGAGTGAACAATGCATACAAGACGGGCATATGTCATGAGTGCCAGTTGGAATGTGATAGCCTCCTCATTAGCGCGCTGGCCTTCCATGCTCTTTAACGCCGCTTCGAATACCGCACGGAACAGGTCAAGCAGCATCGGTTGCACCTACTTACTCAAGAGTTGAAATACCAAATACTGGATAACTTTACAAAGACATGGTTAGTAAGCAATTTATTTAGAGCGATTTTAGAGTCATGTTAAATTGTATTATGCTTAAGTATTGTGGCTATACTTTTTTAATCCAAAAATGAATGTTCTCATCATTTACTCACCTTCATGATATCCCAGGTGTGTATGAATATTTTTCTTCACTTGAACACATTTGAAGAAAAATAGAACAATTTCTTAGCTCAGTAGGTCCTTAATGCAAGTGAAATTTCCATCTATGGCAGCGGTTAAATTAATGTTGTTTAAAGCGATAAGATCACTTTTGATGTGAAAAAGATCAATATTTACGTAGTTTTTAACTACAGTCCAACCCTTCACGAGAGGGTGGAGTCCAAGTGGTCTCTCTTGTGATCTACTCGTGTTGCCATGATACTGAGGACATCTCACATTCTAAGCACACAAATGCACAATTGTGAGTAAAGAAACAGATAAATACAGGCCTAAAACAAAACCAACCAAGATACTGTACAATCTTCCTCCTTCTCACTTGTAAATAGCGCTACTGTGACGTGCGTTTATACGCTTACTGCTGCTGACCAGAAGCATGATTTAGAGTTTTAAAAAAATACTTAAATATTTATCTTATCTGTACCAAAACCGATCGTGACATTAATGTAACAGCTGGTGTCGTGTGGATGACTTTTATGTGGACTGTCTGTGATTTTGAGCTTTAAAAGCGATATCTCCATTCAACTGCATTTTAAGGACTTACTGAGCTAAGATATTTTCTATTTTTCTTTAAATGTGTTCTGGTGAAGAAAGAAAGTCATACCTGATATATCATGAGGGTGAGTAAATAACAATACTTTGAATTTTTTGATGGTAATTTCTTCTCTGAGTGCTTTTCTCACTTCATTCCCAAAAGTTTGAACAAAATATCCAAATCTTTTTACAGATTTGCAAACTGCTCTATTGCCTTAATTCTTCATGCTATTGTCCCATGATTAATATACAGCCCCAAACTCTTTTGTTTTCATCTCCATTCATAATCTGAGGTTCAGCCATCTCTGTTGTGTGTGTTTTTGGAAGTATTGACCCCTCGCGGTTTCCCTGTTTCCACCCACAATACCCACCCATATATTTACATGAGTCGTTTCTCAGTCTGAGGTGTGAGAAATTGGGGCTAAAAGTTAAAAGTTTTAATGCTTATAAGGTTGTAAGTATAGACCAATCCTAACTGGCAACCGAGGTTCTACTTCGCTTCATCTTTTTCTTTTCACATAAAATAAAACAGGTTCTTGATCATCCTGTAGGGGTTTATTTTGTGATGATGACCAGCTGACTTTACAATTCTCTAACCACTTATTATACATTACTTATTTAACCATGTTTCAAATCAAGGTGATTATTTATCAGTAATGTTTTCTCTTGCAGTCAGAGACAAACATCTTAATGGACAATGGCTCTTCTAAAGATGGTTCAGGTAAGATAATTGCAACTAAATATCTGTTTCACAGTTTGTGTTAAATTGTCATTTGAATCATGAAACATATCTATTATTGCATAATATTAATTTTGGGAATAAAATAAAAATCTACGTAACAATTTATGTATGAACTTATTTTTATAACATTTTAGTTTAGTACCAATGTGTCCAATGTAGTCAATGGGTGGCTTTTTAATAAATAAGCTTTTTAATTAATAGGCATTTATTTATTGATTTAATTTAATCTATTTTGGAATGGTTTTTAAACAATGTGTTTTAACTTCCCCACAGTTAGAAATGTATCCATATAATGTTGGTCCATTGTTTGAAACAACCCCCATATTCCAGTGTTGTTTATTTTAGTGTTTTTGGATTCACCATCAGCAGCCGCTCTACCCACACTGATGTGCATTACAAGAATGATATGCTCAATGTCGCTTCTGATTTTTGTTCTATGTGGAAAACTCAATTTTATACCACTCAAGCAAAGTGGAAGGAAAACAAGCTTGACTTAGGTGCTGTGTAATCTTTTTACAAATTGTCAGTAATGAAATCCTGACAAACAGCGTTAAATAATGTTGCCGTGAAATGCATACAGGATTTCTAAAGGCCCTTTTGACAAACAGAAACACTGGAGAAAGTGGGGGTTTGGCAGGACAGTCTTTTTGAGGAGAGACATTAAATGGTTGAAGACCTAGATTAGTAAGTATTTTGTTTCTAGTTTTATCCCACAAGCAAATTGCTTTTGTATGCTGCCCTGTGGGAAAGCCTAAGATAATCTAGTTAAAGTGGCATGCTTTGTGTGATGAAATATTCCACCATTAAATCTTGCTCAGAGCAAATGGCAAATGAAATTGCCCCTCTTTTGAATTTCATATGATTACTAAATTAGTGAGGGAGGAGAGGGTTGCTGGTGGTGATGTGGGAGGCTTGACTAGACTTGGTAGCGAAATGCTTTGGCTGGCTCATCGCACAGAAAAGAGGCCACTTAAGGCTCCAGCGCTACACACCATTTACAATACTACTGCCACATGTGTTGCCCACTCACCCCATCGCCTCTGTCCTTCTCTTCTCTATCTCACTACCAAGAGAGAAACGGAGGAAAGGTCACACAGCTAGCTACCTACTAACTGCGATTTCCAGTCCCTCCATTTTTATCACAGAGGCATGAAAGCTTCAGGAAGTGAAATTTTGTTGATTCAAAATGCTCCTACAACAGACAATTGGGAGATGTTTAATAATAGGTGCAGTGTTTTCTACTGAATTCTGTTGTTGCATCCAGGGAGCCTTAGTAAGTGAGATGGATAACCGCTCTGAAGGATTCAATGAGTTCATTCAGTGAAGGATTTGTCAGACTGATTCAAATCAGTAACTTTTTAATTTGTGAGTCTTTTTGAACAACTCATTACAAGAGCCAGCTCTCAAGAGTCACTCGTTCATGAAACTGACTACATTAGTCACACTGTATGCTTGTTTTTTAATTCAAGATAATGCAATACAAAGATGTGTGTGTTGTCTTTTAATAATTTCATGATATACAATTTTTTTTATATGTCTCATAACATTCAATTCTGACTGCAATTCTTCTTGGGTAAAATAGAATATGTCTGTAGCATTTCACCTGTTGTTCATGACTTTTACTTCAACATGCTAAAGGATATTTGATATTAGGGATGCACCGATCCGATACCTTTACTGACATTTAGACGGATCGGGTATCGTTCCGAGGAGGCCGATCCAAATCCTATACTGTGTTTCAGTCATGTTCGTTACTGTTTCAAAAATGATATAAAAGAACTATAAAGGAACCATTAAAGTAGTCCATATGACTTGTGCGTTTCATTCAAAGCCACTGACATGCAAGGATATCCCTGTGAATCGCAAAAGGTTTTGTTTAATAAGTATATAGTATGTATTCACCTTATTCAGCCCCGTCCCTTTTCTGCACTCTGTTCTTCCAAATTTTGTCATATAACTTCCTGTTTGTTTTAAAGCTACTTAGAAGAGTAGATCAAAATGTATTACATGTGGGAGTACAGAAAGTATTTTTCAGCAAGAGTAGATGGTGTGAGTCTACAGCACCCCTTTACTATGTGAAAATGCTAGTGAGGTGTTTTTTCTGTCACTCTAAATGTTAGTTTTTACCCCACTTGTGGAGGTAGAGGTTTTCATGGGTCCACCCTAATCCGAGGACCCGAGACCCGACACAGGACCCATATGGGTTCGGATCCACATTTTATATGGTCAGCTGGATGGGGTCGGGTCCCATTCTGTTGCTGTGGGTCCTGGGTCTGTTTAACATTGTGTATACCCGAGTCAATCCGAGAAGACCCAGGCGTGATCAGACAGTGCTGATGATGATGGTGCTGTGTGTTTGTGTTGTAACTTGCAACATTGTAAAATTAGGATGAGAAAGCTGGGAAATAAGGTGAAAAACAGAGTGTAGCCACATCAAGCTGACGATAGCAATTTAGCAATGCTAAAATTAGCAGCTGTGGCAATGAACATGCAATCATTAATATAGTTCAAAAGGGCAAACAGTCGAAGTTATCTTATGCGAGATACAAAAAAACTGAAAAGTGGATTTTAAGCTAGTCTCATTTGTCACCGTGACATCTCATCCATCACCGTGACATTAAGTGGACTTTTGAAGCTAAAATAATGAGTTGATTTGCTATGCTGTTTCAATCAGCATGAGAGGAATCACAGAAAACCTGGATGTGTTTTACCAACTTTCTTAGCAAGGAGGATGGATTTTATGCATCACGGCCAGGCACAGAAGAGAAGGCTACTAATCTTACATTAAGTAAGACACAAAGTTTTGATTTCACAACTTGTAAATTAACTTGTTTATAGCAATCTGCTGTGAAATCGGTGTTGATGGGTCTGTGTCTCCCAGCCGGGTCCGGGTCCTAGATTTCAAATAATAGATGGGTCCGGCATTTCTCAGTTCTGCATGGGTACGAGTCCAAATTTCAAATAACAGACGGGTACGGTTCAGGTCCGGGTAATACATTTCCTGGTCTCTTTAAGAAGCAAATTAGACTACAGTGAAGTAGCTAGTGATCAGAATCAGAATCAGCTTTATTTCCAAGTATGCTTACACATACAAGGAATTTGTCTTGGTGACAGGAGCTTCCAGTGTACAACAATACAAACAATACCAAAAACAGCAGCAAGCAGTAATTAAAAACAAAAAAAGACTAAAAATAAATAATTATACATATACGTACATACACTCACCATCATACATACCCACATACACACGTAGTGCAAATCTATTACAATCTGTTATATAAAGTACAAAAATACAGTATATTATGTACAGAGCAATGTAAGTAATGGCAGAAGTGGATATGTTGGATAATATAAATAGACTTAAACTGTGTATTGCACATAATTATTGCTCAATGGGGCAATTTAATTGTTCATGAGATGGATAGCCTGAGGGAAAAAAACTGTTCCTGTGTTTGACGGTTCTGGTGCTCAGAGCTCTGAAACGTCGGCCAGGAGGCAACAGTTCAAAAAGGTAGTGGGCAGGGTGAGTGGGGTCCAGAGTGATTTTACCAGACCTTTTCCTCACTCTGGAAGTGTACAGTTCTTGAAGGGGGGGCAGGGGGCAACCAATAATCCGCTCAGCAGTCCTCTGTAGTCTTCTGATGTCTGATTGCATAGCTGCACCAAACGAGACAGTTATTGAAGTGCAGAGGACAGACTCAATGACTGCTGAGTAGAACTGTTTTAGCAGCACCTGTGGCAGGTTGAACTTCCTCAGCTGGCGACGAGAAAAGAGAAAGCTCCATTTTCACAATGGAGTCGATGTGTATCTCCCACTTCAGGTCCTGTGAGATGGTAGTGGCCAGTAACCTGAATGACTCCACTGCTGCCACAGTGCTGTTTAGAATGGTGAGGGGGGACAATGTTGGGGTGTTCCTCCTAAAGTCCACAATCATCTCCACCGTTTTGAGTGTGTTCAGCTCCAGGTTGTTTTGACTGCACCAGACAGCCAGCCGTTCAACCTCCTTTCTATATGCAGACTCATCATCATCCCGGATGAGGCAGATGACAGTGGTGTCGTCTGCAAACTTCAGGAGCTTGATAGAGGGATCCTTGGTGGTGCAGTCATTTGTGTAGAGCGAGAAGAGTAGTGGGGAGAGCACACATTCCTGGGGGGCACCAGTGCTGATGGTACAGGTGGTGGAAGTGAATTTTCCCTGCCTCACAAGCTGCTGCCTGTCCGTCAGAAAGCTGGTAATCCACTAACAGGTAGTGATGGGTCATTTGCGAACGAGTCGGCTCTAAGAGTCGCATATCAGAAGAGTTGAATCTATTTATAAAAATATTTAAAGAATTAAGATATGAATAATCAAAAGATTTCAATTAATATAATTAACTAATTCAAAGAACGAAAAAATAAATAAAATAATATAGGCCTAAATGCTCAAGCGCACACACATTCGTTCTGACTGTCTGCTCATACTAACAGCCTCACCTGTTGTTCCTGTCAATCAGACACACAGTGTCAACCAATGAACCAAAGATACATGAGGGAGGGCGGAGCCAACTTATTATGTTGTTCAGATTGTATTAGTTTTGAATTGTTACATTTATATGCACTTTGTTTATATACATTAAAAAAGTTATACTTTAAATGCACATGTGTAATAGCATACGTCTTTTTTCCATTTATTTCAAGTTATGGGATGCTGCAGTTTTGCAAATTGTTATTTATTTTTCTTCGATATGGTGTAATATTCTATTATGCTGTTCAGATTGTATTCGTTTTTAATGGTTAGATTTATATGCACTTTGTTTATATACAATAAAAAGTTAGACTTTAAATGCAAATGTTTAATAGCATTCTTTTTCATAACAAACCAATGCATTATTAAATACATTGTGGTTAAGGTAGAGTATGATTTAATTTCATAATTTAATTAGAATTGTTTTAACACCAATTATAGTCAAACTATCGCAAACTGTTTGACTTGGAAAAAATACAAGACATATTGTAGCCAAAAGAGCCGCCACCTCTTTTTTGGTGAGCTGAGCCAAAGGAGCAGGCTCACTGAAAAGAGACAGAATGCCCAACACTAGAACTAGCCCACATAAACACACAGGACTTCCTGGAGTGTTCCGACTGTCAAAATAAAAGTCAGAGGGTTTTAAAATGAAAGGTACACGACTGAAATATATGCAAAATATATTGTTGTATTTTAAAATTCTAAAAGTCAATAATAATAATAATGATAAATAATAGTAATTCATTGTTATTATCATTATTATTTATTAACAAATTACAACAGTATTTAAGTAGACTGGGTTCCAAAAATTAACTGTGTGAATGAGAAGTGGACTGATATCTTACAACTAAAGTGAACAAAAAAAGAGATCTGGACTTTAAAGAATTCAGATACAAGTTGAAAAAATTGTGCAAAGAAAACTGGCTTCTTTTTTACTGAATATTTTCACTGGAATTTCTGTTAATTTTGCTGCTATATTATCCAGAAGACTAGTTAACAAGAATGTTTTCTTAAAAGGCAATGCATTTATATTAAAATAATGTTTAGTTAGAGGTTTGTGTTTATTTACATATAAAAGAGTACTCCGATTAGTATCACAGAGTGAGGTATAGATATTATAAACAGATTATGAAAAAAACAACAACACTGTTATCACACCAGAATCTGTATCAGATATACGATACTGAGATTTCAGGTATCAGACTCGGATCGGAAGAGAAAAAGTGGTATCGGTGCATCCCAATGTAATATTTAGTGTTGAGTAACAGAAACCCTCTTGGAAGCAAAGGTAACTACACCATGTTGTGGTTACTGTTAAATATATATGATGTAATTACTGTAAGCACTACATTCTAGGACATTTCACTGTGACACATGCCAAATGCTATTTACATCTTTACAGTTTGCACAGAAGATCAACATCTACAGGAAAATGTCAAATCCATTGTCAAATCCCCATATTCTAAACTACAGTGAGATTTATGCAAATGTAAACATACACTCTTCCCAGGCTTTATATGACAAATATTTGATTATGATGGCCCTTGATTCGAAAAAACAGCCCAGCAAACCCCAAACAAATGCTTGACGAACCAGATCTGATTAGATCTGAAGCTTTACTTATGTATCTCCAAATGACCTGGTGAAGAATAAGAAAAAAATCAATGAATCTAATTTTTATTCAAGCCATTTATGCAACATGTATTCGTCATCCATAATAAAATGTTTGTGCCTGCTTACAACCTTGGCTGGAACACTGTAAAAAAAATCCATCTTCGATTTAGTCAGATAAGCTCAATCTAAAAAAATGTATTGAACTATCTAATGTAGAAAAAATCAGGTCAACTTTTATGCCATTTAAGTCAGAGCAACTTACATTTTTAAACAGTGAGCACATACAATATCAATTTGGTGGTGAAGGTAGAACATACAGGCTTTTGAGCATGCACAGTTTGATCACTGACCCTCCAACACCCCCCTATTGAAACTTTAAACTAAGTGCCTACTTATGAGGACATATAAATCATTTGTAAATAGTCTGTTTTGAATTAATAGATGTTAGATGTTAAAAAATTTTTTTTAAGGTCATCATCAGGGTGATTAGTGCTTGCTTTGATTAAGTTTCTTTATTTATTTAGTTGATTCAGCTCCTAAAAGTTTGAAGTACTTGTAACCTACTCCACCATTTAAGCTAGACCAACTATTTGGCCTCTTCGTGGGGCTGATACATGATCTTATGTCAAAATATAGATCTGCTTAAAAAGATTTGATATTATATTCAAAAATATAGTAAATAATGGACAGCAATATTTAAAATGCAAGTTTATATATTAAGTTGGGTTGAGTTGAGTAAACTCAAAAATGTTTTGCAGATGGGTGCCTTTTTTAAGTTTACTTAACTTTTAATTTTTTACAGTGAATAGCTCAGGGACAGTCATGAGTGATAAGGGAGGATGCACATCAAATCAGAGATGTCCATGATTTAAATAGGAGCTCTAGGCAAGGACAATGTTGCATGTTTGTGCTCCAGAGTGTTAAGTCAGGCGGTGGCCCATTCTACCGAGTGAGTCATGCAGAGGACAAGAAGGAAAAAGAGAAATGAAGATGGTGAACGGTGGTGTGTAGAAAACTAATTGAAGTATAGGGAAAAAACAAAAAACTGAGAGGAGATGGAAGGACGTTACGCTTCCTTTGACTGATGGCTCTGTATCTCAGTGGATGGCAGTGAGGCCTGATTTGGCTTCCTCAATTCTGCCATCATTTAAAGGTTGGATGGGAACAGAGAGAGAGAGACAGGTTATAAAGAGGACAGTATAGCCCAAACCCCCTGCTTTATTTAATGGCAGATATTCTATCTGGCATATACACAAGCCTGTGTGTTTTGTGTGCAATGAAGAGAGAGAGACAGCGTTGGGGGTAATAAAAGTGGAGGACAAACTGGCTGAGATGCCCTGTGCATCTATAAAAATAGATTATAATTTCATTCAAATAAGCATTTAATAGATGTCCATGTCTACCGAATCATAATTGAAGCAGCCATCTCCTATGTGCTCTCCTTTTTTGTCACTATTATTAGCAGGGATTAAAAGAGGTTCAAGGAACAAAAACGAAACCGATTTCTTTCTTTTTTGCAAAATTTAACCGAATACAGGATCAAAGTCCCTTTTCATTTTTCTGCAATGAAAACGTTATTTTTAAATGCTGGTTTAAAAAAGGCAAATGGGTTAATCACAGTACATTTTCAGAATTACATCACTTCATGTTGCATGAAAATAATGTAGGCTTTTTCTCTTTAAGCATGTGCTTTGAAACTGAAGAAAACCGATGGATCACACATTTCTTTGCTTAATTGAACGTTGTGGATGTAGCCTTCTGTGACATGCAGAAGACCTCAACACCCCAACAACCACATAGCAACATGCTAAAAACCACTTACCAACCACATGGCAGCACCCTTCAACCACCTATAGGTTTTGCGTGGCCAAGCACCACTTCCATTTTATTCAGAAACTGTACAAATATGATTTCCTCATTTTTGTTTTTTTAATGTTAGTCATGAGGTTCTCAATGGACGTTTTACAGTGTATGTTTTGGCACGGCTCAAAGTGCAGTGGAGCCATTACGTCTGTCCCTGGATCTTTTAATTAATTTGCTCCTTCCCCAAAAGACATTTATACTCCAGTTTCCCCATCTCTGGCAGCATGGCCCTCCCAGTTCCCCTCACCAAACTCCCTCTGTATGTTTGTTATTTCCACAAGAATGCTGTCCAGAACTCCCCAGCCTACCTTTTTTTTATCTCAATAACAGCACTCAGAGAAAAAATTACTACCCTGCAGGCAAGAGGGAAAGATATTACTCCTTTAAACACAGTGCTTTCAGATGACTGCCATGTAAAGGAAGAGCATGCACTTCAGAAGAGAGCTTTGTAATAAACCCAGCATTCTCTCTCTCTCTCTCTCTCTCTCTCTCTCTCTCTCTCTCTCTCTCTGAAAGGAGTCCCACTAGAGCAGTTCATGTCTCTCATGGTGAGGAAGATGTCAGCAGAAGATCCATATGAGAAGACAAGGCAGATCTTCACTGCGTTTGATGTACACTGTATGTTCCTCCTCTCTACCTCACTGTGCTCTGCGTGTTTAACACTTATGCTTCAGTGCATTTTACGTAGCTTTAATGTTGATACTAAATCAGTCTGATCACAGACCTCATGACTTTTATTGAGTGGAGTAGCTACTGAATAGAGGATCTAGACAAAACCAGGCAGTTTTTAAAACACATTGTGTGCACAGTTCTCTATGAGCAAATCTGTTTCGACCTTGTTGTTTGTGACACAAGGTGTGTGCTCAGGTAAATCTATTTACTTAGCCAACACCAAAGCATCTAACAGAACAGCGTATGTAAAGTACCATGCAAGTGGCAATTACTAGGACAGGTTGGTAAGTTTAAATGTCACACACTTTAGATATGATTTAATATGAATTATTTATATTCAGATTAAACGCCTGCTCAGCACTCAGTATATGTGCTATCTATTACATTTGGTTATGAATATTATTGTAATAATGGTGGTAGTAATCCAAGTAAATAAACCATATTAAAGGAATATTCCAGGTTCAATACAAGTTAAGCTCAATCAACAGCATTTGTGGCATAATTATTATTTTGAAAAAAATTATAATAATTTGAATAATTTGAAAGAATTCATAATTTAACAGTAATCTTTGGGTTTTAGGTTTTGTTGACATTTTGTTGACATTACCAACAAATCACAGCCATGGCAACAAAGTTGTAAAATTGGCTATAACTTTTTTTTTTTTTTTTTTTTTTTTTTTTTTACAGAAAAGTTTAGCAAGTGATTTTATCACACTAAAGTCATGTTAACATTTTTATTGTTTGTCTTGTGGCTATATTTTTGAAAAATAGTATTTTAAGGTTGGCCCCCATTGTAAGTGCCTCACTTGTTTGTTTTTTTTGAAAAGTAGGGGCAAGTCAAACTTTTATGGTAATTAATATTATAGCACAAGTGCTGTTTTTTGAGCTTAACTTGTATTGAACCCAGAATATTCCTTTAAGAACAGTGTAGTTTACCCCAAAATGAACATTTTGTCATCATTTATTTAAACATGTTATTCCAAACCCACAAGAATTATCTTCAGTCTCAGTCACTGAGGTGACTTGAGGCTTTCATTCTGCCTAACATCTTCCTTTGTGTAACATGGAAGAAAGTAAGTGATACAGGTTTGAGGGTAAGCCAATTATTTTAATTTCTGTGTGAACTATTACTTTAATGGAGCTGTATCAGTGGATGATTAGTGTGTGATTTAAAATGTTCTCAGTAGAGGTCGCCATTTAACCTGTTCTTTTGTTATTGTCACTGATTTCCCATTCATCCTTTCCTATTATTTCCATTTTAGCCAGGTAGTTTTCAGCCAGATTTTATTGGCAAAAACATCTTTCAGTATTCTTTGAGTTTTCTTCTCTAGCCATTCAGTGGGGTTGCGTATGTGCATATCTTGAACTGAGAAATTATTCTAAAACAGTTAGTGCTTTAACATTTACATTTACATTTATGCATTTGGCAAACGCTTTTATCCAAAGCGACTTACAGAGCCCTTATTACAGGGACAATCCCCCCGGAGCAACCTGGAGTTAAGTGTCTTACTCAAGGACACAATGGTGGTGGCTGTGGGGTTTGAACCAGTGACCTTCTGATTAGCAGCCCTGTGCTATCCTTCCCCAATTAAAAAAAGTTTTACTCCTAAAGAAATTAATTGGTATAAAATCATGAACACCCACATGAGATGAGGACTCTTTTCATATCAGTAACCTTATAAAAGCTGTTTTATTTATTTTAGAATCACATGACCGGCTGAATACTACTTGCTTAATCTCAGTAACCTCAGTAAATGTTGGTAACCAGTTATAACTGGTTAATTTTGATCTTCATGTAACTAAAGGATGAAGGGTTTATCACAGTACATTCTTGGAACTACACCACTTCATTTTGCCTGAAAAAATTAAAAATGTGCTTTGATCCTGAAGGAAACTGCTGCATCACAAATTTCTTTGCCTAATTGTCCAATTGGATTCTTTGAATTAAGACCTTTTTAACAACTATGTATAATTAATACATATATTGTACATGCATGACTATTCCAGATAAAAGGAAAACATTATTAGATGTAAAATGTACATTTCTCAGTTGTTTCCAAGTCTTCACTGGATTATTGTTGCTGGGTTTTAACACAGAAGCAGATCTGTAAATAAAATTATACTTTATGTTAACTGGTTATGATTTCTTTGCTGATAAATCCACCACACTGAAAAAAAATAATGACTTATTTTTCTTATTTTGGTGAGACTAGTGGCTTATTTTGGGCTTGTTTGACCATGTTTGTTGTTTCTCTTGCGAGATCTAGCAACACTGCATTTGGTATTTCACCTCCCCTTAGCGCAGAGTACTGTTATTTTTAAAAGTACGTTATTAACCTTTCTTTTATTTTCTTCTAACCGGTAACCTTTTGGAAAGGAGGCTGCAGAACTTCTGAACTGGAACGAAAAAATACAGTTTTTCCTCAGAACGAACCGAAATGAAAAATATTTAGTTTTCAGTCCCTGATTTTAACACAGAAATAGTTACATACTGTTTTATCGTATAATCATATTTTCTGAAATGAATAGTGCCTGAACTACTGAACTAAGAGTAAAATGGGTCTCGTGGTCTCTGCGGATTGTTCTGCCTTCCCTGGAACTGTTTGCAAGATATTCCAAAAAGAGGCAAATGTATAATTAACTAATTAATTTTGTTACAGAAATAATTTCAGTGAGTATGTTACGAGTTATTAGAGGAGAGGGATATCAGCTGACCTTGATTGAATCTACTTAGAATGGTCAAGGGATCTTATTTCATTAACCCTGCTGACCCACCATAAAAGAGGAAAACTGGTGTGTTTGAGCAGAATCCATGAAGGCCTCCTCTTCAACAGATGTTGAATGAACTCAGAATTGCCTTAAGCTTTCTTTCGTTCACTTTCTTGTTTATCTCCCTCGTATCTCATTGGCTTTGAAATATCTCAGACTTCACGTAAGCCTCCGATCAGGCTTTGGAGCATTTACATCCCAGCACTTAAAATCGACTCCAGGAAAGTATCAGCCTTTTTAAAAAAATGCAGGTGACTTTTAATTAGAATTGTGAATGATAAAGAACCATCAAATTCATCTCGAGAACCAAATTGCTCTGCGTGAGTTCACTCAACCCTTGTTTGAATTCAGAGTGACCTGAAAATTAGCTAATTTTAGAACAGAGGTTTAATGTCCAATTCTGACTCGCAGCTTGGTTGACAAATGATACGTACAGCTATGAAATATGTGTATGTTTTAGATGGTTTTACAAAGTCAACACGAAATCAAATTTGACACTGTTTACTTTCTTAAAACATATCCCTGCTTTAATTGTGAATGTTAAGTGCATGTTATTAAAAAACAAAAAGACTTTACTTTTCAATCGACATTGCCAAGCCTTCTTCTATCACAACTCTTCTCCAAGCACCTTCCATATAGACAGGTGTCATATATTTCACTCTGAAATCTGTCACATTATGGAAGTAAAATGAGTTGCGAATTCCATTTTAAGTTGACTTTAAACAGCTTTGAATGAATATATGCATCTAGAAACTTGAAGTGCAACTGTAGACAGGTGTTCTCCAGTGTAGCCTACATGCTAGCAAAATGTCTTAATAATTCCAACAGTTCCAAGATTGATTGTGTTTGTTCCTCTGCCAACTAAGATTAAGCCCTCTGACCTTACTTTCTCTGCCTGATTTCCCTGTCAGCCTGCCAACGGAGGCGAGTCCTCTCCTGTCTGCGGCTGAACAGTCAGCACAGGATGAGATGTTTGACTGTTTCATCTGCACCATCAACCCCATCCTCATCTTCAATGGGGGACACACTGGAAACTAAAGTGCGCTGAAGTGCGTCACTACCATTCTGAGCTGAAGTAGCAGCTTGCCCAATAACAGAGCATGCTCAGTCCATGTTGCTCTTAAACTCAACTGTTTTCATCTGGTGTGAATGTGAACCATGCTCCTTGTCATCTGATCCTCAAACTTTTACCCAGAAGTGCTTTTTTACATGTTTCTAAACGTTCATATATGTAATGCCTTTAAAGACATTTTTCTTGTTCAGTACAAGTTAAGCTCAACCAACATAATTTTCTGCATAATGTTGAGTACCACCCAAAAAATATTTAGACTTGCTCCTAAGTCTAAGGGCAGGCACTTGCAGTACAATGGAACTGAATGTTCCTCTCCATAAACTAATGAAAATACATGTTTCATAAGTATAACCAAAAGACGTAAAAATTAAACATGTTATCGTGCTTTTAGTGTGATAAAATTGCTTACTAACCGTATCTTTGTTAAGTTATATCTAGTACTGGGAAATGTCATGACAAAAAAGTTGCAATCAAGTTGAACAACATATAACATGTTATAGCTATTTTAGCATTTATGGACTGGCGTTTATGGAAAATTCAGTTCCATAGTAAGTGCCTTACTGTAACCAGAATCTTTGTGTTTTCTAAATAAAGGAGGTATGAGTGAATTATTTTTGTGGTAATCAACATTATTCCACAAATGCTGTTATTTGACCATAACTTGTATTGAACCTGGATTACTTTACTTTCCTCTGTATTAATACAGAGGAAAGTAAAGAATATGGTTGTGACATTATGCAAGCCGAATTTAGCTTGCATCATGGATTTGAACCTGCAGCTTTTTAAGCATGTGCACTACATGCTATGCCATGGCCCCAAAATTTAATTTCTTTTTCATTCATCAAATATCACATGCCCTTGAGCATTTATTTTTGTATTTTTTTTTGCCAAGATGCAGTGTAAATCATGCCAACTTTTGCATACATGTATTTGTGCCTAGTTCTGCACAGACTGTGTGATTTCCACAGCTGTCCAACTCTTGTCCCTGTCGTCGTGGCTGTGGAGGGCAGTGTTTTGTTACGGTTGGTGGGCTGGCTTTGCAGGATCAGGCGTATTGACATGCATGTCACAGTGCTCCCCAGCACTCCCCTCTAATCCCCCACTCAGTGCGCTGCTGTGCTTCTCATCAATTCAGCAGACACGCTAAACAGATTCCACTTTCAGCTCTGACTTTGGATGTTAGCGCTCTAAACTTCCTCCGGGGAGCCATTTCCTGCAAATCAAAGTCCTGCATGCCAGCCACTGAGAAGAAGGCACAACAAGCTGTTCATCTGAGTTCACAGGAAGAGGCTCCTGGAGACACTCCGAGATCTCAACTGGTCCTTCTCTTCACTCTCACAATCTCAGCCAAAATCCTTTTAGTGAATGGAATGAAAGCTGATTTTATTCCTTAAGATAAGAGAAAATAATGACAGCACTCTTTGGAGACACTCGGGTATTCTCTCAGAGACGTCGTCTTTATCTCTTGCTCTCTGCCTGATCTCTGCAGGTGTGGTGCTCTTGGAACACCCCAGCCCCACTGTGAATTACTTTTTGATGGTTTAGATGAGTGTTAGTCTTGTTAACTCTTGCTCTTGGTTTGTGTTCTCTCTAGGTCATGGCTTCTTGAAGCTGGAGGACTTTAAAATTGTCTTCAAGCGAGTGGCTCCTCGTCTGCCGGAGAGAACCGTTCTCGAGGCTTTCCGGTAAGCGTTCAGACTGGCTCAATCTTTAGAATTTGGCAACAGTAAGTTCTTTAGCTGAAATCGGTCTGTGTTGCACCCAGTGGCCAAAGCTGGAAGTGTTGTTGAATGAATAGGCATGTTTTAGATACAGTTTCGGAAATGTCCACAGAGTGGCACCATATAGCGAGTTGAAAAGCATTGTTTTTAGTTGTAAATGATGTTGTACAGTCAATAGGTATGCATATTTTATTACCCATACACCCCTACCCAAACCCTAAACCTGACCATGGTTACCAGTAAAAATGTTATCTTAGAAAAGCAACCTCTGAATCACGTTCAGTATGAATGCGGTCACTTCCTTGTTTCCATGGGAGCAGAACTGTGTCTCTGAGGCTGAAAAAGATAAAAACATTTGAATTGATGCAAAGATGTCTGATGGAGTAGGAGTAAATTGGCAGAATGGGATTAATATCAGGGTACTGGAACATTCGAATGCAAAATGTGGAGTTCCTGTGTAATCATGTTGTCCGTAGTCCTTCATCATTCACAGAGTTTTGTGTTTTTTGATCTCCTCTCACTCTCTTCTCCGTCCTCAGTCCTTCTTTTTGCTTTACTTTTCCAGAACAGATTAGTTTAAGATGAATGTAATTATTTCATGTGTTGAGTCAGATTTGAGTTGATGTTTCTTTTCTTTTTGCCAAGGTTTAGAGCAAGTCTCCCATCCCAACCACAGCATCAAGCTCAACAGAAACAGCAGTTTGTTACACAAACCCCTCCAGTGTGAGTGTTTGATACAGTCCCATGTGAGAGTAACATAGGGCTGGAGAGGCTCACCGTTTGCTCATTAGGTCGAGAACAGTTCCTGTGCGCCTTGCTCTCAGAGTTTCCCAGTCCCAACCAACCTTTTCCACTCCTGTTCAGGCCCTGTGGCTTCTCCACATCTCTCCACAACTTCATCCTCACTGTCTTGCTCAGAAGTGCTCTGGGCTTATAAACAGGTGTGATTCCAAGCCTGTGTGTGCTGCGCATTCACACCCATTTCAAACAGTTATTACTAGACCCAAAGCTATTGCCAGATCCCAAAGCCAATATGACATTCGACAATCTCCCACTAAGATCTCTGCATTAATGTTGTACCATAATGTATCTAGAGGTTTCAGCTTGTGTCTCTGCATTTGCAGTTATAGCGACACTTTATTATCAGGCATCTGCTGAGTCTCTCTGGTCTGTTTCTACTCTTCGAAGAGGTGATGTGCACGACGTATGTAGTAGTGAGACAGAGGGCAATTCATTTCTTTCAACTTTTGTTTAAGGGCTCAAGAGCTCGGTTGCCCATTGGAGATGTGATGCACGTCTTCTTGTGCCTGTACGTGTATGTGTTGTTTGTTTTTTGGAGAGATTTAGTGCTTTGTTTACAGTGACTCATCCTCTGCAGTTGGGTGACTGCTGCATGATGCAGCAACTGCTGAGAGCAGCATGGTTGTCCTGCAAGGCCAGTTAACATACAAAAGCCCTCTCGCACCACACAGACCCTGATCACTGACAACCAAGATACAGTGTCCATCTGACCTTAAGCTCAGCTGGCATACTGGGAGTTGATTACCTCCAAATCCTTAATGAGTCACTGTGACATGCCATCGCCGCATTAGAAGAGTGACTTATGAGTGTAGGATGCATTGCAAGGGCATTTGTTTTTTTAATTAAATGTCACAGTTGTGTCAGAACCAAATTAAGCACTAAAGGGCTTATGCAGGACACAACGATAAGGATGGTCTGGGGCCAGTGTGAGAGAGTTTTAGGCCAGTTGACAGAATTGTGACTTTGATTAGTGTTGCTTTGTTAAAATATAGGTTCTTTTCCACCATCGGGCCGAATGATCTGGGCTCGTTGGCACAGTTAAGGTTACTTTTTCCACTGGGGTTCTACAAAATCAGGATTAGAAAGGACTGACTAAGCAAGTGACCAATCGTTCTTAAGCTGTTCCACCAGAAAACTAAATTCTCAGTCTTGAGTGCAGTGTTCCTCCGGTTATGGCACACCTTGAAATATATGGGAATTTTAAAGATGTCTTTTACATGACTTGAAAACTCATGGACAGTAATACAATCTGAAGTCATGAAGGAGAAGTCATGGAAATTTCTGTAGTGATAGATAATCTATCTAGATATATAAATTATCTAGAGTCAGTTCTTTTCAATGAATTAGTCGAAATTGTTCACAAATCTGTCTAAGCGATTCACTTGCAAATTGGTCTGAATCTAAATGATTTTTATAAATCATTGGTCAGAAAGTGTGGGAACCCTGTGAGCATGGTCAGCTAACCATGCTGAGAAATTCGGGCCTGGAATGGTTTGTAATTGCACTGTAACATACTGAAAGGTGCTCAAGTGGAAATGCTACTGGAACCTCTTTCCCCTTTGGCCCGATGGTGAAAAAGCACCTTATGTTTGTTGCAAAATAAATTAGATTTTTTGTGATGCGTTGCACATTGTTTTTGAGAATTCTGCTTATTGAAATGTCACCAAGGTTATGTTTTTTATAGCAAGTTAACATTTAGGAATTTATATCTGTTATAGAGTTACAATATAGCATTTTTTCTTAATGGTTAATGAATGTCAACCCTTGAAAAGTGTAGTTTTATAGTGTTTATTTAAATGGATCCTAAACACATGTATAGTTTTTTAGTTGTCTTTACCCATTCTATATTTTCAGACAGACTTTGCCATTAAAATAACCATTGAAGCTGGCAAGGTGTTAAGTACAAACAAACCAATTAGTGCATTTCATATAAACACATTTCTTTTTGACACATAAAAATATGCTTTATAAAATTAAATGTATAATTTTTTTGGTGGGGCCAGTGAAAATATTGGTAGGTAAACTACTGAACAACTGGCCTGAATCAACCAGCAGAAAAAAAAAATCCTTATTGTTGAGCCCTGATTAAATCAAAAGAAATGACATATTATGACATATTCAAATTATGTGATAGGGCATATCGGTAATCCATTTCTGCCAAAGATGTACATATAGATACAAACGAAAAACTAGAATATGTTTCTTTACTTTGACTCAGCCAATTGCTGGTTATTCCCTCCCACCTTACCAGGTGTTGACCTTCACCAGTTGCTGCGTACCTACTGCTATTAATGCAATGTAGATGTTTGACTTCGCAAATGCAGTGAAGCACCTGGCACAAAGAGGATCACTCTAAGCACTGTGTGTATTTGTTTGTGTCTTGGCACATTGGCATGTGCACTCAGGTCCAAAGCTAGTGCACGTTCAAAGTCATAACCTTCACGCCACTGTGCCATCTTGTTTTTTTTCATCTCCTCCAGTTCTCCTCTGCCCGACATCCTGCCACCGCTGACAGAGTGTGGCAGCAAATGGACAGAACAGGGAAAAAATGACATTCCAAGGAACAAGCGATGGAAGAGAGAGAGCTCACTTTGAATGTTGTGTTTGGAGTTTATTTACACGCCCAGGGCTATGTTTAGAAAAGATTATCACAACAAAATGATAATCTGGAACGCCTGCCTTTAGTGTCTGTTTCATAGGTTGTACAGGGTCTGTGTGTGTTTGTTGTTAGGTTTGCTTTTTTCTTGTACCTTGAGATTAAGTGAAGTCTCTGAATCTGTTTTAATATTGTGACACCTTTGTGAAGAAAAGAACACCCTCATCCTGTCCTTTTTGGCATAATTATAACAGAACAATGGAGAGCCCTGCAGGCTTTGCACTATTAGCAGACGTGCTGTTGCCTCTTTATGCGCTAAAGATTGATGGACATGTGCTGCCTCTCTGAATGAATGTTAACAACGCCATTTCTTCCCAGCTGCTTGTTGCCATGGTGACGTGGTACGCAGAGCTGGTGCCATCACACCTTGAGCGCTGTGGTTGTTTTGCTTTTTTTTCCCATCCTCCGCTACTCTCTGCTTTTCTCTTTTGTTGTCTTCGTTACCAGAGCAAATATCTGCAATCTCCTTTCTATAAATACCTGCAACACACATTCTTGCAGTTCTTGAGTTACAAGAATGCAGTTTTTTTCCCCTTATTCACTCTTTCCTCCTCCTCCTCCTCCCCCTCCACATTGCTCTCATTCTCTCACCCGCTAAGGAATCTCAGGTTTCTCATTGTTCTCTCTGATGTCCCAGCTTTAGTCTCATTGTGCTGACAGTCTCGTCCTTACTAATAAGTCTGAAGGAAAAAAGGAAAATCCCATTCTGCACTGTACATCCTTTCATACTCCTTGTCCTGTTGATTTTAATTACTTTTCATGATCCATTTTTGAGTTCAACCTGATCTACTTTGTAGATATCTGCCTTTTTATTGTGACTATACAGGAAAAGTTGAAGTCTGAGCAAAATGAGTGGAGCCATTAGAGGATTTAGTCATTAAAACAATAATTCACCCAAAAATGAAACGTGTCCACCGATTCCTGAGATAAGGAAAAAAAAACATGTCTTGCATACAAAAGTCATCCTTATGTAAAAAAAAAAATCAAGATAATAAATAATAATAAAAATGCTGTAAAAGTTCAATCTAAATTAAATGTGTATACTCAGGGCATTTATTACTTATATTTTTAAATAATTAAAATATTTTTTTAATATATATTTTAAAGAGGTCCTTTTATGCTTTTTGGGATTTTACCTTTCCTTTAGTGTGTAACATAGCTCTTTGTGCATGTAAAAGTTCTGCAAAGTTACAAAGAAAATAATCTGTCCCAAAGACAACACTGCTCAAGATCTACAAGAAACAGCTGGATTGTGGTCCAGCCATTTCTTCTGTAAAGTATCTACGTCACTATGTAACGCAGTTGCATAATACTTGCCTAAGGGCTTCTTTGGCCCGTCCCCAAACAAACGTATTACAAAAGCTGTAATTAATCAGCCGCTATCCACGGAAGTCTACGGCTAACTTGCTCACTAACAGGGAGTAAGCCTCTGTTCTTCATTCATATCTCAGGAAAAAGTTCGGCTACACCCATTCCAGCAAAAGATGACTAACTTTGTTTGGTTCACAATAATCAACAGTGTACTTGTAAGAAAGCTACAAAAGTAAAACTTACCACTGTTAAACGTCCTGCTCAAGTCGTGCTTGTGAAGGTGGTTCGAGTCGATCAGTTTGTTCTTCCAAACTGTCATTATTTCATTCATTATCGGACTCGGGCTAGAGATGGTGCGGAAAAAAACGACACCACTGTTTCCATAGTTACAGTAGTGTTTACAGCTGCTCAGGAAGACTCGGGAGCTGAAACTCGGTTAAGGGAAGGGGCGTTACATTTCCGACCAAGCGTGCCGCACAAGCCCTCAAAAGTGAAGCCAAAACGTCTCGATCGCCCCCCAGAGGCCGGTCCTAGTATAGGTCATAATTATACTATACAGGACGTGAGACCAACTAAACAATTAAATTACACTTCACATATCTTTTTTCCAAAGACAGTTTCTGTCATTTACTGTAGTTTTTATCACGCTGATGTAATTTCAAGTGTTTGTTTTTAAAATAAGTTTGTTTTTAGTTAGTTATTTGATGCTATAAAAACGGTGCTGTTACGTCATGATTGACAGCTGTGATTGACAGGTTCTCTGAGCGAAGTAGTCACTGAAGCACCAACGGACTTTTTTTCGGGATATTCGGAGGATTGAGGAGATTGGAGCTTTAAATTACATATCTAAATTTCTATAATTAATTATTTCACACCGACATAATGGGTTGTTCTGCAGTAGAATGTGCTAACCGATCTGGCATGTCCGATCGATCTTTGAGGAGCAGACAGAGGCCACTTAAAAAAAAGTGCAGGGGCGTGTGCTTGCGATTGATTCTGCGAGAGTGAGGGCGGGGCCTTGTTTTCGCGGCTTTACTTCCTGCTCACTACTGCGCATGACTGGTCCCGAAAACGCAAGTGCGCAGACTCAAGTTCCAAGATGTCAGCGCCAT
The DNA here is from genome assembly GCA_032164185.1 of Moxostoma hubbsi. Taxonomy (NCBI): domain Eukaryota; kingdom Metazoa; phylum Chordata; class Actinopteri; order Cypriniformes; family Catostomidae; genus Moxostoma; species Moxostoma hubbsi. The sequence goes on from JAVLUX010000023.1 coordinate 8,183,768, forward strand.
ATCGGGACACTGGCGGCTTCAGTTCTCTCCGATGGAAAAGAGCGAAGGGGCGTCGTCCATCTTTTTTTACAGTCTATGTTTCCGACACATGCTCTACATTGTTGACCAATCACAACAGACTAGGCCAGCTGACCAATCAGAACAGACTTGGCTTTTCGGAAAGGGCACAGGACTTTAAAGAGACAGAAGGTAAATCAGAGAGTTTCGGCCAGAGTATAAGCGGGGAAAATAAATGTTCAGTATGAGAAAAATAATGTGTTTTTTGAACATTAAAACATGTAAACCTATTCTAGTCAATTATGCACCTGTAAATTAGCATAATATGGGCTCTTTAAATATTTTAAATGCATGCTCTATACTTGGAAGTACATGTCATTTAACCTGTCCTGAGCAAGAGGACACAATGTGAAACTGCCAAACAAATTGTTAAAAAATGCAATAAATTCATAAATATTAATATAAAATGATAGGTAGGGATCTAAGATATCAAACAATACACAAAGTAAACTTTAAATAATATTTTTCAAAATTGCCTATCAATGTTGTGTCCTCACTTTGTTGTGTTCGCTGACCTTTTCTGCATATCGCGGTGCCATTTTGTGGTCCCTTCTGCGTTTTGCGGCGGCTCATTTTAGCTTATCTTGGCACATTTCACTGCCGACCTACCGGACCGCTTGGTTCTCCCGATGGCCAGTTCTCCCCTGATCGGCCCCAAAGAGAGTCAGCCCACCGGTAAAATGCCCGGTATGACAGATTACCAGTCTAGCCCTGGCCACAATCATACACCAATGGCGGCAGAGCTGCCATGCAAGGCGCTAGCCTGCCATTGGGAGCAACTTGGGGTTCAGTGTCTTGCCCAAGGACACTTTTAGCATGTGTAGTCATGTGGGCCGGGAATCGAACCACCAACCCTTAGGATTAGCGGCCTACCCGCTCTACCACCTGAGCCACAGCCGTCAGTGTCAGAATTTCCATTTTTCAATGAACTTTTCCTTTAAGGTGGTGTGACTGTGGTTGTTAAAGAAGAACTTTTGATACCAGCGAAAACATATTTCCCTTTTATTTTACTCTCAGCACAGGAATCTGATCCAACTAGCTGCGCCTCTGAGGATCTGCCTCTCTCAACAAGCACAATGCAATCAGTTTCATTTAAGTCCAAATTGGTTTTGGGTTAAAATATACAATATCAAAACCACTGTGGTTGTATTCATTGCGTCATTGTCTGTATTACTTTGAAATTGAGTAAAACAAAGTGAAAAGCCTGCAGAACAATAAAACCACTTGGCCTTATCAAAGCTAAATGTAATTGCATATCTTTCTCAATTGCAAGTTGAGTGGCGGTTTACTCATACTCTCTTTTTAATCTTTTGAGTCTTTTTAATCTGAAATGGGTACTAATGAAAAAGTGAATTAATTAGCATTCTTAATTAAACTTCTGTTGGAGTTTCTGTCTTATTAACCAATGGGTGCTTTTATGAATATGATATAAAAAAATAAAAAAAAATTCATGCAAATGACCCCACAATGTGAATACCTAAGGCTAAGCAAGAGGTTATGGTGAGTACGTCTCTAAAACTATTTTCATACATGGTTCGATATTAAATATGCTGGTTGAAGATCCTAATTGCTTATACTGTTTTCATCAGGTGACTTCAGAATTGAGGGGCTAACCACATGTAGTCTGGAACAGGGTGATGTTTCATTCATGCTATTTTTTACCCAGAGTGAGAAAGGGAGAGAGAAATGGGGGGAGGTGGTGGAAATGAGGAAAAACTCCTTCAGATCAGTAGCAAATTAGCCCTGCCTGGTCTCAGCATGAGTGCATTTACTGCATATTGAGAGTTTGCCCTTTCCCTTTGCCACCATATCAAGGTAATTACATTTCCTTTGTAGTGCTGTGAAAGGAGGCATTGCTGGCCTGGAGTTTCACTGCCTGCCCATGAAAGCACAGAGTGCATAAATCCTTTAAAATAGCTGCTTTTTCCCCTCTTCTTGCTGACACAATAAGCTTAATGAAGGCACAGTAAAGCAGCCGATTCAGCTCTTCACTGGACACTAAGAAAACCACTAATGGTGAGTTGAAAATTGGCCTTTGAAAACAACGTCACTGGTGGCTGAGAGGCATTATTCCTTAACATATATTGCATACGAACACACAAAAACTCCCACAACTGTTTGACTGTGGAATGGATCCGATTTTGTGGGAGAAGAAGTTGAATGAACTAATTTCAGCTAGTTTCTGCAATCTCTTGTTTTTAACCTATCATTTTCAAAATATAAAATCACAGAAAAAGTGCAAAGCCGGTAACAATTTATAATAACAGTACATAAATAATCCTGAATTAATAACTGAATTAATAGTTACTTCTGCATGAATTAATGATGAGTTAAGGAATGGACTAATCAGGAACTAATGAAGAGCTAACATTAACTACAACATGAGTCATATGAATTTATACATTAATAATGGTCACCTTAACCACATGTTAGTACATGTTTGCTAGTTAATGTATTAATTAACATTAGGAAATAAACTGAATCAAATTGGTTTAGAAGATAGAATGTGAAGTACTTCAACTTTTAATTAAACATTGATATTTAATATTGTCATAGTTTAAGTATTTTATACATTTAGCTGCCTGCAGTTTCTCAACAAACGTCATTGAATGACACAGCATAATTCCACCATTTTTATAAATGGACATAAAAAACATAGAAAAACACAATAATGATCACCAATAATTTGATCTCAACTGGTTTTACGTTATTCTCCATCCCTTTCATTTCATACTCTCCCTACCACTCAATTCACTCATCAACTGAACCATAGATATAATCAGCAACATATCATATCCGGGGCATGGTTTAGCGTGGGAGAAAGCGAAGCCTTGTTACCATAGTTACTCATACATTTGACATGCTCAAATATCCGACAAATTTTAACAACGAGAAATATGATGCCAAAATATTTTTGTCCTCTCCAAACAATGCCAAAAAACCGAAACTGAATTTTTTTTATTGCCCGCCAACTGACAGAAATATAAGCCTAAAGAAGAGCATTGTGACTGCAGTCGGCCGTATGCTAGATACATGCTTTAATGTATTTGGGAAAAATCCAAGTGGATTCAAGACTAAATCTTTTATCATATCATAACAACAGCTGTTCCAGCAGAGACATAATGATGAGTTAACACCAGAAAACAAGACAAGATACATGAGAAACCTTGACATGTTCGGAGTGGAGTGCTGCTAATTGTTTTTTATGCTTTAATCAATCAAACATTTCTAAGGGGATGTATTTCTTGATAAATTCAGTTTGGCAAAGTGTTTAGTAAAGGAGTTTCTGGTAAAGTTGCTGTGAAATCTGACATTTGAGTTATTTTATAGGTGCAGTCCTTTCATTAACAATCAATCATTTTAACAGGTATAAATAAAAATACTTTAAGATACCAATCAAATGACAAAATATTAATGTGACCGTCATAAACATAAACTTCTGTCTTGTGGTGGCCTGGCGCTGCTAAGAAAGTACTTTATGACTCAACAGCTTGCAGCCACAGTGCTCTTTGGGCTTCAATTTCTGACAGTTGGCGGGCAATAAAAAATCAGTTTCGGGTTTTTTGGCTTTGTTTGAAATGCAAAAAACTACACAACAGCTTAATATCCAAATATATCAGATATTTCTCTCTGTTTTCCACATAGGAATCTACGAGTAACTATGGAAACAGCGCTTTGCTTCCCCCAAGAATGGGTGGGGCCTCCTTGCCGACTGTATCTATGGGAAAGGTTGTTTTTATGTTGCTGGATCAATATTTGTTTTTGTTATACATATTTCAAAATCAAAAATCATCATCATCAACATCTATTATTAATAATAGTCATTTGCTTTGTTTTGTTTTTTCCATGGACATTTGTGCATGTAAATATTCAATCATTTGTTATTTGAACTAATCTAGATAGTTTGCTTAATTTCTGCCTGGAACTACAATATGTAGAGAGCTTGTTTCTGGTGGAGCACCTATAAGCTGCACTATCTAGGTGTTGACTGGCTGCTTGCCACTATTTCAGAAGTCAGAGTGTTCATACAATCTGTTTTGATGATGTTATGTTCAGTATTTGAATTAATTTAGTTATTTGAACATATCAAGCACTAACATTTGCGGCATTTCCGACTTGACATCAGGAGAGATAGAGACAAAACACACACAATCATTTAAAAGTGTCTTGTATGTCTTAACAGGTATGTTTGTTTTTTTCTCTTGAGTCTGTATATGTTTCAAACGAGATTTAATTAATTTAAACCATCTTGGTGAAAGATTGAAACTTGTCTTTCAGTGTGATTTTTTTTTTTTTTTTTTTTTTCTCAAATTAAAATATTATAAAAATATTCCCTTTAAATTTTGTTTTTAATGTCATGTATGGTAGTGGATTTGTATGTTCAAATAAGCAGATCTTTAAAAACATCTTGGTCTATTTCATTGGTGCAAAAGGTTAAGGATCAACTGTTAATGCAGCATAATGTTGTGACTTTACTTAGAGAGGCACATCATTACTAACTCATTACTACCCATGAACACGTGACTTGTTAATGCATCATGATCTGTAGGTCAATAACATGGTGAATGGTTACAAAAACTTTGAAGCTCCAATAAGCACATAAATGCAGCATAAATGTAATCCATACAACTCCAGTGGTTTAATATATTTCTTCTGAAGTTGTCCAATCAGTTTTCAATTAAATCAGACCAAAATATAACTCTTTTCTCACAATACATTTCCTTGGCCATCATGATTTCAAAATCATTCAAACTTCCTTGCACTATCTAGCACTCAGCGCATGCGTCAAGCACAAAAAGTGTAATCGAGACTGCAATGGCAAGATGTGCCATTTACATTTTGGTATATTTTCACCCAAAACTGACTGGATTACTTCAGAAGATATGGATTAAACCACTTTTGTCCCCATTCACTTGCATCATGCATTCTATGGGCCTACAGAGCTGAGATATTCTTCTAAAAATCTTAATTTGTGTTCTGCAGACAAAAAAAGACACACATCTGGAATGGCATGAGGATAAGTAAATGATGGGAGAACTATTCCTTTAATGTGTTCAGAATTTGAAAGGATGATCCATGTAAATTATCCAGAATAATCCAGCGTCATCTAGTGATGTTTGTGGCAAAACTGAAGACATAAGACAAAAGTTATAAAACAAATTGTAATTATGACCATATTTAATTATGTACATTTAATTCTATGTTTAAGTACTTCACATTTTTTCTTCTAAAGCCAGTTTGATTCAGTTTATTTCCTAATGTTAATTAATGCATTAACTAGCAAACATGTACTAACATGTGGTTAAGGTGACCATTATTAATGCATAAATTCATATGACTCATGTTGTAGTTAATGTTAGCTCTTCATTAGTTCCTGATTAGTCCATTCCTTAACTCATCATTAATTCATGCAGAAGTAACTATTAATTCAGATATTAATTCAGGATTATTTATGTACTGTTATTATAAAGTGTTACCAGCAAAGGCTGCAGTATGGCTAATGTTCATATTCAGAATAATTTTCTCATATTAACCAGCAACTTCCATGCACAGATGTAGAACAGCGATTTGAAAAAAATTATTATGAAATAATTTATTATGAAATTATGGAAAAAAAAGACACATAAACAAATGCTTCGATTTAGGCCACATCCACGCAAATCATTGAAAGGCTGAAAAACATTGAGATTAGGAAACTGAAAACAGGTTTCAAAGTATGCAGTAATGGAGAACATTTTCGAAATGCTCTGTTTTTGGTGGAGAAAACTGTAAACACAGTGAAATAAATTTTTTTATATTTTATTTAATTTTTTAAAAATTAAATTTAATTAAAATTAAATCATCCAGGAAACCCATCATCAAGCCCTGCTCGCCCAGGAGAGATATTTCCAGGAGTTCCTCTAGGTCTCTCAGTCTTTGTTTTCCAATTTTTGTACTAGTAAAGAGCATTTTTGAATAGCTCTTTTTTCGGTTGAGGAAAGCAGCGTTCTAGTGTGGATGAGAGGCATTTTCAAAAGAAAGCATATTTGTGTGGAATTTCTGTATTCTTTCATTTTTGATGACCCTTTTCCCCTTCTGTCTCAGTCTCTATTTTTCTGTTTCTTTCTGTCTGTCTCTTAGTCTTGTTTGTGATTTAAAATGAGTGTTTGTTGAAGGCAGACTTAAAATTCAAGTAGGGTTGCCAGAGGGTAATGCAGTAATCACATTGGTTCGCCTTAGAGCGGGCGAATGGGTGAGGAGAGTGGTACCCTCTTCTTGTGGCTGCTCCTCCAGCCTTAGCTTACATCTGGCTGGCTTTACTAACAGATGGTGGCTAAAAACACACCCTGTATAAATGCAACATCTATGTAGAAAATCCATTTTCGTTGTATTGTTCCATGTCTGCTGTAAAGACTTGCTCTTTTAGCCAATATAATTTTCGTATACATACCATTCCCATACTATGATTTGACTGCCATATATAATTGATTCATCTGGAACCCGGTGGTTTGTTTTTGTTTTTCACTAAGTAGTGCTGTCTGCTGTGAAATTATTTAGAGCTTGTCTGTGCGTCTGAGGTTTCCAACAGAAATGTCTTCTGCTTCGTTTAAACCGATGGCTTTTAGGGAAGTTGGGGGGGTGGGGAAAATCAGAGTAATTCCACTGGGATCGTTGTACAGTATGTAGTTGCCATGACAATTATATTAGTCTCCACTGGCAATCATCTACCTTTTTGGAATTCTAATGAGGACGTTTTTTTTTTTTCATCACCCTCTTATTTTTTCTATTTTGGTGTGGGTGGCTATCAAGGATCTCCTGCCATAGTGGAAAACTGTGTTCCTTGAAGCAAAAATATAAGTGCCTTTTAAATAGGGCCACGGAAGGGGCCACGGTCTGCTGTCCGAGAGAAATTGCAGCACGCTGCTAGGCTGAGCCTGTTACTCTCCCTCCCAGGTCTAGGCTAATAAAGATGGGTTGATATGTCCATCAGAATGTCTTGAAAGTCTGAGAAAGTGAGAAACATTGTTCCAGAAGTGAGGTAACTTTGGTGGCACTCCCCAAAGATAAGCAATGTGTGTTAAAAAAAAGCCACAAATACCAAAAAGCATTGTTACAACCAAGCATTACTTTTGTAATGCTCTGTGTATTCGGCACCTTTCTGTGTTTTATATGCTGTTGAATGTTACTCATTTAATTTCAACTTGCAGGCATTCCAGTTGCATCTGTTACTGCACATGCGACATCAGATTTCATGTGTTTGATCTTTACTGGTGAGATCATAATCTGCAGAGTGATTTAAGGAGCCTCTGGAGTGCTGAATAAATCAATTAATGAATTAAGGATATCGAAGTAAAGGATCTCTCTCTCTTCTATCGAGGGTGCGTTCCAACAGAGCTCAAATCACTCTATCTATCGAAGCATATTTCCTGATACAAGTGCAAGGTCACTGTGGCCCTTTTCAGTGGAATTGATGAGATGTCTGTTGTCTATGCTCTTTTTATTTTTTACTAATGACACTTTATCGATCAATCATGTTTCATGTGATTATTGACAATGACAATGTTGTGTGAGTGTTAGGGATGGTCATTGTAGTTTACTAGTTGTCCAACAACCAACTAGTCGATTATTGAGGTTGGCTAGTTTTAGATTATATATTTGTTTTCTTATTTCGTTTTTTTATATTTTTGTGGCAATGCTTTAATTAGCATGCTGTGCTCTAGCTGGAGAAGTAAAAAATCTACTTTTAAATGTATCCTTTTTAAAGCACTGCTGCAACAGCCATACACATTCTTCTAGACATCTTTTTTCTGTTGTGTCACTATTTTTTGAGTGTCCCGCCTAGAGATGTGCACAAGTAATTGAGTAATCGAGTACACGCCCAGCTTTAAAAATTGGACCAGTTGGTATTTGAATTTCCTTTGTGCATTGCCTGCCGTTGGTAACCATGAAATTGCTTTTCTCATCTAAATCTTGTTGTTATAACTCATTGTGCATAATGCATTGATTGACACTTTGGATATATGATGTTGTTAAAGGAATAGATCACCCAAAAATAAAATTCTGTTATTATTTACAGTGATTGAATTGTTTCAGAAGACTTGGAATGTATGTGTGAGTGAAATCTTTTTTGGTAAATTTTGATTGTGGATGTTGATGTTTATGACCTTTTATGACTTGACACATCACTGAACTTCCTGTTCCTGTTGCTGATGGCACACTGCATTAGTGTTTGTAGACTGCTTAGCATTTCTTATTCTTATTGTTTATGCAAAGTCTTAATTTTTTCATAAGAAAATCAGGTGTTAGGGTTCTTTGGTTGAAGGTTGAACTTAAATTCTAAATTCCAAGTAATCGATTACACATTTTTTTTTTTTGTGTTCGAGTACTCTACTACAAAATTACTCTAAATGCCCATCCCTTGTCCCGTCACTATTTGCGTTATTGAGATGGTTGCGTTTTAAAACAATTCTCGAGACCCTGCTTCCTTTTTCATTCTGTTGCACTCCTTAAAGTTGTTTTTGAACACCAAATAGCCTCTTATGTAAAGATTCCATAAGAAATGTGTCCAGTCATGGTCAATTGACCTCAAAACCAGCCTAATTATACAAGGCTTCGTCTTCAGACTGATTAGTCGACTAGCTGTTCAGGCAATTCGCAGAGTGGCCGGGATGGCAGGATGACAGGATATAGGAAGTGTCCAAGCCCCAAGCCATTCTGAGCCATGGGGCGTTAAATAAATCCTGGGCTTTTACTGTGTTGGCTATGTGTATGTGTATTATGCTGATGGGATAGGATTGCAAAGATGGAAGAAAGCTCACTACAGCACTTGTGCTGGTCTCATGTTCTCTTCCCCTGAGGACCTTATATAACCCCTGTTCATGCTATGTGCCTACTATTCTATGCCATGTTCTTCCTGTTACCACTCTTATGCTGTGTTCACATGTGTCCAATTTAGAAATCCAACCAGTTTGTTTTTTAAATCTGATATTTTGGACTGACAATCCACGTTGTCTTTTTCCAAATTTTGAAATCTGATCCATTTGTTTTCTGACAGCTTAGACATGGTCTGGAATATCCACATCTGTTGACATAGTAATGACATGGGCATCGACATGACAATTGGGCTTGTAAAAAATCATATATTAAGTGTTGTTTTGCTGTTCAGTCTAAAAACAACTACATGGATTTAGTTTTAATAATAGTTTTAGATTTAAAGGACATATGTTAGTGAATATGAAATTTGAATTGTTTAATGAATTGCTTTCTCTTAGTGCTGGGTGATAAAACGATATCAATATATATCACGATAAAGAAAATCCATGATAAGCTTTTGAGGAATTTTCGATATTTACTGCGTTTCACTAAAACACAAGTGGTGCGGCTTTCTCAGGCTGCGTTTCCACTGGGGCGGACGAAATCCACTCAAAGGCGCTCGCAGCGCTAGGAGAGAGCTTGCTCCGCACTGCTTCCAATCCTACGATCCGCCATGCGAGCATGACGCTCAGCTTTCAAAGGAATGAATTGAAAATGCTCTCAGCTTCGCTCACAATGCGCCAGTGGTAACGTAGGGTCAGACTGGATGAACTTGCTAATGCTAGCTGCCTTGCTAACAATTAGGTTACGTCGGACACCGGATTGATTCCATCCACACCTCAAGATTTCATGAAAACGGTTACACCCTCTCATCGTCTCTAGTGAAGAGCGCGACAGAGCAACAGTGATGTAGACAACAGCTCTGATCTTTCTGTGCTGTAATCTTGAATATTGTTCTCTAGCAACAAACATGCATAGTTTCTGCCCTGTCCCGCTCCGCATGCGTTGCCTCTTTTCATGAAGACATGAAGCGCCGCATGAGTTAGCGTACTTGCAAAGCACTTTTTAGAGTTTTTTTAACGTTTTTCCCTTCTAAATGTATCTTTATTAATCAGCATGTTACGAGCCTTTAAAAATAAACAAATCAAATAAACAAATCGATTTCTCTTCAAATTTTGTGAAAATTAATTAGATGTCTGGAATGGATAAGGAAAGACTAAAATTACTAGTTGGTAGACTAGTCTCTCACTTCAATAAAAATATACAAATGTTTTTTACATTTCTTAAAAAACGTTTTAAAATTTTTTTCTCGGGACACTCCTGAACCCACATTCAGTATCATTCCACAGTCACAAGGGCTTCAATGCCCCATACTTGTGTATCTGAATCTAAAGAAATATTAAAAAAAATTCATTTTAATGTAACAATATTCCAACAAATACTGGACTGCTGTCACTGTGCTTCAGAACAAACAGATGATCTTTTAACATTCATTTTCAATTGATAAACGGTAAAAGACGATAAAATTGGTAAAAGACCCCACAGACCCCACTGCTTTGGCCATCTCTGGACCCCCTGTGCAGTTTTGTAAAGACTATTTTGACTTTTTCGAATTTATTTTTTCTTCTTTTCTTCTGTCAACTTTGAAATAAAAAAGAAAGTGCAATGTTTAAATGTATATCATGATAAATATCGATATCGAACAATATGAAAAAGATTATCGTGATAACAATTTTGGCCATATCGCCCAGCCCTACTTTCTCTGTAAAATAAGATGCTTACTGGCAACATACACATTCTCTTGAAAATATTGAGGAAAAGCAGCAACCAGTTATATGGTGCCAATTGCATTATTGCACTGGACAACATGTCTCTCTATAGACATATAGCCTTGTGAAGTTCCATGTACTGTAGGCTGTAGAAGTAAAATTGGTGGTTCTCCAATATGCTTTATGTCAAAGACAACATGGGTCATTTTTGCACAATACAACACAATAATGGCACTGTGCTGCTTTCACAAATAGTCTTGTCAGTGACAGATTTTCCATTTGCTTATATGAAATATTGCTATCAGATTCTGCTGAACTTTAGTTATTTGCAAATAGACATAAAACATAATGAAGATAAACATATCTGACAAAATACTTTAAATCGCTGAATGTTAATTATATTTTTAACTACTAGACTTTAATCTCATTATATCTAATAGAAGCTTGTTTATAGGGCCTCAGTTGATATAGTCCATTATTTTTATTTGAATTAATAGTTTCTCTAAACTATTGCTATTATAGAAGCGGTAAGCATACAATAACTGTCAGAGGCTCTAAAAATCAAGGAGCCTCTAAAAAATAACCTACTTTATCTACAGTTTTACATGAGAGAGAATGTGTAGTTAAATGCTGGGTTGTCCTGTTTCTCTAAATCTGAGTAATAATATATCCATCCATCCGTCCGTCCATCCATCCGTTTGGACTAATGTACAACTTTTGCTGTTTCAGAAGGAAATTGGTACTTTAATTGACCAAAGTGGCATTCAACTGATAACAAAGTATAGTCAGGACATTACTAATGTAAAAAAACAGCACCATCACTATTTGAAAAAACAAAAACAAATTTTGTATCAAATATAGACAGGCCCCATTTCCAGCATCCATCACTCCTACACCTTATCCTTGAGTAATCATGCTAAATTGTTAATTTGGTACTAGAAAATAATTTGCCATTATGTCAAACACAGTTGAAAGCTATTTGGTTCAATGAAGCTTAACATTGTCTTTGTGTTTGTTGTTGAGTTGCCACAGTATGCAATAGACTGGCATGTCTTAAGGTCAATATTTAGTCAAAAATGGCAAAAAAAAGAAACAGCTTTCTCTAGAAACTCATCTGTCAATCATTGTTTTGGGGAATGAAGGCTATACAATGCTTGAAATTGCCAAAAAACAGAAGATTTCATACAAAGGCATACACTACAGCCTTCAATGACAAAGGACAACTGGCACTGCAGGGTTTCCACGGTTCTTAAAAAGGTTTTAAAAAGTCTGAATTCGCCCTTCTGCAAAGTAAGGCTTTAAAAAGGTCTTAAATCAGAGCAACATGTCTTTAATTCATAAGGTCATGGCATTAAATGTGGTATGAGGTATTGTTTTCTCATTGTGGGATTGTTTTTTTGTTGCGTTTAAGTAGGGCGACTTGACGTCCCGTTTTGAAGAGGTGTGTCCCAACAATTCTCTAACCATTGTAATTATGTCCTGGTTTCAGCTGGTAGGCGCACTAAATTTTTTCTTCTTACATTAGTCATTTTCCTTCTCACTATAGTTTTTGGTATCGTTTGCAGAGATGAGAATCAATTTTGAAGCGTTGCACATTGATTTGACGATACTTTCATCCTAGTCTTTCTGCAAATCTGCTGAAATGTATCTGGCAATGATGTCATATGCTTGGTGTGCACTCTTTGTCATCCTGTCATTCAACACATGTAGAAATGCACCAATAAAAAATGTGTTTTCAACAACAAGCTGAAAGAAACCGATCTATTTCTTCGTGCAGCACGTGAATTTGTAAGCGAGTATTTTTCTGTAATGTTTTCCCCATGAGCACGGAGGTAAATCAGACAATGTCACATTTAGACAACTACACTGCACTTTTTACGTAGTATAAGCACATATATGTTCAGATGTGGGGGTTGCTTTTGTTTTTCTAAGTTTCCACACCCCTTTCAGAATGTATATAAATAGCCTATAAGAGATTATATTTTTTATGTAGTACTGCCCTTCAAAAGCTAACGAAAGCAACACACCATATTAGAAACCAAGGGAATGTAAACCCCCCCCCCCCCTTTCAGAAAGAGATGTTTAAGGCCCAGATACAACTAAACAAGAGGGTAAGTACATCAGAGTCTCCAGTTTGGGAAATGGACACCACACATATCCTCAGCTGACAGCTTCATTGAATTCTACCCGCTCAACACCAGTTTCATGCACAACAGTAAAGAGAAGACTCATGGTTGCAGGCCTTATGGGAAGAAAAAGCCACTTTTGAAAAACAGAAAAACAAAAAGAAAATGTTAGAGTGGGCAAAGAAACACAAACATTGGACTACAGATGATTGTATCATCATCATGTGGATATGGATATTTACCCCATTGAGCTTTTGTGGGATCAGCTAGACTTCAAATTGTAATAGTAATTTGTCACGCTATTAATGTCCTGACTATACATTTTGATTGGTTGAATGCCACTTTGGTGAATAAAAGTGCCAATTTCTTTCCATCAGAGCAAAATCTGTACATTATTCCCAAATTTTGGCCATGTGTGTGTGTGTGTGTGTATGTGCGTGTGTGCACGTGCGCTATGTAAACTTTATTATGTTGACAAAATTCACTTTTAAAATGCATTTAAAATTTCCTATCTTCCTCTTCTGTGAAATTGGAGAAAAATGATTGATGACTCATTTTGCACTACACAGATGTTTGTTCAAGCACATGCCAAGAACAAGAATGTTCCTACCCCTAATATCACTTCTGCAACACAGAAAACCCTAATAAATTTACTTTACTCTATTGATTGAGTTAACTTGTTCCCTCAGTTGTATTGAGTAATGGTGTCTCCAAAACTTACTTTACTTAACTTGATGTTCATATTGAATTAACTTGACTATTTAAATTTCTATTTAAATAAACTAGATGCAAGTAGACTTAACTCAGATTTGCTATTTAAAAATGGTTGTCCCTACTTAATTTTAGTTGAATTCAGATCATATAATAACACAGCTCAAACTAAGAATATTATTAACGATTAAAGGTCAATCATTTAAGAAACTTTTTTCTCCACTGAAATGCATATAAAACTGTACTTCAGTTGCACATACAAAAGACCTAAATCCTCTATGAATGGTTAATAACAACATGTTAATTAACTTAGATATTTGAGTTATGAACTCAAAACTTGACATTTCAAGTAATGTTTAATTAAGACAACTTGATTTTTCCAGTAATGACAGCATTAGGGTTTACAGTGAACCAAATAGGAACTATTGCAAATCATTGTTTGTTTCTGTGATGTAACTAAAGACTAAAAGCTATTTGAAAATGAGGGCTTTAATATGTCCCACCCTGTCAATTGGAAATATGTCAAAACTATGCTCTTCATATCATTTCATTGGGCCTTTTTTCAGACTGCTTCCCTCAAAGGCCTGTTAGTTTAGAGAGCAGGGAGGAAAAACAAGTGTTTCTATGCCCTAAGCTTTAGAAGTCTCTCTTATGATTAGCTGTCAGAGATTTTAAACTGAGGCTCATGGGAACAACAAGATCGTCTGTCTCCCTTTCTCTCCACAGCCTTTCCACTGTCACGTTTTTATTATTAAACGACTACCACATACAAGGCCTGGCATCAAAGGCGCAGGCAATTAAAGTTTTTTGCACTGGGGATTTGAGGCAGTGTTTGTGTAACACACATTACGTAAGTCTTGTCTGACTTATGTATCTTAGAGGTTGATGAAACAAGGAAGAAGCAAAGCTGCGGATTCTGTTTGTCTGTCAGTTTATGTGATGAAGACTTACTCCAGATAATGCATGTTTGTTGTTGTGATGGAAAACCTCTCTGGGATGTTCGTGGGGGTTTGTCAAGGACAGCTGCACTACAAAATCCAAAGCATGGCTGTTCTTTGGTAATACATGAATGTGGGAGAGTCATGGGTCGAAATGTCCTAGATTGCATCACTTCCTGTTTTTGGCTATGGTGTATTTTGCAGAAAATAACTGATAGACTCTCTGCCTCACATGGTTTCTAAAGGGTTTATTTTCTTGACAAGCTGCATTGCGCTACTCAAATGGGAATTCGTCTGTCTGCCAAGTCCGACTGGGAAAAACAGTCTGATTGTGAAAAATGTAGTGGATCTTTGCTACAATACATAAGTAAAAGATGGTTTCAGCTCATGCTACAGACTGAATCTGAAGTATTTGCATGAAAAATTATTTTTATCATGTTGCTGTTTCCTGGGTCAATATGACTAGCACAAGAATTAATTTATGTCAGTGAATTAAAGATACGATTTCCCAAACTGAGGATGGACCAAATAACATATATGATTCTACATGGCACCCTAAATGGATTTCCTCCCAACATTTAGAGTCTGAAAATTAAATGACTTTAGGCACTTTCTGTGCATCTCAAAAAGCTTTCAGTCTGATTGAGATTATTCTCGGCCCCCTGAGCTGCCTTAGTGATGTCTCTCTCCTCGTCGGCAAGCGTAACATAAGAGAGTATGCTTTGGAGATGAAGATGACAACCCAAAAGTGCCTTTTCTCCCACTGATCAAAGGGGATAACTGGTAGGATTGTCCCATGAATAAAGCTATCAGACACCTGCAGGTATAATTACCTCGTATAGACGTGAGCATAAGGAGAGAGTGGGGTAAAGCAGACCTGAGAGCACAGAGAGCAATGAGTAGACATTAGAAACTCCTATTTGTGACAGTGCTGTTAACTGTCTCACAAGAGGCTTTTATGTTTGTTCTTTGAACTAACTGTAAACAAAAATAAAAACAAGCATTCTTTGTATCAGTTTCTTTGAATAGTTTGACAAAAGAGATTAAAAAAAAACATGAAAGAACAGAATTTTTTTGTTTGTTATTGTCAACAATAGTTATTAGTGATCCTTGCTAATGGAAGCAAATGTCCGTCCACCTTTTTAACTGTCCTAGTTCCGGAAGTATTTTTTCCATTCATTTTTTCCCATAGGGACTTCAATTAGTACTCCATAAAAGAATTCTAAGCCAATCAGCTCCATAGTGAATCACAACATTACAAACTTTAATTTGAAGCAAAAAAAAAAAAAGCATTTGAAAATTGGACAAAAAAACAAAGAGTGTGTACCTTTAATTAGTAGAGAATGCCTTTAATTAGGGAATAAACTTAAATCCCTTGAAGCAGTGTGAATGATGTAATTGCACTAAAAACGATGAAAAAATGTTGAACTGTTAATTTAATGTTGATTATAAGCGTAGAATCAATATGGGTATTTCACAGAATAGAGACAGAATTGGGTTGCCTAGTGTCGCCATTACCACCATGACCCGTAATCACTATCACAAGCTGTGACGTGCTGGTGATGATGATGCTTGTGATGACATATTTGCCATTTTTGCAAAAAAAAGTTCAGAAAAAACTAGCCTCATGGATGACTAGCAAGTCTAGCTGGATAGCTATATGCACAGTACAGTAAATTAAATAGAAAAGTAGTACAAAGTCATCAATATAATTTAAGTTAACAAAAATATAACTTGTTTGGTGTTGACACATAATAAATGTACAGGCCTATCGCTAAGAATAAAGAGTAAATTGTCTTCTTACCTTTCTGAACGTCAAAACACTTGCTCCAGGATCTCGAGTTATCATGGCTACCAATAAAACTTTATTTTCAGAGCATTATGTAGAGTGTGTTGGTAATGACGGATACATTAAGGCAGGTATAAATTAAAGGAAATAAAGGACAATATCCAAATGCATACTTCATTTAGCTAATAATATGCAAGCTTAAACAATGTTTAATTAAAATACACCAAAAATTACCAAATTTTGTATGAAATCTTTTATTTAAATATGGCATTATATTTGAAACTCAGGGTTGGGGAAAACACCAAAACATGCATTTTCTACTATAATACACAAATAAAATGTACTAAAATAATTATCTTGTGACACAATAAAACAGTCTAGATCTGTCTTTGTCTAAACTGACTATGGACATTTAAAATAGTTGTGTGAAATGTATTTTTCCTAGAAATATATTCCAGGGACAGAAATATGCCTGCAATCTGAGAATCACCCATATATTTAAAGCATAATGCAAAAGTGTTGGGAGACAGAATTGATAATGTAATTTGCAGTGCATTTTGAATGTGGGTGGTTGCTGCTGAGTTCTTCTGTCATGGTTTGTTTGCTGCAATTCTTTAATTGGTGATTCCCCCCCACTCCCCACCCTCATGATCATAAATAGTGTATTTCAGTACTTCACCAGAAGATATTAAACACATTTTTTTTTTAAATATGAAATAACGTGGGCTGATGGCTTCAACAAACGCATATGCCATCTATTAACAACCTCGAAACTCACCATTGGTGTGTCTTTAAAGGTTTATAAACAGGGGTTAAATTGTGGTGAAAAAGTTCTGGCACCTCCAATGACATTTTTAAAAGTAAGATATTGGCAGTTTGCTCCATTTCAGTTTTTAATTCGGTCCATCTCTATTTAGTGAGTGTGATTGCTCAGAAACACCTTTAAATTTCTTTAAATTTGATTACATTAGCATTATGCTTCCGTCTAGTCTATCTCGGAACCTGTTCCGCTATATTCGTCTAGGGTGGCACACTCTGTGCTGGCCACTCCTGTTCCTGTTAGATCACAAATTAATATACAACCAGTGCTCCAATTGGGGAGAAATGTGGGGTGGGGATTGAGGTGGGTGTTGGGGTCCCCCCACATCACAAATCCTAATAACCCTTGATTATAAGTTAATGTTAATAATCAATTACACTATGGAAAAAATTTATGGGATTTTTACTTCCGGAACAAGACTTTTGTGATCTATTACGATTGCTCATACTTGGGGTTAGGGATTTGAATGAACTTTTCACCTAGCGGACGATAAAACAGGCCAAAAAATCCCTAGTCTTACATAAAATTGTAAAAAAATAAATAAAAAAGTGTAAAAAAAAAAAAAAAAAAAAAAAATGGTAAAAAAGTGGTCGCTCACATTATATGTGCTTGCAAATATGTGTTCAGGTTAAATGAGTAAAATGCACTTTAAATCGACAAAACAAAAGAGATAGTTGTTGACTTTAGGAGAGCATAGAGTGACCGCTCTCCGCTGAACATCGACGGCTCCTCTGTGGAGATCGTCAAGAGCACCAAATTCCTTGGTGTTCACCTGGCGGAGAACCTCACCTGGTCCCTCAACACCAGCTCTCTTACCAAGAAAGCCCAGCTGCGTCTCTACTTTCTTCGAAGGCTGAGGAAAGCACATCTCCCACCCACCATCCTCTTTACATTCTATAGAGGGACTATTGAGAGCATCCTGAGCAGCTGCATCACTGCCTGGTTTGGGACTTGCACCGTTTCGGAGCGTAAAGCCCTGCAGAGGATTGTGAGGACAGCTGAGAAGATCATCGGGGTCTCTCTTCCCTCCATCAATGACATTTACAAAAAACACTGCATCCGCAAAGCCACCAGCAATGTGGACGACCCCACAAACCCCTCACACATACTCTTCACCTTCCTATCATCTGGCAAGAGGTACCGTAGCATTCGGTACAGCTTCTTCCCCCAAGCCATCAGACTCCTAAATATTCAGAGACTGGTTTAACACACACACACATGTGTCCTGAGTTGCACTTTAATTATTGTCACTTTATTACTGGCTGCTACCTCAATAACTGCTATGTCCATAGAACACCTCATAGTAACATCTCATAGTATGTTATGTTTACATTTGGCATTTTTAGAAACTTATCTTTTGCACTACTGTGTACTGGTCGGCGCTGCACTGTCTCTTACTGTGTCTATTGTCCTGTTCATTGTCAGTAATTTATTGTACTGTCCCGTACTTTTGGCACACGTTTGCACGTGCACTTTATATAGGTATGTTATTTAGTCTGTGTAGTCTCATGTGGTTCTGTGTTTGTCTTAGGTTGTTTTATGTAGCACCATGGTCCTGGAGGAACGTTGTCTCGTTTTGCTGTGTACTGTACTAACTGTATATGGTTGAAACGACAATAAAAACCACTTGACTTGACTTGATAAAAGGCAGCCATATCTAGGCGCTGGAATATCATAGAGATCCAGGGTGCGCTCTTTTGACTTGGGCCTGCAAACAACCACCCTAGCATTGTGGTGATGAGTTTTGTGTGTGCATGCACCACTCACATTTTCTTCACAAAATGAATGAATAGTTTTTACAACTACAAGTACTGAACATACTGAAGTTCAAGATTTAATCAGAAATGTGATTGGAAACATTTCTTATGTGTGGATTTAAGTATAGCCAGTGTGTGTGCATTTCAATTCTGCTTATACTCACATGTGTGCATATGCATTGGCACAATACAGTGTTTTAAATAGGTACTCAAGCTCATAAAGGTGTAGCCCTTATTGTAATGTCTTCAAATGAAGTTAATCTAGAAATTATTCATAGTGAGCTCTCGCATGTGCTCCATGGGCATTCTTAGCTGTTGTCTTGGAAACAAACCTCCAGCCATTTGTTGGTATGACATTCCATTGCTGTGCTTATTTTTGGGGTGAGTTTTATTTAGCACATCATTGGATGAAATTTAGGAGGACAGAAGGAGGGTGTTTGAGAGTGTACTTTGGGGTCCAGGTGTCCTTATGGAGTGCACCTTATATGGGAGCATCCCACTTGGGGCCACAGTGCAGCATGTCCCCTCTCATGCCAATTAAAGATGATCATAGCCTGTTGTAACAGGCCCACATCCTCCAAACAAGTCCTGTGCCTCCTGGACAGGAGGAAATAAACACATTAAATGGTGTGATTAATCCATCTTGCAGAGCCATGGAAACAGTAAGCTGCCAGGCTGTGATAATAAAGGCAGGGGTCCCAGTGGAAGAGGAGAGTGTGTGTATGTGTGTGTGGTTGCAGGAGGGGGAGGTAAGTAAGTGGTAGAGGGTTCAGTAAGAGGACTGGTTTACAAGACACACACCAGGAACTATATGCCTCCAGCATCACAACTTTAATGTGAGTCCTCAGCTGTAATGGGTTATTACTGCTCTCCTGGTACACACACACTCACTCGTTACCTTCACCAAAGAGGTTGCATGGAACTGAGTTTTGTTTTCTCGCTTGAGGAGGAAAGAACACCAGTTCAAAAGCAGTAGCTTATACATGTATTCATTTGGCCCCCACACACACACAGTACATATACAGTTGAGGTCAAAAGTTTACATACACTTAGGATAAAGTCATTAAAACTAATTTTTTAACCACTCCACAGATTTCATATTAGTAAACTATAGTTTTGGCAAGTCGTTTAAGACATCTACTTTATGCATGACATGAGTAATTTTTTCTACAACTGTTTACAGACAGATTGTTTCACTTTTAATTGACTGTATCACAATTCCAGTAGGTTCAAAGTTTACATCACTGTGCCTTTATGCAGCTTGGACATTTAGCCCTTAGACATTTAGCTTCTGTAAGGAGGTGTACTGAATCGGAGGTGCACCTGTGGATGTATTTTAAGGCCTACCTTCAAACTCATTGCCTCTTAACATCATGGGAAAATCAAAAGAAATCAGCCATGACCTCAGAAAGAAATTTGTGGACCTCCACAAGTCTGGTTCATCCTTGGGAGAATCTCTAAACACCTGAAGGTACCACGCTCATCTGGACAAACAATAGAATGCACCATTGTATAGTATAAACACCATTGGACCATGCAGCCATCACAATGCTCAGGAAGGAGAAGCATTCTGTCTCCTAGAGATGAACTTAGTTTGGTGCAAATCTATCCCAGTACAACAGCAAAGGACCTTGTGAAGGTGCTGGAGGAAACAGGTAGACAAGTATATATATCCACAGTAAAAGGAGTCTGTGACAGGGCGGAGGGCGGGCTGGGTCGTGATTCCACACACCCGGCCCCTAATCAGGCTAATCAAGCATCAGAGAGGGATAAAGGCTGACTGGAAGCTGCAGTGCGACAGAGCTAGATATTTACGGACAGCTGTCTGACACCTTTGTGCGTTTATCTTTTTTCAGTTTTATATTATTTATATTGTCAAGCCGGTTCTCATCTCCTCCTTTCTATTAATACCTTTACAGAGTCCTATATCAAAAAAACCTGAAAAGCTGCTCAGCAAGGAAGCAGCCACTGCTCCAAAACCATCATAAAAAAGTCAGACTACAGTTTCCAAGTGCACATTGGGACAAAGATCTTTTTGGAGAAATGTCCTCTGGTGTCATGAAACAAAAATTTAACTCTTTGGCCATAATGGCCATTGTTATATTTCAAGTAAAAAAGGTAAGGCTTGCAAGCCAAAAACATCAACACAAACTTGAAGCATTGGGATGGCAGCATCATGTGTCACTTAAAAAAAAGATGTTATCATGAGGAAGGAAAGTTTATGTGGAAATATTGAAGCAACATCTCGACATCAGCCTGAACTGAAAAAGTGAGTGCGAGCAAGGAGGCTTACAAACCTTACTCAGTTACACCAGTTCTGTGTGGAGGAATGGGCCATTTCACAGTCTTAAAATTAAGTAGTGATCCTAAGTGACCTAAGTCAGGGAATGATTTCTACAACTAAATGTCAGGAATTGTGAAAAACTGAGTTTAAATGTATTTGGTTACGGTGTATGTAAACTTCTGACTTTAACTGTATGAATATATATATATATATATATATATATATATATAATTATCTAAAAAGACTCATTTGAATGCAATTTCAATGGTGAGTACTTTGTACAATGCAAAAAAAAATCTTATGGAGTATGTTGGTCTTATTTTCAGTAAAAATATTTTTTTATTATTGAAAAATAAAATACTGACATAAGATATTTTGTCTTCTTTTTGAATAATTTGAATAAACTGTTGTAACATTTAGGCTTACAACAAGAAAAAAAAGCAATTTGCCAACAGGATTAAAAAAAATTTAAATTCTTCTAATACTTTTTAATCAAAGGAATTATATGGTATGCAAATGAATTAAATGAATTAATCACAATTATATAAATATTTGCTGAGAAAGGCCCTCAAATAACAATTATTCAATATATAATGATTAAATAATTATAATTAGTTATATTTAAATAATTATATATATATATATATATTATAAATAATTAAGATAATTAAAACACATTACATTTTTTTGTGTCAGATGAGTAAATAATTGATGACAATACAAAAAGTGGCTTTAATTAGAAGGGAATATACAGTATAATTGACATATTATCCATAATGCAATTGAATTTGTTAATCTGTCAAAATCAGATTTATTATAAGGGCTTCTCTAAGGATGTGTCTATGACACATGTTAGATGTCACACGTTTGGAGCATCACTCACTTTGGTTGCATTGCATCATAAACATGTAAAAACAGGTCAGCACCTCTCAATAAACCACTTGAAGTTGTGAATTTCAGTGACTTTACCATGGGGGGGCGTGGTCATGTGTCTGTCTGTGGGAGAGGGAAAGCAGTAAGGCTCCTCACCAGGGCTGTAATTACACTTAACACCTGTCTCTCATTATAGTGATGGCGGAGGGAGCACTGATAAGGCACACCAAAGCATCAGAGTGGGAGAGAGTGTGGCAAGGAACTGATGTTTGAAAGACTGGAAGTGATAGACAGAGACTGCACCTTATAGTTCCATGAGCCCTATTTGAGTTGGCCATTGAGAGCTTATAATAAACACTCACCTCGTTGTCTCCTAACTCCTCCATTGCCCATGAACAAAAATCCTTTACATATGGTTAATGGGATAGTTCACCTAAAAATGAAAATTATGTCATCAATTACTCACCCACAAGTTAATCCAAACCCACATGACTTTCTCTCTTCCATTAAACAAAAAAGGATTTTGTCAACATTTTTTTTTCACAAACATTCCCTTTAACCGTGTAAGATTTCTGTAATGCCCAGCCTTGAATAGCTATTCACTGTTATGAAGCAGTAGCAACAGTAACTGTCTATAGAATGAGACATTACATAACATTTATAATTATAGGTAAAGTTGGAGCATAATGTGTTTGATACTTTGCCTACAGCGTTCTTGTTCACCTTCAAGGGAAAAAAGATTGAATCGCTTATTCCCATCAGGGTTGTTGCAGTGAATTCCATTTACCTGATGTGCATTTGAAGCACAGTACTCTTTACAGTGGCCTTTAAGATAAGTTACACTTCAGATGTCTGAGTTAAACATCTCTGTCACTTAGAACCTCTGAAAGAGACATGTGCAACCTTCAGGATGTGAGATGGTCAGAAGAGTAAACCGTTCCCCCCAGACTGCCGCAGAGCGTGTCTGACTTCTGTGGAATGTCCAGAGACACCCAAAGCGAAAACCAAGGCAGCCCTAGGATCTTTTCCTCATCCATATTGGACTTTTATGTTGTAACACCCCTTGACTAATCCATTTTTTCATCATATGGGCTGTAGAGATCAAAATTGAAGTGGAGGCCATCAAGGAATGGAGAGGAATGGTATGTTTTCAGAGACTATTTTTTCTCTACCAGACGCTCCACAGCTTTCTAACATGTTGAGATGGGGTGGTCATGCAGGCCTTCCTTTCAACAGGCAGACTTCAGTCAGTCAAGAGATCAGAGACAGATTATACAGAGAGAACGAGCCTTCAACAGAGCCACCGGTTATCACAGAGAGGGACAAGCACAATTTCCATTTCTGTGGCATCTGCTTGACTGCCACTTGAATATTTTGTGCATTGCCAGAGACACAGAGAGACTGCATCACCATATATCACATGGTTCAAGCTGGCGAGATGTAATCAATAGCCAGAGTTTCTTTCAATCAAATTATCTGCACTCCATCTCAGGTAAACCAGAAACAAATGCTCCTTGTGATTATCTGTTTATGTTGACATTTGAGTTAGTTCCCTCCCTTGCTTTGTACGGTAAGGGAGTGCAATGGAAAGACCTGGTGTGCTCACTCTATCTCTCTTCTCGCTGTATTTTAACAGCCTGACTGTCTTTCTGTCTTTGAAAGGAAACCGAGCAGGCTTTTTTTCAGACATCTCTTTGAAAATGAGGGTGGAGACGGGATCCCTCTAATGCTGTGCTGTGTGGGCTGACTGCCAAGACTGTTTGGTGGTAGGCGCATTAGGCTGAGTGACAGGCTGATGGGGTTGTCTGAAAACATCAGCACCCTTTCAGTCCTACGTATCCCCCTCCTGGTCCCTCCTCTGCTGGCATATGACCTGTGGAGGGCTCCTTTCCCTCCTGCCCCCAAGACAGAGGCCCTGCACTTAGTGCTCAACCTCCTGCCCAGATGTTGAGGGCAATTGGGCTCTGATTTCATGGTGGCAAAAGCCACAGTGAGCCTTTTAAACACTAGTGGCATGGATGTTTTCCACATCATCCCTGGCACCAGGGCCTTTTCTCACACCATGGGGCTAGTTCACTAAACAGTTGTGGCACCTTTTCACTTACCACTCGCAATATAGTCTAAGCAGGCACAATCAACACTGAAACAGCACTGAGTATATAAATTAAGTCAATTGCTGAAACTTAGGAAATCACATAAAAAATGCTTGATGGAAACACCAAGATGCAAATAAAATCTCCAAAAATGTGCACTCACTTCAGGTGGAAACTTTTTCTATTCTATAAGAATACATGCACATATGCTAAGTTAGAAACACATTTACAGTATATATTCCTATAGAATGTACAGTAGATGTGCATCAAAAAAAGTCTATGTGACTTTGCCCCAACAAGCCATATGAATACATAAGCCATTTAGAGAGTATCATCACTATCATCCCATAGCATCTGAAATATTTCTCTGGGTATTTTAAATACTGGACGCAAAGCCTGTTATCAAAACGATTGTCTAATATAACCTTTCAGAACAGTTTGACACATTTTCGCTATCAGACATAAGGCATCTGCTACTGAATGCAAGCAATCACAAAGTTTTTCAAGCATGTTGTCTGTGCATTTTAAACCCCAATTAATTCATTACATTTAAAGGTGTCGTAAGTGATTTTAGCCATTCTGGAACTTCCACAAGACTTGAATTAGACACGACCCCTCTTTCCAAAACACCGCCCTCAAAAGATACGATTGCACCAATGAGACTGTCACCAAGCAGCAGTGCTTCTTCTCAGAGTTGTCAATCACAACAGTAGCTGAATAGCACCTTCAACTGATGACTAATGAATCTAAATATGGCATAAAAACCTGAATTATCTGCTTGCTACACTGCAAAATGATTGACAAGCAGAAAGCACATCAATGAGTCTCAACTGCAATGAGTCTTTTGATTGGCTGGTTAAAGAACGTGACTTGCCCGTAGAGACATTTTGTTTGTTGCTTGACAATATAGTGTTGTCACAGAGACCGGGAAGGTATCTCAGGATGCTTATTTCAGTGATATCTTTCAGGGCGTAGGAATATTTTCTCCATGTCATTACATAAAAAGTCACTTACAGCACCTTTAATAATAGAGCTACAATGGCTTCAGCTTCCATTTTTATTCATATATCACACAAATTTCCACAGAGGTGACAATTTAGTTTTCTTAAACGGGATGCAAATGCTGCTTAATTCGCAAACTGTGTTTGGCATGTTAAAGAGATGATTCAGGTGTCTGGATCACAGTGGTGGAGTGATGCTGTACAGACTCGGTTAGCCTGATCGCATTGTCTGCTGCATCCTCCGCAAGATAGTGCATAGAACCAACCTGCAAGATTGGAATTGCCCAGTGCAAATTGTGTTCAGAACAGATTTTGTGAAACATTCTTGGTGAATTCTCTCTGAGAGAGAGAGAGAGAGAGAGTGTTTGTGTGTTTATCAAGGATCTGCACTCCCCTCTGTGCCATTGTACACATGGACAGATGGCTCTCAGTGCAAAGGCCTTCGTTTCCACCATGTCATTGGGAGTTGATGGCACAGTGATACAGAGATATAATGCTCTGCTTCCTTTAAGAGAACACAATCTGTTTTTGAAAAACTCATGGACTGGATCTTCCTCAAAAACAAACTCTTAAAAATTTGTATTGGTTCATCAGATATGCACACATTTGTTTTAGAATCAGACAAAATTAAGATTTTTTTTTCAGGTCTAAATAGTTTTTCCCCATTGCTGGTAATGAATTCTATAATAGGAAGCACTAGAGAGCTGTGGAAATCAGGCAGCTCTGTGTTCTGAGAGGATTAAATGATTACGATCTCTCAGCTCTCCTGATCTTATAATCATGTCCAGGGTGCTACTAGATACCTCTACTGAAGTGATTAGAGCTTTGTTACAGATGTGGCAGCTTAATAGAGCCAGTAGCCCTTGGGCAGAGCATTCAGGGGTCTGCCACCTGCCGTTGGAAGCCGGCTGCTCAGCGAGGTCAAGGTCAGTGAGGCTGAAGGGCTCTCGAGCCAAGCAGAACCATACGTTTGTGATATTAACAATGTTGGTGATGGCACTGAAGTCAGCTGAATCAAATTCCAGGACTTAATGACACAAAATCTTTCCCCAGCTCCCTGCTGAGCAGTGAAGGATTACACATCCCAGTGTCCATGCTAAAACATTGTCACTAAGCCAGGAATAGACCACAACATAATTTTTGCTTAATTTATTTTACAGAGTAGAGAATACTCTGTGCACAGTTAAGATGAAGCCAGGAGTAGGTCGGAAAAGGTCTTTGTCTCCGACAGTGCAGTTGTTATGTTGTGATTGATTTACTATTGGGTTTAGATCATGTTAATTGGCACTTCAGAAAACAAAAACTAAAATGATTTAGTATTCACCTACTTTTGATAACAAGTTGAAAACATGTGAAAAGTTGGTTCTAAACTTCATTATGTCATCCTGTAGTGAGGTTTGACAATAACATTGAGGTTACAATGAGGCACTTACAATGGAAGTGATTGCAGCTAATCCATAAATGTTTAAATACCCACTGTTGGTGTAAACAATATGTGTGTTAACATGATAATAGTTTAATGAAATGGCTTACTAACCTTTTCTGTGTAAAGATATATACAATTTTACAGCTTCATTGCCATGATGTAGCACTGTAAATACTAAAACTACTGCAAAACAACTTTACAGCTCAAATAATACAAGAGCAACAGAAGTGTTAATGTAACAGCTTTTAGAAAATAATAAGCTTCACATTTCTGCCTTTAAACCCTCCAAAATTGGCCCCATTCAGTTCCATAACAAGTTCCACACTGTAAACTCCATTTCTTCTTCAAACGTCTTTTTTTTAAGAGATGGATTGGCAAGTCAAAAATATTTTTTTGTGCTAATCAACATTGTGCCACAAATGCTTTCGATTGAGCTTACCTTGTATTGAACCCGGTAAATTCCTTTAATGGCTCTTTTAGACTCTCCAGCTCAAGACACATTTCCTGTCTTCTTTTCAATTTCAGCAGGGCAGTTCTTACAGTTTGAGAGCAGTGTCCTCATCAGTTACCTGCTAATCAAAAACCTTTGAAAATTGTGTTTGCCTGAGGGCAGGATGGTTTAAAACCAGAATACATTTTGATTTCACCTGTGGACTGCATTGTCTACATCACATGCAATTTAAAGTAAGCACATGAACCATTTTCAGGGGTGTTCTCTCCAGATTTTCCAAGTGTTCTAAGGGGGTGGAAGAGGTCAGACTAGTGGGTTCTAGCCCACTAGTCTTGTGCCTTAACTATAGACTTATTTAGCTGTTACTTATCTCTTAGCCAATAAAGGTGCCAATAAAATTATTCTATTAGAGACAAAATTGCAGTTTTTCCTGAAAGAATATGTACATCCAATTATAGTCTTCTTTTTTTAAGTATATTCTGGGTTCAATACAAGTTAAGGTCAATTGACAGCATTTGTAGCATAATGTTGATTACCACAACATGTATGCATGTGTGTGTGTGTGTGTGTGTGTGTGTGTGTGTGTGTGTGTGTGTGTGTGTGTGTGTGTGTTAGAGGTAAAGGAAAAGGTTTGAAGAAATTAGTTTGTGATTCTTTACAGTTACAGTACAAAATTATTTCTATTTTATTAATAGGCAGTAACATGTATATTTCCTGCACAATAAAATGCCTGAGTTATAACTAAGGGAAAAAAGTCACAAAATTAAAATGCCATTTAAATGCTTCCATTATCTCATCCTGTCAGCAGAAATGTTATGGTGTTCAAAGGAGTACCAGTTTTTAGGGCCAATTTGTTAGCAAATATCATCACATCATTCTGCAATAAACTTGGATCTGTGTGGATGGGAGTGATAGTGCAACAAATCATGTTGGAGATATGTAGGAGGCGCCACATCACCAAACACCACAGTTAATGGATTTGTGCATTCCGTATCTTACAAGCCAGCGGGTATTTGTGGTATTTTCATTTGTGAATGGACGTAATTAGCATGCTAATGAATGAACTGCAATGCAGGATCCCTCAGCTTTTGCTCTGTGAAGCGACAGGCATGTGAGCACTCTGTACCGACTGGTCCCCCAATGTAGTTGATGTATAAAACCTGTAATCAAATCAGACAAGGGCTCAATCACCCGGGATTTTCTCGAGCAAGGGGCTGTTTACCCCTCAGTGCCATATGTGTATTCCCATTTGTGCAGAAAATGTAAATAATTCTGATAAGGACACAGTGGTTCAGAAAACACAGGATGGGCGGCTCACTTAATATGTTCAGAAGTTCTATGAACAGCCAAAGCATCTGTTGGTCTAATTCCTGTGTGTGACATGGCTAATCAAAGTTTTATTAGCTGATTGTGCCACCACCAATGGTGCAACAAAACTTTTGTTGGCAGCTAGCATAGCTTGGCAGAATTACAGAACAAAAGATTTTTACCCACTGGATGATTCACAGATTCTGGCATCTGTTCATCACACCTTGGCATGGCATAGCTTATCTTTGCCGTGCATCTCATTGTTTGCGCTATCAGAAGAAATGATGAAGCTCTACAATCATTCAATATCATATGCCCAAGTAATGTGCCTGCACTGTCAGGACCAACTCAATGCTCTCATGTACAGTCACCTCTTCCCATACATTTATGCAAGGTTTCTTATTTGTGGGCTTTAGTTCAGCCTTTAATACCATCATGCTGATCTTCTCACAACCTTACTGACCCAGCTCTCTGTGCCAACCACAATCTGTCGGTGGATCAACAGCTTTCTGACAGATAGGCACCAGCTAGTGAGACTGGGGAAAATCACATCCGGGACCCTCACTATTAACACTGGTGCTCCTCAGAGATGCGTTCTCTCTCCACTACTCTTGTCCCTGCACATGAATGACTGCACTGCAAAGGACCTCTCTGTCAAGCTCCTGAAGTTTGCAGACGACACCACGGTGCCCCCCCACACACACACAGTATCTACAGTATAAAAAATATCCTTGTGTATGTGAGCAATAAAGCTCATTCTGATGTTCTTTTTCCAATCCTGAAGGTGTGGCACGTGAAGCTTGCAGCTGATTTTGTATCCTGGAATTCTCGTTGTGAAGTTTGCTGCTGGGAAGTCAGCATAAATGGTAGAAACCTCTAAAAGCCTCTCACTAGAGTCGTCCATCATAGTCAGTCAATTCCCTGCAGTCATAGCATTTTAGAGAGCTCATTCATTAGAAATGCTTGTCATTGCTCTTATCTGTGTTTGATGTATGATAAGGCAACCTCAGGTAGAAGTGATTACATTGTCCCTCTGAAAAATTCAATCTAGCAGGATGCAACAGGCCAGCAATGAACAGGTAACATTCAGGTAGAGATAATGTGACCGGATGAAGTGTTAATCTATAAGGCAATAATACACAAATACAAACGTATCTATTTTTATACTTATCTAAGTCCCTTTCACCTCTCTCCCTTTCTTTTTGTATCTCTCTTTCTCTCGTTCCATCCATACTTTCTTTGTACCATCATCTTATTCAGGTTTAAACTGGAGTAACTTCACATTACCTTTTCGAGAAAAATTCTAATGGTAACAAATCATTACACATTAGTTATGTATGCTGCATTCTAGATGTTGATCTCTTTGGAATATTTCCTCACCTGTCTTACTACCAATAAATCCACATTGCTGTGATATCAAGGACTCTCGGAGCCACTTTGATTTTGAACAGATGCTCATTTCATAGATATAGATTTTTTATTCTGACCTCCGTTTAAAGATGCTGCCCCAGACTTTTAATGACTCTGAAGTATAGCCCAGCTGAGCATCGCTGTTTAATCTATAGAGTTATTTGAATAAGATGTAGCGTATTCTCTTGCCATTAAATCAGATTATTAAGATCCAGCACTTGTTGGCTTGTTAGGGAAACTTTATTTAATAGTTTTCTATTGAAAACTTTCTATTGTTAAAGACTGTTAACAAATAATACGAGGGGGAAAAAGAAAAGCACAGCTTTGATATACTGTGGCCCAAATTGCAACCTCATTTCAACTCATTACCATCAGTCACCCTGCACAACGAGTTCTCAAAGCAGAAGATTTGCAAAATTATTCAGCTTCCTTGAGTTTTTCATATTAAAGCAGCAAGTGTTTTTTTTTTTTTTTTTAAGTTTTATCTCCCTAATATTTCTTGTTTTTACTTCTCTCTTGATTGCCGTAAGCATTTTTTTTTTGTTGTTGTGGGTGACCTCATTTAAAATACATAAAGACTGCTTGTTTGATGAGAGTTGTATTCCTCATTATGACAAGTCACAAAGTAAGTGATAAATGCACAATCATCTTTATTGCTTGGATTCCATTGCATGTTTTAACATATTTTGCCTTTATTCTTTTTATTCTCTGACAGTAAAATTACAGCTGTCATTCCTTTACGGTACACTCCTAATGCCCATGTCGAAAAGCCTGAAGGTCTTTCGGCGGTCTCTATCTGAGAGCATCATTGGCCTTCACTCTGACTAAACCCCCACTCACAACTGCAATCTCAAAGACTTACATTGTTCTTGACATTTGCTGCAATGTTCCACATTTGAATTTCCTCCCAAGCATGTTTTGACTTTTTGAGATGTGAGGGGATTAAGAGATAACAGAGACAAATAAAACAAATGAATATGTGCAGTATGAATTAAGAATGCAGTCCACCTCAGGGGAAAAACATGCTGCAAATGATGTTTAACATAATTTTTCATTGTAAGCTTCCTACAGTGGGTTTCTTATGGCTACGGCTGTACTCTTCATAGCCTCGATGAGCAGTCCGTCACATGACTTTCCTAGAGTTTCTTTTTCAATTAAAGTTAAGCTCAGTCGACAGTATTTGTTGCATAGTGTTGATTGCCACACAAAATTATTTCGACTCATCCCTCTTCTTTAAAAAAAGCTAAAAACTTGACAGTGAGGCACTTACAATGGAAGTGATTTTGGGCAATTTTTGGGGGGTTAAAGCTCAAGTATGTCATTTCTGTGACACTAGCGTCACCAAAAGGAATTGCAAAAATTAAACTACTGAATGTTTTCAAAATAGATTTCTGTATATGACCCTCATATGCTGTTGTTCAAACTGTCAGATAGTCCCGTCCCAAATCATACGGGTGGGTCTAATTGGGTCTCTCTAAACAAACACAGGAATTGTATAGTGTCACAGAGAAAAGGCATTTGCAGTTTTTGAGAAAATGAACCTCTGAATGACTTGTAGTTGTCACTGCATATTAAGCTGGGATAGAAGGAAGTATTTTAACACTGAAAAAGTTACATACTTTCGTGCAGAATGTGAAATATGAAGCTTATAATTTTTATAAAAGCACATTCAATAATTCTTTTGTTAAAACTGCTGTTTTATTTGAGCAGTAAATTAAATTGTAATTTTGCATAAGACTATTAAATTACCAGGATTTCAGGGTTTACGGTGTTAACCTGGACAATTCCTTTAATTAATTGTGCAGCCCTTGTTGCGACGGATGAAGGATCACAAAATTAGTTTAATGGCACACTTTTTATGGAACTTAATGGCCAAAATTAAGCACTTTAAAATCATCGCAATATTCACAATATTGCATAAAACCATATTGTCTGCAAATCCTCTCACTTATATTGTGAACATTCGATATTCGCCAGCCTTAATTTGATTACACAAAGAATAGTTACTGAAATGTAATGCTGATATTTCTTTCTGTTGTGAATGGGAGGTATGTCAGCCCCAACATGATAAAAAGTTGCATATGTTTCCACAGAGGGTAAGAAATGCCATGACTGTACTGTCTTTGCAGCAGTGTCGAGACAGCAAAGAGAAATTGAATTAAAAACACAAATTCCCAACAGTATTCCACATTTTCACTGATTTTGACAAAGTCGGGTATGACACATCTCGGCGGGCTCCCCTCTTTTCCAAAAAAGATGGTCTTTCATTCAGTTGCGTCTGACAAAAGAAATCAGGGCTCGGTACAGAAGCAGAGGCATATTTTAAAGCACAAAGAAAGCACTCCCTTTTTCAGTCACAAAGCACAGAGGAACATCCAAAAAAAGCACTTGAAGTAGGCAGGATCAGTAAGCTTTCTTCAGCTAGAGAGCACTGTGAAACATATGATCTGAATATGTAACTGGAGCACTGATGGAGAGAGTGTATCTGGAGTTACAAACACAGAATTTGTGAATGTGTGTGGGGGATAAACTGTACATGAGTGAGAGTTCTACTGAGCATGTTTTGTCTGCTCAGAGATTCTCTCTCATCTCTGCTCTTTGTATTTGGATTTCATATCCCGGCTCCCCTCAGGTGAGTGAGATGAGGTGTTAATGGAGACAATGTGGAACCCTGGTGATCTCCCATCACTCCGCTGGCCCGACTCAGGCAGGAGAGCATCAGTCCTGCTAATCAGCTGAGAGAGCAATGCGTAAGGAAAGCTGCCATCCTTGCCTCCTCAATTCTGGGGTCATTTCATCCCCAGCAGGGTTTTCTCATATGGAACCTAATTTCTCCTCTGGATTTCTCATCTGTACCTGACCAGGGCCTGATACTCCACGCCCACTCTCTCCACTGAGCTTTGAAGTCCTCTTGTGTGGCCCAACATTTTTTACACTTGATTGTAACCGTGTCCCATTTTATAGAAATTACTTTTGATATTATGCTAATTCGGTGGCAAGAGCCCTGCTGTTCTGTCTTGGAAAGTGAACTCTGTTCCCTCCTGATACCTTGGTCTTTGGCCTGAAGAAAAGGAGGTACAGGAGATGTCTGCTTGAGTCAAAAAAGATTGATTACCCAATGTCTGTGCTTTGCCTTATTTCTGCTCTGCGTGGTTTGTGTTCCAAGCTCGACAATGCGAGCAATACTGGCAGCGATACAATGGATTTATTTGTACCCGAGCAGGTTGCCCATTCGGCAGCCTTGTTCATTTTGTTTTACTGAGTGTGTCTTCACTTGTCAGAAAATGCTGGTCTCTCTGACTCACATTTCATTAAGAGGCTTTTCTGGAGAAGCTTATGAAGTGTGTGGACAGAACTAAAGTGACAAACGTGTTTGAATAGAGCAGAAGTGTCAATAGATGACTGAATAGACCGAAAATCTCTCTCATTACACTGCCTGTTAAAACAACACGAAAATTTTCACAATGAATCAGGCTTATTGTAAAGAGCCTCCAGTGCCTTTTCTCTCTTCCCCTCTCACTCTCTGAGCAGTCTTTTAAAGCAGGATAAATTGAAGAGTAATATAAACAGAGAGGATTGGTCTCTTCTGGAGCAGACGATGATTGAATACGAGGGCCCCTGCATTGGGAAGTAGGTTAAGTCAAGGAGTTATTAAAAAGACGGCTGGAAATAACAGCGATGCCAAATGGAGCCAGTGGCATGGGACGGGTTCAAAGCCAGGATGAGTTTTCGGGATAAGAGCAGGATTTAAATAAATTGACTTTCCCCTCCCGTGACTAAAACGGATTGTTGTTGAGAGTTTTGGGGTCAAAGCAAGCGGTAAACATTTATTAGAAATCCATAGCCTTGGAACAAACAACATGGCTCCTCTTGTTTGCCTCGACACGCTCGACAAAGCCCCGTCGACTTGCCTTTCAGTCCCAGTTACGTAATCCATTTAACACCTGTAAAGCTTACCAAGAAAATTGCCTCTGCCTCTGCCATCATTTAGCCAAGAAACTTTTTGAGGATGTCACACAGACAGTTCTTTTAATTCTGTTTAAGAAGTCATCGCTGCTGTGACTTGGATGAGCGCAGTTGCGGAAAGTCACTGCAATGCCCTATTAACTAATTGAGCAAGTCACAAGATGCACACTATGTAGTCATCAATCTCTCCTCCCAGTAATCACATTCTAATTTACAGCCGCAAGCTGTGGCTTTACAGCCTAGTTTCGTCTTCATGGCTTTGTGCTGAAGGACTCTAAGCACGGTATGAATCAAATGGTGGCATTCTGTTTCGGATATTTTACTCTTTTATACCTTAATGTCGGTGCGCCTAGAGGTGATTGGTTTTGGGGGCTTGTATGCAAGTGTGTTGTGTTCGCATGTGAGTTGACAACTAAATGTGTGTTTGTGTGCATGTGTGTGTGAGAAAGAGAAAGAGACTGCTCATATGACAGACCGGTGTGTTGTTTTGCATTCAAACTTTCTTAGGCTGTGTGTGTGGGACTACTGGAACAACAGCTTAGTTTTCTGTTAACAGTTTTTCTCTTTACATACCTCTTGTTGAATCTATTAGATTATAATAAGAATAGAAGAAAAAAAAGAGATATAAATATATACAGTGCATCCGGAAAGTATTCACAACGCTTCACTTTTTCCACATTTTGTTATGTTACAGCCTTATTCCAAAATGTATTAAATTAATTATTTTCCTCAAAATTTTGCAAACAATACCCCATAATGACAACGTGAAAGAAGTTTGTTTGAAATCTTTTATTAAAAATAAATAACGGAAAAAAAATCACATGTACATAAGTATTCACAGCCTTTGCTCAATACTTTGTGGAAGCACCTTTGGCACCAATTACAGCCTCAAGTCTTTTTGAGTATGATGCTACAAGCTTGGCACACCTATTTTTGGGCAGTTTCTCCCATTCCTCTTTGCAGAATCTCTCAAACTCCATCAGGTTGAATGGGGAGCGTCAGTGCACAGCCATTTTCAGATCTCTCCAGAGATGTTCAATTGGGTTCAAGTCTGGGCTCTGGCTGGGCCACTCAAGGACATTCACAGAGTTGTCCCGTAGCCACTCCTCATCTTGGCTGTGTGCTTAGGATCGTTGTCCTGTTGGAAGATGAACCTTCGCCCCAGTCTGATGTCTAGAGTGCTCTGGAGCAGGTTTTCATCAAGGATGTCTCTGTACATTGCTGCATTCATCTTTCCCTCGATCCTGACTAGTCTCCCAGTTTCTATATTCTACTTTTATTGTGGTTTAATGGGGTTTCATTGTCCTTTTCCAAGCTTGACTGACCAGATTCAATATTCACTTTGCAATATGGCAAAACAACATCAGTGACTTTGTAGTCCATATTTGAGTCCATCAATTGTCCTGAGTGGCAAAGTTGGATTAGGGGCCATTAAGGGATAACTTAAAAATGCAGAACAGGCAAGAAAATCAGATCAGGCACTGAACTTACAATATTTGAAGGCTTTTTGTCAAGAATATTGGAAAGATTCATTGCCCAGGACAAACCAAGCACACCTATCACAAAAGGCTGCAAACTGTAATTGATGCTCAAGAAGGCAATACACAATATTGGGAAACAAGGGTATGTAAACTTCTCAGCTGGAGAATTTGTGTTAATTAATGTATTATTTTGTCTTTGAATATATGTAAATATCTTATGCCAAATAACTTAATCTGGGCAGAACTACATAAAAAAAATTAAAAGCAGAACTGTATACAGATAAAACAGGCTTTCTGCTGTTGATCTTTGCACGCCAAGGCTTGTAAGATTCCAGTCTCAATAACTTCAGCACTGTACCTCTGCTAATCCTATATATTTTCTGAGAAAAATACTTCTTGGGTACATATATGTGTTCATTACTCCCTGTGTTTAAGCATCTTGAGGGATTATGTGCAAAAATCTTGTTAAGAATAAACCCGCATCTTGTTTGTAGGCTCGACAGGTAGCTGTGGAGCTGATAACCAGCCACCCCTGACTGTGGCATTAATATCACTATCTGGGGGCCACAGGCAGGAAATAAATTTCTGCTGCACATTTCACAACTCCTATTGATACTTTCAGCGGTTGCCATGACAGCAAGGTGCAGTGGTTTTAATGGAAGTGATTTTGTTAATAAAAAATTGAGCCGTGGCTGTAACGTCTCTCTCCCACAGTGCAGCAGGTCTCCATCGATCAAAGGTGAAAATGCAGCACTCAGGGATCTCGGCTCTACCACTTTTTTAAGAAAAATAAATAAATAAAGCTAAATAAAAAAAACAGTGAAGTTTCTGAATTAAGACACAATCAGAGCACATCTCAATAGCGAAGTGGCTCTTTACCTACTTACCTTTATCAAGGAGCATGGCATGCATCTTTGATTGCTTGTTAGGCTCCTGAGATATCTTGAGATCTGTCACTTTGTTAATTTGAAGTGAAGGAAAGCATTTAAATAAGTTTTTCAGCCAAAATTGTAATTATTATATATTAAAATAGTTTTGAGTATGAACATAATAATTTAATTGTTAGAAAGCTTAGACTTTAGTTTTTAATGTAGAGTGCAACATTCTGGTTCTGGAAGTAAAAATCCCAACCGTGACATACCGTGAGCTCAGAGGTTGTTAATTCATGGTATACAGTATGCTTCTGTTGAAGCCATCAGTTCATGCTATTTCCACATAAACTTTTTTAAAGTTGTGCTAATTAGAGGAATTCCTGGTGAAGAACTACACTACCCATGATCCTTAGTGGGAAAATAAAGCACACCAAATGCATTCAGCAGCTATTTTCAACTTTAAATCTTTAAATCAATAGTTTTATATATTTTCTATTGTTTTCATTATGTCATCAGTTGATAAATCATTCATGTCATTCACAGTGCTTCATGGGATTGTAGTTCATACCCTCATGAAAAACACCAAATTGTAATGTTGTGATTCACCTCAGAGCTGGCTGGTTCGGTTCATGGCTTATTACTCTTTTAATTAAGGATTTTATAAAATGCTTATGGAAAACTAATTGGGGAAAAATACTTCTGGAAAAAATGGGTGGGTATTGTTGCACTCTAGTGCAAAAACTCAAAATGTGTTTCTTTAAAGTGATTAAAAGGATAAAGGAGGTTGATGTTATATGCAACTGTACACATACAGGGTTTGTATGGTGTGTCGGTGAGGAGTGCAAATTAAATTTGCAGAAAAAATAAAACCAATAGAATCTAGTCGAAATAAAAAGTAATAATTTATGAATAATTTAGATTTTCAGTTCATAATATGAACCACAGCATGGGTGTGATGTCTGTTATCATTTGTAGTCAAGTATTTGTTCAATGGTAAAACAATAGGGCATTATTAATGAGGGCCAATGCCTGCAGGAAAAAGTCTGAAAGTTTTAGTTTTGATGGTTCTGCAGCAATTTTTGGAAGGGAGCAGCTGAAATACACAATGAGTTAGGTGTTAGGGGTATACATTTGAACATATGCTGTTCTGTGTCACAGAATCAAAAGTCACGGTTCTAAGTGCTACTGTAGAGAAAGGTTAGGCCATAAGAGCATCTTTTACTTTTTTTTGTTTTATGTAGCATCAGTACATGAGCAAAGTGTGCATTTTCATAACAATGACTTGAGTTAAGCTCCCATGCCACCATACCTTTTCTCCCCTTCTCCCCTTGTTCGAACAACCTTGTTCTAATTAAATAAATAAAGAGTGAAAACTAAGAACATCTGAGCACCAATCAGATGAATACATCTGTGGGCCACACTGATGATGTCATAACCAGCCCTCTCTGTCTCCTGGAAGGGTTGTAGAGTCCTCCACTGGGAGTCCTGGCATGGAGATGTGAGAAAACCGAATTGTCCAGGCAATATTTATCTTACTCATGGCCATCCAACACATTGCTGCCGAGCAGATCTTGCTCATTTTCTTGCAATTCCATGCTGAATTCTGTCCCATCACAAATCCGGTGTGAATAAGAATACTGGCTCGTCTCTTTGTACTTGGTACGCTCAGGTTCCATTTAGCCCCTCTGCAGTGCGTTATTGTAAACTGCACAGATCACGCACTGCAAGTGTTATGTTGGAGTCGCGCCCTGGGCGGATGACTTGGCTGGTTCTCAGCTGAGTTGATTAGCTGAGCGTTCACAGATACAGCTGCCACACTGCATGGTAATAAGAACAACATCCCCGAGCCATGCATCATTATTCTGATTACGATGGTATTCTAGCTATGACAATGTGGAAATTAGAGGATCTGCATGTTTACCTATGTTTGCAGACAAATTATTTCCCTTTTAATTGACTATATTACAATTCAAGTGGGTCAGAAGTTTACATACTCTAAGTTAACGGTACCTTTAAGCAGCTTGGAAAATTCCAGAAAATGATGTCAAGCCTTTAGACAATTAGCCAATTAGCTTCTAAAAGGAGGTGTACTGAATTGGAGGTTTACCTGAGGATGTATTTTAAGGCCTACCTTCAAACTCAGTGCCTCTTTGCTTGACATTATGGGAAAATAAAAAGAAATCAGCCAAGACCTCAGAAAAAAAAATTGTGGATCTCCACAAGTCTGGTTCATCCTTGGGAGCAATTTCCAAATGCCTGAAGGTATCACGTTCATCTGTACAAAAAATAGTATGCAAGTATAAAACACCATAGGACCACGCAGCCATATACTGCTCAAGAAGTAGATAAATATAGTTTGGTGCGAAAAGTGCAAATCAATCTCAGAACAAGAGCAAAGGAACTTGTGAAGATGCTGGAGGAAACTGGTAGACAAGTATCTATATCCACATTAAAACTAGTCCTATATCTACATATCCTGAAAGGCTGCTCAGCAAGGAAGATGCCACTGCTCCAAAACTGCCATAAAGAAGCCAGACTAACAAATACATTTGACAAACAAATATCAAACTGTTTGGCCATAATGACCATTGTTATGTTTGGAGGAAAAAGGGTGAGGCTTGCAAGCCGAAGAACACCACCCCTCCCGTGAAGTAGGGGGGTGGCAGCATCATGTTGTGGGGGTGCTTTGCTGCAGAAGGGACTGGTGCACTTCAAAAAATAGATGGCATCATGAGGAAGGAAAATTATGTGGATATATTAAAGCAACATCTCTCCAAGGTTGCTGCTGGAAGTGGTATTAGGGATTCCAGCAGGTGGTGCTCACGCTGTGGTCTGTGTGGGTCCTAATGCCCCAGTATAATGACGGGAACACTATACTGTAAAAAAGCACCATCTTTCGGATGAAATGTTAAACCGAGGTCCTGACTTTCTGTTGTCATAAAAAATCCCAGGGCACTTCTAGTAAAAAGTAGGGGTATAACTCCAGTGCCCTGGCCAAATTCCCCCCATTGGCCCCTATCCATCATGGCCTCCTAATAATCTCCATCCCTGAATTGGCTCATCACTCTACTCTCCTCTCCACCAATAGCTAGTGTGTGGAGGGTGTTCTGGCGCAGTGGCGTTGCATCATCCAGGTGAATTCTGCACACTTGTGGTGGTTAAGGAGATTCCCCCTATACTATGTGGAGTGCTTTGAGGGCCTAGAAAAGGGCTATATAAAATGTAAGGAATTATGAATTAATTATTAATTAAATTTGTGGGACATGTTTTGTCTCATGTCTCAAGAATAAGTGCTGGTTAACCAGCCTGGAAATGGTCTTCTAAGTTCATTCATTCAAGCAATAAACTGATGGTACCTGCATTCACTCTTATGGGACGACCTTGTACCTTAAGCGGTACCTTTTTTCTGAGAGTGTTGACAGGGCTGTGCAACACTGACCTGCTTTGACTGACAGTGCTACACTCACCATACCTAGCAGAGTATGAAAGAATGGACAGCTAAAATATCACTCATTTGTCTCTTCTGACTGAGGTAAAGACTATGAAGACTACAGTGTACAGTCTCTGCATGTCTCCGGCCTCTCATATGACAACCTGCCTGTCTGTTTGATGCAAAGCCTTAGTGCTAATA
This sequence comes from Moxostoma hubbsi, assembly GCA_032164185.1. Lineage (NCBI taxonomy): Eukaryota > Metazoa > Chordata > Actinopteri > Cypriniformes > Catostomidae > Moxostoma > Moxostoma hubbsi. The sequence continues at coordinate 8,223,324 of JAVLUX010000023.1, forward strand.
TCACATCACTCAATCAAATATGGCAATATGAGAATCAGTTAGCTTTGCCAAGTAAGTAGATTGCCAGTTTATGCAGTCCTCTTCACCATGAGGACCTAGTAAGTGGTGGAAATTGGCCATGCCAAATTGGGGAGAAAAAGGGATTAAAAAATAAATAAAATGTGATTGTGCTCAACCGTGTCATGCTTTAATTGGAACCTCTTGATTACATTTGAAGCATCAGTTATGCAGGCTAGTAAGAGATGTGCATTGCCTTTTTAAAGAGTCTCCTTATCAGTGAAAGTAGCACATGTGTTTAAAAGATGATACCTCTTCCACGGCAAAAATCCCATCCATCCATCCAACCATCCAGAGGTTTAGAGGCTCAGAGGAGCATGGCAGATGTCTCAATGGTCCTCATCTTTGGGGAGGACTTCATCAGAATCTAATTAGATGTGAGCTACACTTCCATTTGAATGACAATCACCGGCATGGAACAGGGAAGTGTGATTTTCCAGTTGCTGGATGCTTAATGTTGTTTTAATTCTCCTCCCTGTTGCTACCAAATTTCCCTCACATCTGCTGTGTTTGCACTCAATCCGTCTGCTGTTGAGAGTAATAGAGAAATCTCCCCAGTGAGAGAGAGATTCAAAGCCTCCCTCTGCATAGCTTCCCTTATGTTCACCCTTCCTCTCCATCTACTCATCTACAATTGGACGAACAGTTTTCCTGTAGCAGTTTTTATCTGCATTAATCTTCGTCTTGGTAAAAACATCCGCTTAATGAGTTCTACATGATTGTGATCTGATTTTGCAGTGGCCACAGATTTGCCTGATATATGGTTGAAAGTAAGCAGATGAACCAAGGAAAGCCAAAAAGCAGGAAATAAAGATCCATCTCCAGCAGAAAGGCTATTCTAATTTCATCTCTGAACAGGAAGTGAGCACTGAGAGGAAGGAATGGTCAGCCCATTGCTTTGTAATGTCCTCCTCTGCTCAGCAGACACGTTTCAATTTGCTCACATCATCTTTATCTGCTTGTTATGTCATGAATGACTAATTTGCCAATGTGAAGTGTGCGCCTACTATAAGAGAATGGGGCAGAGCTTGCTCTTAGCAACTGGGAGTGCGTGATAGATCTGGACACTTGGCTGCAGCTTTAAAGCAGGACAGAATGATGACACAGTCAGTGGAAGTTGACACTTAACGCCAGACATCTGTGAGCCTATAAGCATGGCATTCAGTTAGTGTTTAAGAGTGTTAAGTCTTAAATCTATTGGTGTATATGCATTTTGGATTTAAAAAAAGTGTATTATATATTATATTTAATTGGGTCAACTTTCATTCCTCTACTGGAGAGATCAGCTTCCCCTAAAAATCATTTACAAACCCTTATGTACTTCCAAACCCATGTGACTTTCCACCAGAGACACTCTTTGGAGACCTATCTAGCTGGTTACCAACTTTCTCAATGATCATGTGTCTCATTGAAACCGAATTCCATTTCTAGACCAAAACTGCCTGGTCTTATTCCAAAGCCATGCACAATTCAGAGGGTACATTTTTAAATCTAAAATAAAAATTTTACTACACGTGGTTAGTTTGGGTTGTGGGTTGGGGGGTACAGTTTATAAAATATGCATTCCTCTTCACTGTACTACAGCCTGTAGACCTGAAAACAACTTGTTTCACAACTTGCTTTTGGCGCCCTACTGTGGACATTTCACCCAGAAAAGGAAGCTCACACATGCTAATACACCCAAAAACTGTCCTCAAGTAAAAGTACAATTACTTCAAAAACATAATTACTCAAGTAGAAGTAAAAGTACAAACATAAATAATTACTTGAGTAAGAGTAAGAAAGTATCCAATTAAAAGAGTACTCAAGTAGTGAGTAACTTGTTACTTTCACAAATGACATTATAGATGTTAACTCCCCATTACATAATACACATTGAACATGTACTACAGAATTATTATTATTATTAATGTAAATCCTGTCATTATTCACCATCATGTTGTTCCAAACCCATATTACTTTCTTTCTTCCATGCAATACAATGAGGAAATATTAGACAGAATGTTTGCCTGAGTCACTATTTACTTTCAGTGAAAGTTTTATATATATATATATATATATATATATATATATATATATATATACATACAGTATATCACAGATTGATTTCAGCTTAAAGTCAACCTAGTATTTCCAATTTCAATTTGAGATCATTTTGGTGTATAATATCTTAGATATATGCACATAAAAAGAGCTTTATTGCTTTTTGCCATAAATACAGATCTGATTCAATAAATAAATAAAACAAAAAAATATTTTATATAACTAGGTTATTAAAGAACAACAATTTACTAAAAATTTGGATAAAAAAAAAAGGCATAGAAATTTCTGCGCAAGTGCTCAAGTGAATTGGAAGTTAACTATTTCATGTACATGAATCGATTCAGTAAAATAGACTGGACTATCCAACATTATATATCAGTGAATGTGTGAAACGTTTATTTGGACCAGTTCATTTACATTAATTATCCGAACAAACTGATTCACCTAAACGATTTGGGCTCCCTATACATACGAGAGAAAGAGGACGATTTAAGTGAGTGCATTTTGGGGGCCTGGGATTCTCAGCGTGGATTGACGCTGACTACCACCCCTGGAGTTGCGAGTTTGAATCCAGGGTGTGCTGAGTGACTCCAGCCAGGTCTCCTAAGCAACCAAATTGGCCTGGTTGCTAGGGAGGGTAGAGTCTCATGGGTTAACCTCTTCATGGTCACGATTAAGTGTTTCTCGCTCTCAATAAGTATGAGCCTCCAAATGCTGAGTCTACACAATGTCATGCATAGCGAGCCAGATGATAAGATGAGTGGATTGACTGTCTCAGAAGCGGAGGCAACTGAGACTTGTCCTCCGCCACCCGGATTGAGGTGAGTAACCGTGCCACCATGAGGACCTAGTAAGTAGTGGGAATTGGGCATGCCAAATTGGGGAGAAAAAGGAAGAAACAAAAGAAAGTGAGCATGTTTTATTGCTCTTTCACCCCGGCTGTTTTGCTACATGTGCAATATAATGTGACAAATGTGGAGTTTTGTGACAATACACTGCTTGCTTGTTATGGGAAAAGCTACACTAAGGTGAAAATACCATACTGAATTACAATACTGAAAATGTAGTTAAGTAATTACCATTACTACTTTTAGTTAGTTACTTCACATTGATAATGACTATCAAAGTTTCTTGACGTTTTAAAATTATATTGATTTCCATAACTTTCTATGCCTGGAATTCACAATTTTAAAATTCCCTGATGTTTCCAGGTATTCCATGACCATGGGGACCCTGAACCAGAGTGGTGGGGGTGTAGTGGGCTAAAGCACATAACTGTCGCTGGTTCGATCCACACGGCACCACCATTGTGTCCTTGAGCAAGGCAATTAACTCCAGGTTGCTCCGGGGGGATTATCCCTTTCGCGTTGGTGACTTAAAATAAAAAGCGTCTGCCAAATGCATAAATGTAAATGTAATCAGTTGTTTAAACAAGAGACACTTACAGTAACTACACCTTTGCAACCCAAATACATCCATGTTGCACTCTTGGCACTCATTTGTTATCACATTTGTGAACCAGCAGCATTAAAGAAAATGTAATTGCTGGTCATGTTGGTGATGAAATGCTTGATATAGAGCAGAGAAAGGATGTTATGTCGAATTTAAGTGAGTGAGCTGAAGCAGTGCATATTACTTACTCCCCAGCTATTCACTTTAAGTTTTCTATCAGATACTGCCAGCTTCTCAATAGTGTTTTTAGAGTTCTGGCTTAATATTAAAGAGCATAACGCTCTCACATCTCGGTCTTTGGATGGCATTCTGTAAAAACACTAAACTGTTTTAAAATTCACAAATTAATCAGATGTGTGGCTGTTTTCTGCTGTTACAGGATATCGTTATATGTCTTGCATAAATTGGACTGGTAAACAAACAAGTTGTTCTCTAGCATGATGTTTTTGCTTAGGAGATTGTTATGTTAGATTTCCGTTCCTCATTTTTTTTTTTTTTTTTTTGTTTGTTTAATAAAACAGGCATGTGGACCAGGATTCTGACGGTCATATCAGCTTCAAGGACTTTGAAAACGTCATCTGTTATGGTTTGGCAAACAGTTGAGGCACATAAAAAGAGAGTTTTGGAACTGCAATACAGACCTTATCATCACTGTGCTGTGAAGAAAACCCAACCTAAGCTAACCCAAAACACCTGTATTCTCAACATAACATACAGTAATGTTTCTTTTTATTATTATTTAAAGCTTTGATAGTCAGGTGTTCACACAGAATTCCAATACATCATTTTTAGCAATTTAGAGGCACCATTTGGCCTCGTCTGTTGAAAGGCAGAGTATCTTCAGATGCTTGACATCAGGGTTTGATGATGAGTTTTGATGTCATATCGATCCAGTTGGTCCGAGGCTACACTGTGTAATGGATAACCGCACATTTCTATTGTGCAGTTGCCTTACAAACTGCATTCAATTTAACCCAACCTCTCATGGTCTTATTAACTGGCTGAGCGAACAATATTGCCTTCCCTAACCTCACTCCCCTGTCCCTCTGATATTTTGTACTCAGTACCTCATAAAATGCATTCTTTGAGTTCTGTCACCCCATTTTACAACACATGTGTTGGATCTTTGAAGGAACAGTTCCCCCGAAAATGAAAATTCTTTCATAATTCACTCCCATACGACTTTCATATGCGGTACACAAAAGTCGATGTTTTAATGAATATTGCAGGCTAAAATGCTCCTCTTTAAAGCTTAAAAAATTAACCAAAAGTGTGATAAAAGTAGTCTATGTGACAGCATATTCCAAATCTTCTAAAGGGAAATGATAAATTTGGGGTTGTATCTCATCAAACCGAAGTATTTTTAGTCAAAACTTGAGCGCTAAACAACTCAAGTTCTCAAGTACTCAACGTTTGTTTACAGCAAGTAAACAATGCTTTTTTAAATGATGAAATAATTAATAACAGTATGTGCCACTGCTTGCTAAAGTCACAATTGTCACCTCTTAAGCAAAATGTGCTTAAAAAATATTTTCCAAAAGACTGCCATTGTCACACAAAATTTATCCTCAAACTAAATTTTTAATCAGTGGCTACATAAAAACCAGTAGAGTTCAAGGAGAGAAAATAAAAATACATTATCAATCTCTATGCTTGGGTCTCTATTAACTGCCATTGTAGTGAAAAGATGGATTAGGATCTTCATTAAAACATTTCCTTTTGTCTTTAACATAAGAAAGCCACATCCATGTTTGGAACAATATGAGTAAATTATGACAGAATAAAACATTTTGGGTGAAGCATTTCTTTAAATATCCCCTCCCTTATTTCCAGTTTTGCAAGAAATAAGCAGGTTGCCTTGAAAATTGATCTGATTCAGTCAGATTCAGATGTCTAAGATTGTGTGACTTCCCTTGTTACATGTGATTATGGAACTGTAAATACTTGTTTGTGTTTTGAGAGATTTGTCGTGCTCACGTCTGAATAAAGATTAATTTGTTTTTTGTAATCAGTCCTGAGTTTTCATCTGTATGACCCGACACAAACTCTACCCACAATCCATTAGTGGGCTCAGCAGGCATCAAGTAAGGAAATGGCCTTGGAGAAAAAAATTATCAAATACAGTTTTAATCAAATATGTGCTTAATCCACTGAAATGTTCATTTTCAGGATTGGCCTGCTGTTCAAATCTAAACAGAGACAATAGTTTAATCGTCACCTTCTTCTTTGAAACTCGATTAAACGAATCCCACAATTTACTTGGTGTACTGTGCTGTGGGAGAGCCAAACCCAGACAAGAAACTGAGGTAGAGATGTCTTGCAATGTGACTTCAATCTAGGCCTTGCCAACAGAGCAAAGAGCCACAGATTAACACATTGTGTGCCTGCTGTAAATGCCAGGGAATAGACCTTGTTCTATTGTGTTCTCAGTAGCTATTTCTCTGCTGATGAGGATAGCTTTCTCTCTCTTCCTCATCTCTCTCTCTCTCTCTCTTATTCTCGCTGCTGTTCTTTTGCATGCCTTAGAGCTGCTATGAACTGATGGCGAGAGAAAGAACAATCAACCATTGTGGACAATACCAAACATATTCAAAAATAATTCTGCCATCATAGTCCTCCAAGGAGGTGATTTAAGGTTAAGATGAAGGTTCAGAGTGAAATCAATTAAACCTTTTTTTTATCACCATTGTGATATACAGGAAGAATATTATCCTGTCCATTTATTTATTTATTATTAAAAACAGTAAACATAAAATTCAGTGCTACAATGATTATATGATGGATGTACTAAAAAAAAAAAAAATGTTTTATTATTATTATTATTAATATTTCTGTAATGACAATTAGATATTTTTTCCCTAGTACAGTAAGCAACTCTCAGTTGGGGCAGGAATTCTAAAGGTCCTTAATTTTCATGAAAATAATTTTACATGACAGAAATGGCATATTCTATTTATAATTGCCGTGAAATATGAATGTAAAATATGGTCATTTGTCTTTGTAGTTTTTTCTATTTTAAACATCTAAACTTTGTTAAAGCTAGATAAATTTGATCAAAAGTAAGATACTAAGAATTGTTTTTCATAGAATATATCTATAAATATGTTTATTTTTCTTTGGCGGTGGTGTGGTGGAGGGGATTGACAATTACAAAAATGTTCCACCATGTTATCACTTTAATACAGTAATTCATCCTATTCAATAAAATTATATAAATATACATTTATGCAAAATATTGCTATTTATTTATGTATTTATGAGTAAAAAATTTATTTATGGGTAAAATATTAATATTATATACATATTATATATAGATACAGTGAGGAAAATAAGTATTTGAACACCCTGCTATTTTGCAAGTTCTCCCACTTGGAAATCATGGAGGGGTCTGAAATTGTCATCGTAGGTGCATGTCCACTGTGAGAGACATAATCTAAAAAAAAAAATCCAGAAATCACAATGTATGATTTTTTAACTATTTATTTGTATGATACAGCTGCAAATAAGTATTTGAACACCTGTCTATCAGCTAGAATTCTGACCCTCAAAGACCTGTTAGTCTGCCTTTAAAATGTCCACCTCCACTCCATTTATTATCCTAAATTAGATGCACCTGTTTGAGGTCGTTAGCTGCATAAAGACACCTGTCCACCCCATACAATCAGTAAGAATCCAACTACTAACATGGCCAAGACCAAAGAGCTGTCCAAAGACACTAGAGACAAAATTGTACACCTCCACAAGGCTGGAAAGGGCTACGGGGAAATTGCCAAGCAGCTTGGTGAAAAAAGGTCCACTGTTGGAGCAATCATTAGAAAATGGAAGAAGCTAAACATGACTGTCAATCTCCCTCAGACTGGGGCTCCATGCAAGATCTCACCTCGTGGGGTCTCAATGATCCTAAGAAAGGTGAGAAATCAGCCCAGAACTACACGGGAGGAGCTGGTCAATGACCTGAAAAGAGCTGGGACCACCGTTTCCAAGGTTACTGTTGGTAATACACTAAGACGTCATGGTTTGAAATCATGCATGGCACGGAAGGTTCCCCTGCTTAAACCAGCACATGTCAAGGCCCGTCTTAAGTTTGCCAATGACCATTTGGATGATCCAGAGGAGTCATGGGAGAAAGTCATGTGGTCAGATGAGACCAAAATAGAACTTTTTGGTCATAATTCCACTAACCGTGTTTGGAGGAAGAAGAATGATGAGTACCATCCCAAGAACACCATCCCTACTGTGAAGCATGGGGGTGGTAGCATCATGCTTTGGGGGTGTTTTTCTGCACATGGGACAGGGCGACTGCACTGTATTAAGGAGAGGATGACCGGGGCCATGTATTGCGAGATTTTGGGGAACAACCTCCTTCCCTCAGTTAGAGCATTGAAGATGGGTCGAGGCTGGGTCTTCCAACATGACAATGACCCGAAGCACACAGCCAGGATAACCAAGGAGTGGCTCTGTAAGAAGCATATCAAGGTTCTGGCGTGGCCTAGCCAGTCTCCAGACCTAAACCCAATAGAGAATCTTTGGAGGGAGCTCAAACTCCGTGTTTCTCAGCGACAGCCCAGAAACCTGACTGATCTAGAGAAGATCTGTGTGGAGGAGTGGGCCAAAATCCCTCCTGCAGTGTGTGCAAACCTGGTGAAAAACTACAGGAAACGTTTGACCTCTGTAATTGCAAACAAAGGCTACTGTACCAAATATTAACATTGATTTTCTCAGGTGTTCAAATACTTATTTGCAGCTGTATCATACAAATAAATAGTTAAAAAAAATCATAGATTGTGATTTCTGGATTTTTTTTTTTTTAGATTATGTCTCTCACAGTGGACATGCACCTACGATGACAATTTCAGACCCCTCCATGATTTCCAATTGGGAGAACTTGCAAAATAGCAGGGTGTTCAAATACTTATTTTCCTCACTGTAGATAGATAGATAGATAGATAGATATTAGTTTTTTAGACTTAAGTCTTTTATTCATTTAAAATATTATATATACTTATATATATATATATATAATAATTGTACTTTTGTCATGTATTTTTTCCAGTATACATTTCTAAACATTGTTAAATTAAGAAAAATTTACTTGAGACATTAAGACTTATATTTAAAGAATATATCTTGAATGTGTGCCAAACCCATCTCTAGTGTTTGCTGCCAAAAATCTCTTCTGACAAACTGAAGATGCTTGAGTTTGTAGTTGGATGAGAGCAGAGGCATTTTTCTTGAAACCGTCACAAACAACTTGTGATGATTTTTTTTATTTTTCTGACCCCAAGACCCAACACGTTTCTGCAATTCTGCAGCAGTGATCCTTGGACAAATAATTTTTGGCCACATGAACCATCCTCCTCACCATTATAGACAGTATAGACACACGTCCTCTTCCAGGCTGATTCTTAACATCTCCAGTTGATTGGAACTTCTTAATTATTGTCCTGATGGTTGAAATGGGCATAGCCACTTCTCATATTGTGAAGCTCAACAACCTTTTGTCGTACATCATAAGTTTATTCTTTGGTCAAACTCGTGATGGATGACTAAAGAAATTTGGTTTGTGTGTTACCTTATATTTATACCCTTGTGAAATAGGAAGTCATGGCTGAAAAATGTAATGTTCCTAGTCACCAAGGTTTACTAAAAATGTTTAACTATGAATGGCAATATACTTCAGCTAGGGGTGCCAATAATTGTGGCAACCTTGTTTTGAAGAAAAACATTTCTTTAATTATGAGATCTTTCCCTTTCAATTATTTTATTTCAATTAAAGGTTCGATTTTTGTGAATATTTTGAATGAAAGATCAAAAGTATAAACAATAAAGACATTATTTTACAGCCTTCTTTGCTCATATTTACCAAGGGTGCCAATATAAGCCACTGTATATTTAAAGAATATTTCTCGAATGAGGTGTTTAACTTTTTTTTTTTCTTTTTTAAAAAAATTGGCTTTAGAAATGTAACTTCACTTCTATCTTCTACCTCTATTAGGCCTCTTAGCCTCAACAAATCTGATGTGCAAATATGAAGTCTCAATACACATACATGCATGTCATAGACTCTTTAGGAGCACCCTATGTTGAGTTATCCTTGATGAGACCTGCTTTTAGCATCTGGGTGTATCTGAATGGAAATGAACAAGTGTGAGAAAGGAGAGCATGTTGGGGGACTAAAAAAAGAAAAAAAAAGAGACCATGGTCAGGATGAAATATCATTAATCAGGACTGACAGATACAAATGAGGGACCTCGCTGCCTGCTCTACCTTCTAGAAGGAAGAGTGTGCTGCCACAGAGTTTTCTATCGGAAGAAGAGGGGAGCGTCTGCGGATTCGGTCTATCAGCGCTGGCTCTGCGGCACAGCTCGTGTGGTGTGAGAGGTATTCGAAGGTGTAGGATGGTCTGAGCAGAGCTGTCATGGGGCGGCTTGTTCATGTTGATACCGCTATTGCTGCATAAATTCATGTCATTGTTAACATGGCACTCACTAAAACAAAGTCTGGGGAGAAAATGTATGGGCCCTGTTTGAATGGAGGACTACACTGATTTAAAACAGAAATAAAGACACTTGAAGTTTGTGGAATTTCATACCTGAAATGAGGCTCCACACCTTTCTATTTAGAAAAATATTTCCCACAATGTAATAAAAAAACATTAGAGTCGTGGCCTAGCAGTGTATTGCTGCATATAGCGTACTGTTCCATATAACATTTTTAAAACAATACTAGGCAATGTATATTTGTGGTATTCATTTTATTCCACAAGGAAGTCTGCTGTGATAAATCACCTCAGACATTCACCTTTTATACCTTCCTTTCTAATCTGAGATTACATCTGTGGTTCTCTTACGTAAATAAACTGAACACTTGATCAAGACTAAGATTAAAAGAGAGAAGAGATAAAAGCCAAACAAGAAATTCAGCATTTTATTTTTGGTTAGTTGCCATCTGTTAATGGGGTTAAACATACAAATATCTGCTCGGAGTTACAGTTTTTGTAAGCACAGACAGTCACTGATGATTGCCAACATTGAAGGCACATTCTAAGGCACTATGAGCATATTGATTTCTTATTGGGGGGGGGGGGGGGGGGGGGGGGGGGTCTATTAAACATGATTTATCCACACGATTCATGTTTAGCCACACAAGAGGACAAACGTAAATGGTTGAAGAATTCTGGGTAAAAAACACAGAACTCTGATGAACTGACTAAACCGACGTGCCATCCCAACACGTTCAAAAATTAAAGACGTGTTCTTCTTTATTTGTGTATTAGCTTAATGAGGTATAAAACTGTTACGTAGATGGAATAAGAGCAATCTACATTTTTTTGTTTTTTTTGTTTTTGTTTTTGTTTTGTGCACCACTCCAAGAAGCCAAAACTTAAAATAGATCAGACAGCTTCAGGGAATGCAACAGATCTTCAAAAACTAGATAAATGCTTTAAGCAAGGTCTATTTAATAAAGATGACATCGGTAGTGGTGTGGAAATATGATGGAGAGGTGTCTAGGTTAAAATACACAATCCATCAGGTGCGAGATGTAGAAATGAATGCATTTGCCTTATGTATGTAGAGAAACGCCACATTAGAAATTTACTGCTGATTAGTCTTTGAAGTAGCATTAATGATGCAATTACTCTTTGAAGTCACTTTAATGGAAAGGCACTTTAACTCATTGTAATATAGTAGGGAATGTTATATCCTGTTATGCAGTTAAAAGACCTCATTTTCATCCAGTGAGTTCTGAATTCAAACATTTAAATCTACTTTCACATGACACCTGACTTTGATTGCATAAAGTGTGAATGGCATTGAATGTAACAAACGTGACCTTCTAATGCCTCACAGGATGCATTCATTTCTAAGTCTTTCTTTCTTTCATTCCTTAGTAGCAGGGTGCTGAGAGTCTCTAAACTCTAATTATATGTGCAAACAGAGTATGACTTGCTGAAACCCATATTACTGTATTACAGGGGCTTGTAAATATCACACTGGCAACCACTGAAGGGCTCTTATCACCCTATTGTGTAAAAGATGTTGTTCTGTTTCAGTAGCTTTGATTCATTATTACACAAACATTAAATAATTATGTTTTAACAAGCCTTTTCTGTTTCCGCTCTAATTAATCAAAGCTCATCAATAAATGTAATATCTGAGTAGAATTCATTTGCATTGCTCGTTTCATGACTCATTGCATGCATTCATTTGCATAGAGTCATGGAAAAATTACTTACACAAGCAGTGTCCCATTTACAAACTTTTAAACGACACATGGAGGGAATATTGGGAATCTAGTGTCAGCCTCAGATGGCACGCCCATGGACCACCCATAGTCCATTCTCTGACCATCCGATGCATATTTTGCACAAAACTAGTACTACTTTCTCAACCTAAAATCTAATACTGGCTGGCTTTACGTAACTTACTGCAGTAAAGGTAAACAGTTTTTTTAGCCATGCACCTGCATGGAAACAATGTTGCTAGGTACCGGGTTGACACAGCGAGCGCTTTAACGAAGGAAATAATTTCTTGATTTGCTAAAGTTTGCCAGGTTAGTGACATCAAATGCAGAGTTTAGTGAATTCAGAGTTTTGTTTTTAGGTTCTTAAAGGAATATTCCGGGCTCCATACAAGTTAAGCTAAATCGACTGCAGTTTTGTGGTAAAATGATGGTATAATATTGATTATCACAAAAAACAATTCCGACTCATCCCACCAATTTTTGGAGGGTTTAAAGGCAGACATGGTAACACTTTACAATAAGGTTCCATTCATCAACATTAGTTAATGCATTAGGTATCATGAACAAACAATGAACAATATATATATATATGTATATTAGGGCTGTCAATAGATTAAAATTTTTAATCAAATTAATTACATGGTGTCCCGATTCATTAATCGCGATTAATCGCATATACAAATATTTGCTGAGAAAGCCCCTTATATAACAATAATATATATATTGTAATAATATATACTCTGCTTGTGTCGTTTGGAAGGATACATCCTCCTGAGGTCACGTCCTTTGAAGGCTGCAGTATAGTGTCCTCCTTTAAACAAGCCTCGTTTAAACGAGACGGCCTTCATAGGACGAACGGAAACGGAACGTAACATGGTTGCTATGACAGCATGGCACTCGTTAACAAGCGTGAGCGCTTTGAGTGAGAACGGAACAAAGTCCCTTTAGAATTGAGGTGCATTTTAGGAGAGTTAAAATGAAGTGAAGAGAAAAGAAAATAGATTTTACAGGTGTACTTTTAGTCTAATACTTTATTTTAATTATATATGAGTATATTTATACATATTATATAATCTGCACACGTCTACTGAGGTTCTTTAACTTGGGAATTAACATTCCTTGCATTTGAACATCATATATACGGGCAAATTGGCGATGTTTTTTTTTAGACATTTCCGTTGAAGCAAGGAATTGTGGGTTGTGAGTGCCCACGAAGGATACAATCAATTCCCATGAAATAAGGCTGCATACAATTTGTCCTACTCGCTTTTCAGAAACGAGACAGCCTCAATGGAGTATGCGGTTGACACATGTGACCTCCGGAGGACGCGGCCTTCCAAACGAGACACAGTCTCCCGCTGAACGCGCTTAGTTGCACTACATGGAACAGTCTGTTTTTTCTCTTCTGTTCAATAATTTGTGCAGACTGCCACGCCATCATTTTTAAAATAATTTTTCCTTGCTTATCTATTACCGTAATATAATAATGATCAATTATTGTAGTAGTATTGCAGGCCCACTGTCGGGGGGGTCAAAGGGTACATATGACCCCTGGCCCAAGGCCCAGGGGGGCCCATGCAAAGGTCTATGGTGGACCCTTAATAGGATCAAGTACAACAATTTACTTACTGACTTATACCACAGAAAATAGTGCATATGTATTTACATGATAAATACATTAATCATCTGATTCTGATCCCCCATCCCCCCCGCTGTTATTGCGTAAATGGTGCAGTCAAATCACCTGGCCAATCAGGTGTTCTGAACACACACACGATGTGCATTGTACATCAAATGTAAAGCGGGGACTGACTAGAGTCAAAATGCCTCACCATCTAATTAAATAATAATTAAAAAAAACACCATAATGTAAACTCACAAGATTCAATGTAGTTTTACATGATTTGCAATGATTAGTTATGGTAAAGTTATGTTTATGCTTTCTGTCACATTCACAAATGCAGCAAACGGATTTAAAACCTCGATCAACTTTATGATGTGCCAACTGTTCTTTTGCCTAAGTACAGCGCAACAGCAGGCCAATGTGTTTGATAATACTAATAATATGTTTCATTTGTAAAACATTGTACTAAATAGGGTTTACAAAATGCATGGCATTTGGTGTTCAGGAAATTGACATTGACAATATGCATGCAAGAAATTGACAGTGAATCTGTTGCAGAAATGGTCAGTATTGGACAAAATGGCAATAAATAAACTGCACATGAATAATATATTTTCAGTAGGTGTTGTAGAATTGAACTAAATCACAAATGCAACAAATTACTGAATGCATGCAAATGCATATTTGAAGTGTTAACCTGGGCAATAATCATTACAAATGATTACAATTCAATGTAATAAATAATAAAATTACAATAACAAAATATTTTTAGTTATAATCATCTGACTACTGTACATGTTTCTTTTTCTTTTTTTTACTTTGTCGAATCAGAGAGTGTCCTGATGTTCAAGATCAAAAGTTAAAGGATTAAAGTTGAAGAAATCCAATCTAAAGTTTAAGAACTGGTTATAACCGAAATATTTATCTGTGTGTTTATCAGAAATAGCCTATTTTATAACCAAATACTGAACTGCTTTTAATGTTATCAATGCACCTAAATACCGTGAAACCGTAATACCGTGGTCATTTTTGTGACGGTTATCATACCATTACACCCCTATTAGGCAGCAAAGAGGGTGACAGGTCCACCTGCACTTGACCCACATGTGCGCAGTTTGATTGACATCAAACACAGCGTTCCCTGCTCTCTTTACAGCCATTGGATACAATCATTTTATTGACATTTTAGATTTGTTTCCAGTGAGATATTGAGTTTATATAGTGACTTTGCTGTTGTAAACACTACAGATTCTACTCTAGAAACAATATTCTTTAAAAAAAAATATATATATATATATTTTTAGCAACTATTTAGTAAAATAAACAAAAATCATTAAGAGTAAGACAACGTTCTTTATTAGAATATTAGTTTCTTGTATCCATGTTGGCAATGAGCACTTACAAGCACTACAAGCAATTTGGAAAATGTTGTCCTCCTGTCCATAAATCCTGATGGCAGCCCTGGTATTGTAGTATAATCTTAGATAAACCTGCCCATAAATTAATCGTATAAATTAAATAAACTGTGATAGATCACTTTACAAGGCAGTCATGTTCATGCAAATAAGCTACAGTGTGGATCTTTAATCATTTAGTCAAATGTCCAGCTAAATGAGACTTCTGGAAATAAATAGCACTCTTGTCTGGAGTTTTTAGTAGGCCTTTTGGTTTTCACAGAAATTCTGTTTACACAGTTAGCAGAAATAGATCTATCCTCCCAGTTAGTTCACCCAGACAGCCAAACAGCACACCACAGTTCCCACATAATGAATGTTCACTGTGTCATGGCTATTTTAATGTTTTTCAAATATGTGGACAAATTATATTTTTGGTGACTGACAAACAATTCCCTAAATAGTCCCTAAAATACATTATTATAAACAAACATTTTGTTTGTGTGCAGAAAACGAATGTAAAAACAACAAAATTTGCTCATCTACATAGTGTTTCTATTAGTTCTCAGTTTACATCAGTGCAGCAAAACAAACCTGCATTTGTTTGGTCCAATTAATCATTACTAGGCAGTACAGATATGCCCTAATGACGATGGGCCACACTGCATGTTAGCAACATCAACATATTGTCAGTTTCCTGCAACAGGTCACGTATGTTAATGCCACAAACAGTCCAGTATGGATGAGACAAACAGTCCAGATGCATCTCTCATCAATTCTCTCTGCTTGTCCCTGTGCGGTCTGCCCACTAGTTTGTGATTCATGGCACATGGGCCTACTAATGACCAACATCACCGTTCAAGCCAAGCTGGAAGATTAACCAGCCCACTACGTATTATTGACATTGATGAAACGGGTACACAGACAAATACACCAACTGTTCAGGAGGAGTGGACAACCAGTCCGTTTGTAGAAGGTCATGTTTATTTATGTCACAGCTACCTACAGCGACAATAACAACCACGTCAACAAGAATCCTGTATTTAAAAAAAATGAAGAAGGGGAAATTATCCAATTAAACCCACACTATGTTTCTCTCAGTTAGTTAGTTAAAATGAAATGACTTTATTTGACTTTGATCAATCAGGCTTTTTGAAGACTGTTCCTTATAAAATGACATTACTTTTTATGATTTTTTTTTTTAATGTTGGTAATCATTTTATAACCTGTTAATTTTGTTCCAAAAATGTTCATGAAACCAAACACAGGGTTTATCACATTTTCAGAATTACACCACATCCTGTTGCCCCCAAAAATGAGGCCTCTCTATTTTAGTAGCACATAAGCATGAGCTTTGATTCTGAAGCAAGGACAGCACTATTTTAAAAACCAGTGTTAAAAAAACAAATATATATATATATATATAATTTTTTTTTTTTTTTTTTTTTTTTTTATTTGGCTCACAAAAGGTGACATTTAGTCTAAATGTGCCCACATGGTGTGCATGCAGGAGAGAGAGATTTAGCCTCTTAAAGGGATGGTTCATCCAAAAAGGAAAATTCTCTTATCATTTACTCACCCTCATGCCATCCCAAATGTGTCTGACTTTCTTCTGCTTAACACAACATTTTTAGAAAAATACCTCAGCTCTGTAGGTCCATACAATGCAAGTGAATGGTGGCTAGGCCTTTGAAGCTCCAAAAAGGAGATAAAGTCATTTTTTGATGGGACCTCTGCACGTTAGTAGCACATAACTAAAAACTCAAGCTCAAACTCCGGAGGTCCTTTGAACAGATCCTCTGTTGGTATCTTTATTTATAGCACCTTGGTTTTGCTATAAACAATTGCTTTTCAAAAGCATGAATAAAGTATTATTTCACATTTTCATTTGTCTTAGTGACTCTTTTCAATTAGACCAAATCATCATGACCAAAATATTACAAATAAACACATTTTTATCAGTGTTTTCTTTAGTTTACATTGGAATAATTAACAGATTTAATATGAACAACAGTACTTTAATTCAATTTAAATTTGGTGTTTTAAAACATAAAACATTTCGGTACAGAATGATTTATGATCATCCAACTTCTTAAATCACTCAATACCTGATGTCTGTTTAAATACATCTGCTCTTAAAGCTTTTGGTATGAACCATTCACAGATTTCTCCCATAAGAATGGATGTACAATCATGCACTTTATGCACTCAGTGCTGAATCATCATGTGACCATCAAGCGTGCCAAACACCCAACACAAGTGAGCCTTAAATGGACATTTAACCTCTTATGTGAACCTTAAAACATGAACAAATGTACATTCTGCCACATGAAACTGGGTAATACAATATTCATTAACATGGTAGTGATCGCTGGAGCATCCCAAAAATACATTTTGACACTTAAAAAAAACATTCCAAATCAAGATAATTTATCATATTCCTGATTCATTCTCTCAAAAGACTTGGTTTATTTTCACAATCCTATCCAATCGTCAAAATCTCATTCCATTTTAAACTTTCTCTACCCATTTTTAGTGTTTTACCTGTGAAAACAGGAGAAAAACAAGAGTATATTATATGTACAATTATATTAATATATAATTAAAATAAAGTATGAGACTAAATTACACCTGTAAATTCTATTTTCTTTTCTCTTTACATAATTTTAACTCTCCTAAAATGTACCTCATACATTCCCTTCTAAAGGGACTTAGTTCCCTTCTCACTCAAAGCGCTCACGCTTGTTAAAGAGTGCCATGCTGTCATAGCAACCATGTTGTGTTCCATTTCTGTTCGTCATACGAAGGCCATCTCGTTTAAATGAGGCTTGTTTAATGGAGGAGTCTCAAACCGAGTGGCAGCCTTCAAAGGACGCGTCCTACCTAGCATGCAGCCTTCCAAATGAGACACAGCCAGGGGTGTAGATTCCAGGGGGGATGGGGGTAGCCCCAAAATAATCAAAACAAGCAAGTATCCCCCCCAACCCAATGTTCAAGCCAAATCTACACCATTTGACACAGCTAGTATGTATTCTTAACATCTCAAATCAGCAATGTATGGAGAAAATAATGACAATTAAGTCCATTAACTGAGATAGTCACTCATTAAAGGAATACAAAATAACACAATTATGTACATTCTTTATACAAAAATATGCCTTTGATGTGAAACAAAGAAAGTTTCTACCGCTTTCCATCTTTGTCATATTTCAAAATTAAAACAACAAGTGTTTTTTTATGGTATGTGGGGTTAATAGGGCCACTCCCTTAGCAGTTCTTTGAATTAAGTACCTTTCCGAAATCTAATCTAAAGAAACTGTTCATGCATTCAACCGAATGTAGTGGCAGAGTTCATTAAAGTGAGAGGGGCAGTTAATCATATGCACTAGAAAGAAACCCCCACCATAATAAACGAACATGAATGTTCATAGAGGGCAATCAGGCAGTCACCACATTGATTCTAGACATTTAGATTGGCAGAGTTTCCGACGTCAGCTCACTAATGTACCTATATGCGTATAAGCTTCACATTGCAAAGTTTCATGCAACACATCAACACATTGATCACTTCAAAGAAATATGAATGACTGCAAATGCGGACGACCACTTTCTGGGCCAACAACCAGCAATCAGATTAGCCACTTCATATTACAAACCTGAGAAACAAGCCCTCGTGTTCAGTGATCTAAGAGGCAATTACCTGGAGCTGGATTCTTACCTCAAAGCGGTTTTAAGCATGAGAAGGACCTGAGCAGCACTCCAAGTCCTTTGCAAACAGTTCTCTGCAGTTCTTATATGCCATGGCGAGCAGGCGGAATGACACTGCTGAGAAAACAAAAAGATGAAGGGGAGCACGAGGAGGAAAAGTGGTACATAAAGTAGATCAATAAAGAGAGATAAATGCTTTTGTTATGACTCAAGCTGACCCTTGGGAGTTCTGGATATAGAGAACATGGTGGAGTATTGTGCCTGTAATCCCCTTCTTCAAAAAGGGCTCTGGTTGGAGAGTGGCATCACACTGGACTGACGCTTTTGGCCCACTTTCGAAGAAACTAACTCTTTGCCTTTGCCTTAGGCTTGAATGAATCAGAAATTTGAGGGAGTGGGGTACTAGAGAATGTAGAGTCCAGTTAAAGCTGTGCTGACTAATGCGATGTGAGTGGATACAGAAAAAACGTATCTTGCAGCAAATCAGATAAGAATGCCTCAGAGTAAGGAAGAAAATATACAAGTTTTCCTATATACTGGGTTTAGCTGAGGTTTATTTGTACAGTTTTGGCATCTGAGGTATTTTTTTAAAAAGGCAGTTGGAATCTATTCATGCAGATGTAGGCCTACTGACCAGTGACGGAGTGGCTAGGGGGTGGCCGTGACAACCATGGACAAAAGCCTGGCCACCCCATCCGTAATTGCCATTTTGGTAATTTTTTGTCTTGGGTACAATTTCATTTTTTAGAGGTGGTACCGTCTCTGTACAACCGCAACAAACCAGGAGACTTAACATGTGCTCACACCAAGGTCGCCACACCTCTCCATCCTGGGTGTCATTGTACATTTTGTGACTTACCATCAGACTGGGTGTGTATGATGTGCCACATCAGTTGCTTTTTCACTATTGTGAATATAAATATAAATGGTGGCATAATTTGCACTATACAGGAACATTGCTACGAAAAAAAAACACCTGGGTTTAGGTTACATTCACTGGTTCAAGAATTTAATTGTGGATAAGAAATAAATGCCTAATACAGATGCACATTCTTACACAATTCAACACAATGCAAGAAGAATGAAAATCTTTTCCAAATATTCTTTATATATGTGTGACTACAGGGTTTGTTTAAACAAATATGTAATGCTGTTACGTTAATTATTGAGCCAACATAAATAAAGTAAAATATTATGTCTGACTTTATGCAAAGTAGACTGCTGATTATCCGTAATAGATTTGCATATCATCACAGGAACATTTACTGAACCAATAATAATTTAAATATATATGAAATCTGTCATCTAGATAGGTAGATAAGTCGGATCTTTAAACCAAGCAGACTCACAGAATTAAAAAACTTATTGGCATGGAACTCGTTAAGGACACATAATGATTGTGAGTAGAGGCCAAGTACTGTTCTATGTATCCTGTGCGTATAGCAAGTATAACCTTACTTGACCATGCATTTCATTCTGAAAATACCAAAGTTAGTACAGTTCATAATAAATAATACGGATCTTTCTAATATGGAATAATATGGGATCTTTCAAACTGTAAACAAAGTATTTGAATCAGAGTGCACATTTTATTAACTTATTTCATTTTATTTTATTCAGGTGGTGGCCAATATAAAGTTACCTGGGAATGCTCAATTTTTGTGGAAACCTCGACGGTCTTGACACGACTAACTTTTCTAAGACGTTTCAGCAACAATATCAAATTATGTCATGGTGATGCTATTATGCAGGGCGAGAGGCAAACATATAAAGTTTTGTGTGCTTCTCATTAATGTTTTATCGAGGGACATGCGACAACGAAGTGTGTCAAAAGAATCCCCGCGTGGTGTGCGTGCAGGCGAGTTCAATTAGATTTTCAATTTTGGGCTGCTATTTATTAAATGACATGAGACTTTCATCGTATTTCATATTCTACTTGTGAGTTATGTATAATGTATGCACTGTCAACCTTCGACGGTTTAATGCGGATACTCTTGTGAGATTTAAAACAGGCAAACACCTGTTAGTTATTTTTTATCTGTCACATTTAAATGACTCAAAGCTTTGACTACTGCCAGTTGAAGTCATGCAGTGCAGATGAAGACAAATATCTTCTATCTGCCTGTCTTAGATGGGTCTCTGTATGGTAAGTTCGATATATTTTTGTCATCACTTTGGTATTTTGAGGTACACCATAGTAACCACAGGTGTCAACTAATCATCATGGTTGGATATGGTTCATTTCATGACACACCAAGAAAGGAACCAGCACTACCATAGTAATACACATCTTTACATTTTCTGAAGCAAATGTGAGTGGTGCTTTCCAGTGCAAGAGTGGCTTCCATGAAAAAGGGCGCCATGACTGGTTGCCAGTGTGTTGCTTAGGTGTTCTGGGTGGTTGCTTGTCCATTGCTAGGTGCCTGCTATTGTGTTCTGGGGGGTTGCTAGGTGGGTACACACAGGCCAGAAGTCAAAAGAGCCCACCCCCAAGTCTAAAGAGCCCACCCCAATTCAAAAGAGCCCACCCCCAAGTCATAAGAGCTCACCCCTAAGTCTAAAGAGCCCACCCCAATTTAAAAGAGCCCACCCCCAAGCCTAAAGAGCCCACCCCAATTCAAAAGAGCCCACCCCCAAGTCAAAAGAGCTCACTTCCAAGTCTAAAGAGCCCACTCCCAAGTCAAAAGAGCCCTCCCCCAAGTCAAAAGAGCTCACTTCCAAGTCTAAAGAGCCCACTCCCAAGTCAAAAGAGCCCACCCCCAAGTCAAAAGAGCTCACTTCCAAGTCTAAAGAGCCCACTCCCAAGTCAAAAGAGCCCTCCCCCAAGTCAAAAGAGCTCACTTCCAAGTCTAAAGAGCCCACCCCCAAGTCAAAAGAGCTCACTTCCAAGTCTAAAGAGCCCACCCCAATTCAAAAGAGCCCACCCCCAAGTCAAAAGAGCCCACCCCCATGTCTAAAGAGCCCACCCCCATGTCTAAAGAGCCCACCTCATACAATGTCTTTAAATGGACCTATATAATTCACAACAGTTCCAGTTATTTTTCGCTTCACTTGAGTGTAAGCCTTGCATCTCGTTTCTTCCTTGACAGGTACCCACAGTTTGAAAACTCCTGTACTAATGCACACCTTATTCATAAACAGAGAGCTAGCAACACTTCCAACAAATACAGCTCGGCCTACATGACAACAAGGTTGCACAGCCAGTTATGTCCCTAGTTAGTGGTGTAAAGACCCAAATGCTCCACTTTGCAGTTGTCCACCCCATCAATTGATGCTACTTTCATTACGACTTATTCTCAAAATATTACGACTTTAATTTCCCGTTAATACAATTTTATTGTCTGAATTGTAATTTTTTTCTCAAAACATTTTGACTTTTTGACACCCCCCCACTGCTTTTATTATCTACCAGGTGAAAATCCTAAATTTGACCACATAGAAAACTAATAGCACACCTCTAATAGATGGCTGAGAATGAATTCACTGCATATTCACCAAAAAATAGATTCTACAGTTTTTCTAGTAAAGTCATGGTGAAGTTTTGTAGATTAAATGTTGTAGTCATATTTTAACCATTTCGAAGCGGCTGTGGCTCAGGTGGTAGAGTTGGTCGGCTGCCAATCGCAGGGTTGGCGGTTCGATACCCGGCCCACACGACTCCACATGCCAAAGTGTCCTTGGGCAAGACACTGAACCCCAAGTTGCTCCCAATGGCAGGCTAGCGCCTTGCATGGCAGCTCTGCCGCCATTGGTGTATGGGTGCAAATGTGTGTGTGAAAGGGTGATTGGGACACAGTGTAAAGCGCTTTGGTAACCTCTAAGGTTAACAAAAGCGCTATATAAGTGCAGACCATTTACCATTTCCTCCTGTGTGTCTAATGTGTCAGAGTGTGCCATCTCGTTTACATCTGATAGTCATACTGTCAATAAAACAAACGGCTAGTCAAGATTCCATTCAGTTACAACCCATAAAATCTCAGCCATGCCTCACAAATTCTAATGAACTGCAATAATTCAAACCTACCATGTCCTTGATTCACATGCCTATGGCAGGCTGTTGGTGCTGCAACACAATAGGTAGGTTGTTAGGATTGAGTGGACAAAAGGTCCAATATTTTTCAGCGCAAATGACCCACTTGGGCTTTAGGCCATTAGCCGGGTGTGGATCTCAACAAATTATGCCATCTGCACTGTGTCTCTTCAGCACAAGCAGACATGAAAAAAAAAAAAGACATCATGTGCTATATAGAAAGGTTTTGACTCCCCACTGCGACCCAGAAACTGGTTTAATGTCCTAAGCGTTGCAATCGTAATACTGTTTCAAAGCCACACTATTAAAGCATGCATTCCAGAATAGGGACAATTCAATTTTGAAGGCTTTCAAAGGGATAGAGCACCCAAAAAAAAAACAGTTACTCGCCCTCATGTTGTTCCAAGCCTGTATTTTTTCAGTGGAACACTAAAGGAGATTTTCATCTACCTGGAAAAATATGCAATGCAAGTAAATGGTGTTTGAGCATTTGTCTGAATATCTCCTTTTATGTTCCACAGAAG
Organism: Moxostoma hubbsi; assembly: GCA_032164185.1. Classification (NCBI taxonomy): domain Eukaryota; kingdom Metazoa; phylum Chordata; class Actinopteri; order Cypriniformes; family Catostomidae; genus Moxostoma; species Moxostoma hubbsi. The sequence continues at coordinate 8,246,400 of JAVLUX010000023.1, forward strand.
CAATAAAGTCATAAGGGTTTGGAAAAACACAAAGGTGAGTAAATGATGACAGAAGTTTCATTTTTGGGTGAGCTATCCCTTTAACATGACCTCTCCTGTGCTTTCATTCCAGCAGTACATTCATCACAGTTAGCTCCATCTACAAGTGCTTTTCCATCAGAGAGAGAGAAAGACAGAAAGAGAGAGATAGACGGATGGATGGTGGGATGGCGACATTAGTTTCCTGTTCATGCTGCGTTTGTTGTGTGAAAAGTGCCTTCTTTTATTGAAAAAGAATTGCACTCCGTTTTTATTGTTTGCATATCACATTAAAGCTGCGTTTCATTCTGCGGGAGAATCGTTGCGGAAGCGCCAGCCATTACTGTGATTGATTTTTCGGTCGACAGACGCGTGGCTGTGCTAGATCCATCACCCGTTTCTCGTGCTCTTTGCTCACACTCTCGCAGAGAGTGAAAAACAATCACTGCCGCCTCTCGCCAGCAGCGAAGCAGCACTGCCTCATTCTGTTTTGGGTGTCTATTAGCTACCCGGACTTCAATAGATTATAGTAATGGTTATTGTCCCTTGTGTCACATTATAGATATGAGTTGATGCTACTTTCCTGGGAAAGAACATTTCATAGCGTGAGACTAGTAACCCATCCCTAAATCGCACTGGGAGGATTCTAAGTTAAAAGATTTCGCCACTTATTTCAATTATGGGGGGCCAACACTTATACACATTCTGTTGAGTTATTTTCTACCACAGAGTGCTGATAAAACAATGCAGTAGTTAAAGATGTGCATGGAACCTCTGCTGTGTAAACAATGTTTATTGAGTATTGTTGGCAGGTATCACTTGACTGATTTAAATAGTGTGGTTCCTATTGAATTCTATTACGCCCTCTGGATCATATTTCGAAAAACATACTTAGTGTTCTCATGAGCACTGTTCCAGTTCTCGTTCCCTTTGTGTATAGGTCATTTGCACTCTGGTCAGATAATAGTGCATTAATTATGCTGGGAAAATGCAGCATTTATCAAGAATGTCTTCTTTTTTTTACCCTTGTGGACACTGTTAGGTACAGTTGTATGCACCTGATGTTGGTTTTAATTAGAATGACTGCAACAGGGTTGATCGAACAGTGGACAGTGTGAAAGAGCCCCTGAAATATTTCAGATGAGAGGTAGGTTTCAAAGTTTCAAACTTTATAAGAAAGCTAGGAGGTGTTACTGGGTTAATCTCCAAAAATATATAATGTCACATTTCAATTCAAAATCAAATAAAAAATTACATAAATGATGTTTTGCATAAACATTATGAAGCTTCTATGTTGGACGATTAAGCTGTTGCATTATAAGATTATTTTGATGTCAATTAAACACCCCAAATTAAGCAGAGACAATTGGCTCAACCAATGTCTGTCTGACGAGTGACAACCGCATTGGGTTTTGAGGGTGAGCATTATTGAGGAAACCTGTTTGAAAACAGTAATTTGCCTCTTTCATTCTGCTTGTTGAAGCTGTTCTTTATCAGTTAATTTAAAGGCAGTGCAACTTTGAATTTGGTTTGAAATATGAACAGACATCATGTTCTTGACAGGTTGGGGAGATTCAAGCATTCAAAGATCATGATAATATTCAAGCATTATATAAGTGTCAAACAAACAAGTCATTGCAAACAGTTTGTCACCACATCAAGTTTTCAATTGCAGTTGGATGGTTCTTTTCAACCTAATCATGCTTCGCTTTATTATATGAAACCACCCAGAAATCTCTCTTTTTTTTCTAAAGCCACAACATGAGCAGGCTTATGCATAGTGCAGGAATATGATCTTATTGTACTCCCAGTAAGTGCTATAAAACTGCCGGAAATATTTAAAAAATGCATATTTCTTGCAAGCACTCTCGCACAGGAATCATGCTACATTAATTCATTTAAGTGCCTCAGGCAAAATATTATATGATAAAGACATTCATCTAAGTTTTATATTTTTTCAATTGCATCCCAAGATGTGACAGAGGAAGGTGGAATAATTACCTCAGAGGAACATTAAATGTGTTATTCTTATGACTGCTGTATGTAAATGATTTTGATGAGGACAGAGATGTAGAATGGTTTGGTAGAGGAGAAGGACATGTGTAATGAATTTTCATATCCATGGTGTTATTGACCTTTGATTAAACTGTTCAAATGATGAAATGCAGATGTGAAGACAAACAGTCTCTTGTTTTGAGTAAGAGACTTGGGGGTGACCTTTTTTTACTTGAACCAGACAGCAACCACCCTGAACACCCTATCAACTTGCGCTGGGTGATAAAACAATCTTGATATTTATCGCGATAAAATAAATTCACAATATCGACGATAAGCTTTTGAGTAATTTTCAATATTTAACCTATGCTCTACATCTAGACAATAAGGATCACGCGTTGCCTCTTTTCTCCGCATGTGAGAAGACATGAGGTGCCGCATGAGTTAACATGGTTCCAAGTGCCTTTAAGCGTTTTTTTCTCCTTTGTTTAGCTTTATTAATCAGCATGTTACAAGCCTTTATTAATAAATAAAAAGATTTATGTTCTAATTTTGTGAAAATTAATTAGATGTCATCATCTCTGGCATGGTTGACAAGGACAGACAATAAAATTACTAGTTGGTATAGCCTAGTCTTTCACTTTAATTAAAAAAATTATCTCAGGGGATACACCTGAACCCCCTTACAGTATCGTTCCTCAGTCACAAGAGCTTCTATGCCCCCATAATTAGGTATCTAAATGTACAGACATATCAAAATATACAATTTGAATGTAAAACATATTCAAACATATACTGGACTGCTGTCATTATGCTGCAGAATGAACAGACGTTCTTTTAACATTCATTTCCAACTGCACTTGATTGATAAACTCTATAAAATATTTGTATAATTTGGTAGAAAATCCCACAGACCTCACTGCTTTGGCTGTCTCTGGGCCCCCAGTGCAGTTTTGTAGAATTTTTTTTGACTGTTTAGGATTTAAAGTTTTTCTCCTTTTCTTTTGCCAACTTGGAAAAAAAAAAAAAAAAGTGCAATGTGCAAATGAATGTGTACAATATGAAAAAGAATATTGTGATAGTATTTTTGGCCATATCGCCCAGCCCTACTATCAACCACATTGCAATGCCTTGGCAACCACCCAGAAAACCCTAGTGGAACTTGTGGAAGAGAGCCACTCACATTTTCTTGGTAAAAATCTTGTTATAGCTACTATGTGGACCATTTGTGCAACCTTCTCATGAATATACTGCTTTATGCTATGGCATGCTGCTAAATTTAAACTTTTAATGGCACTTGAACTAGTACTGGGAAATACAGATGAGTTTCATTGTACAGCGGCTGGAAATGCTGGATCTTTTTGCCAGACGTTCAAGGGCCAGAGCATTTGGCAGCTCAGTCGGTTTCTCTGAAATATTATTGAACATGATTAACTGCATGATCTGAAAATATACACTTTTTTAAAGCTCTCACACTCTCATGTCTAGCTTCATTGACATAGCATTAAAGTCTATAACTTGCAGACCGTCTCAGTCAACAGGCAGATTTTTCTTGTTACTTGGTTTTTGTTATTTAAATATGTGCTCCCAACAGTTTACATTGTGAGCACATTAGTCGACTGTTATTTAGATAACAACCAAGTTCGGTTAAAGGAGCCACCTGCAGTGGCGGATTTAGGCATCTTGCGAGGGGACGGCACGAGGCACACCCGGTCAACATCTTTGGGGGTGTTCTCACTTAGAATCATCCTCCCCGGTAAACATCTTTGGGGGTGTTCTCACTTAGAATCATCCTCCCCGGTCAACATCTTTGGGGGTGTTCTCACTTAGAATCATCCTCCCCGGTAAACATCTTTGGGGGTGTTCTCACTTAGAATCATCCTCCCCGGTCAACAGCTTTGGGGGCGTTCTCATTTAGAATCACAATTTGCCTTGCATCTCCTGTTGTGTTCCACAGAGCGTACAGGCTAGGAACGACAGGGTGAGTAAATAATGACAGAATTTTCTCATTTGGGTGAATTATTCCTTTAAGACATTGATCCTCATTTTTCATGGAAGCATCTAGCAGGGTTTACAGAATTTCTCTTTCCCCCTTGGTCTGTTATTCTGTTTTTTCAAAAAAGAAACGTGAAAGAGTCGTAGCACCGTTACAAAGCTCCCCGTTGAGGAGGTGGACTCAGCCCCGAGGCTGATCGTATCGCCGGCGGCCTGATTCGTGCAGCTCTTGAAAGTTATAAGCAGCCCAAATTTCCCCCTGTTTTGCAGTCTGCCGCTCCATGTGTTGCTTATATTTATAGCCTTGGCTGGAGTGTTTGTGCACATAATGGTTTTAGCACTGCTGCCACTATTTCCAATAACACTTAAGAGTGATAGCAAAAGATTTAGGACTTTTTAATTCTTGTTAGAGTTCAATATTGGTACAATATTAAAGTACAGTACTAAAATCATATTTTTCTTTAGGTTATGATTGTTTTAATTGTCTTTTTCTGTATATTTTTCAAGACTAAATATAGTAGAAACAAATGGCTGGACAAGAAACCACACAAAAGCTTGTGGATTTCCTCCCAGACTTCAGGTGACAAATCTGTCATAGTATTAGCAGATGTCCCCTCTGTAATAACTATTCTGCTTTACATGTTCATGCTATGTGAAAGAATCTTTATGGTTGTGTTTTGTGTGTGTGACGCTGGTGATGTCAGGCTGGGTTTGTCAGATGACACACTTTGGTAACTTTTTAATTACACAACAAGTTCACAAAAAGTGATTAATTACACCCTAATGTCGTTCCAAACCAATAGATCTTTCCTCATGGTGCACCAAAGGAAAAGGCACTCAAATGTCATGGCATTTCTGCATATTCAATCCTTGTGCGATCGATTACAAAAAAAATGTGAGAACCCCTAATGTTTGACATTGCTGACATCAAACCCGACCTGACACATCTTGGTGCGCCATATTTGTACGTGTCCAAATGTGAATGAGATTTCAGATTAATGGTAAATGGCAAGATTTTCAATGAATAATAACTTATATTTATTCCTTATTACTTGGACTGTACCACACAAGTTATACGCAAAATGCGAAACATCTCTTGGTGATGTCATCTTATAATTTAATTGTAACATTTGGACGAAAGATTACGAAGACAAAAATCTATGTACTTTGAAATAACGCTCACTAACACATCGTACATAATAACTGTTCAGCGTACTTTTTTTTTATACATTAAATGGGGTCAATTTTGATTTCACGTTCACTTTTCCAATGTAACTGCATTTTATATAATGCAATTAGAGAACAATGTGAATTAATCATATCAAATGATATCTTAGTATTGCAGTGCAGACATTTTCTTGTAATGCTGCATTAACAGACATTGCAAGTAAACAAATACTACCCCATATACTTTATGACTTGTCCGTTATTATTTTTAGAGCAATTCCTAAGTTATTGCTTGCATTTTTCCCAGGAAATGTATATAAAACAACAGCCCTCCATATCCGTCCATCTACAGTTGTGGCACAACACAACACTGCACTCAATCTGACATAGTGCAGGAGTTATTATCAGCAGTCTGTAGTGTAGCCCAGGGTTACACACGAAACAATGACATTCTTTCAGTTAACCCAGGATACACTAGGACCCAGTAAGGCGCTTCCCTCCTCATCAGGCTCCCTTAGCTCCAGAGCTCAGTGAGCGGTCTCAGAACAGAGTGCGAGAGAGAGAGAGAGAGAGAGAGAGGGAGAGAGGGAGAGAAAAAAGCAAAGTGAATGTTAGAGCCCAATGTGGTCACTTCTGAAACACTGAATCAGAGAGAAATGTTGGGATTAACCAGTCGGATTTAAAAATCTGGAGCTCATGCGGAGGCAGCCAATCGGGAGACGATCTGGATTAAAAGGTTTGTGTGTGATTATTAATTCTGGCTATAATCAATGGGGGGCTTTCTGTTTTGCTAGAAGTCAACCGGCGTGCAAGAGCATTCCGGGGGAATAGACGCTTCTAGGGAGCTCCAGGCTGGTAAGTCTAGTTATGTGTGGGACATGTGCTACTTACACCGGATGAAATATTGTGACAGCACAGACAGGAAAGAGGGCACGTTCTTGTCACTGAGGAACGAGAGCCACTGTACTAGAAAAGGTCTAAACCATCCTAACGTGTGAAGACTACTTGCTGAGTGTGCCTCTGGGATGTTTCTATTTACCTTCCCTTTCTCTCGCTAACCTTTTCTCCTTTTAGAGCAGTTGGTGTTTTCCTTAGTGCAGATGAATTTACATCTCAGCCTTAGGGGGTAGGGCACTGTTCTGGTCGTTATTGTTTTTATTTGATGTACTCTAGTTCAGCACCCACAGTTCAGCGTGAGGAACTTTGCTCCGAGACTTGTAAACAAATGCAGTGTTAAATAAAGAAGCCACAGAGTTAAATAAAGAAGCCTCAGAGTTCTGCTCGCTGGGTGGAAAACAAGGCAACAGTGGGAGAGCGGACGAGAGAACGAACGGGATAAGTGAGCCACATCGCTGCAAACGATCTCAACCGCGTAAGCCAAGGAGACAGGGAGACTACTGGGAAAGTATGCAGCACTGTGCTTAGATATGCGCGCGCAGTGGATACTTCGCATAAACACTAGTATAAAAGCAAATTGTCAAAAAATTTTTGGAGGCTTATTCTGTTGGTCTGTGTCTAGTTGCACCCCCCCCCCGTTTTTGCTCTCTGAGCTAGGAATGTCAAGCTTTCTCATTGTAATCTGATAGTGCTAAATTGCAACTCTTTTCTATGCACGCTTAGACACAACAGCTGAAAGTGAGTCCTGCCCTAAATGCATGCTCTGTTTTCTATCCAGTTGGCTTCTTGAATTGCAACTGTTAATCTGCATTCTCTCTGCTCATTTGCATTCATGAGCATTAAGTTGTCCTTTGAACTGAAGTGCATGAATGTGTCAGCACATGGCACAGTCTGAGGATTTAATGTCATTAAAACTGGACTCTTGTAACTCAGGTGTTTTGCTGAGCTTGGAGCTTTTAGCGGTTGTTTGTCTGGGAATCTACCACTGTGCTATAGCAAGTTTCTTCTTAGAATCTGACATGCTGAGCTTGTGCTTTCCAGAAGAGTTTCCATTTTCGTCCAAACCCCCCCAACAAAATACCCTCATGGCAGTGTCCCTTTGGGAAAAATTGCTGGTGGACTGCTGGAAAAATGAGTGCTTCATTTGGTAGGATTTAAGACTTTTTTTCTTTTTTGTTGTTTTATGTGAAATGGAGTGTCATGCCATGTTGCAAGTTCGCATTTCTCTACCCCCTCTACTGCAAGTTTCCCCCTGACCTTCTGTTTCCATGTCCCCCTCATGTGGTCGCTCTTCGGGATCACCTCCTTTGAAAACACGACACACGATTGGCTGATCCTGCAGATGCACAGGAAGTTCAGGGTTTCTAATAACCACCCAGAGACACAGTTACCATAGAGACAAAGATAAGCCCCCTTACTAAAAAAAATAAAAAAAGGCTGCATGTCATCACAGCAGCCTGCAGAAAGCGTCTGCTCTCTTTCTCTCCCTCCCTCTCTCTCTCTCTCTCTCTCTCTTCTGCCAGTTCTCCTATTAGCAGCTGCTCAAACAGTACAGCCCCTGCCTTATGAAGGTTGCCTCACGTTTTCTTCTTGCTCACTGCTCTTCAAATGCGCTCTTAACTTAACGTGAGTTTTGCTTTTTACAAACTTTCCATTGCATGTCAATGCAATTCTGAAATAGTGCTCATGTGCTCGTATAAACTTCCTGAGTGCTGGAGGCTTTTAACAAATCTAAACCATTGACCCGTGCCTAGAGGGCATGTGTGGGTGTTTTTGTGTGCATGTGTCCCCCCTTGCCATGCTTGGATGATGCATAGCATTGTCCATTTGTCTGGCCAAAACTGCGTCCATGCTGGCAGGAGCTATTTCTGCCATCTGATGTAATGGCAGGCTGTGTGTAATGCTGATACCACCGGCTGCACGTTAATTGATTTCAGGAGTATTGTGGAGGCTATTAAAAAGCTGCCTCTCAGACCAAGAGCATTTGAAGGTCTTTGACTCAGTCTCTCTGACTCATAAGGCAGACCAAGAGTTTGGTTCTCTTTCTTGTCATTTTCGATTATCTCTGTTCTCTGCTCAAAAAAACATCTTATACCAGCCTAAGATTGTTTGCTGTTCTTAATAGGAATGTTCTGGGTTCAATTCAAGTTGAGCTCAAACGACTGCATTTGTGGCATAACACTGATTACCACGCAAAATAGTTATATTTTTTATTTAAAAAAAAAAACTGTACAGTTACAGTGAGGCACTCACAAGGGATGTGAATGGGGGCCAGTCTATAAATATTAAAAAACACACTGTATAAAAAGTATACATTACACAGATTAACATGATTTTAGTGGGATTCGATTGCTTACTAACCCATATCTGCTTAAAGTTATATCCAATGATACAACTTTGTTGTCATTATGACGAAATTCTGGTAAATCCCTGAATTTATCACTCAGAAATCATGTTTACAAGTTTATTGTATACGTCTTGTGGCTATACTTTTGAAATAGTGTGTATTTTAACATTTATGGATTGGCCCCATTAACTTTGATACTAATTGCTTAAAATAGTTTCGATTTTAGCTACTTCTTTTTTATAAACTAGAGATGAGTTGAAAGAATTTTTCGAGAACATGACTTTTAAAGGGATAGTTCACCCAAAAGTACAAATTCTGTCATCCTATACTCACCCTCATGTTGATCGAAACCCATATGACTTACTTTCTTCTGTGGAACACAAAAAGTGATTTTAGTGATAGTTTAAATAGTTTAGATTGTTAGTTTAAATATTAGTGACTGACAGCCTCAGTGGCTATTCAGTTTTATTCTATTTTAAAAAGAGCAGCTTTAATATTCTTCAATATGTCTTAAAGTCATACAGGTTTGAAATGGAATAAGCGTGTGCAAATGATGACTTAGTTTTCATTTATGGTTGAACTGATCCTGGTCTAAGCTGGTTCTCAACTGGTTTAGCTGGTCTGCAAGCATGGTGCCTAAACCCTCTCTAAAACCAGCCAATTGACCAGCTTGACCACACTCAGAGACCAGTTAAGACCATCTTACAGGCTTAAGCTGTTTCTGCAACGTGCCAAAGGGAGGCAGAGCCAGTGGTGAAAGGGCTTCCTGTTGACGGGAGTGTTGTGTTATCTGTAGAAAGGGCCTGTTGGCAGGAAATGTGTCAGCCACTTGTTTTCTTTAAAGTTAGAGTATGTGTTGTGGATTAGATGTTTCATCTTCGGCAGGAGGTTTTGGGGAGGGAATGGAAATCGCTTTTCTCTGAACTTTATGAAATTCGATACATGTTGCCTAGACATTTTCTCCACAGTTGGTGCATACTGCTGTTGTCATCACGGCATATGAACAAAGCCAAAATCGTGCCTCTTGAAAGATATAATATCCTTGAGCGAAACTGTATGCCCTGCCATACAACAGACACCCCTTTTGAATTAATTCATATTTAAATGTCATATAAATTCCTGGCCAAAAAGTGACTTATATTTCCGATATGGTTGTCAGTGCAGTCTGAGCTGCTCTCAAAGGAGGGTTTAAGCGTGTCCTTTTATAGTCACAGCACAGGGAGTCCTCCTTCAAAACTTCGAATACCCCTTTAAACCCCTCATCTCTCATTTAGCACATTTGCATTTCGAGTGATTAAGCATCAGAAGTTTCCCAGTGTGGCCCAAGGGCATGCAGAGAGCCTGTATTATTTAAGCACACGGGGCTGCGGGAAAAGAATGGGTTGCTGTCTGTCCGTCACAGTTGAGAGGTGAAGTTGGCTGCCGAGGAGGTCAAGGCGCTTTTTATTTTGAGGCGGTGGAGTGTTGGGCTTCTCTGTGGTGCATCTCATCTTTTTTGTCTGTGTGAGATCTTGTAACCACAGCCCGTGGCTTGTCAGTGGACCGAGTTTGCACCACCCCTCATGAACATTAAACAGCACAGCAAATCAGAGGCAAGTGCTCGGCGAGGCAGAGAAATATGTAAAAACATCATAGGAGTAGACAGGCAAAAAAACACCTGAAAGAAGGGGAAATATGCATGATGGCTAGGATTCACATTTTCACTCAATGCTCTACTTCATGAGAGCAAAGTGAATAAAGAAATGGGTTGATTCGGTTATTCCTATTAAATGTTCAGTTGCGATACAGCTGAATTCTCCAGGGCCATTCCCTTGTGATGTGTTACATGGCAAACAATGCGAGTCTGTGATAAAGGTCTCCAGTCAAAATTCATCTCCTCATCGGGTGTTCTGTCGCGTGTGACTGAAGGCATCACGTCCTCAATCAAAATGAGGACATACATCTTCAGCCCTCCATGCTATTTCCTCTATCGCTCTCATCCCCTGGTGACCTTCAAGCTTCTTTATTTTAGCTCTATCCTAGTGATTAACTGTCTGGAATGCATGTGATGATTGTGGCAGCCTAATGAATGATAGACTTGGCTGTACCTCTGTGAAGCACATTTACGGCTTTGTGGTGGGTTGCCGAGCTCAGACTGAAGGAGGAAGTGCTGCACAGACAAGTTGCGAATACCATACCACTAGTTTCATTTAAATTAACTTTATCCACTTTAATTAAAGGTTCTGTTTTCAAATGACATTAGCATGCAATCACCATGATCCTATTAAGCAGATTGGATCAGAATCTAATCAGAACACAGCATGTTTACATGTGTCCAAATCAAGTAGCTTCTGTGTCCAGACAACTGATCGGATCTCTTTTCCCCGCACAGTAGTTTTCGATTACATCATGAGATGATGCCACCATGCCGACTGGAAACTCGTAAACAAAGCAATACACGCTTCTCTGGACCCAAGGAGATAAAAATCTAAATAAAAGACATTTGAAACGGTGCGACAAAAAAAATTATTTATAGAAATGTAGTCTAATATTTTACGAAGTATTATGAGAAGAATGAAGATAAACTTCATTGGTCGGTTGGATCATTCCAACTTTTAAAAAAAGGCTACTTGTTCTAATATAACCCACATGCTGAGATATCTTCAATAATTGATGCACACTGTTAATCCTTACATAAGCCAAGAACTAATAAGAACTAACTAATTTAATTCATGCCATTATTTCGTATGGTATTATTTGTGTATGGGTGTTGGTCAGTAAACATTTATCAGTGGTTAAGAAAAAACAAGAGCTATAGTTTTATAGCTCTATATCTTCACTGATACTGCTGCATTTTTATGGACTAAGAGTGTTTACTCTGAACTTTAAAGACCTTGAATGTCACATGTTCTACTTGAAAATTAGACATCGACCTGTGAATGCTGATATAATGCTAGATTGTTTTTAGATTATACTGATATCCGATCACAATGCGTCACCAACTACCTTTGGATCAGGACAAGCAGATCAGAGCACGTTCTGATTACAAACGTGTTTACACTTGTCTTTTCACTGCAAATGTGGACAACATCCTGATACGGGTCGCATTTTAATGACAAGTATTAATGGGGCCACATAAGCTGCGTTTCCATCCAACTATAAGAAATCCTGAATGGAAAAGCTTGTTATGCGAATAAACTCCCAACATTTCCCATAAAATTGAATGTGCAAGGAGGAGTTTAGCATGAGTTAAAATCTGCATTAAAGTGATGGAAATGGTTTGTTCACATGAACGAAGACGTGTCATGACCTTTTGTAAAGAGCGACGACAACGCACTCGTCAGATGGTATATCTTGATGTGACTGTCTCAACGAAAGTCCAGACTATGGCACACAGTTAGTCAAATGTGCCCACAGATCATCATTAAAGTGGGTCCTCACAATACACCAGAACTGTTTAGAGCACAGGCGCTCAAAGGTACTGTATATGGAGGCTGTCGAATGGGAATAGCCATTTGAGCCCTTATTATGTGAGCTATTGCACTTATTCTGCGATGTCTCCTGGCAGCATTTAATATCATATTGTACAATTGCTTTATTACAGCAAATACATTTCTCCCCAAAGCAAAGAGGTCATTCAGCTGCTCCATGATAAAAAGGTGGGCTCCCTCAAGATAATGCGCATTTATAGTTCATGGAAATGCAAGATGTTTAGCATTTTGTTTAGTTGAATTTTCAGAAATGCGCATAAAAAATGCGAAGCATTTTTATGAAAACCCAGCTATTGCCTTAAGTTTTTCCTATCGCTCCCTTCAGTCTGACAATTGTGTGCCCTCTTTTGCTGTTGCTCCTTGTTTTTAAGGCTCAATAGTAGCACAAGAGGGAAGAAATAACTGTACATTTGATGTAAACACTTGAGCCTCCAGCAGAGAAAAATGTGGAGCATAGCCAATGCCAAAATTACTGGCCACTCAGATCCAGCGTTAGTGCTCATCTTGCTCTCGAATGTGCTGGAATTATAGTCTCAGCACACCGCTATAATAATAGACTCTAGGGTTTCAGTGACACTTAGGGCAGTTTTACATGGGAGTGCTTTCCCTATTCATTTTCAATGAACGAGGGGCGGTAAAACCGAGGTGGCAGTTGAAGCTGCTCTGCTTTCCCAGCTCGTTCACGAGAAACCTGCCGCTTTGTTGTGCATAACTGCTTGCGGCGCACACCACTGCAAAATAATTTTTATCTCTCCACAGCTGCCGCTTGTAATTGACCAATCAGAACTGAATTTATTCACAACCAATCAAACAGCATTTAGCTTTTATGTAGTCAAAAACAAAATGGAGACGAATATACTCGCTATTGCTGAATTTCCTGGGCTATATAACGTTTCTTTGAGCGTTTATAGAGACATAAATAGGAAAAAAGCCTCATGGAAAGCTGTGAGTGGACGAGTCAGTGTACCAGGTGACAATAGGCTACGGAAACGTGTAGCTTATGTTTGGAAAATAGACGAAGCAATAGGCCATGTATACAAATGGGTCATGGACTGTATACTTTAATTTTCTCTAGAAAAACAGAAAATACAATTGCCCAGACGGGTTATTTTGTGAAATTTGAATGTTCATTTGTAGCCCTCCTATTTTAATTAATGACATGCGGCCTGTTTCTTTAGTCATTAAAAAAAAAGTAAATGTGGAACTCATCAAATGTGGAGACAAGGTGGCAAGATGCCATAAATATTTACAATTACATTGCTTAGCCTTGATATTATAATTTTACATTAATGTCAAAAATAGCTTGTAACAATATTTATATTTTTAAAACATTTTATGAATAATCACTTACATAAAAACTACTAAGTACAATATTTACAGTAATCGCCTCATACTGTAGATGCAGTAACAGCTGAAGCAGTATGGAGCATTATTGCACTTCTACTGGTGCTCTTGTGAATGGAAAACGCCTGTACAAACGAAAAGCGACAATATCACAAGCGAAATCTGCCGTCCACCGCATCCTGTGTAAAACCGCCTTTAAGTTCACACCTTGGTCAGAATGGCCCATGAAACAGGCACAACTGAAGACAGGTAGGAAGAAAAGAGGATCAGGACCCTATATACTCAATAATACAAATAATGTGGTTTAGTCATATGTCCAAATTAGAGATATGCAGATTGAAAATTAGATTATAGATTTTACAGATGTTTTATTGGCGGCAAGTTTGCTAGTTCCATAAGAGGAGATATACAGTTTTTGTCTCTATGTTGAGGCACTGGTGGCATTGTGTGTGGTGTAGCGATAGTGGAGACAGGTCTTGGTGCTAGTTGATCAGCGTTGTTAAGAGGGTTTGCATTGTTCAGACTGATCCTATTGTCCTCTATTCTGCAGGCATCAAGGGCATTTAGAACTCAGGCTGCACAGCCAGTGGACACGGTCTATTCCTGCTTACACTGAGGGACAACTGCACAAGGTCACAGGGACAGACATTCAAACTCACACAACATGTGATACAGTTACCCCAGGTCATGTAGGTGGGAGCTTTCAGAGAATTATTTTTAATTTAGCTCATTTACATTTGGCAGAAGCATTTATCCAAAGCCTTAATGTTAATTTAAATTTACTGGATGAACATGCTTCTTTTCGTTTAGTAGTGAAATGCACCAACGTTTTTGTCCTGCTAAGATGTATGTTTGGTCATATTTCTCAGATTTGCACACATTCCTGATTCTTTTTTTTTCCCTTTCCTTTTTGTGTATTTTCTCCCTTTTTCTCCCCAATTTGGCATGCCTAATTCTCAATGTGCTTTATGTCCTCGTGGTGGCGTAGTGACTCGCCTCAATCCGGGTGGTGTAGGACGAATCTAGGCTGCCTCCACGTCTGAGACAGTCAATCCGCGCATCTTATCACGTGGCTTGTTGGGGAGACCTAGCACTTATGGAGGCTTCATGCTATTCTCTGCGGCACCCACACACAACTCACCACATGCCCCACCGAGAGCGAGAACCACATTATAGTGACCATGTGGAAGTTAACCCAACGTGACTCTACCCAACCTAGCAACCGAGCCAATTGGTTGCTTATTAAGCCTGACTGGAGTCACTCAGCATGCCCTGGATTCGAACTTGCAGGTGTGGTACTCAGCGTCTTAACTTGCTGAGCTACCCAGGCCCTCACATTCCTGAAATTCTTGACTTAGGAGAACTCTGAGCTAGCTGAAGAGCATTGATGATTGGTTAAAACGAATTGGTGTAGTTTGGACATGATGCTTTTCTTCTTTGTTCCATAACGAACAAATAAAAAAACAAGCACTGCAAGTAGCATAAACGAAGGATTCGTTCAGCTTTTGCCCATTAACCCGATTTCACACTGCATTCAAACACCTTTACTGACATTCTTACCAGCTTATCAATGTGCGTTGTGCCTGTTTATGTTGGCATATGCCCGTTTCCGTTTCAATGTCAAAATCAGAGATATTCAAATTAAATGTCTGAATATCATCAACGTTTCTTACGTCATCAGTTTTTTTAATAAGCTGGTTTTTGATTGTTATCAGCTTGTTGTGCATGTGAATGCACTTTTATAGAGTAAGATGTGGTTTTAGGATCAGATTTTAGCTTTTAGAAGCACTTTTTTAAAGTACTGCACCTCTGTGATGGGCTCCATACTGACCTGCTGAATTTTCTGCTCATTTCAGAGAATTAGTGCAGTTGATGCCCTGATTGTTTAAGAAACCTGACAAGTGCAAACCATCTCCGAGTTCAGCTTGAACACACCCTCGCAGGCTCTCATTCGGAACACTCTAGAGAATCAAGTCATTTCCATCTCTCCCAGCCTATCATCAGTGTCATATTTCATTGATATTGCTTTCATTTTTGTTCTGTCAGGGAGAGCACAGCCCTGCTGTCGAGCATATCAACAACTGTATTTTACGGGGCTCTCATACAGGGGCATTCGTACAGCAGGGTGGCTCTCAGCATCTTTCAGTTCACATTCTGGCTTGTATCATTTTCTGTATTTGCCACGTAAACACACAAACATGCACGTTCTGTGCCCAATCACAAGCCCAAGGCAGAATGCATCTTCAGTTAATGACTGACACCTCTCAGTGTCAAAACAAATTGGGAACATTGTTGACATTTAGGCACTGACTCGGCATCAATTTACTACGCAAAAAAAACGTTTTATCACGTCAAATATTGAGGGGTTTTGTCAACCTTCTTTATTTATTTACAAAGTGAAAATTCTTGCTGGTGGCTCCCTCAAAGCTGCGCTGCATTTCCTCCTAATGTGCAAATCACTGCCACCACCACTTCCCATAGACGCTGAGCAACAGCCTGTCTACCTCTGCTTTCATGCTTATGCTTTCTGCTCTTCTCCACAATAACACTTTTCTCTTTATCTTTACTTAGCTGAGTGCCCCTAGTCCACTTGACCTGTTTTCACTCAATAATTGTTCATTTATCCTGGAAAGGGGGGACCGTTTCGAAAGCAGCGTCCCAGCTCCTAAGCTTTTATGAATGAGCTCATCAAATGAAGAGGGGTTGTTGGAGTGTTAGTGACTCATGGATGCTCTGAGCCTGCCCTGAGGCCTTATTACTGACGCAGAGAAGGGGCCAGCACTGATGAGCCTAACCCCTTGAATTACAGTGTTTCCGTGTGAGCCAACACATTGTAACGCTTGTTTCAATTCAATGAAATGCCAGAAGAGTATCGTGTCTTGATTGGGAGACAACTTGAGAGTTCTGGGAGTCGTTCCCGCTCCGATTAGCCGGCCCTCTGCTGTCTTCAGCTTAACAAGTGAAATTATCAGTCCGGTGGATTCCACACAAGCAGTTTATTATGACAAACATCCGATTTAAAATAGAATAAAATAAATGTGCTAGTAACACATGTGGTAGTCAGGTTGGCGAGAAATCTGACAGTTGGCTCGAGGACAGGGTTTGGTGACTGACACTTTGCACGGACACAACTCCAGTGGGGGGTAACATAACAGACCACACCAGAGGAGGGACAGTGTGATGTGAGGGAAAATAACATTGCCCAGTAGTTTGCATTTCCTGTTTTCCTTTTTCACCTTTTCCTCCTCATCCTCCTCTTTTTGAATTTCTCTGCATCAACACCTTCCCTAAGGTGTATGATATAATAAATATAACATTTCTTTCACCTGTGGCAAGATTTGCCTAGGCAGCACCTGTCAAATGCGCTCCGTCAGAGGACAGTGAGTGACTTTGAAAAACTACAATGAGCAATTGTATTTTTATTAACTACACTATTATTAATAAATTCTGTAAAAATATATTGTTCATTGTTTGTTCATGATTCATAATGCATTAACTAATGTTAAAGAAATGAAACCTTTTTATTAAGTGTTACCAAAACTACATTAAAATGACATTAATTGTGAATTGCTAACATTTATTTGTATTGAAAACAGTTATGAATAGTTCTGTTGTCAATATCAAAAGGTCATTGTGACATACTGGCAACAAGTAAAAACCATGAGAGCATCACATACAGCAGAGATAATTTCAAAAATAAGAAAAATATATCCATTACAAGCTCTAAAATTGCTCCAGTGAGAAATCATTTATATCTATGATTTGTTTACTGTCTTGGGCGTCTTGTTGTAACACTAATAATCACTAATTATTAAGCATATGCATGAAGACACAATGCCATTATTGAAGGTTAAATAGTTATATTTGTTATTAGTGGTATTGTGACCAACATTAATCTGATTTAAATTGGGATCCTATTTAAAACCATGAGATACAATGAAATCCTAAAGAGCCACCACATCATATCATAAGAGATCCCTATACACAAACCATACACACACACACACACACACACACACACACACACACACAACTATCAATTGTTTTAGAGATCTCCCAACCTTCAATTCAAGATGTGTACAAAATAAATTTCATTTCCATTTATAATAAACAACTCAATTCACAATCAACATTCAAACCATGTGGCACCAAAGTTTTTAATCTGTGTGTCAAGTCAAGTCAATTTTATTTGTATAGCGCCTTTCACAACACACATCGTTTCAAAGCAGCTTTACAGAAGATCAGTCATTAACAGACGATAAAACTGTTGTCTATAATGTCGACGAATCATCATTGTGTGATTAGATAAAATACGATTGTTAATCGTGTTTAAAAATAAGTAATTAAATAATAATTGTATTAATAACCCCAGTGAGCAGCTGAAGT
The DNA here is from genome assembly GCA_032164185.1 of Moxostoma hubbsi. NCBI lineage: Eukaryota > Metazoa > Chordata > Actinopteri > Cypriniformes > Catostomidae > Moxostoma > Moxostoma hubbsi. Next base: position 8,264,019 of record JAVLUX010000023.1, read on the forward strand.
CGACTGTGGCAAGGAACACTAAACTCCATAAGATGTTGATTTAATAGAGAAAAATAACCTTGGGAGAAACCAGACTCACTGTGGGGGCCGGTTCCCCTCTGACTAACATCATGAATATAATGTAAATATTACTTATGTATAGTTAAAGTCATGGTTTTAAATGATTAAACTAAGTAAGTGTTAAAGGTCAGTGTTTAAACATAGATTTTGTTTGAATTGTAAGATTAATGACCAATGTCTTTGAAGTCCATCCTGGATTAACTGCAGAAGTTCACATAGATGCAATTGTCCTTGTTAATTGGCTGATGAAGGCTTTTGTTGGCAATTGTTAGTCTATGCATTCCATTTCAAGATCGTAGTCCATCAATAGACAGATCCAAAAGGCTTCTCGTTTTAGCAAGAGGTTATCCAAATCCCCACCTCTTCTTGGTAGTGACACCTTCTCAATATGAGTTCTTTGAAATGTGCTGCTAATGGGTAATTTATACTTTTACCTTATACTTTATTTATCTTATATGATGTTCTGGTCATGTTTGTAATTCCCTGCTTGTTTTACCATTAACATTTGATTTACCGCAAGGACACATTAAGTAACAATTTTGTTTTGCAGCTTATTATACCTTTTATCGGAATACATTTTCCAGTGTGAGGCTGTTTTGAAAAAGTTGAACAACTTGACTCTTTCCACCAATACTTTAATAATTGCTCTGAATATTTGAATTTGACCATGGATTTTGATAAGACTCAAATCTGGATTTATGGATTGTAAAAGAAGGAAATTGGCTTCATACAGACCTTTTTAGGAAAGCTACAGCCCATAATACATTACTGAGAGCTGATTGTTACTAGGGCTGCACAATTAAACGTATTTTAATCGTGATCACGATTTCTGCCTCTCAAGAATAATCATCTCTGATATTAGTGAGCTTGCAAACAGAAGGTGTCAGCCAGTTAAAGTTGCACATTTTTGTTCATTTTCATTATAGGCTGTGTCTACGGATGATAGATCAAATCACAAGCTCTTTCCTAGTCCGTTTTCACCTCACCTGACCAAGCACTTCTCTTCAGATATTTGCTACTGACCAATCACAGAACCGCACCACAGATGTTTACTGGTCTTGTATGTGGCTGCACGAGGATAATGATTCTGCATTCTGTGCTCGATGCACATGAAATTAATTCCATCTCGTGCTTTGGTAATGTATGTTTTATACAGAAGAGCCGTGCTCTGTGTTTGATTCGTGCACGTCGCTATCATGCACTGACCAGGTTATTTTAAAGTACTACGCATTTACCTCAGTTGCACATTTGCCTAATTCCAAATATATCTGGCTATAATAAGTGTGTAACAAATCTAAAGTAACCCCATGGCACTGGGTCGTGTGGAGCGAGGAAGAGACGAGAGCATTTCTCCATGTACGGAAGGAGCACAAAATGCCACACTGTCATCTCTGCTGGTAACACATAGAAACGACACTGTCTTTGTTAAAAAAAAGTCCTTCAAAATAGACGCTTGAGACTGTATAGCAATTCTGTCAAATAAAAAGAATATGTAGTAGACCAGAAGATGTTAATAGGAATTTGAATGGTATTAAGAAAAGCTATAATGCCAAAAAAATGACAACCTGCAGAACAACAAATGTAAAAACAATCCAGTTTAGACAAATTCAAGAAAAAGGTTGTTTTTACTACAAAACATGCTACATTTTCAGAGCAAATCAAGAATTTCATAAATTACCATTGGCATATTGTACAATAAGATAAGATACTTTTTAAGATTTTTTTTCAGTACCCTCCACTTACAGTGTTCAGAAGAGGGCATAATTTAAGAAACTGCTTGGTTAAGTCTGACTTGATCCCTTCTCCACCTATGAAGGGTGGAGAAACAATATTTCAAGTCATATTGACACATATCCAAGAATGTAACCGTTGTTGTTGTGCATACAACTACACATATCGTTTTTTGTCCTTCAAACATCCTCACACTGGAAAATCTATTCCGATAAAAGGAATAATAAGATGCAAAACAAAAGCTGTGATTTACTTAATAACGTGTCTCTGTGGTAAATCATATGTAAATCATATGTGGGGAAAAACAAGCAGGGAATTAAAAACACGAATTGCAGAACATTGTAGTACTATAATGGGAAAAATGATAAATTACCCATTAGCAGCACATTTTATAGAACATAATCATCCAGTTGCATCATTATGTTATATAGGAATTGAGATACACAGATTAAAAACTTTGGTGCCGCATGGTTTGAATGTTGATTTGTAATTGAGCAGTTTTTTTAATATATATATATATATATATATATATATATATATATAAATGAGGAAATTAAATCTATTTTGTAGACATCTTGAATTGAAGGTTGGGAGTTCTCTAAAAACAATTGATGGTGGTGTGTGTGTGTGTGTGTGTATATATATATATATATATATATATATATATATATATATATATATATATATATATATATATATATATATATATATATATATATATATATATATGGTTTGTGTATAGGGCTCTCTTATGAGATGATGTGGTGATTCTTTAGGATTTAATTGTATCTCATGGTTTTAAATGTACTTAAGTAATGTTTCTTGTGACATACAAGTCAGCCTGATATCTCAAATGTCTTAATTGGTTGAGACAGGCTTGTTAGCCCATTGTGATGTCACTGCTTTCACCTGTGTGTAATGACTGACTTATATATATATATATATATATACAGTTCTCCATTTTGAGCAAACGTTACCTTGGCAAAGGCTTTTTGCCATAACGCTGGTAAAAAAAAATAAACTTGTAAGGGAGTGTGTAGTTATATATTTTTACTTCTTATATAATGTTAACAAATGGAACTTAATTAAGTGTTTAACTTAAGTGTTACCATAATTTTACTTTGTGGAGCATAAATATATAACTGCAGCATATAACTTGAAAAAGTGTGGCAAAGGGCACTTAAAAAAAATCAGTGTCGGCCAATCTTAGTGTTAAAATGGAGATCGGGTTCGGCCTCAAATTTCCAAATTGTGCACGACTACTACTATTGACTCTAGACACCTTTTCTCTAAAGATCTCTATGCATTTTCTTGAAGAGCTGCCGTAATCTTGCATGCAGTTTCTCTTTTGGAATTAGTTGTTTAATTCTGATAATATTTAAATGAAATGTTTGGAGGAGCATTTATTAATGCTAATCCATATTATAATATACAATTATAGTACACCTTCATTTTTCTCAGTATCATCCTAATGTTTAATACAATAATTCACTGCAAGTTCCAGAATCACACATGTTAGGGGGAATTTTAGTGGTAGTTCACCTGAAATTGAAAATTCTGTCATCTTTTGCTCAGTCTCAAGTTGTTTCAAACCTATATGACTTTCTTCATTAGAACACAAAAGTAGATGTTAGGCAAAATATTAGCCCAAGTCACCATTTAATTTCACTGTAGGGAAAAAGATGCAATGAAAATAAATGGTGACTAAGGCTTAGAATTCTGCCTTATGTCTCCATTTGTGTTCCATGGAAGAAAGAATGTCAAAGGAGTTTGGAAGAACGTGAGAGTAAATGATGATAGAATTTTCTGTTTTTAAACGGAATGTTTTTTTGTTGTAACAACAACAAAAACGTCTTGCTTTTAATATGCCGTTTGTACAATATTTTTGCCACCATCCCAGCTGGAGTGCAGTTTTGCTATTCCTTGTGTTGCCATGACATTATCAACAAGAACAAACATTGGGCTTATGACAGTCAGCCTCTGCCAGTGTTTGCAGAAGATAAGTGAAAGAGCCATAGGCTTTCTGATGCCTTGACAACACACACCAAAGGGAAAATGTAAACCAAGCAAGAAGAGATGGACCTCTGACCAGCTTATTGTCTGTTAGGAATGTGGATTTGTTCCCACTCTGCAAACACTTTCCACGCCAAAGCGCTATGCAAAAGCGCTCCCTTGTACTTTGTATTGTTTTAACTCAATTATCAAAAGCAAACTGGCCTTCCACTGCCACCAGTCTACATTGTCCTGGCAAGTGGCGATTTGTCATATTTTTCCAGGCTGAAACAAATTCAACTGGAAATCTAATTCTGAGCTGATTAGCAGGGCAGCGTTTCACTGGACGCATTTTATGGTATGGTAATGGAATGACGTATAAATTGTTGTCTGCTAGCAGGTTAAAGAATGTTCCATGTTCAATTAAAGTTAGCTCAGTCAACAGAATTTGTAGCCATGTTGATTACCACTTAAAATAATTTGGACTCGCCAGACTTACTAATTTATTTGCAAGAAAGTGAGGCACTTACAATGGAAGTGAAAGAGGCCAGTCCATAAGCATTAAAATACACACCATTTTCAAATCGATATGTTTATGACACTAAAATCATTTTAACATGTACAGTATGTTTACTTGTTGTGGCTATACTTTTGAAACTGTGTGCATTTTACCGTTTATTGACTGGCACCTATTCACCTCCATTGTAAGTGCCCCAATGTGTCCACAATATTGATTAAAACATTTTTGGTCAAAATGATTATTTGAGGTAATCAACATTATGCCATGAATACTTTCAATTGATCTTAACTTGTATTGAACCTGGAACATTTAACACTCTTGATTTAGTAGTAGCTGTGTATAAACAGTTTTAGCTCAAGGTCACCGTGATGGTGGACTGACCGCAGAATGTTCGCCCTCAGCTTGTTCTGTGTGCTGCCTCAGCACTAATTCGAGAACCTGATTTTCCTTATTTGGAGTGATGAGATGGGGAGATATGCATTTTTTTGGTCCATGGTCCTGCGCGATATTAACCTCAGCTCTAATTGCCTGTGTCAGCTGCGGGCATGGATAGTGAGGCGTGATAACTTAATGCGCCAGCCCCCAGTCCTGCTGACTCAAGCACAGCATGTGTTTTCCTGCGCCTTCGCTTCGCCCAGGACAACGGTACAGAAATCTAAACAAGATGTATGCTCTGCCTGATTCGTGCACACTCTTCTTCTTGGTTTGTCTCTGCCGCTTTCAAATTGGATGTGAATTGCGCTCCTGGGAATGTTGCTGAGATGAAAACTCATCTGGGTGTTAACATATGGCAGGCAGTTAAGTGTGATAGGTGTGTTGGTGGTTAATTAGCAGTGGTTAAAAAGAGATTGTGTTTGTGTGTTATCATGGCCTCTGCCTCTTGCCTTTTGTTTATCTGGCACACGGTCAGGCTGCAGCTGCATCGGACCGAGCCGATGTGTATGCGTGCACACCTGCCTGCTCCTCTCCCGCTAATCAGTGCAGATTACACTCCGCAATTAGTTTCCCAACAGCTCATCACACCAAGCCAAGACCAGAGCTCCCATCTCTCCAAAATCAGTCATACAAAAATACTTGCTGGTACGGCTGCCAACTGCATACGTTCTCAAGCAAGCCTTTAGCCTGATAGAAAGGTATCACACTCTAGTTGTCCTGTCTTCTCTTGCCAATGACATATCCTACATCTGTTATCCATGGCTGCTGTACACCTGGGGTTTATTCGCATACTTGTTTTCCGCTCCTCGCAGGGCCTGTTAATCTGTCTAGATCAAATAAATGTTGTCAGTGATGAAAAATCCTAGCCTAGTGTTGGCCCTAGACCATCAGCTTGAGACACCACGCTTTGCCATTGCTAGTATTGTCAAATCATGCAGCTCCTGTTTTCTTGCCAAAGCTTTGGGAGAAGGTATAAACACCTGACTCCCTCAGATTAGGCAGCCTTTAAGGAAGTATGTGTCTGCCAGTGATCAAACTCTAGCTCCCGCTGTTGTGCATGAGGAGAACTGGGTATTTATTGTGATTCCTGCTCAGCTACAAGAAGGGTTCTTGATCACTGTTTTGGACGTAGAACACAAGAGTGGGGACTTGGGGGAATCATTCAATCAATCAATCAATCAATCAATCAATCAATTTTATTTCTACAGCACATTTAAAACAACGCATGTTGACCAAAGTGCTTCACATTATAGCATAAACGGATCATATAAATACAGAATGTTGAAAATACAATGACACATAACAAAATAAGCAACCCACATTAAGCAAGTGAAAAAAGGTGAGTCTTCAAATCAGACCTGATATGCAGTGGAAGGCTATTCCAAAGACGTGGTGCCGCCACTGAAAAGGCCTGATCTCTCTTTGACTTAAGACGGGACTTGGGGGTCATTAAAAATAAACTCTGCGAAGACCTTTGTAGTCTAGAAGGCGTGTGATGCTGAAGGAGATCCGTAATATTGGGAGGAGCCATGCTATGTAATCCATTAAAAGTAAATAATAAAATCTTAAATTGAATCCTAAATTTCACTGGAAGCCAATGAAGAGATGCAACACTGGAGATATGTTGTTGTGTTTTTATGTCCCGGTCAACAACCTGGCAGCAGCATTCTGGACAAACTGCAGACATGACAGTGAAGTTTGAGAAACGCCACAGAGTGGACACATCCTGCGGACCCTAATGTCCTTTCTACCCCCCCACCCCACCTCTCTCCCAGAACATTAAAGTTTTATGAAGGACTTTAGCAGTTATGAGAACATCTGGAACCTCAATGAACCAACTGATTAGCTGTTAATTTTTTTTAGTCTTTATTTAAGAACAGACCTGTTAATTCCTTGTTGAATAAAACAACATATGTTGTAGGGATGCACCGATACCACTTTTTCTTCTTCTCACGATCCCATACTGATTTATTATTATTTTTATTTTTCAGTTTTGAATAACTATACCTCACTGTGTGAAACTTATTAGTGGTACTTTTAAATGTGTAAAGAAACTTGTAACTACACATTATTCAACACTCTCTCACAGTGAAATCGTAAGGATTCACAAGACTTTTCTAAATTTGGCTAATTCGAATTATATCGTATGACTGCAGCCATATGAAATTTAAGAATTACGAATTTCACTACAGCCAATGACGTCACTGGACATCGTTTCCATCTAATACGTGACAATTACTTTCTTCTGTCACACAAAACAGTTCACTATCATGTTTACACACTAATGATTGGTTAGGTTTAGATAAGGGGTTTGGGTAAGGGCATAATATTAATAAGCATGTCCTTAACGTCTCACGAACGGAACTCGTGCTTACTTCCGCATTAGACATCCATGCATTTGCACGTGATGAAATCGTACAAATTTATACGAACGGAATCATACAAATTAGCCAACTCGTAAAAGATGTTTGAATTTTCATGAGATCGGGTTGCATTATTTCACATAAAATAGAGAAACAGAAAACTTTTACTTAAACAATATGTAGCCTATAATGAAAAACCTTTTTGTTAATTAGTCTACTGGATAATGCAGCAGATTTAATAGTGTTTCCAGTTTAATTATGCACTGTTTATACACACACACACACAAACACACACGCATACAAACACAGAATATATGCATATATCACATTTTTATCAGCACCTGGATTCAAATCCTTGTATAATTTTTAAAAATATACAGCAGTTAGTTCCGGTCCTCGAATCTGATTGGACGAGAGACATTCCATCAGTCTCACACCATCAGCACTCAGACTCTTCACTGTGTACCTCTCCGCTTGTGTTCGAGCCGTTTTAAACTTAAGTGTGAGAGCAGCAACTAAATATTTGAGAGTTGCACCATTAATCTTACGTAGACCGCAACCCTATGCATAAACTAAATATTTACGGAAGCCTCCTACCAGTAGTAACGGTTGGAAAAATAATTACATCAATGAGCTCATGTTTTGTGTGACAGGCATCAATCATTTCGACATGCTGTATGATGTTGACATTTACACTCATTTACATTTATGAGAGAGACAAAAAAATTACTTTGAAGCGGCTCTTCAGCATGAAACCGATCTAATGGTGCAGTTTTCAGGGTGCGTCGCCCGGTGTCAAGTTTAAACACATACAAAATATAGATAGGACATAACAAATTAATAAATGTATATTTTTCAAGCCTATTGTATTAGTATTTATTTGGGCTGTCAATCGATAATTTTTTTTTTATAGAATTAATTACATGGTGTCCCGATTAATTAATATATATATATATATATATATATATATATATATATATATATATATATAATATCATTGATAAGACAATAAAAAAGTGGCTTTAGAATAGAATGTATTGTTTACTACCATATTATTGAACATAAGTCAATCATTGGCATACAGTTCACAGCAATCCATTTCACAAGTGAATTTGTCAATCAGTTGGAGATTTATTATGAGGGCTTGTTTAAGGGCCCGTCAATGTACACCTGCTTGTGTAGTGTCTCGGGTGTGTTGCGTCATAAACATACAATTTTTAGGTCACTGTGTCAATTTAAATATAGTTTAATACTTAGCTTAAGGGATCTTGAGATCCCTTAGTTCAAATTTGCGCTCCATCAAGTGTTTTGAACGCACGAACGTAACGTGTTTTCTTCACTGTATAAACTGCATGTTGCCACACAGCTGAATTTCAATTACTGCCCTCTGGAGTACTACAGGTGGTACTACAAGCTTGCATTTCTCAGGAATCTTCCTTACTATGGTCCAGGGGCATTGCGATTTAATTGCGTTAATTTTTTAAAAGCGTTATTTTTTTTATAAAATTAATCGTACTGAATTAACACGTTAAATCGACAGTCCTAGTATTTATTTATCACCCCTTATATATTTAAGATACAGTTCCTATATATTGTATCGTTTTATTATGTATCGTTTTTTAATGGGGATATAATTTATTACAGGGTTAGGGTTAGGGTGCACAAATGTGTTTTTTGTGAATGTACTCAGCATATTTATTATTTAAGCAATATCACACTGGCATTCGTTCTATACGGACCTAAATCAGCACTGCTGTGATTACCTACAGCAGTGCTGATATAGGGCTATATCGCACTCTTGCTTGTGTGATATTGCTTAATAATAAATACTACTTAAATGGTGCTTTTATAGTTCTTTTATGTCATTTTTGGAACTTGACAATAAGGAATATGACTGACATATATCAAGTCATCGGACAGATACCCAATCCATTTAAAAGCATTAGTACTGGAGCGGGTGTTTGGATGCTTGTACCCCTCAGTTGAACAGTAGTTGTTATGGTAAACAACATGGCAATGCTAGTCCGCCAGATAGGCCAGTGCTAAACCCGCATGGACCTGCATGGAAATTGATGCTCTTAAGTTGGTCTTTATTTTTCTTTCCTTTTTATTGCATGGAAAGCTGAATGAAATGCTCAGTTTGAACAAATATATCCTAAAACACATGGCTTATATTAACATCTGTTTATTTCATTGCTCCTGTGAATATATGGACAGAGGCCTTTGGTTGAGTTTTGAATTATTAGCATCATGTCTCTGATATATTGCAGCTGTTTTCATTAATTTGTGTTTTTGCAAATGATGGTTGGGTTCAGTTATATTTTCACTTGGGTGAAGTTTATTTTCCACCATGGGCAAAATTTCCATGTAATAATGACACGCTGTTAGAAAAGGGGGGGGAAAAACTGTTGACACAAGTATTTACAGTTTAATGGTGTTCACCTTTGCACATGTGCTGTTTAATTGAGGAATAAATAATTTGCAACCATTTAACCTTAACTGCAAATCAAATGCTATGAATAATATTTTAATTATGCTGTGCCAGCACTGCCGGCGTGTGAGTATTTGTGCTTGTGCATGTTTATGCGACTGTGTACGTGTGTGATTTGACTGACTGAATTTAGTGGTACAGAGAGCAGCTGTTTTACTCACCTCATCAAGGGCTGTATCCTTTACAGATGAGCAATAATGCTTTTCTAAGATCAGTTCACATGCAGCACTGCCTGAACACTGAATACCTATACAAATGTGTACTTGTGATGACCTCCCACTGACCCTTATTATTCTTAAAGGGGTAGTTGACCCAAAAATACAAATTCTGTCATCGCTTAGTCAAACTCTTTTTATTCTAAAACACATATGACAATTTTTACATCCACGGAACACAAAAGGCAATGTTAGGCACAATGTTAGCCTCAGTCACAACATCCACTTTAGTTGCATTTGTGAATGGTGAAGTGAATGATTGGTGACTGAGGCATTCTGCCTGACATCTCCTTTTGTGTTCCACGATGTAAAAAAGTCAGACAGGTTTGAACAGTAAACTATCCCTTTAAAGAAATATAGAATTCAGCATGGACCTTGCTTACTTGTGTGATAAATGTTACTACTCTCATTCTGCACAATTCATCAGCACACACTATTCTAATGCTTCTTATTAGAGCCAGGTGGTTGGGCAAAAGTAATATTATCCAATAAAACGATAACCTACTTTTATGAAATCCAATCTAATTGCTTGGATAAAATCATGTCCTGCACCACATTATTTCCTGCTTAATATTCTGTTTCACTAAGAAATATATCACATTACACAAGTTTAATGAGTTGCAAATGTCTTTTCATGTTGTCTTTAAATGCAACCCTATCCCTTAAAAATACATTTAGGCATTTTTCTGATTTAAATTAGACATTTGGCTCTTTTATGGACCTTTTTATCTAATGAAGCGAGTCCTCACAATTTTTTTAAACCAGTTTGACTATATTTGAGATCACATTTTCATAGACTTGGCTTTAATAAGCACAGAAAAACAAATACACAGGCACTTAAACACACATTTTAAATACACACATAAATTACGACTTTGGCCAGGCTGCTTTACTATGCAATATATCTTGTTTAATATGAAATGTGATTGAATGTGGAGTGATCATGTTTGAAAGGAGAGCAAATCAAGCGAACAGGAGAGCTTTACAATCTCTCTCACATGCTTCAGCTAACCCTGACTTCACTGAGATGCCTTTGTTTAGTGCTGATATGGAGCCTCATTCTCGGGTTATAACTGTACCTTAAGCTTAATTCAGGAGCACTGCCTGCCACGATGATGAATGATAGCTTATCTTACTGACCACGCTTGACCTCTGGGACATTCAGCTCGATGTGTGTATTTGTGTTTGAGAGAGAGAGAGAGATACAAATGGTTTTCTGTGTGTAGTTATTTGAGTATACAGTATCATGCAAGCATGCTGACTTTGTGGGTATATACCATGCAAGTGTTGACAAATGTGTTTCTGTAAGTGTTTGTGTAGATTAGGGCTGTCATGATTATGAAATTTGGCTGACGATTAATTGTCAAACAAATAATTGCGATTATGACGATTAATTGTCTGTTTTAGGGCTATGACAATTGGCGTTTTGGGGCTTTCACAATTAATTATCATATAAATTATCATATCTATAAGGTGCATTTGCTCTATACACCTTAATGGGACAGTTCACTCAAAAATGAAAATTCTCTCATCATTTATTCACCCTCATGCCAACCCAGATTTGACTTTCTTTCTTCAGCAGAACACAAACTAAGATTTTTAGAAGAATCTTTGTGCTCTGTAGGTCCATAACATGCAGGTGAATAGGTGCCAAAAATTTGAAGCTCCAAAATGCACATAAACACATTATAAAAGTAATCCATGTCTCCTGAAGTGATATGATAGGTGTGGATGAGAAACAGATACATATTTATGTCAGTTATTACCATAAATTCTCCTCCCTGCCTAGTAGGTGGTGATATGCACAAAGAATGCAAATCACCAAAAGCAAGAGTTTAAAGCATATTAACTAAATGCATTTATTGCTAAAACAGTGGAGGATGAGGATGTGGTTATGGGCCTTCCTTATTTTAAAACTTCAAAAGTGGCAGCCCTAACTGTCAATAATGCCTGTGGATATTTATGTGTGTCATTAAAGCTTGATGACACGAGCATGCGGGTGAAAATGTGTGGGTATGTGTATTAGGCAAGTGTGTTGAAATTGTGTGTCTTTGTGTAGTTAATTCAAGCAGGCAGACACCAACGTGTGAGTAAATTTGTGTTGGTATTTGTGTGTATTGGGCATTTGTGTGTATTGTTTCAGCATTAACATGTTGTTGATATTTGTGGGTGTATTAAACACTGGAACGAATGGGAGATTGCCATGAACAATGTGGTTTTTGGCAAAAATCTTCGCCTACACTGAATGGATATTATTCCTATGTGGCTGAAATGAAGAGGGACATTGCAAAGCATATGTCTTTTTTTTAATTGCTCTTCACGCTCTTGGGGGTGCAGCTTCATCTGCTGACCCTGAGCTCTACCCTGCACACGGCACACCTTTTGTATTTTTATTTAATTTGTATTTTTTTTATAGGTACTACAAAATATATACTATTACAGGGTATCCGTGGGTCCTTAAAAAGTCTTAAATTTACTTAAAAAAATGTAGGGCCATAAAAAGTCTTATATAGTCTTACATTTCATTTGCTGAGATATTACATTTTAGAGGTGTGAATAGAGGAGATGCTTAAAAAGAATTTGCGCGAATCAAAATCATCTCTCTCTCTCTCTCTCTCTCTCTCTCTCGCATGCATCCGTCATTTAGCAGCTGACGCTTGAGTTTAGTGTGAGCTAACGACTTATGATGTTACAGATATATAAACCTTCATAAATCCGTTAATCCGAAATTCCAAATGGCATTATTTTGTGTCTCTAACACTGTCGCTCCTGCTTATAATAGACAAAGCGGTCAACATTACAATTTGCAAGCTCGCAAGGTTGGAGCGGTCATTTGACTTCTTTCAAATCATTGCGCTTCCTTATTTTACACTACCTTTGACAATAATTGTAAAGCTAACAGAACTACTCAGCTGCAGAGTTATATTTCTCATCTCCATTTCTCTAGATCTAGGGCTGCCAATGCAATTGACACTGTTCTCACACTCTCACACCACACATCCCTTTTCTCACGCAGTGATAACGTCGTGGAGCTAAGAGGACACTGACAGCGCACGGACAGACAAGACAGAGCAGCCTGCATGATGCTGCGAGTTATTCAGACCAATCAGGGGGAAAGCAGCAGCACAGCGTCTCGCCCTCTACTTCTCTTTCTTAATTTAATCTGTTAATATCTTCAATACATCTGGTCAACTTTAAACGCCCATTTTTAAGGTAACTGATGAGTTTTTATTTCAGATATTTCACCCAAAAATTGTAATTGTCATCACTTACCTTCATGCTTTTGCAAACCTGTATGACTTTCTTATTTCAGTGGATATCAAAAGGAGATATTAGGGAGTTTCAGTTACCATTCACTTACATTGAATTAAAAACAAGATGCAGAGACAGTGAATTGAGACTGAGACTAAACAAAAGACTAAAAACATTTTGCTTAACATCAAATTTTTTGTTCCATGGCAGAGGAAAAATAATTCAGACTTAAGGGTAGGCAATGATTTCTGGCCTTAAAAATGCTTAATTCCTTCGAAACTAATGATACGCTGTATTAGATGACCCAAACAACATTTTGTTTTTGTGTTTTTTCCATATTTTTGGATAATTTCAATAAAACTTGTCACATCGCAAACCGTGTCAGCGTATATAATGCATGCTTATCAACGATTGTGTGTGTGTGTGTGTGTGTGTGTGTGTTTTATCCCTGTTTATGTCCCTGTTTGTTATTATAGAGGGGGATGCTGGGTGATTAGAGGTGGATCCCAAGGTACAGGGGAATGTATTATCATTGGTGCGTGAATGAACGTTTGTGATCCATCCTCAGTGATTAAAGATTAAGACTGCTTTACAACCTCATCTAGCAGGATTTCTGCAGAAAGTTGGGAATCTGCTTCAGTGGCCTTGGTTTGTGACGTGTGTATCAGGAGAGAGAGAGAGAGAGAGAGAGAGAGAGATGTCATGTCCAGCATTGAACTGTGATCTACTGAGTGGATGGATTCTCTCTCTCTCTTTGCCTCCGAGGACTTCAGCATCACCTCGCTCCTTCTCTCAGTCCAGTGCTTGCACTGATAACATCAGTCTCCACTAAGGGAGGCTTATCACTAAGCCAGGCCTGCCATTGTGTTTATGGCTGTGCTTTGAATCAGTAAGACCCCTTTAATATATATCTGCAGAGCTCGTAAAGGTGCTGGCACATGCGTTTTATTGACTCTGTAAGACATTGGAGACGTAGATTAAAAGGAATACACACTGAAATGCTTGCGGTTGGGGAAGAATATAGTTTCATTTAAGAATGAGCGCTTTGCGTGCTGTCTTCCCATCTGAGTAGTTAATGAGGACAAAAGATGCTGTCTCTGCACCGGGGTTGTTTGTTCAACAACAGTGTATTGCTCCGTTCCAAAATCTAGTGAGCTGTCTATGGAGAAACCTTTTTAATGCATCATAGGCACACTCCCAAATATGATACAACAGGCTTTTGAGGGATATCTCTCAATCATCATCACATTCCATTCATGCCCACCAAAATTAAAAAAGCACAGAGCATAACTGAATGTGATTTTTATAATATGTATGAGTTTTATTAGTGATATTTATATGTATCTTTATATATGCAGCCAGTTTTGTTATATGAAGATCTCATTGTTTTACATTTCAAGCTATCATGATGGCATCTTACTATAACCTTGCAAAACAGTGGGTGTAGTGTCAGGCCGCGGAGAGGCATTTATTTAAAATGATCGACTCTGCTTCCTTGGGCCTTGGCACTTGAGGGGAATAGCGGCCCGGCATCCTGGCCCGTCGGCTGCGACACATGCTCCAATCCATGGCGCCTCATATACAAGTATAAGTCATTAAAACTATTTTTTTAACCATGCCACAGATTTAATATTAGCAAACTATAGTTTTGGAAAGTCTTTTAGGACATCTACTTTGTGCATGATTTAAGTAATTTTTCCAACAAGTGTTTACAGACAGATTGTTTCACTTTTAATTGACTATATCACAATTCCAGTGGGTTAGAAGTTTACATACACTAAGTAAACTGTGCATTTAAGCAGCTTGGAAAATTCAAGAAAATGATGTCAAGCCTTTAGACAATTAGCCAATTATATTCTGAGAGGTGTACCTGAGGATGTATTTTAAGGCCTACCATCAAACACCATGATTTTTTGCTTAACATCATGGGAAAATCAAAAGAAATCAGCCAAGATCTCAGAAAAAAAATGTTGACCTCCACAAGTCCAATTCATCCTTGGGAGCAATTGGGAGCATAGGAAAACTATGTGTATATATTGAAGCAACTTCCTAAGACATCAGCCAGGAAGTTAAAGCTCGGTCGCAAATGGGTCTTCCAAATAGACAATCGTGTTACTCTCCGTGGCCTCCATGCACAACTCACCACGTGCCCCACTGAGAGCTAACCACATTATAGCGACCATGAGGAGGTTACTCCCTTGTGACTCTACCCTTCCTAGCAACCGGCCAATTTGGTTGCTTAGGAGACCTGCCTGGAGTCTCTCAGCATGCCCTGGATTCAAATTTGCGACTCCAGGGGTGGTAGTC
This sequence comes from Moxostoma hubbsi, assembly GCA_032164185.1. Classification (NCBI taxonomy): domain Eukaryota; kingdom Metazoa; phylum Chordata; class Actinopteri; order Cypriniformes; family Catostomidae; genus Moxostoma; species Moxostoma hubbsi. Next base: position 8,279,385 of record JAVLUX010000023.1, read on the forward strand.
AGCGTCTTTACTCGCTGAGCAACCCAGGCCCCTGACATTTCACATTTTAAAGTAGTGATCCTAACTGACCTAAGAAAGGGAATATTTTCTATGATTAAATGTCAGGAATTGTCAGGAATTGAGTTTAAATGTATTTCGCTAAGGTGTATGTCAACTTCTGACTTCAACTGTAACTTGCGGGGAAACTGGGAAACGTCACCGCGCCAACAATGATCCATGGGAGGGGTGTGTCTTTCCGTCACAACTGGTATAATTGTGCGTCTTTAACTGTGATTACGCTCCGATCAGGTGGCCGTTGGCATTCCAATTTCTCCCATTCATTTTAATCTTGACGTCACAAGCAAACAGTCCTTGAAATGGTCTATAAAATGTAATTAAATACAGGTAAGTATCGATAAAAATAGTCCTGTGTAATAATAAAAAAAGGAATTAACATAAACCCCATCAGGGTGGTAAGGACACTAAAGCCCAAAATATACTTTGGTGAACTGGACCGAATGGGACGTGTGACGCAATTCTCATCATCAGCAGAATGCTCGAGCACTGAACGTGCGCAGCCAGATTTTTCTAACCGTGTGTCTGTGAATGCGCAGAATGCCCATGAACCTGGAATTATTTGCACTAATTAGTGGGTCAACCGTGGATGTGCACATCAAGAACATATGTGTGAGGAGGTCTGGAGATACCTGCATTTGTATAACTCTAGTCTGAAATACTATAAAGGCATCTTATTGGGTCTAAACTCCTAAAGAGAAGTAGTCAGGTGTTTTGTACAGTCATAGTGTGCATGCGCCAACCATCTGTGTATGCATGCAAAGTCAGATGGAATATACTTTGACAGGCTCACGTTTGACTGTGTACACAGATGCTGGGCGTTTGCGTCAAAATCTTTGAGCTAACGTGGAAAAGATGGTTCTTCATCTGACTTTACATTAGCCTGGTTATTATGTACCAAATCAAATAAAAAAATGGACATTAAATATTGATTTGTGTTAAAACTGTGTGAGAGCAAATAGACTACGGAGTCTTTTGAAACACTGATTTCCATTTTGGGTTTGCGTTATGAGTTTTGAAGAACCCGTTGGTTTTTGTATTGCAAAAATGACTAAAAACACTACTCATTATCCCATTTGTTTCAAGACTACAGTACTTCCTAAATAAATAAATAAACAAATGGCAATATTGATTTGAGTTGAAATTATTTTATTTGCTTACAAGAAGTAGAAAAGAATACTCAAATGACTGGTCTGTTATCACTTTATTCCCGGATGTGCGGTCATTACTCAGAATATTGGATATTGTGATTGACTAATCAGAATCTAGTATTCCAGAGGGCTGTGTAATAAGTAATGTTATGCTTACTACCCTTAGTGCAGCAACATGATACTGTGAATTGAATCAGTTTGAATATAAATTGCTCTTGGCTGGAGAAATTTAGCTTTAAAATAAATTATTAATATATTAATATATTATAGTAAAGAAGTACAGTAAAGACCCATAATTCATGAGAATGAAAGAATGTTTACTTGATACTGCTGTTAGAAATTTTAAGCACTGTTTTCTTAATTGTTTTCTTTGTTCTTATTTTATAATTAATTTAACTTGAAACAATGTTTACCCTATTTACAAAAGAGTAAAAATTAGTTTTTGCCTCAAGAATTATCAAATTTCAATGGTATCGGTTCTGGCTTCTGAAATGGTATCATGACAGCACTGCCTACAATGTATACTTAAATAGTGCATGGTATATCTTACTGTAATAGCATTATGAAAAATTTGATCTCATGCCATAAAAGTGTGAGCACCCCTGATGTGCAGTATCAGTTGCAAGTTGAGTGTCCCATGCGGATTGCTATTTGAGTGGCTACCTATGTAATTTGTAAGTAGCAAGGCAGCTCACTAGGTTTGAGAACAGCTTATGTCACCAGGTGCAGACTGGGAAGAGATATCGGGCCGGGATTTTACAAAGAAACCGGCCCAAAAGTTAAGGTTGGGTTGGTGGGTTGTTGCTGCGATAACGTGGCGGCCCATTCAGCCCTGTTTTGTGGCTGGCCCACCGGGAAAATTCCTGAACTTTCCAATGGCCAGTCCGTGCCTGTATGTCTCTATTTATGGACTGCTGTATAGCTGCTGGTGTGTTCTCTCTTTCCCTCTCCCTTATTCTTGGTCTTGTAATAAGTGCTCCCACTGCAGGCTCCCAGAGGCAGTCAGACTGGAACAATTATAATCTTCCGAGTGCACCCAAGACCGCGGCCCCGCCCTGTGTAACACCATTAATTGCATTGTTTCTTGTTATTGTACCGAGTGGCACTGGCGTCTCGAGTGCTGTTTACTAATGAAATGCATTGCGCGCAGAGACCGTTTGTGCCCATTTAACGTGGCTATTAAACTTAAAGCAGCCATACTCTGATCCCTCACTCCTTGTGGGATTGAGAAAAGAAAAAGAAAGGAAAACTACAACTGAAGAGTTCCCATGAGGTGCACCTTCATGAGGAGCCTATTAGAGTAGGCTGAGTGAACAGGAAGAAATTTCTAAACCTTTGTCCCACCAGCACATATACTCTTGAAAAGAAGGGTTCTTCAGTGGTTCTTTGCAGCACTTTAGGATCAGCAAAGACCCCTTATCTTATCATGAACATATGAATAGGGTTCTTGAGTTGGCATTATGGTTCCTTAGATATTCAATAAACCAAAAAATTATTGATGTTACATTATAAGATTTCAATATCACTTATTTTTCAGATCACATTTTGCGACTTATTTTTTTAAGAACTATAGAATAAAAACTATTGAATGAAACGGAGACTGCTTAGACTGAGATGGAGCACTTATATTTATGTCTTAATAACACACATAAAAAATTGTGTACATAACAATAATAGCAAATAACAATATATTTGAGATTGGGATGTCAGTTTTCAGACATTTTCATAATTGATCATCATGAAAATCAATGATGAATTAATCGATTAATTGTTAACGTTTATTCCGCAAAACGCACACACAGAGGACACCAAATGATATGTGCATGCAGCCTACCGTATAAATATACAGCTGAAGTCAGAAGTTTACATACACTTAGGTTAAAGTCATTAAAATAAATGTTTAACCACTCTAAAGACTTCATATTAGCAAAGTATAGTTTTGGCATCTACTTTGTGCATGACATGATTAATATTTTCCAACAATTTTTTACAGACTGATTGTTTCACTTTTAATTGACTATATCACAATTCCAGTGGGTCAGGGTTGGGAACCGTAAGGAATTTTACGTTTCCGGTTCTGATTCCAATTCCTCTTAACGATTCTGGTTCCTGTCCAGTAACGATTCCATAAATTTTTTTTGTGCTTTTTTGAAGACTTATTTAGAAATGAGAAATGCAATTCTTATTGCATTTACTCTGTTACCAAATAATGACATCATTTCAGATTTGTACAGAGCAGATATAACAAATCAGAAATACATTTAATTCAGGTCTTGTAAAAAGTGTGTTTTCAGATTTCATAGACATAAATACAATCCAGTAATAAATCCTTACTCTATTTTAAATAAAGAAATCTAAACCAACACAAAATTTGATGGAATATTTCATTAATTCATTTATTATTTTATAAAATTCCACTTGTGAATCTTTAATTATACATTGTCATATGAACAACCAGTCAGTAACTGCACTGCTTGATTTAATAGAGACACAGCAGGTCATAATTAAATAATCAGTAACAGTTCCAGAGACAGTTTAGACTATTTTTTATAGCGTAATGTTTTACATTAATCTTCTGAGACTTCAAAAGCTCTTATTTAATTTTGAGTTGGACATTCATAACTTACACATCAGTATAAGATTACTTGTATAATGGAAGCGCTGTATGTTTCATGCTGTAGATTAAAAAAAAAACGGCTCATTAGAATGGTTCTTTCAGGATCAGACTATACTGGATGCACCTTATGTTTTGCACTGTTGATTCAAAAGAACCATTTCCTTTGAATAATTCTTTTGGGAATCAGACTGTACCGGAAGCACATTTGTTTCATGTTGTCAAAACTATGTGGAAATATTGAAGCAACATCTCAAGACATCAGGCAGCAAGTTAGACAATTTAAAGGCAATGCTACCAAATATTAACAAAGTGTATGTAAACTTCTGACCCACTGGGAATGTCATGAAAGAAGTAAAAGCTTAAATAAATCTCTCTCTGCTATTATTCTGACATTTCACATTCTTTAAAATAAAGTAGTGATCCTAACTGACCTAGGACAAATTATTACACTTAAGAAATGCAAGTATTGGCCATTTCCTCTTAAAATACTCTTAGTTCAGCGCAATTCAACACATATAGGCTGTTTAATACGAATTAGTGATTTATGACATAAAACAGAAGTACTGTTTATGACATACATAATAACTTATATAGAAGATATATAACTTGCATACATATTTTAATGAATTAAAACTTCACATTGTGGATCATGGGATATTTCTGAACTTTTGTTTATTTTAAATTGAATCAGAACATGCACATTGTCAGGGTATTTGAAGGACCCAAGATGCAGAGAGGCAATGAAAAGTGTTTTATTAAACAAAAAACAAACAGACAAATAAAACTGAACTTAACAGAAAACAAAACTCACAAGGGAGAAAATCATCAACACAAAAATAGAACTAAAAACAAACCGACAGGAGAGAACTGGAAACAGACTGGAGACTAAACATAGCACAACGATCTGACAAGGAAGACATGACAAATGAGAAAATAAAGGGAAGGAAGGATTGAAAACAGGTGCTGCCATAATAACAAGCAGCGCTAATCAGAGCTGCCATGACAACGCCGATTGCACTGCTGAGCAACACCTGTGGAAAACACGAGGAAAGGAGGAAAACAAAAAACTGTCACAATCCTTCCACTCAAGAATAAAACAAGACCCCCCCAGTCATCCCACTATCAACACAAAACAAAACTAGACGAAAGACCAGACAACATGAAGGGAGGGTGGATGGTACTACATAACACAAGTCAGACAAGAACAAAACATGAGTCCAAGCAAAATAAACAGGAGATAAGGTAAAGTCCAGGGACGAAACAGCGGAACCGACCAGGTTGGTGCCAGCAGGACAGACCAGGGTGGAGCCGGTGAGACAAGCCAAGGTGGCACAGGCAGAACAAGCCAGGGTAGAGCACCTAAACTGGGGATTGGTGACTTGGCTGGGTGTGATGGCTCGGGTAGGTATGGCAGCTTGACAGGAAGGAATGACTTGACTCAGGGGCTTGAACAGGCTCGGTGATTGCTACAGGGAACAGGACAGTCTCAGGGTACAGAACGGACTCGTCAATAGCCACAGGGAACTGATCAGGCTCGTCGACAACCACAGGGGACTGAACAGGCAGCTCCAGGATGGGAGCATGGACAGATGGCTCCGGGACAGGAGCGAGGTCAGGCAACAGGACGTGGGCACTGGCAGTGACAGGGAAGTGACCTCCGTGGCCGTGGGCACTGGCAGTGACAGGGTAGTGACCTCCGTGGCCATGAGCACTGACAGTGACAGGGAAACAGCCTCTGTGGCTGTGAGCACAGGCAGTGACAGGGGAACTGCCTCCGAGGCCATGGGCATAGGCAACGCCTGAAGAGTAGGGGTCCTTCTCTTTTGAGCGGTAAGAGTCACTGCAGTACTAACTCTACCTCTGACTCAGAGCGGTCAGCAATGGGAAAGGCCACCGCCTCCTGGTGGTCGGCAGTGCACTTCATCTGGCGATGGTGTCGAGAAGCCCAAGAGGTGTCCAAAGAAGCTGCATCTGACTTGGCCACCTCCTGGTGGACAATAACAGGCTCAGCAGGCCTCTTCAATGACACAAACGGAGTGGGATTTTGTTTCACCCTTACAGCAGATGTTCCATTCTGTCAGGGCATTTTGAGGTAGGACCCAAGATGCAGAGGGTCAAGGTGTTTTATTAAAAAGAAACAAAACCAACAAAATACAATCCACTAACAAGGGAGAAACAAAGGCAAAGGGAAGCAAAAATAGAACAGAAAACAAACCAACTAATAAGACTGAACTAAACAGAAAACAAAACACTCACAAGGGAGAAATGATCAACAAGACAAAAATAGAACTAAAAACAAACCAACAGGGGAGAACTGGAAACAGACAGGAATGACTCGACTGGAGACTAAACACAAAACAACGATGTGACAAAGTAGATAAGACAAAGGAGAAAATATACAGGGAAGGAAGGATTGAAAACAGGTGCAGCCCATAATAACAAGCTGCGCTAACCAGAGCTGCCATGACAACGCTGATTACGCTGCTGAGCAACACCTGTGGGAAACACGGGAAGGAGGAAAACAAAACCACATGGACAACCTGAGAGATGTGTGGAGGAAACTGTCACAATCCTGCCAATCAAGAATAAAACAAGACCAAAACGGCAGGATCATGACACGTAAACATAGTAGCCGGTGCTGGTGAGATGTCAGCTGAGTCTGGTTTCCGGCAGCTTTATCAAAGTCTGCAGGCATTATTACTGAATGCATTTGTCCTGAAATTACTTAATCGACAATCGATTGGCTAAATTTATCAAATTATTAACGACGATTCATTGATTATCGTTAACATCCCTAATTTGAGAAAAACTGTGACAGACATAACATTATGTAAAGTAAGTAAAATTGGTTGTGAATGCCATTTCATGTTGACTTTAAAAGGGTTGTTCTATGGCATCAGACTGAATACTCTTTTTGATCCTAACTGGAATAATTAAAGGGATAGTTGGTGAATAACCTATCCCTTATTCTGTAATGATTTATTCACTTGAATGTTTTTCCAAACCCAGGTTCTCGGTGAAACACAAAACAAGGTGCCTTAAAATGTCACTCACAGTCACAATGGACAACATGACTAACATCTCCAAAAGTCATACGAACATAAAAAGTGTGAGTAAATTAATTGTCTTTTTTTTACGCTGTGTCTGACTGTGGCCCGCTGATCAGTCGAATTGAGTGGTTCGGGCACGCAGTGTCTTAATTTTCAATAAGTGTGCTCTTCCCCTGAGGCTCTGCATCTATGGACTCAGCTTCTAACTGGGTTTCCCTTGTCACCTATATGCAGACAAATAAAATGTCCTGTCTCCTGGGTGCTCCCTCCCAGACCCCAAGCCGATGCTCGCAACAACAGGGACTTACTCGATCATACAGCAGCCCCAGTTTGAGCAAGGTGTCTAGGATACAGTTACCTGTCATGCTTCTGTGTTTTTTGTTAAGATATATGAGTGTTGTGCAAACATTTTTCTCTGCTAGCGCCCCTTTTTTGGGATTAGATTAGCTTGCACTCTCATGCCTGGATGCTTTTCTGTATTAGCTGAGCCCCAGCAGGGCAGTGGCATTCATGGGGAGATGGCCATTTTTTACGATAGAGATAAAGCTGCTGGATTTCAAATCATACTATGCTCACTGACCTTCTGTGAAATGTTAAACCTCAGCCCAGCTAGCCCGGCTCCCGGGGCTCGGTGCAATCTCCCCGTCTGGGAAGCGCCATGAAGAAGATATAAACCTATGGGTGCAGAATTTAGAGAGAATTTGAATGTCAAGGTGTGTGTCTGTGTGTGTCCCTGATCACAACCTACATTCTTTAAAACCTCCACGGTAGCCGGGTCCATTTGATTTGCAGGGTGATAAAACTGGGCTCTGTGCTGTAGTGGGTCATAGGCATCAACGCTGCAGTTCTGTCAGATTCACTATCGTCGCATGCGGTTCAACTGCGCTGGGCTGGGAGCTGGAGCCATTCTGATTTTATCACCGTATGCCGCCTCCGGCCCCATGCAGGGCCGGTGCTGGGTGGTGGTTGCCTAATAGCTGAAGATTGTGACTGCAGACACGAGGTTCCAGATCAAATTCAAAACAGGAACTGAAATGACTGTCTTGATGTATTACAGTTTAGTGGCCGCCTGGAATGAGTTTTTCAATATATCTAGACACAAAGGAGGCTAATATGATGCCTACGTACTGTTTATGTAATACAATTTATTTAATAATAGCAAATGCGATAACTGGCTATCAAATTTGCAACCACTGTCCCACAGTCGTGGTGTCATTTCCAGCACACCAAACGCCAGGTTATCGCGCCTATTTTTTGTTCTGTTCAAAAGTTAGTAATTCTTTCATCATTTACTCACCCTCATGCCATCCCAGATGTGTATGACTTACTTTCTTCAGCAGAACACTAATTAAAATTTTTAGACAAATATCTCAGCTCTGTTGGACATGCAATACAAGTGAATAGTGGCCAGAACTCTTAATATCTCATATAGCCATCGTAAAAGTAATCCATTCGACTCCAGTGGTTTAATCAATGTCTTTGAAGTGATCCAATCGGTTTTGGGTGAGAACAATTTTCACTGTACATCTTGCCATTGCTGTCTCTTGGCATGATCATGATTTCAAGCTCGATTACATTTCCTCATGTTTGATGCATGCGCAAAGCGCTAGATTGCGCTATAGGTAGTGCAATTGAGATGGAAATGGCACTGTGCCAGAATTTTTCTTGACTTTCAGAAAAAATTACAAAAACTATACAGTGCTTTCAAGTTCCTGACATTGTTTAATTTTATTACAGTTCAGTAGTCACTGGAAATGGGTTTATCACTGCTGATGCAAATGCCTTTATCTAGATAGCAGGATGAGTGATATAATGTGAACATATCTTTAATGAGCACCTAATGGTGAAATCAGCAGTTTTTTTAAGCAATATTTATAAAAAAAGTTTTGAAATTTTAAAACTAAAAAATGTACAGAAAAGTCCAGTGCTGTTTAAAGAGAGAATGGCCTGAGTTTTTAACCCTGCTCTCAGCATTGTAGTGATGGAGGCTGCAGTACTTCATGAGGGGGTTGGAAGCATGATTTAGATCCATTAAGCATGATTACATTATGGATATAAATCCACAGTCAAATACAGCTTTGTGCTTTTATGGAGATCCATTACAGCATTTATTTCAGAGCTCTTGTTCAATTTGTACATTTTATTGCTCTCCATGTGTCTAATAAGGAATGCTGGGGAAAAGAATGAACATGTGGTGGTAATAGGCCGATATGTGAAAAACTGACTATTATAATGGGGTCTCAGATTCCGATGGAAATGAAGAGAAATGGTGCTGATCCTCTGGGGTTCACGGGTGAAAGAATTAACACAGCTTGTCACACCATCCCAGCCATCCTCCCGTTACCAGGGAAACGGACGCCCATTTGGTTCAAAGTAACCGTGGTGACATAGTTGTGCAGCAGCCTGACTACCAACCTTTCCTCACGGGCAGCAGCCTAGTCTGAGTCAAACAGAGCTGGAACTGGAGTTTCTATCTCTGTAGAACAGTGATAATCTACCCTAATGACCTCTGTTGGGAAAATATTTATCGCCTCTAAAATTATCAAGCCTTTGTTTCTGCTTTAATGAGCTCTCAGCTGCTAGGTACCATAGAACATTCACATAATCTGGTTATTGGGTGACATGAGATAAATCAGTTGTACAGTATCATAGCCTATATTCAGGCAAGCTGTGTGTGTTTAAATTAGGACAAGATAATTTAGATAGTACTTAAATGACAGAAGGTACTATAAGGTGGAACATTAGGTCTGTTCCAAAAACAAGGTGAGCACATTAAGATGTCACTTTTAAGGCATCATAGGCTTGCTCCTGACACAAATTCTGTTCCAAATGGTAGGTATCTTAATCATGCTGCCTCCTAAGATATCTTGTTTTAGCCACATTAGCATCGAATGTATCCTTCCCTGGGTAGGCGATCCCAGAATTTACCTTGATGAGCTTGGTGGAAAAGTAAATCCAAGATGGCGGACGAAGGGAGACAAATTTCCTTTATATACTTATAATCGATTCAATACTGAAAAGTATTGATTCAAATAGTTTAATTTGAAAGAAAATGGACTGTTTACCTTGTGTGCTGTATGTATTTATTCTCATTAGAGTATTGTGCCATTCCTCTCGTGTTACCTGTATTAAAGTCGATTGCGCATGGGCTGCACAAGTCTCTTATGAGGCTCCATTTCAGTTAGGATGCCACCATAGAAGGCAGATGCCTATGTAGGCAAGTGACCGCAAGGTAGCTCACAATTTTTGGAACAGACCCATTGTGTTGCCTTCACAGTCCAAGGATACTTATAGCCCTTTTCCACTGACATGGTTCGGGTACGGGTTCCTGGCCCGGTATGAATTCTCAAACTGTTCTGCACATTTCCACCACAGAAAATGCAGTTACGGGACCGCAAACCTGGTTCGACACCAGCCTTAAAAGCTTACTATTCTCTACGCTGGAACCAATTATGTCAGGGGATGGAGGGTGGAATACTGTTTTGTCACCATTTTCCCAAATGACAACAGTAGCTACTATCTGCAGCATGGAGTACTTCGCTCTATAACAACAGCCTGTTAACAAACCTGGGCATTGAATTCAGCCAGTAATGCTCATGATAAACACAGGACTGCCGGTGTCCTCTGCAGTTGATATCAGTAATTTATTGTATTTGCCACCTGTTGCCATCTTATTTTGTGCATTGTTTTGTTCTGTTAGGGGATATTTTACCAACTATACACAAAGTTTGGAAGATCGTGGCTATCTGGGATTCTCAGTTTTATTTTTTAATCCCTAATTTGGAATGCCCAATTCCCACTACTTAGCAGGTCCTTGTGGTGGCGCAGTTGCTCACCTCAATCCGAGTGAGAGAGGACAAGCCTCTGTTGCTTTTGAGACCGTCAATCATTGTGCATGACTCCGTAGTGACTCTGCATGTGGAGGCTCATGCTATTCTCCACGATCCATGCACAACTTACCATGCGCCCCATTGAAAGTGAGAACCACTAATCACGACCATGAGGAGGTTACACCATGTGACTCTACCCTCCCTAGCAACCGGGCCAATTTAGATTCTTCGGAAACCTGACTGGAGTCAATCAATGCTATGGCAAAATTCCAAATACAGCCATATGCTACACCAATGTTAATAATAAATCCACTGTAACAGTTTACAAAACTTAGAGTAATTAGTGTAAAAGCTGTATACAAACACTCTGTGACATGCCATATTTGTTTATGTTTGAGGTAGTCAAACCATGTATTCTGTAAACCGTTATGTCACCTTTTGTCTCTCAGGTCAGTGAAAAAGCGTGGCCGGTTTACGATACACTCCAAATTGCCCTGGCTGCGAACTAGTGGAGCACGTGCTAGGCACGAGAACCATCAAAATTTTGGTGGAGAGTTAAACAAGACTTGGGAGGCAAGAGGAACACATTCATGGTCAAGGAGACTATTCTGCCAGACCTTCATTAATATCCCAGATGTGTTCACTTAAGTCTCACCTCTTTTAAAGGGGGTAAAATGAAGCTATGCATTAATTCATAACAAAAGAAAGCATGGTAAGGAGTCTGTAATCACCCTTTCAGTGGTCTCATCACCTCTGCATTAAGTCTAGGGTCAGGATGTTGGAACAGAATAATTTTATGATGTTAAATGATTTTCATGTTTCATGATGTTCTACCAATTCAGACAGAACATTGTTACTAATATACTGTGACAGCATTTCCTGCATTGCTTTTCATACACTGAATCTACTATGAAATTATGTTGTAGCTGTGTAGTTTGATTTGTGAATGCATGACCCATATTTTTTAGTAAACTGGTTTAAAAGGGCTCTTAAATTCATGACTTATAGGTTGGAATCAGTCGATCTGACTCACTGAATCTGCCAGAGCAGTTCATTGAAATAAACCAAGAATTATTATTGTGTTATGTGTACTTGGCCTTAAATTTAGTGTAATTATTGACTGAAAACATTTGACAATATGTAGTAAGAGAGATACACATTCAGAACTAAATTTTGTCTTAATAAAGTGTACTTTATAAAAAATAGAAAAATGTGTTACCAAAAATACTAGTACTTTCTTCAAAAGTACTTAATTGTTGATGGAATCACCAAGGATATGTTAAATGGAATATGAAATTCCTTGGGAATTCCTTTCCTAATCAGGACCAATTCATCTTTGAGTTGTGTTTTCAGACAACAAGTTCCCAGACCGTTCGTTCACAAGCTTTTTATTTTTTTTTTGCCTTTTATTATATGCACTTAGGAAGATTAATCAAAAGAATAGCTGTAAATCATTTATGCAAGTACCAACTCATGATAACCGTGTTAAGATGTGGAAAGTGGAAACTCTTGCTCAATACTTGGCTCTGGGCATAACAATACTGTGAGCACAAAAAGTCAGTGCAGGCTGCCTAGACTAACTGTAATTAAAAGCTGTAGTTTCAGCTGTGATAAATAGACTCGCTGCAAATTTTATGTTGTTTTTCCAGCAAAGATTAAAACCCTTTGATTTATTTCTTGTGTAATTGGGGCTATTTGAAGGTGGAGTGCTTGTTTTTTTGCTTCTTAATCAATCCTTTTGAGTTGGACATAATTTATGCTTTGAGGAGTATGAAATGTCTACCTGCCATTTCTCTGTTGTACAGCGAAAAGATAAGTGCTTTTAAAACAAACTGAGTGCAGATTTTTACTACCTCGGCAGCAAAGAGAACATGACCTTTCACCTCTCCCACATTCCTGAGTATTGACAGCACATTACTTTATTTGGAGCCGAGACCAAAAGACATACAGTAAGTACTGGATTTGTTTTCAGAACTCTATACAGTTATGTGGATTCCCTCCTTCATAAAAAAATGCCAGGAGTCCTTGGGCCAAGTCTTCTTCTGTTTTTTTTTGTGTTTGCTTTTTGTCATGTTTTCAGTGCAGTGAGCATATGCAGCACATAGGAGGTCACAAGACTTCATCCAATCAGCTGTTTGAATGGGCGGGGGCCTTGTAGTCATGTTAGTAGGAAATTACATCAAAGTTACTTGTCAGGAGAGAAGAAAAGGACATTTAAGTTACAAGCTCAAGTAACATGTCAATGTTTATGTTGTGTATTTTTGTAAAATTATGACCGATGCCCAACCTAATAGTGTACCTATGCAATCAACTCAATTCTCTGCAACAGAAATGTAAACTGCACTGGTAGGGGAGGAGGCTATTGTCATATGATAATTATTTTATGTTACTTATGGTTTTCAAATAAAGAAAAGGCTCCATCGCCATCATTTACAGCAGGGATGCTGACTGACTGGGAATGAGAGATGCTTTGCTGAAGCAACGGTGCAAAACACAACTTTAGAGACCTTTTATGTTATTATGAGAAGTATAAAAATATTTTCGGTTCATTATGAAACTGTGGTGGGATAAATTAGGCTGCCGCAGTCTAGGTTAATAATGGGAAACACTGATTCTGGTTCAAGGTGGTGTTCATGCGATCACACCCTCTAAGAATTCTCACAGGTAAACACTTCAGACAGATGAGTCAAGGCTTGCTGTGAGTTTGGCATTGGTTGCAAAGTGTTTTTGTACTAAAAAATTATTGTGTACTTCGGAATTATGGCGACTGTTTTGTGCGATCATAAACAAATATCTTTCTGACCAGAAGGAAGGAAAGAGCTTGTCACAAGAGGTGAGAGAAGATTACACCAAATATGAAATCTCAGAGCAGGTACAGAAGTCTTTCAACTCAGAAGTCTGAGTTTTCTTTCTCAATGGCATTTGTCAGATGGTAATTATGTGTGTTGAGTCTAAGGAAATAACGATCTTGAGGAAGTGGTGCCAATTGTTTTGATTTAGTGCTGGTGTTCTTGTCAAAGTATTCTTATTACTGGGTGTTTATTTTGAGTTTAGTATGGTATATCCATTGCTTCACTTTTTTTCCATTTCCATCCAGCAACAAAACAAATTCTTCTAAGAAACTGCACTTATTTATACTCTATTGATAGCTAAAGTTCATCAGCAGATTTAGGTGAAAGAGGACTTTTTTTCTTTTTACTTTTCTTGATTTTCTTCCCTTTTTCTCCCCAATTTGGAATGGCCAATTTCCAATGTTCTCCAAGTCCTCATGATGTCGTAGTGACTCGCCTCAATCTGGGTGGCTAAGGGTTTGGGTAAGGGTGGAGGTAGAGTTAATTAAATAATCATTCCTAGAATATAAAGCATCATTTACAAATTAAAATACTCTCTTTCTGTGCCACTCTGTGTACATTTCACCCTGAAACTGGAGCTCATGTGCCCATATATTACAAAACACTTCCAGCTTTGGCCACAGGGAGCAGTGATTTGATTTTCGGAAAGCACAGACCGATTTCAGCAGCAGAACTTTCGACCTACTGTTGCCAAATTCACAGTGAGATCAAACTGCACATTTTCGTCAGAAAATGTAAATGTCTAGTTTAGTCAAATTTTTGTAATTTAATGAGAATGTGACATGATGACATCAAATGCGTCAGGTTTACATATGTAAAGTTGACTTTTTCACATGTTTGTGACTGCTTAAGTGAGCAATTTATTACCAGAGTAAACAGGCTCAGTACTTGTACTTTACCCGCTTTAAATGATGTTCGTGCTTGTTTTAATGTAGCTCTTCCAATTAACTGAACAGAAAAGTGACATTTTGGCAGTCGCCCGGCTTGTAACATCAGGACAGTCCACGTCAGTGTGTTGAATAGAGAATCTCTCTTGGCTCTCAGACATGCAATTATTAGTTAGATGTTAAGATTGCTGATGAGGGAACAAAGCCGTGTTAGTGTCAAAGTACTTTCTTTGTTATGTCACTCATGTTGCCATGTAAATGAATAAAGCCGTTTATAGAATAACACTATGAATCTTAGCACATGGCAGACATTTGGGCGAGATTAATTTATTCAAGCCATAACGGCCGATTGCTTGCATATGCAGATGTAAATCACTGTATTTAATACAAACTGTATGTACAGTATGCATGCATTTAATAACTGATTTATATCGAGACTGCCATACAAATGTTGATTTAGACAGGCAGATGGTATTTGGGCTCTGATCAGAGCATCATGCCTAATTATGTGTAGCTTTATCCCACCCTCTGTGATCTGACTTTCTGCTGTCATCTGGACTGAAGGCTATAGTGCACATTTACCTCCATTAGCTACAGAAACACAATCCTGCAGAAACAAACCCAAGCCTGAACATCTGATATAATATGTAATTCACAACATTCCAGTGTGCATGATGTGTGTAAACCGGTATACATGCTTTACTTTGTTTGACTGTATTATATCTGTTTTTGAGCTCAATTCAAGCACATTGTACCAGATTTTTATTTGTGAAAGTGAAAAACATGCGGTTTTTAAGTAATATTTTATGTAAATTTATGTAATGCTTTGAATGACAACTGTTTATGATAAAATAAAGCAGGATCGTAGAGTAAAATGATTTCACATTGTGGCACCTTCTTGCCATGTGATATTCAAAGTTTTGTTCAAAGTTGAAATAATGATCAAGAATCATGTTTATGGACTCTAGGGACACAATTGGCAGTCCCCAGCAAATTAGGCCTAAACAGAGCCTGCCGTTGTCATGGCAACAGTGCAATTAAATTACTTTACTGTCAGCTGTAATATAATTTTCTTGTGCAGCGGCTCACGGGACCGGAGCACCCCATCAGAGGGTGAGTGAGATGAGCGCTCCTCATTGGAAAGATGCTGTACATTGATTTTTCATGAATGATTTTAGTGTCTGTGTTGCAGATGGCTAGTTTGAACAAGAAGCAATTCCATTCCACTTCAAAATACTGCTCTCCACGGCGCTTAAGTATAATCTTTAAGTGCATCTAATTTCTGATTTACACTCAGCATAAAGCAGGTCATGTTATTGAAGAATCTGCACAATCACTGTTTAAAACAAAAGTGTAAACATTTTAATATGTTAAAATACTTAATTTACTGAGATAAGCCATACTGCCTAATGGGGAGTGTTTGTGAAACATGTTCGAAAAAATACTTAATATTTGCAATTCTGTTTGGTGATGCTAGTGGGGCATAAATTACACGCATCATCTGTACAGAAAAATAAAACCTACACTCATAATTGATTTTAATTAGGCTACTAATTTTTGGCAGTATCATATTTGAATTTTTGTTTGTAACTTGATATTTCCAGTAATTACTTTTGCAAATAGACTGTCACGTCTTGTGTGTCGAGAAAGAGCGAGTTAGACCGAGCAAGAGAGAGAGAGCGGCACATTAATTGATCTCTGTGACAGATCATGGGGGAGATCGCAGCCTGTTTTTCTGGTGTCATGTTCTGAGTACTTCATTCAGTGATTGACATGATGGCCCCTATAATGTCATTCTACTCTATTTTGCCAAGCTTTTGTAAAGTGGACTGAAAAAGATCACTAGGAATTATTAGATTAGTAATACTTTTTTAAGAAAATTTACACAGCTCTTGTCATATGTTGACAGTACATAGTGATCTGTCAAACACCAAAAAGCACCATAAAATATCATTTAAGTAGTAAGTATGACTTGTGAACTGTAAGTTTTTTTGTACTTGTCAAAGTGCCATTTTTGAATTTGACTGATGAAGGCTACACTCGAGCTTTCTTTTAGGAGTCTGACTGACGTGATCTGACAAGACTTACTGTATAGGCTGTTTATCTGTGTATGACACCTATGAAAAGAACAAGAAAGAGAATATGAAACAGAAAGAACAGAGCAGCAGTTATTTGTAGATAGCCTTGAGCGATGTATTCGGTTAAGTTGAAATATTTTACACTATAGATAGGAATCTTTAGCCGCTTGGTGTTTGTTCCTCCCAGTCAACATCACCTTAGAGAGCAGGCTGGCATGCTGTGCATTCCTGCATCTGACAAAGTAGAAGGATTCTTGTACTGTAATCACATAAAATGTTTTGTTCCTTAGAAGGGAAGTCAGAGCTTCCCGCAGTGCCCTTGTAATGTGAGCGTTAAGTAATCTTAGTCATCCTTCAAGGCATTTCAAGAGTCAGTCGTGAATTTTTTTTCAATGAGTTTGTTGTGGCTTTGGATTGCGCTTTGGATTGCGCATGTTGAGAAATACCAATAAAAAAATGTGGTGTGTTCTGTAGTCACTCTCTTGTCCTGATTTGTCTCATATATGATGTAAAATAGGATGTTACAGTTATCTGTGACGATCAGGGATGTACAGTAGCAATCATTTTACCTATCTGAAGAGACGAGATCATCGTACTAGTACATTTCTGTGTATGCCCCCCAGCGTTTTGGGAAATAATGATTGTTTTTTGTAAACCAACGCATTGAGTAGGCCTAGTTATCCCAAATTTTTTTATTGTCATCATTTACTCACCCTCATTATGCTACAAACCCAGATATCTTTCTTTCTACTATGAAACACAAAAGGAAAAATTCGGAATCATGATCACGCCGCATACAGTGACCAGGGTTTGTCAATCTTTATAGAGGTTAAAAGGCTCTATATAACACCATAAAAGTAGTGCATATGACTCATGCTCTATATTCCAAGTCTTCTGAAGCCATATGACAGAGGAATAGATCCAAATTTAAAGCATGATTCACTAATAATATTCTCCTCATCCATAGCTTTCAAATCTCATTCATGTTTCAGTACATTTAAACCTGGTGTGTTGCAAAGATATGTAACTGACATCAAAAATGGTGTATTTAAAAGCCATGTTTGAATTTATTCAAGTGTAAATCAGGATTTAAGAATGAAGGTAGAGGGTAAGATTATGAGTGAATTACAAATTTTAGTCTCAGATTATAGCTCATGCAATTTTAAATAAACAATTTTATGTGTGCTTTTATGTTTCTTTTTTGTCCTTTTTTTGAGTTTGGCAGCTGTGGTCAACATTTCATTGTATTAATGAGAGCATCTTGGACATTCTGCTAAACATTTAATTTTGAAAGTGTATTGTTGGCCTTTGACCTTCTTTGAAAGTGACCATGTTTTCTCTGGTGTCTTCCATAGGAGCCTTGGTCTAAATGGGTCCGGTTATGCCTCCCAGTAAGAAACCGGAAGGTTCCGGGGTCAGCGTCGTGAGGGGCCTGAGCCAGTTCTATCAGGCAAGCTCCTTCACGTGCACCCTGCAAGAGGCTGAAGACATTGACCTGGCTGTTCCCACAATCAAACTAGAAAAGGGCAGTGTGGAAGATGAGGAGCTCACCAACCTCAACTGGCTCCATGAGAGCAAAAACCTACTCAACAGCTTCGGCGACCCTGTGCTGAGGAGCGTCAGCCCTGTACTGGACCTGGATGATGACACCCCACCCTCCCCGGCCCACTCGGACCTCCCTTACGATACCAAGCAGAACCCGAACTGTAAACCCCCTTATTCATTCAGCTGCCTAATTTTCATGGCTATAGAAGATGCCCCCTCCAAAAGACTGCCAGTTAAAGACATATACAACTGGATCCTGGAACACTTCCCTTACTTTGCCAACGCCCCAACAGGGTGGAAGAACTCAGTCAGGCACAATCTGTCACTCAATAAGTGTTTTAAGAAAGTGGACAAGGACAGGAGTCAGGTAAGCATGCCAAAACCATTCTGCATCAAGATATAAATCTTTAACTGCGGATTGGGAAGTGCAAGTCTGTCCTGACTCTTAGTTTTCATTTAATTTAATAAGTGCTGTATTGTTTTATGGTGGATACTGAAATGCAGTGAAATAATGTAACAAACTAAATGTGTAAAGCAGTTCAGCTGTTTCTTTTATTGTAGCTTTTAGTTACAAGCAAAACACTACATTACTTTTTTATGTCACTGTGGGGGTGTAGTTGAGCGCCATCTTGTGAATGGAAGCGAGATTGGGAGATGAGAATGGTAAGGATTATCACCTGGCAATGGTTGTCTCTAACAGCTGTTTGTCATTGCAGTGAGAGTGGAGACAGGCTTTAAAAGTGAGCCAGACACCAGTGAGAGGGAGAAAGCTGCCACGCATGTACTGAGACTGTGCTGTTATTAAAATTGCGCTGAAAGAGAGTTTGTTTTTGAGAAAATAAATTACCTTTATGAGTAGGATCTCTCCGTCTCCCTCTTCCTCCTTTCCATTAAAGTAGAGACCTTTTACACTGGTGCCAAAACCTGGGAGGATCGCCGCCATGGATCCCTCACCTCTGGAGGACGTTGTCAAGACCCTTACCAGCATCCATCAGACACAACATCAGGCCCTCCTTGAGCTGCGCACCTAACAGGAGCAGCAGTTCATTGCGCTCCTCCAGGCCCAAGCGGAGGACCGGCAGATGTTCTGGAGCTTGCTGCACCAGGAGGTTGCTGCCGCCACGACCCTGGACACCACAACCACCCCACCCCAGGTTCCGCTAGTCAAGATGGGCCACCAAGATGATCCAAAGGCTTTCCTGGAGCTCTTTGGGCTCTTTTTTTCGAGCACCTAGTGGGCGTCCAGTTAATTCCACTGTTGTCCGGGAAGCCCAACTGACTTGAGGAAAGCCATCCCGCAACAGGTCGGCCGGATATCCGAGTGAGCAATGCTTTCGCTCGATGACCATTGACGAGCACGGCCGCACGTTTGTCTTCACTCAACAGCTCTGTGACGCCTGCCAGGGGTGGTTGCTGGCTGAGCAATGCAACGTTGGATCTGTCCGATCGATCTGGTGGTACTGAAGCATTTTATCACACAACTTCTGAAAGGGATGGTGGAGTGGGTCCAGTGCCACTGCCCGGTGTTGCTCCAAACAGTCATCCAGCTAGCAGAGGACCACATAGCGGTGTATTCGGGAGCCAGCAAGCTCAGAGATCCTTCTCGCTCTCCTTCCCCTGCATTCCATCCTATTCCTCCTCCGGAAATGGGGAGGGGCCCCTCCCAAACCAGCTCCGGGGATCCCCTGCCCCTCTCCACTCTCACTCCCAGGGTGGTGAACCCGCTGTCCTGGGTGTGGAGCCTGGGCCAGTCTGTTGGAGCTTTTGGGAACCTAGGCTTTTCCGGGACCAATGCCCAGTGATGGAGGTGGGGATATTGGTACGGGTCCCCGACACGCCGCAGGCCGCTCCTGATCAAGCTCGGACTTACCGCATACCTATGAGTATAAAGGGGGGGGGGGGGTACATACCAGGCATTGGTGGATTCAGGATGTAGTCAAACTTCCATCCATCAATGCCTGGTTGAAGATGAGTCTTTGGGTGCTAGTCACAAGGTGAAGGGACCTGTAGTCACTGTGATGATTCAATTTCGAGGACAAAAGCATAGTGTCGAGGCTGCGGTTAGCTCGCACCTCACCCATCCGCTATTTTTGGGTACGAATTGGCCAGTGTTTTCCACATTATAAAGAGAAATTTGAGCAGATGGGTCCTGCAAAAGTGCATCTCGGTGTGGGATTTGTGTTACACTGGCTGGGGAGGCGCAGCCTGTGCCATCTATGTCAGCTCCGTGTCAGGATGACGTTAGAGAGGTGGAAGTCTCGGCTTCCCCAGCACTTAGAGGGTTTTCCACCAGGGATTCATCTCCTCAGGAGCAGATGCGAGACGAGACTCTTAGGCACACCTTCGACCAAGTGAGAGTGATTGATGGTCACTGTCTTCAGCCAGACATTGTACTCGCCTATCCATACTTTTTTGTAATCCTCTTTCCTCCCAATTTGGAATGCCCAATTCCCACTACTTAGTAGGTACTTGTGGTGGCACGGTTACTCACCTCAATCCGGGTGGCAGAGGAAAAGTCTCAGTTGCCTCCGCTTCTGAGACCGCCAATCTGAGCATCTTATCACATGGCTCGTTGTGTATGACAATGCGGAGACACTGCATGTGGAGGCTCATGTTACCCTCGGCGATCCATGAACAACTTACCACACACTCCATTGAGACGGAGAACCACTAATCGCGACCATGAGGATGTTACCCCATGTGACTCTACCCTCCCTATTAACCGGGCCAATTTGGTTGCTTAGGAGACCTGGCTGGAGTCACTCAGCACACCCTAGATTCGAACTTGCAACTCAAGATGCTCAGTCAAAGGAAGATTCAACTGAGTTATTGATACTGAAGAAGCATGGGAAATGTGATTCCAGATAGCTCATTATAATCCGATGGCGGGTCACTTTGGGCAGGAAAAAACAATGAACCAATAGCCCATTTCTATTGGCCAGGCATTCGCGAAGATGTTCGCAGATGGTGTGTGGCATGCCGTGAATGTCAGCTGGTGAATCCGCCGGCCACCCCAAGAGTGCCTTTGTGCCCGCTTCCTTTGATTGAGGTCCCCTTCGAAAGAATTGATATGGACCTCATCAGGTCTTTAGAGCGGACGTCACACAGGCATTGCTGAACTACGCAACATGATATCCGGAAGCAGTGCCTTTGCGCTACATCTCAGCACGCAGTGTTGTGGAGACACTCTTCAGAATTATCTCCCGTGTGCGGATTCCAAAATAAATCCTCACTGATCAAGGCACTAATTTTATGTCACGTACACTACGTGAGCTGTAAGATTTATTATGTATTAAATCGATTCAGACAAGTGTCTACCTCCTGCAAACGGACGGCTAGGTCGAAAGGTTTAATAAAACCCTGAAAAACCCTTGATTTGTTTGTTTGTGCACAAAGATGCTCGGAATTGGGATAAGTGGCTTGAGCCCCTGTTATTCACAGCTCGAGAGGTCCCGCAAACCTTCTTCCATGTGAATTATTGTATGGGCGTCGCGGTGTCTTAGATGTCATGTGGGAAAATTGGGAGGAAAGACCTTTAAACAGCAAAAAACTAAAATCAATACATTCTTGACCTGAGAGCAAAACTCCACACATTAGTGCAACTATCATAGTAGAATTTGCTACAGTCTCAAGAATATCAGACCTGGCTGTATAACAGGGGAGCTCGGCCACGGGAATTTACACAGGGAGATAAAGTCCTTGTATTGGTACCCACATCAAGTTCTACATTTCTCAGAAAGTGGAAAGGGCCATTTGAGGTCACATGGCGAGTTGGGGAAGTCGATTATGAGGTTAAACGAACGGTTAGGGGTGGAAAACGGCAAATTTACCACCTCAACTTCTTAAAACCATGGAGGGAGGCAGTCTCATTGGCTTTGGTGACTGTGGTACCAGAGAGGGAGGAGCTCGGGCCGGAGGTGAACTTAAAAGCCAATCACAGCACCTTGTGAACTTGCCGATTTATGTACACCAACGTTGTGGTGCTGTCTGATCTGATCAAGACGTGTTTGCCCTGAACTAGCGGGAGAAACCTCCGCAGGGCAAAGAATACAGCCAACAACTCTAGGCAGTTGGAGGCATCGGTCGTGACCAAGATGCATCGGGGCACCTGCTGCCCAAATAAAGCAGAGGTCTGTCCAGGGTTTGAATGTTTGGCGGCAGGCGGGGGTGATCATCACAGGGCGCGTGTGTGCATGCTCATCTCTGGACTCGAGTCTGGAGCCAGTGCTGAAGCGGTCTCATATGCATCAACCCCAGCGGCGTGACCGCCGCGGAGGACACCATATGCCCAAGGAGCCTATGGAAAAGTTTTAAGGGGGCCGCAGTGCTTGGCCTGAAGGTGGCGAGGGACTCCAGCACTTACAGCGCATGCTCGTTGGTGAGGCGCGCTGACATTGAGAGTCTATCTCCATGCCGAGAAAAGAGATGCTCAGAACCGGGGCGAGCTTGCTCTTTTCCCAGTTGATCTGAAGCTCTAGAGGGAGTGGGCCAGGATGAGCCAGTCATCGAGGTAGTTGAGTTCGGATGCCGGCTTCTTGGACGGGGCAAGGGCTGCCTCTGCGACCTTCGTTTACCTGGATTATTGTAATGGACTCCTCACGGGCCTTCCCAAGAAGCCCATAAGACAGTTGCAGCTCATACAGAACGCTGCTGCCAGAATTCTGAGCAAAACCAGAAAATATGAACATATCACACCAGTCCTCAGGTCTTTACACTGGCTCCCAGTTACATTTAGGATTGATTTTAAAGTATTATTACTGGTATATAAATCACTCAATGGGCTAGGACCTCAATATATTGCAGATATGCTCACTGAATATAAACCCAACAGATCACTCAGATCATTAGAATCACATCAGCTAGAAATACCAAGGGTTCACTCTAAGCAAGGAGAGTCTGCTTTTAGCTATTATGCCAGCCGCAGCTGGAACCAGGTTCCAGAAGAGATCAGATGTGCTCCTACAGTAGTCACATTCAAATCCAGACTCAAAACACATCTGTTTAGCTGTGCATTTACTGAATGAGCACTGTGCCACTGTGTGTCCGACTGTTTGTACTGTGTTTTATTAGATTTTTTTTTTATTCTAAACTGTTTTAATTATGCTTATTTTATTATTCTTGTTTTTTTCTTTTTAATTTCTACTATGTAAAGCACTTTGAATTACCACTGTGTATGAAATGTGCTATATAAATAAACTTGCCTTGCCTTGCCTTCGTAAAGACGCAAGGGGACAGGGACATGCCGAAGTGGAGGACCTTGTACTGATACACCTGGCCATCGAACACAAACCGTAGAAAGGGTCGATGTCAAGGCAATTTTGAGACGTGGAAGTACGCGTCCTTCAGGTCTACCACTGCGAACTAATCTAGATGCCGGACGCAAGTTAAAATGTGTTTTTGCGTGAGCATTTTGAACGGGAGTTTGTGCAAAGCCCGGTTGAAAACTCGCAAGTCTAAGATCGGTTGTAAGCCGCCACCTTTCTTGGGTACGATGAAGTAAGGGCTGTAGAAACCCTTCTTCATCTCAGTTGGAGGCACAGGCTCTATCGCGTCTTCGAGTAACAGGGTCGCGATTTCTGCTCACAGGGAATTGGCATGTTCGCCATGTACTGCGGTAAAGCAGACGACCCCAAAGGGGGGGGGGGGGGCTGGCAAACTGAATTGCGTAACCAAGTCGGATGGTCCTGGCCAGCCAGCGTGATGGGTTGGGAAGTGAAAGCCACACATCCAAGCTACGTGCTAGGGGCACTAATGGGACGATTATTTTTTATGTACCCGGCGGGGCTGAGCAGGTAATACAGCGTCAGGAGGCAAAAGTGCATCCCAAGGCTCTGGTGCTGAGAAAAGACTCGAAGCACTTACCTTGCTCCACACACCTGGCAGGATTCGGGTTAGTGACTGAGGAGGAGGTCCGGCGGAGGTGTCCTCTAGACTCTTCAGAACCGGCCGGCCAGGGAACAGTCATAGGGCATCCAGCACATCGGGACTGTTGAGGTGTGGCGGCAGAGTGCCGTGAGAATGGCATTTGCATTACCGGAGGCGGAGTGTTAAATGAAATAAATTCAACAAAGAATTCTCCTCCCTGCCCTCCACCGGGGGATGAAGTGGTCTTACCCGCTCTGGAGCGAACGTCTTGGTCTCTGGGTCCATGAGATGAGAGGGGCGTGCGCTTCCTGCGGGGCGCTCGATGCAGGGGCTGAGAGCTGGGCCCGGGTTGAGGCGGAGCTGCACGTTTAGAAACCACAGGAGGATGCCCTCCGCGAGCAGACGGGGCAGGATATGTGAGATGGCCTCCGTCTGCTTTTTCACAGTGGAGAACTGTTGGGCGAAGTCCTCGACAGTGTCGCTGAAGAACTGGGAGATGGGCGTCGAGGAAGCGTGTCTTGTCTGTCTCATGCATCTCGACCAAGTTCAGCCACAGATGACGTTCCTGAACCACAAGTGTGGCCATCGCCTGCCCGAGTGACTGCGCTGTGGCCTTCGTGGCCCTGAGGGTGAGGTCGGTCGCTGAGCGCAGTTCCTGCTGCACGTCGGGATCAGGACTACCCTCGTGCAGATCTTTGAGTGTCTTGGCCTGGTGGACTTGCAGGTGGGCCATGGCATGCAGGGCGGAAGCGGCCTCTCCGGTGACGCTGTAGGCTTTAGTAGCCAGTGCCGACGTCATCCTACAGGCCTTGGAGGGGAGCACAAGGCGACCCCGCCAGGTGGCGGCATTCTCGGGGCATAGGTGGATCGCAACTGCCCTATCCACCTGGGGAATCGCTGTGTATCCGTGGGCCGCTCCGCCGTCGAGGGTAGTGAGAGCAGATAAGCGAGGGGCTTTTTCACAACTGGAAAAGGGTGTTCTCCATGCAGTCGTCATCTCATCATGCACCTCCAGGAAGGTTCCAGTCCAAGCCCACGCTGGCGGCGGCCCGGACAAGCATGTCGGACATCTGGGCGTGCTGGCCCGAAGGCGGCAGCCCAGACGAGTCATTCACATCAGATGCCGGACCGCTCTCTGATGCAGTGCCGAGTTCATCTAGATCTAGGGGCTCCAGAGGATAGGCAGGCTGGCTGTGAGGCGAGCCGCTGTTGCCTTGAGCCCGGACGGAAGTCAACGAGCGTTGCTGGGGGGCGGGTGGTTCATGGGGACGTACCCGTCTAAGCCGTGCCCACTGCCATCCCCAAATCGCCTCCATCACCAGCCGCATCATCCTCAATCCCATGGGAAGAAGGAACGATGCAGGGGGCGGCTTGAGTGGCGTTCTTTCGGTTGAAAGAAAGCCGCGACTGCAACGTTGCCATCGTCATGTTCTCACAGTGAGAACATGAACCATCCACAAACGCTGCCTCGGTTTGATCACAGCCCAAACACATGAGACAGCGCCTGTGGCCGTCTGATGCGGATAGCACTCTACCGCATCCAGGAACTACACAGGAGTGGAAAGGCATCTTTAAAAAGACGCATCCTGAAAAGGATGTTCAACGCCCTTGTGTATTGCTCTTATAGAGGAAAAAACTATTTTAGAGAAAATCACTGATTTAATAACAACTCTTTTGTTGCGCTGTCGAAGCGCCCAGGGACAAACTGCACTGCTGTGCAGAGAAGGAGAAAGCCGCTAAAGTGTGCCGTAGATCCAACAGCAGATCACTCAGAGGAAGAGGAACAGGTGTGTGACTCGCAGCTCGCTACATACACGACCATCGGCTCCGAAGAAAATTTCTGAAAGAACAGACGTATTTCCCCGCCTTTATACCCGTATGTCCGGGGCGGGACATGCAAATTCTGTCTGCAAACTTATCATTGGCCTTTTTTCATAGATCAGAGGTATATTCGATCAGAGGTATGTCGAAGTGAGCGACAGATGGGGAACTAATATATATATATATATATATATATATATATATACATAATATAAAGAAAACCGAGAAGGGGCATTATCATTTAAATTATATTTATACATACATATTTATAATAAATTATGTTGCCCCCTTCTCGGTTTCTTAATATCATTTTTAATTTTCAGTTGCATTACTTTTACATGTTGTCAAAAGTCTGGCAAGAAAAAACAAAAATGTACTAGCCAATGCCGATTAATTCTCCAACCTGTCCATAGAGGGTTGGATGAATGTTATTGGGACATTAGACTGCTGTATGTGTCGATAAATATGGTTGTGGCCGGCCTTTATCTAGAGTTTGTTACAGTATCAGTAAATGCTGATTGAATTGCTTTCTATTTGATTACAGTTTAAAATTGTTTGATAAAGACATGAAGAACATGAATTGGGACTGATTAGATACTCAATGAGCATTGATTTAGTTATTTTCAAAGCTTGATAAATGCATTCCTGTGTGTGTTGTGTATATTGAGTGTGTGTGTGTGTGTGTGTGTCAGTAAAGCTGTTCCATGTGACTCTCACATCTGGTCTCTGGTTGTGGAGCAAAGTTTTTTTTTTTTTTTTGGTATATGTGTCTCCATAGAAACAGCTTTGCAGTTGACATGGAAAATAAGCTGTTGCTGTAGCAACAGAGAAACTGGTGTGTGTGTGTGTGTGTGTGTGTGTGTGTGTGTGTGTGTGTGTGTGTGTGTGTGTTGTGAGAAAGTATTTGGCTGGGAATGGCTAATCCAGTGATGGCATAGTGGGCATTCGCTTTATCTCTTTCCTCTCATCAGAGGGCATCAGTCTCCATGTCACCCACTTAACCTCTTCACTCCTGCACATACAGCATTTCAGTCACTTTTTTCTGCAGAGCGTGAGCATTTCAGAAAGAAAAATCCACTTCAGGCATATGTTTTGAATTATTTGTCTTTTTTCATCTCAGATCATCCTTTGTTGACCTGGTAAAAATATTAGTCCCAGAGTTTTTAAGGACGCGGTCCATATGTTCTCTCTTTTACATCTCAGTGACCTAATATTGGATTTTAAATTCAATTAAATCTCACCCCTAAGGGCAGTGGGTATTTTCAATCTGCTGTAGTGAAAACATCCAAGGTTTGCATCCAACTTATTTTTTTAACAGCTTTGCCTTTCAAAATGTATTCATGCCTCGCTGAGATTCACATTGTTGGGTTGCTTTACTTTATTCACCTGAACTGTGTGAGATAAAGCTCAGGGCTTTTAGGAATTAAGGCTTTCTTGTCTTAGTTCTTTACTGCACAAAGAACCTTATATTATCTCAAAGAAGTTTAAACCGCTCAAGACTTTTTGTACTAATATTTAGTCATTCAGTTGTGCGTGCTAAGGTGAGCAATGCAATAATTTTACTCATACAAAGGGTTGGGGAATTGAACAAACATCTAACCTTAAGTATTAAAATTACATTTTAAAGTTTTTGCTGCAGACATGAATGATAAGTCAAATCATGTGGCTTGTTTTGAAGAGATATTACTTTTCTTAGCAATCACACTTAAGATTTTCAGCTGATGAATTATTAAATGAACAAAAAAATCCCCAAAACTTTGAACCAAGTTATATCTAGGGAACAGAACCACATAGAGACCCTTAACTCTGGCCAGTATGCAACCACCTTGTACTGCCCTAGCAACAACCCAGAACACCTGACCATTAGCACCACTCACATTTTCTTTGAAAAATAAAAAAAATCTAGTCTTGTTCTTATAAGCAGAGAAACATCAACACAACAAAATAATTGATGATGACAGCAAAGATGAGAGTTTTTTTTCTTGGTAAACAAGTTTATTTCACACTTTAAAAAAAAAAGTGTTTGTTAGGTCACAAGTCATAATTAGCTGTATGCCTGTTAATTTGGCATTTGATTTAATTTCTACACTGCCTTATTGGCCTACTTGAATGAGATGACTATTTTAAGTCTGTTTTAATTTCAGATTCATTGTGGATCTGTTATGCAATCAAGCATCACTCTCCATAATGAGACAGTACAGTGCAAATTAGACCAGCAAAATAAGAGTCTGAATAAACATACACTTGATAGATGCACAATATCCAGGGGTTTAAAGCAGAATAATTTATTTTGGCCGAGAGGAGACTCAGATTAAGAGATCCAGACCTTAAGAAAATGTCTTGCTGTTACAGATGGGGGAAGGGGGTTCGCTAAGAAAGAAGTGCTGCAGATTGCATTATTTGTATGCACTATCCACATTGCTTTAGCGTCCGATTCACTAAAGGAATTATGCAAACCATTTAACAGCACATACATGCTTACAAAATTAGTGCGGAACGCAGTGTGCACTTGAACACCACCTTTCCCTCCCCTTCCCCCTTTCATGGAAATGCTTACAGACAATGGCTGATATACAGTGAACTTGTTCGGTGAAGGTTCTTTTTTACAAGAGAAATATAAAAGCTGCCATGATCACTAGAAAATGTTACACAGACATCCCTTTCAAGTAAACCTGCTTTCCATAAGCATTAGGTAATTGCACATTTTAAATTGCATACGGCAAATAGTGCTAATGTTTATGAATCCAGCACATTCTGTTATTTGCTTTATTTGCATACAAAGGAGGGATTTTCGTCCAAAAAGCATGATGATTACTTCTTTTCAAAATGCATGTCAAAGCATTAATCCAGGATGTATAATGCCTTGATAAGTTCGACTGAGGCCTGTATATGAAAATAGCGCAGGTGCTGAAATACCCCACGCTAAAGTGGCAAAATTCATCCCTGAGTCTTTTAAAAAGTTAATGGTAGCAATAATGTGTGTGTTCCTGTAATGGAACTGCATGGTAACTCTGCAGTGGCTGGTGAAGAGTGAGTCCTTTAGAAATGACACCCTGTCATTTGTTTCCATGGCACTGTTATGAACACAGGATCTGAACTTGGCACCTGAGCGGTGGTTATATGGGTGGATCTTTAGAGCGCTTGTGTCCCCTTACATAGACTGTTTCTTATACAGGCACATGTATTGGTGTTTATACATACAGTTGAAGTCAGAAGTTTACATACACAGATTTAATATTAGCAAACTATAGTTTTGGCAAGTCGTTTAAGACATCTACTTTGTGCGTGACACGTGCAATTTTTCCAACAATTGTTTACAGACAGATTGTTTCACTTTTAATTGACTATATCACAATTCAAGTGGGTCAGAAGTTTACATACAAGTTAACTGTGCCTTCAAGCAGCTTGGAAATTTCCAGAAAATAATGTGAAGCCTTTAGACAATTAGTCATTTAGCTTCTGATAGGTGTACTGAATTAGAGGTGTAACTGTGGATGTATTTTAAGGCTTACTTTAAAACTCAGTGCCTCTTTGCTTGACATCATGGGAAAATCAAATAAATCATCCAAGACCTCAGAAAAAAATTGTGGACCTCTACAATTCTGGTTCATCCTTAGGAGCAATTTCCAAATGCCTGAAGGTACCACGTTCATCTCTACAAACAAGAGTATGCAAGTATAAACACCATGGGACTACGCAGCCATCATACCGCTCAGGAAGGAGACACATTCTGTTTCCTAGAGATGAGCGTATTTTGGTGTGAAATGTGCAAATCAATCCCAGAACAACAGCAAAGGACCTTGTGAAGATACTGGAGGAAATAGGTAGACAAGTATCAAACGGAAGGAAACACTGGATTTTTGTGAAGTCTGTGAATAACATCTGTTTAAATGAGATATCTGCATATATGCAAACAGTATATAATAGAAGTTTTATTTATATTTGTCTTTTATCATTAGAAAAGAAAGTTAAAGGTGAACAGGGAACTGCTGAGGAGAGGCTGATAGAATATGTGCTTTAGAGGTAAATAAATGAGTGCTCCACAGGATGCTGGATCTGCTCACGTTTTGTGAGGTTTGTTTATTACATCTGTTTAAACGAGATATGCGCATATTTGCAGACAGTACATAATATTATTTTTATTGATATTTGCCTTTTTATCATTAGACAAGACAGTTAAAAGTTACAGGGAAGTGTTGTGGAGAGACAGGGATAATGTAACAGGCGAGCACTTCATTATGAGCTCAAACGCATCTGCCATGACTCATGTCTCAGTTACTTCACATGTAAGCAGGTTATTTTCGGCATCCTCATGAAACAAATCGGCCAAACGGAAACATTTATCGGCCGATGCGATAATTAAAAAAGTCAGAATATCGGCAAATTTATCGGCCTTAGCGATATATTGTTTGACCACTTGTCTTCAGTAGCCCTCAGTCATTCAGATACTCCCAACTGCAGATTTAATATAAGTCACTTTTTTGATGGATATAAGTCTGGTAGGTCGAATTTCTGTTATATTTTTGAGTTTGTGTGTAAGCCCCAGTTTCATGTGAATTGAAAGTTAACGTTCAGTCTGCTATACCTGGCAAAGCACCGTGCAGACCTCGTCCATTACCATATTAACAGCTGCTCAAACCACCCAGGCACAAGCAAGTTTACACCGAAAAACTTTTATTCTATATTTATATATCATCCATATAGTATTTTTGCCAAGTTTAAATAAAATATTTTTAAAAAATTTACCCGTAGATTTTAAATTCAAAAATTGTGAAACTGTACAATTGCAACGTCCCAATTTTAATTTGCTGTAAAGGCTTTTGGTCCTCTGTGTACCTCGTTCTAAGGCTTCCTTTGTAAGGCTAGATATATACGTTTCCACAAGTGTTCCTGTAAGCTGTCTACAAATGTCATCATCCACTTGAATGAAGAGAAGTGCTGTAGTTGTCGTCATTGCCCAACTTCTTACAGAAGTGCGTCATGACAGCATCAAAATGTAAGATGTTTTGCATCACATAGCATCATACTGGGAACTTGCCAGTGCTGATTTATGATTATGTCCTATGTAGGCTGTATGTAAGTGCATATTTATTTAATTTAAATTAAATGTCAGCCTGGTTAAACTAGATTGTCTACTGTGGTTTGTGAATAAGACTGAAATACCACACACAACAGTGACACAACTGTTTTGTAAATTTGCTACTTAATTCTAATTTTTCAGTCAGCCCTGTTATGGTGATGTTCTTGATGGGGGGTGTGCTTGCACATTCTATTGAGTTTAGAAGTTTAACTATTTAAAGAGGACTGTGGTGGATTTAATAGTTGAAGGAGACAAACTCTGTCTTTTTTTTTTCTCTGATCCCCCATCTCAAATGCAATATAGGATCAGTTGGAAGTCACGGTTGGTAACGTTGATCCGTGTGACAATTTATCTGTCACTGTAAAAACTAGGTTTATGTAAGATAATGCTGGCCTCGTTGACATGTTCCCTCACCAGCTGTTGTGTTCCCTATGGACAGATGTTGGGTTATGAGTGAATCTGCAGGATATCTGCACGCAAACCTAGCTTTGACGTCACCTGCCCACCCTTTGTAGTCTGCACCGTGTTACCAAGGGTTATATGAATGGCCCCCAGGGATCCTGATGCTACATGCTAAAACCACAGCATGACACAGAGCTCATCGTTGACTCTGTGAGTATCAAGACCTTCCGGAATTTGAATTGTTTACTGACTCTGAATGAATGCAGGATGGAGACGAGATATTCCATTAATTACTGAGTAAAACTCTATTCTAAGCTTAGAAAAAAGCTCAGACAAAAAGATGTTCCAAGCTAGGGATTCAAAAATTTGGAATTGTAGTTCCCCTTCTGTCACTCACTTGACGTTGTGTCAATTGTAGTGACATAAGGAGACTCTTCTGAGAAAAGGCCAATGTCAAGTTGACAGATTTTGCATGCCCCGCTCCGGACATACGGTATAAAGGGAGCGGGCGAGCGAATGCCAGACAGATTTTTTCTTCGGAGTCGAACGGTTGTGTAATCAGTGAGCTATGTGACACATGACTGGGGGCGTTGAGGAGGGTTACGTGCAGCCAACCCAGGTTCTCACACGCAACAGCCTGCTTGCACCTGGCATGGCGTTTTTAAGTGGGACCCCTTGTGTACAATCGACACAACATCTAGTGAGTGACAGAAGGGGAACGTCATGGTAACTGTTGTAACCTCCGTTCCCCGATGGAAGGAACGAGACGTTGTGTTTCCCTTGCCACGTCACTATCCCTACCACTGTAATGCACCGTTACCATATTCTCGGCTCCTCAGTGAAAACCTGTCTGGCATTCGCTTGCTCCCTTTATAACCGTATGTCCGGGGCGGGGCATGCAAATTCTGTCTGCCAACTTGACATTGGCCTTTTCTCAAGTTCAAGTTCAGAGGTACGCAAGGCTCTCAGAAGAGAACACTTGTGTCACTACAATCTACACAACGTCTCATTCCTTCCATCGGGGAACGGAGATTACAACAGTAACCATGACGTTTCTATTTCTTTCTTTTTTCAATTTCAGTTTAGTTATACTTACTTTCTGACTGTTAGTTTCAGTTTAGTTTACATTTTTAATTAGATTTAGTTTTTTTCTTCTTCCAGTTTTAGTACTTAAGGGCTGCCAATTTTTTTTTCTTTAACTAATATTTTTTATAAATGTTTGGCAGTATTACATCTCTAAGTCTAAATTAATACTTATGTGGTTTCATTTGAAAACTCAATTTTCATTTTCCTAACCTTCTCCTCTTCCAAAGTTTGCGTTATTGGAGAGCATTTTCAAACCCTCCATTTTCGTTGGAGGAAAGCACTTTCAGGTAGTGAACATGATTTAAATTAGTTTTCATTTTAGTTTTTTGTTAATGATACTAACAATGGTCTAAGCATGTAATACATACCGTTTTTGGCAGCACAGATAAGACCAGTGGTGTTGATGATAAAGAAACTTGGTAGAATTTTTATATAGATCTGAGAGCCACAAAAATATATGCAATGACTTATTTATTTTTTTATGATTATTGTAGGTCATGCAATAGAGAAAATGAAAGCGCTTTCTGCGCTCTGCCATTGTAGACTCACCAACCAATCTTTAATTTACAATAAACCATCCACTGATTGTTTTTATAGAGTTTTTTATTTGCTCTGCTTGGAAGAATGACTGTAAGTAACCATTATTAGTGCCTTACATTCTGCAAAAGGAAAGCACAACCTGCTGTAGCAAAACTGAGCTAGTGCCTTGGATCCGTGTTGGGTCTACCGCTGTTAACAAGCCTAACATTGAGCAGATGAAAGGATAATTGCAGCTAATGCTGTCATTTGAGCTGTACAATTGAGCAATTTTAGAGATTGCTCGACTTGTCTGTTAGCCTGTTACTGATATAGCACTCGTAAGTGCTTCATCATTAGGTCTTTTCTCCGACAGCACAATGAGTCTGAATTTGTGTGTTGAATACAAGTCTGTCAGGGTGAGAAGTGTTTTTAAATGAGATAATCTGTGTGTTAGAAATCTCCACCACCTTGATTATAAAAATCAACGTATCTTTGAATTTTGTGTGCTTAAAGAGCCACTTAGCAGAGTTTTAGGTGCCTGAAATCCTTCCCCTTCTGGATGACTTAGACTCCACACGACTGTGATGGAAATATGAAAAGTTGAATCATTGCTGAGCTCTCTGCTCATCGGACCACAAGTGAATTTATGTAACAAGCACTTCTCGGGTTATGTGTGCATCTATTTGTCTCTTGCTACAATTACTAGCAAATTTTCTGTCAAGCACAAAATAAGAACAGCTGGGGACACTGCTTTCCAGATCTGTATTTGTATATTTTCAAGCAGGTGATTGACCCTATGCCACCTCTTCAAAATCTTGCTGAACTCTCAACGGGCAAAGCCTTTGGAGGCTCTGCCCATGTATTCATCTCATTTGCATATGATCACACTGATTCAGAAAAACACTTACAGTTCTGGGGTCAGACCTTTTTGGTCTAATTAGAAGTAGGGATGCATCAAGATGGTAAACTTGTGAGACTTATAATGTTTACATCCCACCAAGTTTGGGATTCAGTGACATACAGATACTTTTAGGGCAGAAAAAACCCCAATAAGTAACTTGGTACAAATACTAAAGAGTTTCATTCCTGCTGGTGTTTGGACATCTAATGATGCATACCAGAGTTTTGCAGATGTATATTTCTGAAATCCAAAAACTAGATATAGGTATTGCACTAAATGAAGGTCCACATGTGCAACTTATTCTTAATAATAGTGTATATTTTGACTCTTAAAAATCAAGATTTTGACATTAATTGTTTTATATGATTAACTAAAGTTTAAGACAAGAACAACAAGCTCCATGCCATGTGACCCATATTTGGTTTTCATCCAAATATGAACAATTGAACAATTTACGGATAGAGCCACATTGGGTGCCCCCATATCACTATGCTTTAAGCATGTAGGGCCTTAAAGATTAAGATACAGATGTCTCAATGATTTTTCAGCAAAAAAACAAATAAGTGTTTTAAACGTGTGACCCCCGTATTCCATTCCATTCTCGTTTTAACACAAGAACTCTACCTCCCATATAATTAAATAATCACCAAAACTATTTCATTAGTTTGTGCTGATTTGTGCTGCAAAAATTTACATATGTGCTGGTTTGGTGTTTGAGATATTAAGCATTCTTTTTTGGGCTGTGTGACGTCACTCTCCACCCCATCTCGCTCAAATCGATCCAAACCGGTGCTGGTCATTTGTGCTTGGTTTGTGCCGATTTGTGCCGTTAAAACAATCGTTGTAACTATTTCCCTTCCTTAGATATAGCAAAAATGATTACGGGAGTGGTGACATCATTCTCCACCCCATGTTGTCTAAATCGCTCCAAACCAGTGTCATTCGTTTGTGCTCGATTTGTGCTGGTTTGTGCTGTTAAAATGAACATTTTATCTATTTCCATTCCTTAGAAATAACAAATATAATTCGGGGCTGATGATGAAATAATTTTGGTGATTATTTAATTATATGGGTTGCCAACTTCACGGAGGTAAAACCCTGTGTGAATGGCCTCTAAGTAACATGTCTTATTGGTGTCTGGTTCACAAGACCCTCTACCTACTGAATTTTACATTGATTTTCAATTACTCATTCAGACAACTCTTCGATTTTGGACCCTAATTAGGAGGAAATGTTTTAAAATAAATTATGTTGGTATATCAACTGCAGTATATAACATAGACTGCTTTTAACGTCACTTTATTTGAAATGTGACAGCATGAGTAAGTCCTGCACCAATGTGGTAGATGTGCAGAACTATTCACTTCCTTTGCAAGGTTGAGTCACCGTTTTCATTCCAAGTCTTTCTCTCCTCACGCCTCTTGGCCGTATGCTGTGCCCGTGGGAGACACCATATTGCTTATGTATGATCTCGGCGTGCGGTGACTGTGTCAGAATAAATATAGTGCAGGCACGCCAAGAGAGCCGGTTCTCTTGCGATTTTTGTGGGGCTACATCTCAGCGGGGCTAGATCAGGCCACCCTTCGTCAGCCGTGCCGCCTGCCTCACGCACAGCATACACACTCACAAAACTTATAAATGCATGCACACACTTTTATACACACACATACACCCACACACACTCTGTCCTGGGTCCTTCTCTGGCACAGACTGCACTTAGGGAACAGGACTTGTCTCAATTTATCATGTCATCGGCTTTTACTTTTTTATCTGCTGTGGATGGCTTCAGGCTCTGCAAAGGAATCCTCTTTAATTAGGATTACGCAGGTCATTAGCAAACTCAAATTTCTCTTTTTCTCATTTCTCCATTCCCCCATTATTGGTTCTGACATGACCAGTTTTGGGGTTAAATAAAAATGATTGGCTTCACTGTAGATTGTGGATTGTCTTAATTAGGGCTGGGCGATGTAAAATATGTCTCAGTATTTCTCAGACTTTTAGTGATATTCAATGTTTATCTCTATTTCCTTTTTTAAACACAGGAACCATCATATCAACCAAACAGCTGGTGTTGCAAATTACAGAATAAACAATCAAGGCATAGTTTCCACAGTTTTTTATAGTTTTTATTGTTATTTATTATTATTTTCATTTTTTTTTTTTTAAATATTAATCGTTATTTTTATTTATTTATGTAATTTCTATGCACCAGTTTTACAACTGACGGCAAAATATGCCTGCAATTTTTAGTCAAATTTTTAGTCCAATATTTAAATAGGTTACAAGAGTCAGAGAATAGTGAGAATCCATTGATTTCAAAAAAACATTGTGCATTACAAGGATGCACAACAAAAAGTGATGCGCCATTGTGCGAGTAATTTTGTATATATTTCACTATGTTAACGTCTCTCATCCACACTAGAATGCCGTTTTCCAAAACACTCTCTATTACAGCATTCTTTGAAAATCTATAACAGTAGGAAACAAAATGGATTAGTGTGACGTATGCATCCATTGACCAATGAGAAGTTCTGTGAGAGCGGTCCAATCTGGCTTTCGAAAATCTAATTTGCTGTGTTTCAGCTTGATTTCAGACTGACCTGGCTTTTTCCACACAACTAAAATGTATCTGACACATTCCCATTTATCGAACGCTCCATCAGAGCTTTCTCTGGTGTGTAAACATCCTAAACATTGTAAAACCACTGTAACACAGCATTTAGAGGCGTATTGCTTTCATTAAATAGCAGCAACACCAATATGGCAAAACATACTAATGATTAATACATGGTTTAGCTTAACTGAAGGCTGCTTACAGTTGCCAGCCAATGTATCATTTGGTGTGCAAATATTAGCTATTTTACAACAGCTTTGAATGTGGCTCATCCAATCAGAATTACGAGCTGGAAAAATCCATTTGATAACATGCCTTTTATCTTGTTGTTTTTGTTTGGATGAGAGTGGGCTCAATGAAACCGTGTTCATGTTGATTATTGGAGGTGTGGCGTGTTGCTCTGATACTCTCTGAGACAATGCCATAGTGGATCTTCATGATCTACTCAAACTTCACAATGAATTGCACACCCCTAGAAAAATATAAAAGAAAGAATGAGAAAAAGATGGGTTGACCCCCCAACATCCTCATTATGAACTACCTTTCTTGCTCCTTTTAATGCACTCTGAAGGCCCTTTGAAGGTGAGTAGCGTTGTTGATCCCTTAATGCTTTACTGCAAAACTGCCAAATTTAGATCTGCTTTAAAAAATGCCATTGTGTGCAGAATTTGACCAGTGAGAATGGAGGTCACCATGTCTCCACCAATCACAGAGTGGCTTACAGGTACTTCTTGTTATTTAAGCTGCAGAGCCACAAAAGAGATGACGACTCCTGTGCCATAGCCATTAGCAGCTTGTGATTGCTGGAGATTTGGAGACCAAAGCAATGATGTTCTTTTGGACACCTTGATTTATCCATGTTTCATCATGGTCGATGTCTGCATTTATATAAATCACATTACCAAGAAAGCATTAAGGAACTCAATATATGAAATCAGCACACTATGCAGTTGAAGTGACCGCTGAGTATGGAAGCAAGCTGACAATGAGTTTTCTTCAGAAGTAGAGGGATTTTTCAGTCAGCATGCATGATCCGGACATATTGAATCTTGTTTCCCCCTCTTCTACCTGTCATATTTTTGCTTTCACTGTTAATAAAATTGCAAAAGCAATAAGTAATAATAAACTAGATTCTTACATTGTCTGGAGAAAATGTAAGTAGTGCATGATTGTGCAGAAATCACAGCCACAGTGCTAGGGAGGTTGACATGGCATGCCATTGCTATACGGTTGCTAGGGGCATTTTGGCTAGGTGGCTGCTAGGGTGTTCGGTGGTTACCTACTTAAACAAGTCAAATGAGCTCAAGCTCTATACTCTGATCACTTGATATGTCTCAGATTACTCTTTCAGTGTAAGTCTAGGGGATCGAATGTTCTATCATCCACCACATAAAAATCCATGCACTGTCTTAAAAATCGCATTTTATTTGAGTCCGAACCACAGTTCAATTTCATCACCAACGTGAGTACAAGCGACATCGTTATACCACTTTAACTAGGTAACTTGGGAAGATGTCAGATTCAATGTGTTATTCAAGTATTCTTTTTTGAAGTATCCCTAAAGACCGAAACATACTTAATGCAAGTACGTGAACGTAGATACTTCAACTACTCCAGCTCGGTTATGTATTCCAAAATGTGTCAGACTTCAATTTGTAACACAACACAAATAGGTGCTGCACTCTCAACGTTGCCAAGGAGCAAGGAGCACTATGGTGACATTAGTTTAAAATGTCCACGTCTATGGTGAGTTTTCTCTTTCAAGTCTGCTACTGTCATGGCGGATTAACAGTTTGAAGAGAATATTGCTGAACATGAAAGG
Organism: Moxostoma hubbsi; assembly: GCA_032164185.1. Lineage (NCBI taxonomy): Eukaryota > Metazoa > Chordata > Actinopteri > Cypriniformes > Catostomidae > Moxostoma > Moxostoma hubbsi. The sequence goes on from JAVLUX010000023.1 coordinate 8,317,559, forward strand.
TAGAGTAAATATGCTGGTAGCAACTTACCTGAATAACAACACGTCGAGTTAAATGGCATAGACTTTTGAAGGTAACTCTATCGCCCCCTTGAGTACTGATGTTTGTTACCTCCACAGTAACGCATGAATGCACATGATCTATGTTCAGCCAGACCTTGTGTTGGCCAAACGCTTACATCTGCTTACACATACTTGTGTAAAGTGTGCTTCTGCACTAAGCATGAAGCACAACTTAAAAGAAACCAAGGTATTATGTAAAATAAAATATAGCAGAATTGAAATGCCAGTTCTCATTTCCTATGGGTTCAGAACATGACTTTGGGTCTTAAATTTCCCCACAGTTCATTTCTTCACATTTTTAAAGTTGCGGACAGTTGGGTCGAGAGGAGGGGTTGGTTCATAATAGCAGGCCTTTCATTTTGTTCGGGAACTGATAGGATTAACTTTAATGCTTATAATGGAATATAGCATCTTCAGAGGCCCATGCTTCTTAGAGAGAGTGAAAGATCTCCCTGCCAAGACTATCAAACAGTCTTTATATACTTCACCATTGCCTGTTGCCTAGGAGACCAGTGTAATCCAAGTGTTTCCCCCCCCTTTTCCCTGGCTCTGCTCTCTCTTTGCCCCCCTCTCTGATTGGAGACTCTATTGGCTGGTGCCATTGAGCTGGCCTTCAGACGGACATAGCAGCTGTCAGGAGATGGAGATAAATCTGAGGCAAAGTGCTCTGAAACCTATTGATTTCTCCTGATTACAGAACATTTGGAGAGATAGACCAGAGCAGCCCCTTCTCCATGGAGCATATGAATAATCTGATACTCTGAATGCTTTGATGATCACATATCACATCCTTTCAAGATGGCTGATGGCAGCTTTATTGTCTGCTTAAAGATGTAGTTCAAATTAAAATGAAAATTGTGCCATCATCTTATTACTATCATGTCGTTCAAAATATCTATGACTTTATTCTGTGGAACACAAAAGGACATGTTAGGCAAAATGCTAGCTTCACTCACCATTCAGTTTAATTGCATCTTCATACCATACAATAAAAGTGAATGGTGAACAAGACTTAACATTTAGCCTAACATCTCCTTTTGTGTTCCATGGAAGAAAGAAAGTCACACTGGTTTTAACTAACATGATGGTGAGTAAATGATAGCAGAATTTTCATTTTGGGCAAACTATCCCTTTATATCTACACACCAATATAAAGATTGTTCAGATACATCTGGTGTATTCATAACCACTCCTTATTTCGTGAAATTAACTGATATTTCGGCTTTAACCCGCCATTAAACTTTTTTCTCAGAAAGCAATATTCTCGAGAAGCTAGCCTCACTCGTTACAGCAATAGTAGATTTTCCTGCAGGGCTTTTGCCCTACAATTTATGATGCTGAGGTAATTAGAATTGATTGTCTTTGTTTAATCTCACACTTTTGTTTGTTCCCAAGAGACAAAGATGCCAATACACCAGCCTTTTTACTTATTTTAGCATCTTGGTAGTGTGTGTGAGTGTGCGTTTGGGGGGGGGTGGGGGGGGTCATTGTTTTCCTTAATTTTTTCTGTCCTTTAAATAAATTACTGAATATATCTTTTCTTTACCAATTCCTATACGTTCCACTCCCTCAACCGTTTCAATTGCCCCCACATTTTTCTTCTTTTTAATTCCCTTATTTTTCATTTCCATCAGAGACTTCCCATCTAGTGGATGGGCCATTTGAGGATTGAATTTCATGGTGCGATTCAGCTTTTTGGTTGGTACGGGTATGGCTTTAAAACACGCTGATGGAAAGTTGACAGCTTAATTAGGTGGAGAATGTCAGTTCGTGCTAAGACGAAATGCATTCTCTGCTTTCGGACGAAATTTTTTTTCTTCGCCAAGAAAGACTTTTCTTTCCTGAAAGTATTACATATGTATAATGAAATGTTCTATAGCCTTGCTATGCTATTATTACGAAAATTATTACAATTTTAATAATAGTAAGAATATTAAAATAAAATAAAAATTATAATAATAAATCAGTAAATAATATTTATAGTTTACAATAGTAATAATTGTAGCAGTGTATTAACAATTTTATGTTTTTTTAAATCATTATTAATACCTTATTAATACTTAATTTAGGTTTAAAATTTTGGTTATTTCAAATAATATTTAAGTTTTATTATATGATTTCAAATGTAATTTCAAAAATTAATTCCAAATATTATTAATAATAATTAAGTGTCCTTTTGAATGTATCACAGAAGTAGGTGCTTTTATTTTTGCCTGTGTTACTTTACTGTTCAAACATTTAAACATTAAGACACGCGTGAAAATGAATTGTGAGTCAAAGAAATGTGCTGTTTATTTTGTTTGCTAAAATACTCGGTATTTGAATTGTTTGACTTGTGCTGGTACAAATCTTTCCACTGAAGCCAAATACTGTGGGTAAAGTGCAGAGCACTTGCTCTGGGGTTTGCAGCGATCAATAGAATGAGTTATAGTTGTTGAGGGAATCTGGTATTGCTAAAGATATTTTAGCACATCCAAAAAACACTCAATTAACCTAAAGTGATTAACAGCAGTCAGGAGGGAAGTCAGATTTCAATGGTTTTAGTTAAAAACGAAAGACCTCCTACAACAGCAAAAGCGTTTGTGTTATTAGCTGAGAATTACAAAGTTTGAATATGTGATATGCAGTCACGAGACCAGCGTGTGAATTACCTCAGGGCACACATTATGACACTCTGACAGTTATCTGAAGGTCATGACTATTGATTCAATGAGAACACACAGTCTGATAAACAAAACAACACATGCTGTCTGCTGCTTTGAAGTGCCTAACTGAATGGAAATGACTTACTCTTTAAAAAAAACACTTTGATAATCTTAACTTCTTTTGCCTTGGTTGATTGTCTCTTCTCTGCTGAGTTGTGTAAATCTTTGACAGTATAAAAGGAATAACTCAGAAACTGAAAAATGGGGGCTCAATAACATGGCACCGATTGCAGTCTATACTAATGAGCTCAACTAATTTTCTCCTGACATCACTTTAAAAGTGGCATTTTGCTGTTTCCTCACTTTCAGCAAGATCTGTCAGCAGAGCTAATTTATATACCAGGAGCGTAAAATGCTGAGTTTATCTAAGTGGTCTGTAGCGTGCATGTACAGACATCTGTGCTGAATTTTGCACTTCTTGTGGTTTTAATTCATCTATTACTTCTTTTTTTTCTTCCTTTATTTAATTTTTTAACATCAACTGTTGGACAATACAGAGGTCAAGGTGATGCAGGTGGTCAGGTTCTCAATTCTTCCCCTGCTGCGTTGGTCTTATCTTGCAGCCAGAACAAATCATTAACATAGCAGCCTCATAACAAAACTGTGCTTTCCATGTATGAAAGCGTATTTCATAATATTTTAAATGCAAATTTTGAATGAAATGTTTTGATTGAATGTGGTGGATGGTTAGTGCAGTAGTGGGCATGTTGTGTCTTTTCAAGCCAGTTTAGAATTGAAAATATTATGCTGGAGTGTTTCCTACAGAATACCTCCCCCATAATTGGTCTTCTTAACTACAATAAACAAATGTTCACAAATATTAGTGTTTAGTATTATTATTATTAAACCATTAATTACAACATTTCTCTTTTGTGAACGTATGTCTTTAACTACACATTGTCATATAAACATTAAAGGGAGTCATTTGTTAATTCACAAACCCCTCAAATTGATTAATTAAGGATATTCTGATTCAATAAAGTTCTTTTGTTAATTTTTTTCCCCATACAACCAGCAAAGACAATGCAAAAGCAAGATGTGTTTATTCACACTGCCAACTCACAACTCACATAATGTCTTTCGATGCTGGCACTGAATTGCAACACAGGAGACAGCAACTGCAACTTTTACAGTCCTGTTAGGCCCATTTACACCTGTTGCTAAGATGCATTTTGGACAATCCATTTGAAGCCAGACAGCTTCAAAATGACAAGTGGTCAAAAATGCATGTGAGCAGATTGATCTCATAGTGTAAATGCACATCCATTCCAATGCATTCAAATAGCAGCGCAGCACCACCTACTCACCTTTCAATCAACCACTGTTTTTAAACTTTACATGCGGCTTTAAAAGGAAGTAACTATCCAATAGGAACATTCAAAAACGCGAATACATGTATTAACATCTGAAGCGCAGTTAAAACATGTATTCCCCTGCCTAAGATAACTGACTGTTCTGCTCTATATGTCATGCTTGCTCTTGTATTTTATTTGAGTACGATTAAGAGAAATGGTTAGCAAGTTCTTTTTTTCTTTTACTTTTTTGCTCTTTATTACCATGCACTAATATACCGACGTAATGATTAATGCATGTCATCATGAGATCCCCTCGAAATCCAGTCTCGCATGTACACTTGTGATCGGATCGCCCAAAACACATCCTAATACCAGGTTTAAACAGGGCGTTTGATTCAAATCAAGTTAGCCCCCTTTTTAAGGTATCTGAAGTGACCAGTAGACTGCTAAGACAAAAAAAAAAACTATATTTTAGTTTTAATATTTACATGCACAGCTACTGTAAGCTTTTTCATCATTAAATATGCATGATTCCTATATTTGATGTTTCAGATATAAAAAAATAATTCACATATAGTCATGTATAGTCGAATAGCCAAGATGAAATCCACTCTCCTGAATAGCAGGTACTTGATCTGAGCAAACAGGTAAAGACAGAGACCCGCAAACATCAGATTTTCCCTGAAAGACAGTGAGTAGATTTCAGCTAAAATATGTTAACCCGTTTTGCCAGGCTGTCCTTGGATGCTCTAGTCTTCATTGTTGTCTCTTGACACATTTAGCAGATTTTTCTGTCCTGACTGTATGTGTTTGTGTTCCTTTTTTCCCATCCACAGAGTATCGGAAAGGGCTCCTTGTGGTGCATAGACCCAGAGTACAGGCAGAATCTCATCCAGGCATTGAAGAAGACGCCTTATCATCCCTATTCCCAGGTGTTCACTATGCCACCCACCTCTCCTCAGGCATATCAAAGGTAGACACACAGCTCACTGGACATTTTGACCTTTTAACCTCATTTAGCCTCAATATTTTCATGCAAAAGCCTGTATCTTATGTCCCTGGCTGTATCAGTTAGCAGTGGAACCCATGGGCGGTGGCAAGCTGAGCAGGGCTGTCAGAGCGAGACACCTGGCGTTGAGTTCTGAGTGGCTCCTGCTCCGCTCCATTACATTTTGATCCAGTTAACAGGTCTGCATGCTCCAAGCCACTCGACTGTGCAAGACAGAATTATTGCTTTACTGTAAAAACCGAACTGGCATATCATCCATAACAAAGGATATGGAACAAATTGGCAGCCAGCTCAGTGGCTAGAATGGTGATATGAAGATGGATGTTTTTAAAGAGATTGAATTAAATCGGACAGCTGTAGTAGGACATTGGCAAGGGAGTGGGTTTCAGGTGTAGCGGGTTGATTAAAGAATGAGGCGGAGAAGGGTGCCATGCTCGGATGTTTTTGGGTACTGTTATGTCACATGGCATTTCTCCGTTCAGCAGTTAAAGCAAACTGCAAGCACATTGCTGTCTCATCAAGGCGGTAAAATCTCACAGCTCAGTAAACAGATGCTGAATAAGGTCATTTCTTAAAAAAAAAAAAAAAAAAAGACTTTTCTCAAGACACTTGTGTGCAGGAGGTGAAATTGCACCATCTGCCAAACTCTGCACCACATAATATTGAATGAAAATCCTCACATAACTGTCAAGATATCTAATGATAATACATACGTTTTCTTTCTTATTAGATAAACAATAACAAATGAGATTGCTTTAATATCTCAATTGGTTCTCCTAGGCAGCAGTGAGATTAAACAGAGAGCAAATGAAGGCTTTTGCTTAAAAGCGATGACAACATATGAGACAACAATTAATGCTTAAATAAAACATCACACGTTTTCTGAGCTATGGATGATCATCCTTTGAGCAAAAATATTTTCTTGCAGGCTGAGAAGAAAACATGGAATGGTAATTGGTGTTATTGTATTCTAAGTATCTGAAAATATCCTGGTTTTGAAGACTTCTGTTATCAGTGTTGCAGTCTGTTGTGTTTCAGTGATAATGTTGTGTGGTAACCACACTAGGCCGGTCATTTGCACCAGGTGTTCGGAGACACTGAGGCCCTGTGGGAAATGGAAATCACAGAGGAAGGTCCCTCTAGCTTACACCTCTTCAGAACAACAAGCATAATTATAATGTTAATTTATATAGCGCCTTTCAAGGAAGTTCACGTAGCATAGATAAAAATCACAAGTTAGGAAAAAGATGGTTCACAGAGCAAAGGCAATGGAAAACAATCATGTAAAAACAAAAAAAAGCAAGCAAACATATAAACCAAATCTCAACATATAGACAGTATGATTAAGGAGCCAGAATAATCCATAAAAGGCCTTAAAACTAAGACAAGTATGTTAAAAGGTATGTGTTAGGAAACTGGGAGCCAGTGCATTTGGTGGATGATAAGAGTAATGTTCACTTGACTTGACTAATGTGAGCTGATGTTACGTGTAAGAACACGAGCAGCAGAGATTTGAACAAGTTGTAATTGATGAAGCACTTTTTCAGGTAAACCAGTAAAGAGATAGTTACAATAGTTTAAATTATAAATTATAAAGACATGGATAAATGTTTCAGTGTATTTAATGGTTAAAGAGGAGAGCAATCGGGCAATATTGTGGAGATGAAAGAAACAAAATTTAACAAATGAACTTTAGTGGTCATCAAGACAGTGAGAGTTTCAATAGCACACCCAGGTTGTGTATAATGGGTAAAGGCCTAACCATCAATGTCAAGGCAATGTACATGATGAGAAGGAAACAACAATTTGGGGCCAATTGACAAGATTTCTCAAATGTTTGATTTAAGAAAATAATCTGCCATCCAGACTTTGAAGGTCATAGAGATGGAAAAGCAGATCTGGTCTGGGAGATGATATAGATGTGCTTGGCCGCTGCCATGTTGACAGGACCTGACACTGAATTAATGCCACTAATAATGCTAATAATATTAACAATAATAATAATGGCTTTACTTTATAAAGCGTTTTCAGCCAATGCTCAAACATAAAAGTACATGATTGTACAACAATCAAACCTAACAGTATAACAACAAACACAATATACTTACTACAGACAACAATGGAGCCAAAGTCAACAATGTAGTCCTGAGTATTGGTATTAGCCGGAGTGTAGTCCAACAGACAGTCCAAACAGAATGAGTGCAAGTAAATAGATAAAATGTCCAAACAAGAGGGAGTCATGAAACAAACTGCTACCTATGTCCTGCAGCTCTCACAGAAGCGATAACGAATAAACGGCATAACATCAACATCAATCGCAAGAACACGGTTGTCTACAGTCGGCAGAGAGCTCGCGATTGAGTCATGGCTGCATGGTCACAGTCCAGTGCGCAACATTTGGGGTAGTCATCCCTGTCTACCTGGATGAGGGAGAGGACAAGCAGAGGGAAACAAAAAAAAAAAAAACAGCGATCGTGCCAAATTAACAAAACATTTTAAAAAAGAGAGGGAAAGGCCAACACGGAGCGGCAGTGGGAGAGAGAGTAGGAGAAAAAAAACACCTACATGCCAGTTCTCCGATACGTCGTAGCTTGGTCCTCGGCCACTCCTACAACCTCCAATGGACGACAGCCGCGCCCCCTAGGTAGGCAGTCTTCCGGCCCTTGGCAAACGGAACCCCCCGCCACGTTCTTGGGAAACAGAAGGGGTCTCCCCCGCCCCTGGCAGCGGTTCTCCCGCTCCAGGCGGTCAACCAGGAGACCCTCCCTGCTCGCGGACGGCGGTCATCATGACCCCGGCACATTCAGCGGCTGGTAGGGGTCTCCCCCCACCCCTGGTAGCAGCCTTGACTGCTCCAGGCGATCGGCTAGGAGCCCCTTCTCCCATTGTGGTTGGCAGCCGTTCGTCCGCTCTCAGGTGTCCGGGCTCCTCCGTCCCCCAGCAGATGGCCCGTTGCTCCGTTGGGATGGATGGTAGTGGACACTACTCCGGCGCATCCCTCCTCCTTCCCGGGTTTCGGCACCAATGTTAAGGGATTCATAGAAAGGAGAACCGGCTTGACGATATAAATAATAGTTTAATATAAAACTGAACCAAAAAGACAAACACAGACAGCTGTCCGTACATCTCTCTCTCTTCCCACTGCAGTCTCCAGTCAGCCTTTATCTCTCTCTGATGCTTGATTAGCCTGATTAGGGGCCGGTAGTGTGGAATCACGACCCACCCTCCGCCCTGCCACAATAACCCATAATAACCCATAATGTTCATAAGCACTTTGAGAGAATCTCATTCACAGTGGCACTTGCATTGTTTTTAGAACTTGTAAGCATTTTATAAACAGTTTAGAAGTTAATCCACCTCACATTTTGGGGGGAAATAATCATTCTATGAAGGTTTTGCTTGACCTTGGTGTAAAGAAAAAAAATTGTGACTTAAAGACCAGTCAGAAGCTGTTGCCAAATGGTTTGCATCATCATTGGTCTGAACAGACATGCAAACGGTAAGCAATATTCCTGTGCCCATTTTCCGTCTTTTCATCAAATCAGTTAGGACTACTGGGCAAACGTTATGGCATCTAGTTAATATTCATAATCCAAGCTGATAATATTCATAACGTAACCTCCCCTCTTCTCCAATTGTTATTTCATTAATAGTGTAAGGTGTGTGTGTAAGGTTGCAAAGATAGCACTGTAGTGTTGTGCGCACACACGGGCATTGCTTCCTCTCTCTCTCAGACCAGATGGTGAATCTGCATGTAGCAGTGTGTAATAAAGTGTTTATTTGGCCACTGCGGCTCACAGGAAGCAGAATGAGGCTTTTTATAGCATTCCTAAGGTTCACACGAATCAGCTGATTCATAGACTCGTCCTTTCCTGCTCATTTTTTAACACACTACCCTTACACTTTTGCTTTTTTAGTTATTGCAGCAGCAACTATAAAGATTAAAGAGTGTTAAAGAATCTGCTGCAAGCTGTAATGTGGAGGCGACTTTCATTGTTGTTATCGAAGACATCCATATGTTGATCAGGTGGACAGATGGGATGAAGGCAAATTATTTTCTGGTGATGCCATCAGTACCTGTAGATGGCCATGTGTCCAACCTTGTTCACTGTCTCTGTGGTGGGGCTTTGATATAAAGAGGTAATATTCTTTTAATATTCACTTTTAAAGCATTTTATTTTATCCTTTTATGCCCACTTGTGTGAATTTCATGAAACCTTTCAAGAACATGTCCAGTTCATTGTTCAACCCCTAATGAAAAGGATGTTTTTTAATTTTAAATTAAAAACAAATTAAAGGATTACTGTAATGCTAGGAAAAAAAAAAGATAGACTACTGTAAAAGTCGCACACCGACTCATCCACTTTCTTCCTATCAGGCTGTTGTCCTATTCATGTCTCTATAAATGCTCAAAGAAAAATTATATAGCTCAACAAATTCAGCAACAGTGAGGTTATTCATCTCCATTTTAAACCTAAATGTCGTTTGATTGGTAGTGAATAAATTCAGTTGTAATTAGTCAATGACATCTTGATCAATGTGCGTCACAAGCTATCGTGCACAACAAAGCAGCAAGATTATCGTGAACGAGCTTGGAAAGCGACACCGCTTCGACTGCCACCTCCTCTCTCTATTGAAAATGAATAGGGAACACGAGGTGACACACTAAACAGCATATCTAGCCTATTGTTGACCTCAGCCACAGCACTCTTCTTTAGGCTTCTCTATGTGTCTTTCGGAAGGCGAAAAAAAAAACGTTCCAGGTTTTTTGGCTTTGTCTGAAGTGCAAAAAACGACACAACAGCTTTTCGTCATGTTTTTCGTTGTTAAAATAGCCAGATCTATTGGATAATTGTACCTTTTTTCTCATAGGAATGAATTAGGAACTATGGTAACAGGGCTTTTCTTTCCCCCACGAGTGGGCGGGGCCTCCTTGCAGACTGTATCTATTGCTCGAAGTCACCTACAGTACACGCACACAAACAGCAGCATCAGATTTGCAATGTATGTGAGAAAAATATTCCACCTCACTGAGAAGTGTCCTGGCAGCTTTATTTGTATAGTTAAGATGCAGTTGGACCAAACAGATTTTAAACTGAGCTCACGTTGTTTCTTTAACTGTGTGTATATAGTTCATGTAGGCTAGAAGTTTCAATCAAATCAGTACTTGTTCAGATATGTCATAACCAACTGAGAACATGAAATATGAGATAAAACATGAGCTACTAAACAACTAAACAAATGATAAAAGTAAAAATTACATTTTTGTTTATTTTGAGAACCTGATGCATTATATTACTCATCATAATCATATATTATTACAGGCTACCACAACAAAATAACCAATTAAACCAAAGACATTGGTTAAAGTAAGATTGTCAAACAATGTCTAAAATATCCTACATTTATTTCAATTTCAGTTAAACAGAGCCCGCGCGCTCCCTCGTCTCCCCCTCACTTACACACGCTCACACACACGCTTACACACATACATATGCACACACACACACACACACACACATGCTCACACATGCACGCATGCATGCACACACACGCTCACACAACCTTTTTACTCCTGTGCCGAAAAGCAGCATCTCTGATGAGAGCTGCAACAAAAAAGTAATCCCAGAAGCAAGATATCAAATTTTCTCAGTTTCCCTCTTTTGTTCCCTCAAATACATACTCACACTAAGTCTTTGAGAAAAGCAGCACAAGCCTCGCAATCCTCTGTTGCTAGTTCTTAAGTGACGTTTTCTAATTTGCAATGAAGGCTCAGACTGTATTAAAGCAAAATGGTGAATCTTTTGCGAAATAAAGTAGTTCCTCTCATAAGAGCGTTTTAGGGACAAAAACCAGAATATAATTTGAGATAAAACCCTGAATGATGTCTTGAGGTGTGGTAACCGTGGTATAAGTGGAATAATTGACTCCCGCCGCATTCATTAAAAATAATGCAGACCCAAGGTGTAACCACTGCACGTCCTGACTGCATTACCACCTCGGGTCTGCATTATTTAAAAAACATTCCATTGTGAATTATTCCTTACGTAAAATACTTTGTGCATGATTTATGATTAGTATAGACTTCATGAAACCCACTGAGTTGTTAAATTATTTAAAAATAATAATAATAATTTTGCACTTTCTTTTACTTGGCAAACCAACTTGGGCACTCACAAGATCCCATTTTTTAAATCTCTACAAGATTTTTGATGCATAATACAACTCTGGAAATTCCTCTTCCATGTTTTCAGTTCTCTATGAAATGGAAAGAAGCTGTGTTAAGTGAGCTTAGGTAGAAGAACATTCTTTAACATACAGTACTAAGAGAGTTTGAGAGAGACAATGAGAAAGAGAGCGCATGAAGAACAGTTGGGCCTCGGAGTTTACCAATGCATGTTTGCCCTTGTGAGGTTATTAGCGTGATGGTCGCCATGGCAACAGGAACGCCTCCATGGTAACACATAGCTGAGACAGGTGCAGTTGCATCACAGGGCTATTTGTTGCCTGGCAAAAGGACAGAACATTAGTGCTTGAGATATACACTATCGCCCTGGAAACACGCAACTCTCCATGGCAACCGCGGATGGCTTGGAGCCTATTTTAGGGTTTCTGTACCTGCTTTTGTCTGTCTTCATAAAAATGTGCAGATGCGTGAATTATTGGAGATGGCAACTGTCAGTCCAGTTGCTTTAGGAGATTAATTTTAAATGGGTTTCTGAACAAAAGTCCACAAAGAAAAAGAAAGTATGAATACACCCTGAATACACCAAGACTGGCATAGTTCTCATTTTTAATAGTTGTCATTTCAACCCAAGGGCAAAAATGCATTACTAAGAAAACAAATTCAATGAACAAGCTCATGAAAAGCCTGAGTCCGGTATTGTGTTTGTTTTTTATTTAGTCTCTCTCTCTCTCTCTCTCTCTCTCTCTGGACTTTCTGATTGTGTTGTTTAAGGACATTAAAGCAAAAACATAATGAAAACTCAGTGAATTTCCATTTACTTAACCCACCTTCATTAAACATGACAATTTCACTAAATATCAAAATAACTATCTGGTCCTGAAGAATTTAAAGGGATAGTTCCCCCCAAAAATGAAAATTCTCTCATCATTTACTCACCCTCAGCCATCCCAATTATTTATTCTGCAGAACACAAAGATTTTTAGAAGAATATTTAAGCTCTGTTGGTCCTCACAATTGAAGTGAATGGGTGCCAACATTTTGAAGTTTCAAAATGCAAAAGACACAGTATAAAAGTAATCCATAAGATTGTAGGGATTATATCCATGTCTTCTGAAGTGATATGATAGGTGTGGGTGAGAAACATTTCAATATTTAAGTCCATCTTTTGTTTTTGGTAATTTGCATTCTTCGTGCATATCACCCTCTACTGGGCAGAAAGGAGACTTTATGGTAAAAACTGACTTAAATATTGATCTCTATCTCACCCACACCTACCATATTGCTTCAGAAGATATCTAATTAACCACTGGAGTCTTACAGATTACTTTTATGCTGACTTTAAGTGCATTTTTGTGCTTCAAAATTATTTCACCCATTGAGAGATGAGATACTCTTCTAAAAATCTTTGTTTGTTTTCTGCAGGAGAAAGAAAGTCATTACACATCTGGGATGGCATGAGGTCGAGTAAATGATGAGAGAATTTTCATTTTTGGGTGAACCATTCCTTTAATGGACTATTCATTAAACATATATCAGTTATATCAATTGAAACTAAACTAAACCTAGTAAACAATAAAACAACTCATCTAAATCCAACAATTAATCTAAACTTAATATAAAACTCACAATTATATTTTCAACTAATCTAATTTGAACTAAATTGAAAGGATACATTTAGTGCTTCCAGGCTTGTCTGTGTGCCTCCAAACCCCAACTTATCTGCCCTCAAGTCTTCTCAGTAACACTAAATGACAAGATCACTCCCACTTTTCCACACTTACTCTAATGGCCGCTGCCATGTAAGTGATGGGGCTTCCATATCTCGCAGAAACCCTCCGTGGGTGCCCAGCCTTCCACTGCCTATAAACTTCAGAGGTATATTAGCTTTCCAGCAGCGCAAACGGATGAAACATGTCACATGTCTCTTTGATTACTGTAGAGCTGAGAAGAGCCTGCTTCAGAGAGAACATTTGGGGCACTTGTAGTATTTTAAGGGTTTAGTTCTCATGGCATGAGTAAGGATCTCTTCATTTATTATTCATAAACATTTTATTTTAAAATCACATTTTATTTTAATGTGCTTATATATATATATATATATATATATATATATATATATATATAATGTTTTTTTTTTCCTTAGGTCTTTTAGGTGAATTAGGGCAGTGTTTTGCAACCTTCTGTCTAGTGGTCCTATGGTCCCATCAGTAACTCAAGTACCACTCCATCTACACAAACCAGAATGGTCTTCATATTAACTTTGTATTATTTTGGACCATTTACTGTAACATGAAAATTAGACTTTCACTAATAACAATTAGTAATTTTAATCAAATCAAATTATTTAAATCTAAAATCTAAATCTTCCCAAGTATCCCCAAGAACCAATTTAGCCTTGACACACGTATCATTGGGAGATTCTGAATTAAAGAAAGAAAGAGTACGTTGTGGAAGATTGTGGCTTTTTTGGGTAGTGCCAAGCAGTCAATGGAAGCAAGACTTATTGTTAATAGCAGATTTATTGTTCTTTGAGTTATTTTTGTTCTTTTGGAGGTTTTTTCCATGGAAAATAATATTCTGTCTGGTTCCATGTGTCTTAATTTTCTTAGCTCTCCAACCACTACACTTAAGCTCTCATTTGCCTGTTTGTGCAGATTAATCTCTTTGACTTGTACTTTTATAAATACACTTTTATATATAAATACACTTGTAAATACACATTAAAGGTGGCAATAAATACACTGAATGGCCAAAAGTATGTGGACACCTGAAGACCACATACATATGTTCTTGTTCAACATTTTAAGTTTTGCCTTGCAGTTCATCTGAAAGGTTTTCAATAGGCTTCAGGTCTGGGCTTTGATCAGGTCAGTCAAGTTCTGCCACACCAGTCTCAGTAAACCATTTCTTTATGGATCTGAACTCGTGCACAGGGGTATTATCGTGAAAAAACAGAAAAGTGTCCCATTGTACTAAAAATGTTTAAGGAATCTGCATGGCATTATCTTTTATGTTATGCATCTTTTAGTAATGGGTGTATGTGATGAGGAGGAGGGCATGGCCGGGCCGTCACCAAATCAGCCGGGAGGGGGATAAATGCGAGCCGTGGGCACCAGTTCGAGAAAGAGACAACAGGCCGCTGTGTGTGTGTGCGTCTATGTGTTTTATGTTATGTTTCAGTTCTTTTACATCATTAAAATTATGTTGACTGTTCTGCCGGTTCCCGCCTCCTCCATGCCCATCCTGAACACATTACAGTGTAACTGAAACACTTTAAATATGGATAAATTAATGGCATTAGTAGATTTTTACTAAACTTGGCCAGAACAAGTCGACTCCACATCCAGAAAGCCGCATGTTCTCAGGTTAAGGAATTGGTATGTATTTAGGGGAGTCTGCACAATTCTGCCCTAAAATTCCTTTGATTTATTGTTTGTAGCGCTCGCAACCCTCTTGCTCTGAGAATACCTCTATTGTAAGTCTCAAGCCCCGTAGCAAGAACTGCTCCAGATTTCACACTGACAAAAGTTAAAAACCTCAAGGCGATAAGTAATATACAGGGGAGAACCGGTGCTGGCACCAATTAAACTTAGATTAGTCAAAGTGGATTGTGATTCTAGAGGTAAAAGGAATATGTAGTGGGCAATACGATTTTAAATGAGATTATAGGATCAAGATAAAGGAGGTAAGCTTTGTTTAAAAAAGAAAAATGAATAGGACAGATCCGCTGTTGGAAATGGCTGTTCCTTGGAAGGTGTGAGTGTTTGCATTAACAGAGCAAACAGAGTGTGCAGGATTTAAAATAAATGGGGTGTATTCCAAACAAGACTCCTGCCATTGGCACACGTGTTTCATGTTAGAAGATCCAGCAAGGGCAAAGAATGTTCTTCCCCATTGATGTTTGGTGATTAGCAGAAATGTTAACATTTTTGAAAATGCTCCAGTGGTTGTAGATGTGCCATCAGTGCCCTGATGAAACAGGTTTTGGCTCTCCTAGGTAGCATTAACATTTGATTAAAAAGTATTTCGGCTGAAGAAGCGAGCCATGGTCCCACAGAGAAGGTTCAAAGAGGTTTTGCAGGACTTGGCTGGGGTCTTTTCTGCTTAGATTACCGGGGTATGCAGATGCAGGCAGAGATAGTAGCTCGATGCCTTTCCAAACCCTCTACCTTGATGTAACCCCCCTGCACTTCTCAAGATTTAACTAGATTTTTACATATCCTGAATAAGATGTGAGTGGTGTTTGCCCATGCAAACACACTGTTATGATGCTTGGGTGTTGTGGATGATAGCTAGGGTGTTACTAGGTGGTTGCTTACTTGCGCAAATCAAAAGAGCCCTCTCCTCTTTGATATAAAGCGCAACCGTCTGGTTCCGGAAGTAAAAATCCTCTTATTTTTTTCCATAGGGAATTGATTATTAACGATATCTTAAAAACTTTTAAAGACAGGCCTACCCTGACCTCCGAGGTTATTAATCGTTATTAATCGATATTAATCGATCACACTTAATAGCAGAATTTCAGATGAAGAACTACACTACCTTTGAGCCTTAGGGGGAAAATCCACCAATCAGAGAATCATAGCCAACCTACGGCAAAAGAGTCCAGCAGCAACCGCCCATGACGCACTACAAATGACACAACCAAGTCGGTCTCCGTACACTCTCAATATATTTCACTACTCATATATTTACAGTATATGTATCTGAATATTTTGCAATGTACTTTGAATATGTTGATTCTGTACTGCGCATCACCAACTTCAAAATAATAGTTTAACCTTATTCCATTAATTAACTTCAATTACGTCACAGTGCTTCTTGCGATTGTAGTTCATTCCTTCATTAATGAGTTAAAGTAGTAATACTCGAATTCTTGTACCTTTGTTTTTTTGTCTGATTTTCAAATACTTTTTTTTCTTCAAGTAAAAGTTGGAGCTGGTTGAACTGGTTTATGGCTTTGAACTCTTTTATAAAAAATCATATGAAATCCTTATGTAAAAATTAAGGGGGAAATTATATGCCCTCAATTCTGTTCCCTAGATTTTGAGTCCCTCCTTCAATGTAAGTAAATGGTATTGTTTTTTCCGTCATAAACGTAAGTCCGATCGTAGTCCTTAACAAGGCACACAGTTTTAGGTATCATTCATGTCTAAAAATCAAGTTTGTACAAATCCCTTACACCAAGTGTGAACAATAGTAATAGTAATGCTTGCCTTAGTAAATGCCATTGATTTCTCTACTTAAGAACCAGAAATGCTTTTGATACAAAACTCTATCAGGGCTCATGGGCTTAAATTCCATCACCAGCTGTTTGATTGTTCCCTCCTCTGAATGTGTTAAACTTTACTAGCAAAACCACAGACCAAATAATTGCAGCGGGAGGTCTCATTTCTTTTTATTATACTCAGAGAGTGGAGAGCGCATAATAACAAATAAATAACTTAATATCATAAAAGCTTCCCTCACTTTTTTGTTCAGTTCTTACAGCTGATTAAAAAATGGCCTAGATCGTCTATCATGAGGCATGCTGTGTCCATGGCAACACATACCATAGCTGTAACCCAATACAAAGCATATGTGTGTTAGGAGTATAAACACTGGTCTTGACTGCTAAAGGGAGGGAAGGAGAAACAGAAAAAGAGACAGATACAGTATGGCATAGTGAACTCAGCCCCGCTGGGATCTTGCCCCTACATACTTTAGTCAACAGAGTCTCTCTGTGTCTGTTTGCAGCATGGGGCATGAATACCTTCAGGTCATGCTACGGCAAACTGTTTGAATCAACACAAGAGCTCTTAACAATTTGTTTAAAGCCTAATATGGTTGTAACAGATGAATTCCGATGCAACCATTTTTCCCCTTATGTAAATTTAGTTCCCCGTCTGTCGCTCACTTCGACGTTGTGACGAAGAAGCTACACTAGGGGTCTCTCTTGAGCGCCGAATATGCCTCTGATCTATGGAAAAAGGCCAATGAGAAGTTGGAACACGGCACAATTCAGTGGCTTTCTCCTTCTCTGCACAGCAGTGCTGTTTGCCCCTGGGTGCTTCGACAGCGCAGTTAAAAGAGTTGTTTTCTCTAAAAGAGCAAATATACAGCTGGCATCCTTTTCAGGACGCCTCTTTTTAAAGACGTCTTTTCCGCCTCTGTGTAGTTTCTGGATGCGGTTGATTTCTCCCCACCTCTGACGGTCATAAAAGCTGCCTCGTGTGCCTGGGCTGCGATCACACGCAGGCACCGTTTTATGAATGGTTCATGTTCTCAGTTTGAGAACATAGCCATGGCAGCATTGCGGTCGCGGCTTTCTCTTGTCATGAGATAAAGCCACTTCAGCCGCCACCTCGCCTCCTTCCTACGGGATTGGGGCAGGCGCCGCGGGCGATGAAGGCGATTTGGGGATACTGACGGGTTCCGTTTCACCAGGTAAATCCCCAAAAACCACCCGCCTCCCCGGCAAGTCTTTGGGTAAGCACGACTTAATCATCAGGTTCAAGAAGCACCTGGAGGTTAAATCCTTTCCGGCCAAGCCTGTTCCCCAATGGTCTTCTCGGGCCTTCAGATACCCCCCTTCGAGCCTCTAGAATCAGTCGAATAAAGCCCTCTCCCTGAAGACGGCCCTCCTGATCGCGCTCACCTCCATCAAGAGGGTCAGGGACCTGCAAGTGTCCTCTGTCAGCGACACCTGCCTGGAGTTCGGTCCGACAGACACTCATGTGATCCTAAGACCACAACCAGGCTACGTGCCCAAGGTTTCTACGATTCCCCTCATGGTCCAGGTTGTGAACCTGCAAGCGAAGCTGCCCCGGGAGGAGGCAGGCCCAGCCCTTTGTTGCTGTGTCCGGTACATGCTTTTTGTACCTACTTGGACCGCACGCAGAGCTCTAGATGTTCTGAGCAGCTCTTTGTCTGCCTTGGTGGACAGCGGAAAGGGAACGCTGTCTCCAAACAGAGGCCTTCTGGGTTTATCACACCCAGGCCGTGCCCCTCCCCTTGCGGGTCCGAGCACACTCAACAAGGAGTACTGTGTCCTCACGGGCATTGGCACAGAGGCATCTCCCTGGCAGACATATGCAGAGCAGCGGGTTGGGCAACACCTAACACCCTTGCAAGATTTTACAATCTCAGGGTAGAGTCAGTTTCATCCTGTGTTTTCTCAGGTCCGAGCCGGTAGAGCTCGGTAACACGCTAACGGATTGACCGGGTGGGCCGCTTTCCCTTGGCCGAGGTAAAATTGCGCACTTTTTCTCCCAGGAGATCCCACTAACTCGGCTCCCTGGATGACTCCTCCCTAGCCCTGTGGGTCCGCAGTTCATCGGAGGAACTCGCTGACCCAACCCACTGCGGGTACTCAAATCTACCCTGCACTGGAATAGGTGCTCCACAGGTCATGACTCCTGCATGGACTTCCTCCTGTGTGTATTTTCCGTGGTACTGTTCCCTTACGAGTGGACCCGTGTCTCCCGTGCCCTCCGGTTGCCGTGTTGTAGCAACTCCCCCCTCCTTGAGGCTGGATCTACCACCATGCCACTTTCCACATGTTGCCTAAAAACCCATGTAATGTATTCGCCACACTTACCTCCCCCTTTCAGGCAAGTATGGCCTCCGCAGGATCTTTTCCCCCTGAAAGAGTAAGAAACAGGGTAAGACCCCCTTCCCTCGATGCGTGTAAGGGCCCCAGCCATTTCTAAACATAGAGAGAAAAGAGGCCTGGCTAGGCTCAGCCAGTTCCCGGGTTGCAAGCGCCGCTTTGTTCCCCGGTTTAGGGTAACAAGAAAGATTCCGACGACTTTTATGGGGCATTGGGGAAGGGCACGTGCAGTCTGACACAGCTGGTCGCCTTTGCACGTAAAATACCTGCCCGCTCCTGTGTTAGCAGAACACGTACATGGCTCACCGCATGCCGTGATTTAAATTGGACCCCTAGTGTCGCTTCTTCTACACAACGTCTCGTTCCCTCCATCAGGGCACGGAGGTTACGGAATGTTTAAGATTACAGATTCCAATTCTAGCAGTATATATTCTCTGTATTTAACACTTTGGTTGGATTGTAAATGTAAGAGTCAGTAAGTCAAATTCACAATTTTCCTTTTGTTATTTATACAGCCTTCAAGTGGAGTTGGAAACATTAAAATTACAAGTTCTGAGCACATGAATGATAAGGTAGAGTTATATTTACTAGCAGGACACTTTGCCAGTGACATTAGAAGGGGTGTGTCAACATGAAAGATGATGAGAAGCAATGATTTTGCAAACTTTTATTCAATAATATTAACTTGTTATAAATGACAGATAATATAATTAACTCATGAACTCCCCTGGCAGTTTGTTTTATGCAAATGAATTAATAATTTGCTAGATAAATGCAGTAATAAATAATATAGTCATATAATTGTGTAAAACTCATGCAGGTGTAGTCACTTATGCTTATCCATTGGTACATTCTAAAAAACCGCTTTTGCCGATGTTTATTGTGTGTTTGTTTTTGTTTAGCATCTTCATTATTTTCTCTCCTAATGCGTGACATTTCGTGATAACGAATGCCAAACTCAGGAGGACGTAGGAGCTTCCCAGGTGCATTTGAATTTTTTATTTTTTTGTAAATAATAGAAATAAACAGGCTACCGTTCCTTGTACATTCTTATGTTTTGATACTTTCCAGTACAAGCAGTGCAAGCACTTTTTACCATGTATTGGAAACCAGTGTAATCTGAAAATGTAGATGTCAAAGCAAAATGTAAAATTTTTGTCTGATCATGTTGTTTTTTTTTTTTGTTTTTTTTTTTGCAAGCAATTAAGCTACTCAAATCAGAACTAGTAGCTCATGTTTGAAGTCACAAGACAAATTCACTTTTGTTCACTTATGCTATTTCGTTTTAGATGGAATAAGTTCTTTTTGTAAGCAATAAGGACAAACATTTCATAACTGGTTGCTTATTTTCATTGGTAGTGATACTTAATGCAGGTTTAAGGTAAGCAAAGACTTCTCAAAGTTGAAAGTTAGAGATGTTTTGGTTGCTAGGCGACTAGTATGCAAATTAAGATGTTCATCTCAAGTTGTGTCTGAGCGGAGCTGAGATATGTTTTAATCACTCTCCATGGGAAAAAGTAGCAAAAAAAAAAAAAAAAGCATTCTGACGGAGCACTGTAATTAATGTAGTGAGGCTCCATTACTTCTCATGCTAAATTATCCTCAATTGTCGAGGCAGATACCTGAAGTCTGGCAGCACAGTGGAGATTAGCAAATGTGAAGTGGCAGTGGTTTGTTTATTCACCTTGGCACACAGCCTGTCTGTGCTCAAGAGATGCCACGCACCATGGAATGCTTCTTTATCAGAAAAGGTCTATGGCCAAAAGCAGCTGCTTCTAAAATCTTGGGCTTTTAAATACACCATGTAGACAAATGTGCTCAAAAAGCCTGTACCACCTCTGTTTGTTCTAATTGTCAATTAGTTAATTTACTCTTAAGAAGATTAGGAAGGGGAAGATGACAGAGAAAATGTCTGCACATACTGCCTCTACGGGGAGGCAGAGTGTGGATAAAGGGCTAAATTGAAGATTATACTGCTCCAGATGAGAATTATGAAGCTTGTGTCTGCGTCTGAGGGAGAGACAGCAAGACGGATGAGGAATCGTAGACAAACAGATAATTGACAGCAATTGAGCACTTAATCCACAAAAATAAAAAAAGGTTTTGTAACCTTTGAAATTAAAAAATATTTTGATCAAAAGGAGCTGGAGAAAATAAAAAAGGTGGTGTAACACAGATCAAATTCATGGGCAAGGAAGAGGCGAGAAACCGGCTTGACAAATAACTTAAAGGTTTAATGTAAAACTCAAAAGACAATCACATAAGAGGACGGACATGTCCGTAATTGAGCTCTCTCTCTCGATCGCCGTCTGCGAGTGGCCTTTATCCCTCTTGACGGCTTAATTAGCCTAATATGGGACCGGGCGTGCGTAATCACGCCCCGGTCCCGCCCTCCACCGTGCCACATTCCTCCCCCGTTCTTTCAGGCTGGGGACCCCCGGCCTGACGTACATCCCCTGGGGGGGGGGGGGGGGGGGTTCCTGGACGAGGGAGGGGCAAGGGGAGGGAAACAACAACAATTAAACAATTACAATTAAAAATAGGGGGGGGGGGGGGGGGGTTCCTGCACTGGGCGGTACCTCCCCTCCCACGAACACCATAATTTAAAAAAGAGGGAAAAGGCCAACGCAGAGCGGTAGCGAGAGAGAGAGGAGAGAGAGATTAAAGGAAAAAAACTTACTCGCCGGTTCTCTGATATGCCGTAGCTCGTTCCTCAGCCACTTCTCCACCCTCTACAGGATGACAGCCGCGCCTCTCCGGGCAGATCGGAGGCAGTCCTCAGCCCCTGGCGGACGGAACGCCCCGCCGCATTCCCGGGGTGTCGAAGGGGCCTCCCCCCGCCCCTGGCAGCGGTTCTCCCGCTCCAGGCGGTCGGCGGCGAGCCCCTCCCCGCACGCGGTCGGCAGTCTCCAACCCCGCCGCGTTCCAGCGGCTAGTAGGGGACTCCCCCGCCCCTGGCAGCGGCCCTAACCACTCCAGGCGGTCGGCCAGGAGCCCCTCCTCCCCTCGCGGTCGTTGGCCGTTCCTCCGCGTCCAGGTGGCTGGGCTCCTCCGTCCCCCGGCAGATGGCCGCGGCTGCTCCACTGAGCAGTGGCGAGAACTCCGCTACGGCGCATCCCTCTTCCTTCCCGGGTTTCGGCACCAATGTAACACAGATCAAATTCATGGGCAAGGAAGAGGCGAGAAACCGGCTTGACAAATAACTCAAAAGACAAACACATAAGAGGATGGACATGTCCGTAATTGAGCTCTCTCTCTCGATCGCCGTCTGCGAGTGGCCTTTATCCCTCTTGACGGCTTAATTAGCCTAATACGGGACCGGGCGTGCGTAATCACGCCCCGGTCCCGCCCTCCACCGTGCCACAGGTGGATAAACAATTTCTGCACAAATCCATCACAAAACAAATACGTAGTGAATTTTAAATATGCCTTGCGTAATATGAATGCGTAAATTATATGAATGGAGCATGAAAAGTCATGGCTATTTTAAGGAAAAAGATTGCAGTATTGAGGGTGAAAATAAATGAACTTTGATCAGATTTGAAATACTGTCTCACCAATTGTTCAATATCTTTTACTTATTACAGTTGGATTAATGTTGCTACACTTATAATTTTTCATCTACTTTTACTTATTTAGTTTATTTATTTTTTTCAACTTTTTATGCAGTGATGTGCTCTTTTGACTGAAATTTCACACAATAGGAGAAAGGTGTTCCAAGTAGTTCCTGGCAAGTTAGTACATCTGCTGCCTGCCAGGAACAAACCCAGGCACTTTTGTACAATGGGTGAAACTTCACCAATGTCTTCCCCCACTTTCTCTGGTCAACATTGGCATATATACATTTTCTGGAGGTACTCACTTGAATCAACTGCACATCCTAACACAGAAACTGATTGTGTGAAGCAGTCAGTGCACACTTATTCATTGTGCATGATGCATGCCACGGGCATGCCATGTTTTATATCTGTATGTATAGTGTCTAATAATGCATTGGCAATGCACACTTAAGTTTCTCTTGTCAATAAACATTTTTATATTTATATAATTTACATAAATGACTAACCAATTTCTTGCAAGTTATTTGAGACAAAGTATAAAGTAAATATATTTCTGATTATTTTTAAATGTTTGTTGTAATGTTCTTCTCACCACAATTGTACAGAACGGTTATCTGATTTACCGTAGACTTTGTCAGTTCGAACCAGTCTGGCCATTCTCCGTTGACCTCTCTCTCTTCAACAAGGCATTTCCTTCCACAGAACTGCTGCTCGCTTATTTTTATTTTTTTGCCACCATGCAGAGACTGTTGCATGTGGAAATCCAATGAGATCAGCAGTTACAGAAATACTCAAAACAGCCAACAATCATGCCATGGTACAATCACTGAGATAATTTTTTTTTACCCCATTCTGATGGTTGATGTGCACATTAACTGAACCTCCTGACTCATATCTGCATGATTTTATGCACTGAACTGCTGCCCATGATTGCTGACTAGATAATCGCATGGATGATGTTCTGCTATTGTGACTGTGACACATCTGTTGTACCTTACATTCTTCTTGGGTGTCCTTGAGTTTGTGCATACATCCTGACTCATAACATAACTACTATCAGAGAAGGACCTGTTGACCCTCCTCTCCAAAGGATACCCATGATCACCAGAAAAAATCAATAGCTTTCATATATGAGAAAAATGTATATTCCTGAAAGCCAGCACTGTACATTAGTTTACTTCCCATTCATCGAAGGCACAGTCCAATGGCCATTTTCAGCCATTTTACAAGTCATTTTCGTCCCTGAGTGAGAGTACCAAAAGCTGCCACAGTTTTCCTGGTTGTTCAGTCTATTTTTTTAAAAAAAAAAAGTTATCCCACTAAGTCCATTTATAAGTTGTACATCATCTGTTCTTGTCACTTTGTGACCATTCTCTCCTCTATCTTTTCTTACAGTATGTCCAGTACTCCAGTATGGCCAGGAAGTCCTTTTTATAGAAAAAACAAGGGAGTCCTACTACAAGGTACAGTCATATGTCTTACTGTATTTACATGCTTTGAGCCGTTCCCTGTTTCTCTCCTCTTGTTCGTGTTAATGTGTGATTGGGTCCACTGACAAGGGCTCTTTATTTTTTTACCTGCTTCAGTGCTGCATCCAGAAGGGATATTTGTTTATTTGCATGCCCTTTAGAAAAGCATTCCTTTCAACAAAATGCTCATATCCAAGTACCTGGCTAGTTCCTAAAGGAATTAATTGAGTGGGTATTTATTTTGTTTGTTTGTGCACCTTAAAAAAGAACTGCTCCAAATCTGAGACCATTTTTTCTCACTCCTTTTCAGTGTGGTATTTGGATTCCTGGAAACCTTTCAGTTGTTCCATCTGTCTGTCTCATTCAGTTATTCATTCTGTATGAGTTGTCTTCCAGAGTATGACTTCCAGAGCATGACTTGTTTATCACCATTGTGCAGTTGTCACTTGACCTGTTTATGTGTATTCTGCATTTCATCTACAGTAAAAGGTGTTGCAGAAAGCATAACTTCAACATTGCAAAGGAGGGGAGAGCGAGTCAAAGAAAAGCTTCCATTTTTGGAAGACAAAGTCTTCATACATTTTAAGTACCTGAAGAATACTAAATAATTAAAAGGACACAATGTTTTCTGTGGAATTCACTGACGTCGTTAATGTCCTGGCCTAAACTTTGTTTCTAAATACAGGTGCTTTTCTCTTGCCTGAGACCTCATTGTTTTGTATAGAACCATTTTAGATTTGTATCAGTGAAACAAGCCTTTTAAAATGAGACTATTTGGCCGGTTTCTTGGTTAATGTAATTATGGCTGTAATGAAATGCCTTTTTCTACTCATTAGCCTCAGCAGGTAGGGGGTTAAATGGGGAGACATGCACTTTTCTTTCTGATCTTGGTCCCAGTACTTACAGAGTAAATGTAAATTCTTTAGACAACAGTCATAGTGTTTTTACGTTATTCAAAGCAAAGAAAATAATTAATGAGGATGAAAAGGCAAATAGAGTAGTATAAACGTAGCCCATTGTGTTATTGGAAATAGTTTATTATTTGTGGTGCTCGCTAAAGTGGTGCTATCTATCATTATTGCTTACACTTAATGTTAGGGCCAAGCAACCACTCAACCAACCAACAGCCGCATTGCAACACCCTGGCAAACACCTAGTATACCCTGGCATTGTGGCGGTGAGATTTTCAAGGAAACACACAAGTTGTCCATGGAAGTAAATATATATTTTTTATTATGGTGGCTTTTTTTGTGATTTTTAACCCAAATAAAAATAAAATAACATAAAATAATAATAATAATAATAATAATAATAATAATAAACCACAAGAAAATGTAATGGTTTTGCAAGTATCCGACTGAAAAAGTTAAGACCAAAATATTAGACAACTAACTTTTAAGACCAGTCTAAAACAGTTTTATGCAACCGGCCCCTGGCTGAAGTCACTCAGCACATCCTGGACCAGAATTTCCCACATGAGCACCATGACACGGCATGCCTGGAGCATGTGCACTAACAGCTAGGTTACGGCTCCAACCTCTGAAACTTACTTTGTAAGCAAAGACACTAATAAATGGAACTAATCCTGCTTTTAAAAATTCTATCTAGTTTGAGGCCAGTGGCTACTATGGCCCAGTGATACAAGTGATTGATTTATTGACTTGCCCGGGAGCAGTCCTTTAGACACCAAAATTAATTCTTATTCACTGTACATAAGATGTGATCTATATTTAATTTTACTCCGTTGGAAAATAATTCTCACTAAACGTATGAGACATTGACTGATGGTTTGGTTTGGCCACAGTGTATGGTCCATCATATACTGTACTTATCACATGACCTCAATGTTCTTTGTTTCCTTTTTCAAATCTCTTTTTAGTATGTGCTTGATTCCTTTCGCATGTATTCTTTTGATTAGATTAATATGCGTAAATCACAGTAATCAGGGATTTAATTAACCTGTTGGCATTTAAAGCAGCCCACTTATGGATGTGCAGTGCGTGAGATGTTATTATAAATATTTTTAATATCTAGAATGAGGGCTTAGATAAAAAAACATTTGGTTAGTTCACTCAAAAATGATAATTCTTCATCATTTACTCACTATTTTCCATGCAATTATGAATGGTGCCGAAGGCTAACATTGCCTAACATCTCCTTTTGTGTTCCATGATTGAAAGTCATACTGGTTTGTAACAACATGAGGGGGATTAAATGATGACAGCATATTCATATTTGTGTAAACTATCCTTCCCCTTCTGTCACTCACTCAACGTTTTGTCGATGTAGTGACACTAGGGGTCTCTCTTGAGTGCCTTGGTTACCTCTTATCTTTGAGAAAAGGCCAATGAAAATTGGCGAACAGAATTTGCATGCCCCTCCCCCAGACATACAGATATAAAAGGAGGGAAGCGTCATCTGTTCAGACAGATTTTTTCTTCGGAGCCGAGCGGTTGTTTTTCAGCGAGCTGAGTAAAACCCACTGTGGCAGACTACGCCCCTGAGCACTTCGACAGCCCTCTAAAAGAGTATATATATTTCTATAAAAGAGTAAACACATTGACGTTGAATGTCTTTTTAAAGACATGTCATTTTTAAGATGCCCTTCCATCTTTGTGTCTTTCCTGGATGCGATCTTTACCTCTCCGCTTCTGACGGCCACGGGCGCTGCCTCTCGTGTCTGGGCAGAGATCACACAGAGGCAGCGTTTGTGGACGGCTCATGGTCTCACAGAGAGAACATGACCATGGCAACATTGCCGTCGCGACTTTCCTTCATCCGGGGGAAAGCCACTCTAGTTTAACGGGCGCGGTTTCGCCAATTAAATCCCTGGGACCACACCAGCATGCATGTTTGCCCCCGTCCGGTTCTGAGATGAGACCGGCTTGCCTTATGGCCAGTCTGATGTCTCTTTCAAAGCTCCCGAGCTGGATGAGAGTTTTGACGCTGCATCGAAGATCGTCTTGGCGGACTCTGATGCTGAGTACTTCACTGGGCTAGCGCCTTCGGGTGTGCCGACCCAGTCTGAGAACGACGGTGAGCAGTCCGCTATGCTTACCTGGGCTGCCGCGAGTGTCAGATTGGAACCCTCTATCCTCCCCTCAGGTCCTGGGGCGCCTGGGTTTGGGGCGCCGCTCACAGCCACCCCTTACTGCCATCACTTATTCAGCCCTTGGCAGACTTCTGTTTTCTATGGTAGGAGTCCCCCTACAGCAGGTGTTCAGATGCATCGTAGTTACTACGGATGCCTCCCAGTTGGGCTGGGATGCCGTTGAGTGTCACTCCTGAATGGGGCCCCGGCTGGGTTGGCACATCAACTGCCTAGAGTTGCTGGCTGTATTTCTTGCCCTGCGCAGATTTCTGCCATTGATCCACGGTAATCACGTGTTGATTCGCTCAGACAACACGGCGACACTAGCGTTTATAAATGGGCAGGGCGGCGTTCGCTCTCATTGCATGTCGCAACTCGCCCACCATCTCCTCCTTTGGAGTCAGCAGCAGCTGAGGTCACTGCACGCCACATATGCTGGGCAACCTAAACACTTCACTGGATGCAATGTCACGTCATGTAATGCTCAGTGGAGAGTGGAGACTCCAGGTGATTTGGGCTCAGTTCGGCAGAGCACAGGTAGATCTGTTTGCCTCCCGAGATTCCACCCACTGCCAGCTCTTGTACTCTCTGATGGAAGCCCCCCTCGGCACACACGCTTTCACAGCTGGCCCCAGTGGCTGCACAAATACGCATTTCCCCCAGTGAGCCTACTTGCACAAGTCCTGCGCAAGGTCAGGGAGGACGAGGAACAAGTCATTCTTGTGGCCCCCCCCCCCCCCCCCCCCCCACTGGCCCACTCGGATTTGGCTCTCGGATCTCACTCTCCTCGCGACAGCACCTCCCTGGCAAATTCCCCTGAGGAAGGACCTTCTTTCTCAGGGTATGGGCACCCTCTGGCATCCACGGCCAGACCTCAGGAACCTTCACGTATGGCCCTTGGACGGGATGCGGAAGATCTAAACGGTCTACCACCAGCTGTGTTAGACACGATCACTCAAGCCAGAGCTAACTCTACCAGGCAGCTTTATGCCCTTAAGTGGTGCTTATTCGCACATTAGTGTTCTTCCCGATTTGAAGACCCACAGAGGTGCTTGCAATATATAGTCTTGCCCAATATATAGTGGGTTGCTCGCACTGTCAGAGAAAATTCATAATAAACACTCTCTAAATCGGACTTTTTGAACGATGCTTAGATTTGCCTGTGCAGGCAGTGACTTGCTTGGTGTAATTAGCATTTAACGGCGTCTTTTGTGGCTGTGCAATTATCTGACACATGGGGAGACGACAGCAATAGACCTGCAACTGCTGCCACATATGAAGGAGGGACATCTGCTTATCTCAGAAGCGCTAACACACACTGGGTGTGTTCAGTACTGTGCCCAACGCTGTGGTATATTCCCGCAGCTCTTAAATACAACTTCTGAGATATGCATGACATTTAAGTACAACTCTTCTCCTGATTTTCAAGGCTGTGTCCATTAAAGGACTATTGAAATGGTAATTAATGTAGCTCTCAGATGCTTAGATGTAATTAGCTGTTTTACAGAGACAGAGGAAAGTCATTAAGGTAAAACTATTCCTTTTAAGTGGAAGATGGATGTTAAACATGTTCGACAAAGATAGAAGAAGAAAGTGTAAGCCAGCTCTACTTCAGATATAATGGTCCCTCAAATTTTGCTCCTTGTTTTGCTAACAAAAGTTATTCACGTGCTGATTTAACAACATAGAAATTAATTGCTTTCTGTTTGTCTGCTAGCACTGGTGTCTGCATAACGGTGATGTTGCAGAGCTCTGGATTATTGCACAGTGCTAGCAGACAAACTGAAAACAATTAATTCCTTTCTTTTTGTTTTGTTTTAGATTGTTAAATGACTGTGATTGATTTTAAGCCTACTGGAAACCTCTTCACTTGTCCTTAGCCAGTTAAAAAGCAGATTGGATGTTAGTGTAGCGCGTTGGCTATAGGGCTGGTAATTCAAATGTTATAGGTTCGAACCCTGCTTCAAACCCTGCTCTCTAGTTTAATTTACTCAAATTCTGTCATTATTTACTCACCCTCATATTGTTCCAAACCTACATAACTGACTGATTTCTGCAGAACATAAAAGATGTTTCAAAGAATGTCACATTCACTGATTTCCATACAGTAGCATTGATAGATATCAATGATCACAACGTTCTGTGTTGTGCAGAAGAAAAGTCAAATGGGTTAAGAATGACATTTTAATTTTTGGATGAACTACTGTATTCCTTTAAGGTTCAATAAAGATGCACTGTATATCTTAAAATGTAACATCTTACCTTTTCTACCACAAGGTCAGGTCAAAATGGCAGCTGCTGGTTCAGCTTCTGATTTCCATAAGCACCATTCCACCATAAGATCTGGTTCTGACAAGTGCAAATTTGTGCACTTACCCTACACAATGGGGGTGTGTATTAGCATTGTGCTGTTCAAACTCCTCGTATTGAAGTTTGAACAGCATTTTTCCTGACAGAAAAGACAAGCACAGAACCACACAAAGGCCAAGTGCAGTTGGACTGAGAACTATTTAACAAGGGATTACCAGTGAGACTTACCTTTCAATTTCACTGCAGAACAACTCAGCACTGCTCTCTCTCTCTCGCACCTCTCACCTCTTGCCCAGTTACCAGTAGGTCGGGATTGATTTGGGGATTGTGGAAGTAAGTCCTTTTGGCCCTCCATGGAAAACGATTCAAACAAACCCCCCTTTTTCCTCTCTTTTGCTCTTTCCTCTTTTCATCTGCCTCTTCATGTTGAGTAGTGCCTCTGAATTTCAAAGCCTGGAGAAAGCCGTGCCTTGTTTAGAAATGGTGTTGGACATAAACTGTGTTTCTGTTGGAGAATTGACGAAAGTCGGCATATCACAGACCAATGATTATGAGTGTGACAAGAAATAGAATTCAAGCAGTTTCAATCCTGAATGCTGATCAATACAGCTTTCCAGCCATGCTAATATAGAGCAATATCACACATAACAATGCGCTGTTGTGACAACACAAATGTAAACACGAATACTCGATTTAAGTGTAACATTGCTATGATACAGCAGTTCTGTAAGCAATAATTTTATATCTAGTTCCTTACCTTTTGAACAAAATATGGCAAGTTATTTTGTCTGTTTTTGCACCGCTAACAAAGTTCTGATCAAAGCCAAAGTAGCCCATTTCGTTAAGTCCCATTCTCAAAATCATACCAGTGGTGCACGGAACCTTTCACTCCCTAGAAATTTAGCTGCTCACCATGTTCACTTACCAGAAATGTAGTCATGAGTTTAAGTCTCTTAAGTCACCAGACAATGAACACATGTAAATTAATGAAGTCAAACCCTTATTTTCTCCATCCATCCATCCATCCATCTTCAACCGCTTATCCGAAGTCGGGTCGCGGGGGCAGCAGCTCCAGCAGGGGGCCCCAAACTTCCCTATCCCGAGCCACATTAACCAGCTCTGACTGGGGGACCCCGAGGCGTTCCCAGGCCAGAGTGGAGATGTAATCTCTCCACCTAGTCCTGGGTCTTCCCCGAGGCCTCCTCCCAGCTGGACGTGCCTGAAACACCTCCCTAGGGAGGCGCCCAGGGGGCATCCTTACCAGATGCCCAAACCACCTCAACTGACTCCTTTCCACGCAAAGGAGCAGCGGCTCTACTCCGAGCTCCTCGCGGATGACTGAGCTCCTCACCTTATCTCTAAGGGAGAAGCCCGCCACCCTTCTGAGGAAGCCCATTTTGGCCGCTTGTACTCGCGACCTAGTTCTTTCGGTCATGACCCAACCTTCATGACCATAGGTGAGGGTAGGAACAAAAATTGACCGGTAGATCGAGAGCTTTGCCTTCCGGCTCAGCTCTCTTTTCATGACAACGGTGCGATAGAGCGAATGCAATACTGCCCCCGCTGCCCCGATTCTCCGGCCAACCTCCCGCTCCATTGTCCCCTCACTCGTGAACAAGACCCCGAGGTACTTGAACTCCTTCACTTGGGGCAATACCTCCTTCCCCACCCGGAGTACGCACTCCATCGGTTTCCTGCTGAGAACCATGGCCTCAGATTTAGAGGTGCTAATCCTCATCCCAGCCGCTTCACACTCGACTGCCAAGCGGTCCAGTGAGAGCTGAAGGTCACGGACCGATGATGACATGAAGACCACATCATCTGCAAAAAGTAGAGATGAGATCCCCAGCCCACCGAACCGCATACCTTCCCCACCCCGACTACGTCTCGATATCCTGTCCATGAATACCACAAACAGGATTGGTGACAGAGCGCAGCCTTGGCGGAGACCAACCCCCACATAGAACGAGCTCGACTTCGTTACGAGGACCCGGACACAGCTCTCGCTTCGGACGTACAGGGATTGGATCGCCCTAAGAAGGGACCCCCCCACCCCATACTCCCGAAGCACCTCCCACAGTCTCTCCCGGGGGACCCGGTCATACACCTTCTCCAGATCCACAAAACACATGTAGACCGGATGGGCATACTCCCAGGCCCCCTCCAGAATCCTTGCGAGAGTAAAGATCTGGTCCGTCGTTCCACGGCCAGGACGGAACCCGCATTGTTCCTCTTCAATCTGAGGTTCGACAATCGGCCGCACCCTCCTCTCCAGCACCTTGGAGTAAACTTTACCAGGGAGGCTGAGAAGTGTGATACCCCTGTAGTTGGCACACACTCTCTGGTCCCCCTTTTTGAAGAGAGGAACCACCACCCCGTTCCGCCACTCCTTAGGCACTGTCCCAGATTTCCACGCGATGTTGAAGAGGCGTGTCATCCATGACACCCCCTCCACATCCAAAGCTTTCAGCATTTCTGGTCGGATCTCATCAATCCCCGGGGCTTTGCCACTGCGGAGTTGTTTGACTACCTCAGTGACCTCCCCCAGGGAAATAGAATCTGATCCCCCATCAGCCTCCGGCTCTGCCTCTAGCATAGGGATAGAGTAGGGATTTAGGAGTTCTTCAAAGTGTTCCTTCCACCGCCCAATAACCTCCTCGGTTGTGGTCAACAGCGTCCCATCTTTGCTGTATACAGCTTGGATGGTTCCCCGTTTTCCCCTCCTAAGGTGGCGGACGGTTTTCCAGAAGCACTTTGGTGCGGACCGAAAGTCCTTCTCCATGGCTTCTCCGAACTTTTCCCACACCCACTGCTTTGCCTCCCTCATGGCTGAGGCCGCAGCCCTTCGGGCCTGTCGGTACCTTGCAACTGCCTCCGGAGACCTCCGGGACAACAAATCCCGGAAGGCCTCTTTCTTCAGTCGGACAGCTTCCCTGACCACCAGTGTCCACCACGGTGTTCGAGGGTTACCACCCCTTGAGGCACCTAAAACCTTGAGGCCGCAGCTCTCCACCGCGGCTTCGGCAACGGAAGCTTTGAACATTGCCCACTCCGGTTCAATGTCCCCAACCTCCGCAGGGATGCCTGAAAAACTCCGCCGGAGGTGTGAGTTGAAGATCTCGCGGACAGGGACCTCCTCCAAACGTTCCCAGTTCACCCGCACTACTCGCTTGGGCTTCCCAGGTCTGTCCAGAGTCTTTCCCCACCCCCTGATCCAACTCACCACCAGATGGTGATCAGTTGACAGCTCTGCCCCTCTCTTCACCCGAGTGTCCAAAACATATGGCCTCAGATCTGATGACACGATTACAAAATCGATCATCGATCATTCGGCCTAGGGTGCTCTGGTACCACGTACACTTATGAGCATCCTTATGTTCGAACATGGTGTTTGTTATAGATAATCCATGACTAGCACAGAAGTCCAATAACAAACATCCACTCGTGTTCAGATCGGGGAGGCCGTTCCTCCCAATCACGCCTTTCCAGGTGTCCCTGTCATCTCCCACGTGCGCGTTGAAGTCACCCAGCATCACTATGGAGTCCCCTACTGGGGCCCTATTCAGGACTCCATTCAGGGTCTCCAAGAAGGCTGAATACTCTGTACTGCTGTTCGGTGCATATGCACAGACAACAGTCAGAGTTTCCCCCCCCACAACCCGTAGGCGAAGGGAGGCGGCCCTCTCGTCCACCGGGGTAAACTCCAACATAGCGGCACTCAGCCGGGGACTTGTGAGTATCCCCACCCCCGCCCGTCGCCTCACACCATGGGAAACTCCAGAGAAGAATAGAGTCCATCCCCTATCCAGGAGTACGGATCCAGAGCCTCAACTGTGTGTCGAAGTAAGCCCCACCAGATCCAACTGGTAACGCTCCACCTCTCTCACCAGTTCCGGCTCCTTCCCCCCCAGTGAGGTGATATTCCACGTCCCTAGAACTAGCCTTTGCTGCCCGGGTCTGGTCCGTCGAGACACACGGCCTTCACTGCCACCCATATGGCAGTGATTTTCTCTTTAAAAGTAATTTTGTTAGTAAGATGGAGAAAGTATGCATTGTACATCTATAATATGCATGAATGCATACACTTCTTTGTATTTTTATTCGTTAATTTATGTATGTTTGAAAATATATAGTATTGTCTTTAATACAATGATTTTGTTGATTTGTTTAAATATGCAACCTCATAGTCAGGTTGCAGGTAAATGAGTCATCAGTGTCCCAATGTGTAGTGAATCAAAACCCTTGGCTAGCCCCTGAATTTGTATTCACTAGAGACTGAATATGTTTCTGAGCTATTGGATCAAGATAAAATACATTCAAAGCTGTTGGTGACTTTCAAAAGCCTGTAACTCATGTTACATCACTTTTAAAAAGCGATTATTCTGTATCTGGAAAACAAACTGGAAATACAAATTTAACAAAACTTTTTCCAGCAGCCATTTATACAGTATTTATCATGCAGACAAGTTATCATTTTCTTTTGTGTTTAAATTCTGATGAATTACAGCAAGATACAGCAGTGGTCTCAGTATTTTTATTCTTGCCTCAACAGTTTGAAATTCAGGGGCTAAATCACTTGCTTGCCAAGAAGAAAGGCTGTCAGTATTGGACGGAGCTGTGAATCTCTTTCTGTAATGCTTTTCAGACCTTATTATTCTCAATGCCTAGAAGTATGTGCTGGAACGAGAGCGCTGTCTCCTTCCTGTATTTCCTTCTCTCTCTGTCTTGCACGTTTTCCCTTTATCTCCTCTTTGTTCTGCAAGAGTTGTATCAGAATGGACATAGCAAAACTGAACCATGGTTTGAATATACAAATGTAATGTAGGGGTATGTACTTTCGTGTCTGTGTGTTTCTATATGTGCACTCTCCATCCTTGCATCATAGCCTAGAGTCCCCCTTACTCTAAAGTCGGAGTTAACGATAATGTCACATGTTGAAGATGACGTCATTATCCCGCACTTGATGACTGATAATATGTTCCTTGTGTTCAGTTGTTTACCTGACATTATTTAGATTTTACAGCTGATAAATGGTTTCTGTGAGAGCTGCTGTGTCACATTCTTATGCATTAATTTCTGTCTTTACACCATTTGATTGAAAGAAAGAAACAAAGAGAGGGTTAAAAAAAATTAGAAAAATAATTAAATAAACAGTGTGTTGTCACTGTGATGACATTACCTGCCTTCTGTAAAGGTGGGTGGAATATTATTTATCTGAAGCATTTTAGTCATTCCCTCTTTCTACACTACTCCAGCTGCTTTGAACCTACATGAGTCAGATGTGTGACTAAAGAATTGCATTGAAATGTGTTTCCAAAGCCATCTTTGCCTGTGATGTCACCCGGCTAACCATGGGGGGTCCGCTCTAACAGCTGCACACCTCAGAGCATCGGAGAGAAGCGTCAGGGGAAACCTCATCTCTAAAGGAGTGCTTACACATTTCACACAAATTCCGCGGGCGAATATGGAGTGGGCGGAGGTTGAGTACGAGTGAAACCAGCAACATATAATTGTCAAGCAGCCTTTTTTAATGCAGCACTTTATACTCTAAAATTATATCCTTGTCCATTGTTACAATAGTTACAATTACATTATAAAGTTGTTTACAAAGCAACGGCCACACAGAGGCCACTACCAAACCATGGCAATTTCGCCTGTCAATGTTCACCAAAATTTAACTTGAGGTGAGATCAGCGTGAGGAAATTCTCAGCCACCGGAAGTCCATCACACAAAATTCACGATTGTGCGTATTCCCATTGCGATGACTGTATTTTGCCTGCAGAATTTCGCTGTGCAAAGGTATTTGTGACTGCACCTGAACAAATCAGCCGAAATCCACGGCAATCATTTCTCAATATTCAGTATACAGAGTAAAGTGGGGTTTAAAAGTCTGAGACCGCGAGTTATAATGCTGCTGTTTAGCATTTTTCTCTTTAAATGCAACATTTTAATTACAAATTATATAACCAGCACACTAATTAAAAAAAAGTGAAGAGTTGAATTAAAAAATGTACATGAATTTTGTTTGTTATTCTTTTTCTACATTGACAGTATGCACTCAAGCTGACATGGACTTCACAATTTTGTGCAAATTCTGATTTTTCCATGTTATCCTAGTATGATTTGAGAATTTTCCAAAGAGCATCTTGTGCTTCAATGAAAGCAAGGAAATCTGAACTTTTGTACCAAGGAGTTAACATCAATATCACCTATTTAGTCAGATTGGATTATTGCCTTAGATATACTGCAGAATATGACTTTGCCATTTTACATCATAATGTTTATTCATTTTATTTTTTACCTGTTATAAATCAACATCAGGAAGCTCTCCTTTTGGTATTGTGCAAATACACACTAGATGCAGGTAGTCCCAGATCATTTCTAACAGATCGTCAAAGTTCCAGCTGTGGTGAGCTGAGATTGGCACACAATGAGGGATTTTGTAGATAATTTCCAGCTCCTCAATTGAGATCTGGTTGATTTTGTTGAGGACATAAATGCACGGGATATAAACCCGTTAGGTTACATCTGCATTGTGGATCTTATATTCTGAAAGGATGCTGCTCTCTGTCTCTGGTCCAGTTCACTTTTGGTGCAAGTGGCAGTAAAGTTGTTTCCACTCTTGTCTTTTTTCTTGAAGTCGATATTTGGTGGTTTCTTGTTGAGAAGGATTCTGAACCCCGCCATCTCCTGCTCAATGAGCTTCTTGTGTCCTAGAGCCTTCAGAACGTCCAAGACGATCAGAATGAGGTTGCAAGTGCAAACAATGACTTGTCGTCCTCAACCCATTCCATCTTTGGGTCCCTCAGTGATACCTGGGAGATCCAGAAGTGGATCTTGGCTCTTTTATAACAGATGACACCTGGAACATTTGTCAGTGTGGTGAACTCGTAAGTAGCTACTTCAGAGTACACGCCAGCTAGGTTACTCAGAAGAGTAGATTTTCCCACTAAAGGGAAACCCATGAAACCTACTGCTTTTTGCCTAATCAAAACCCTCTCCATTGCCTCCTCCACTGCCTCCCTTAGGAGTGATGAGCTCTCTCTTCAGTTTGGCTAATCTTGCCTTCAGCAGACACAGATGTTGAGCTGTGGCCTTATTCTTCTGAGTATGAGCCATCTCGTTCTCGATTTCAGCTACATTGGCGAGCAAACTCTTTTTGCCATTTGTCTTTTCACAGTTGTTGCTTGAAAAATAAAAACTTGATGATGTTACGTTGAGTTATTTTATCAGTTTTGTAGCTTGTTGGTTCGCAGGCACACCACTCGCACACTGCTGTCATGCTTTGCCTTGAGTTTACAAAAAACATAAATGTCTTAAATTGTAGACTTTATATCCCTACTTTATACACAATATATTGGCTGTCATCATCTGACATGAAAATTTTATTATACATTTATTCTCTCTGGGCCAGACCTCCATCATAAGATGTTTGATTATATATATCCCTCCATCCAGTCTTCTCTTTCTCAACTCACTTTAGTTTAACTGAGGGAGTAAGGCATTGTGTCTGTATAACTCCAATGAAAAGAAAGTAAAACAATTTTCAAGCTAGTGTAGAAATTAATTGACAGTGAAAACGAAAGGGGGTGCATTGGGTTTGAGGAGACGAGTAGTAGTAGTAGTAAAAGAGATGCATTTAATGCATTCATGCAAGAATTAACTAATAAAAGTAATAATAATGTCTGTTTTAGTAAGCACTACTAATTATGTCTAGATTGTCACCTCCAAACCCATTTTCCCTTATTTAATCTTGTGATTTGGAGACAAGAAAGAGAGATTTAAAGAGGGAGATAAACAGAGATTAGAAAGAATAGCTTGAGAGACATTAATCAGGAGAAAGTCTTTGGTCTTCCAGAGCCAGCAGTGAGTGCTCATCTCTGAGACTGACGGCAGAGCATCTGTTCTCTTCATTGTTTTTTCGCCCGTCTCTCAGACGATGGTTTGTGGGTGTTGCATCTTGCTGAGCAAATTGAAATCGTCAAGAGTCATAGCTCATGTTAATTGCTCTGTTGAATGTGTAAAGTGTATTGAAGGCTGCCATTGTAACGCTTTCTGCACTTATTAATCATGCCGCTCCACCAGCCATTGGTTTGGTGGCTTTGCTACGTAGGTGTGACTGAAAAGATTTGTGCGGCTGTTCACCGTGCATGATCGGAGATAAAACATGTATTACACTTCACACTGGTTCAAGAGATGCATGACATGCCTTTCAAAAATGTCTTGCACTGTTTTATGTTGGCTTTACTGAAAATGGCAAAACAAATAAACCATTCCTGGCTTCAAGGTCTTCACTCGGAGTCACATCATAATTCTAACCCCCCTTTCTCTCTGACTGCTCACTGTGTTTCTAAGGTCAGTTGGAAGTGGATTTGAGTGTGACAGTCATACAGTGAACTACACAATCTACTGGCCTCAGAACAGTGGCTCATCCAGGCTTAGGAGGCTTTTGGAGTCATTTTCAGAAATGTCTTTCTCCATTACACTTTACTATTTAAAATTTTAAAGTAGTGACTGGCTAGTTGACACACAGGGAATTTGTCTCTTGGGCTATATCTCAGTAACTGTAAGGTTTTAAGTCAAGTTCAATTACACCAATGGTATATTTATATACCTTTGGTGTAATTGCCTAACTTAGGCTAAATATAGAAAACTACTCAAAAGTTTGATAAAGGACATCTCTCTTTTTTCCAATAAACATCTAGATCATTTTATTGCCCAGCCCTATTGATAACATTGCATTAATCTCTCACAGCAGCCCAATAATCTCAGTGATAGATAGTTAAATTACATAGACACACAAAATCTAGTAAGCAGAAATATTAAATTTACCTCGATATGATTCTTCAAATTAGAGGCAGGATTAATGCTGGTATCTGGCTTGAGCAAGTTAAACTCACATAACACGATCATTCAATTGGCCTTTTTCGCTGCGAAAAGCCCTCCCAGGTGCGGCCGAGATGTTCAGATGTTGAAATGTGCTTGAGGCATTCTCCACATCCATAACAGTTGGCACCAGATCTGCAGCTGCCGTTCAAGTTTTTTTACATGTGATTTGATTTGATGAGAGTCACGAGACTCTCCCTAGGAAAATAGCGCAGTAAAAGTACAGTTACAGCACTTAAAATATACTCAAGTAAAAGTATAAAATTTTTAAACTACATAAAAAAGTACTTAATTATAGTAATGTAATTTGTTACTTCACAACCCTGCTTCTGACCTATGTGTAAAATAAATACGGGGTTTGCAGGAAAGAGACCGGTTGGGGATAAAATCACTGCGGGCAGAGAGCGGGTGAAATTCAGAGGGAGTGTTTGGATGTGGGGTAGAAACTTGCGGGTCCAGGATGGAAAAAACAGTCCCGTTAAGAACTATAGGTCAATGTTTTTTTGGATAGTCACAGGACTCTATCCGTGAATGGTATTTAATCATACACAGCCTTAAATATTAAATTACAAAAAGTAAAGTTTGTTCGGAACCTGAATCTAAAAAGATATTGATATATCATCAATACTTCTGGAGTTATAGGCTCTCCAACTTTGGAAAAAAAAACATAAAAAAGTGTTTTTTACTATATATGGACTCACACCATTGACATAATGCAGAGGAGTGCTGAAGTCAACTGATTTTAGTAATGGACCTACCTATCTCTTTGTAAAAAACAAAATACTAAATTTAGCTATAGCTGTTAGGTAAACACAATGAAGCCACACTAGCATACTGTACACTAATGCAAGTGTCAACTATATAATAAATGTTGATTTTAGCCTAAATGTTGGGTTGATGTTGTTATCAGGACAAGGGACAAGGGTATTTTTCATGAATGTCAGGAACGGTTGTAACATTTTTTATTGTAGTACATGTGCTGTAAATATATACAATTTATTTATTTCAATATTTGTTTGTTGGATTTTTTTTTTTTATGTTACTGTTTACATGTCTGTTGCTTCATGAGTTGTTTTGTGTTTCATAATTTTTAGTTTTAAGTTTGAATCTTGCTGTAAATCCAACATTGTGCTGTTCAGTGGCAGTGACTCTATTGTCTCTTTTTCCTGGGCTAAATTAGTGGAAATATTTATTAGCTTTTTTTGTAGAAAGACTTTAAGATATACACTACCTATATAGAAACTGACTTTCAAAACTAAACCCACCTTGAGAAATATTCATTGTAGTAAAAAGTGTGACAACTAGCCCTTGTCTCCTTCATAAATGGCACCTTTTTTAGCACCTTTCTTCTTCTCAGTAACTTCTATAAATACACTCTAAAGTCAGAGGCAGTGTATTATAATACTACCCTGCCTGCTTTCATCAAGTTTGTGTGTGTGTTGCTCGCACGTGTATCAGAGAACTCCGTCATTGCCAAAGCTTCAAAGAGTGGTCTGTGCATATAGTAGCCACCATGCGTCTGGTTTCTATTACTGGCTGTTAACAACATGGCTCTGAAAGACACGACTAAGCACAGAGCACTATTTCATGTTTTAGCCCCGGCCAAAGCATGATATACTGTTCTCAAGTATGTGAAATGTGAGTTGTTGCCATGGCAATGGCAAGCCCCAACCAGGAAAGCGAAAGGAAGCAGGAGGAAGGAAGAGGTCCGGAGATCCTTTAGAGTGCGTGTCACTAAAGAACTTACGCCATGTTTTAAAGAGCCATTGAATTATTCATCCACCTCAAGACACCAGCCCATTTTAAGGATCAGACCCAGAAATAAAACTGCTTGACAGCTATTTTATTTCCATGCATTACATTATGGGCATCAAAACAATGAGTGTTAAAAGGAAAGTTTGCCCAAAAATGTAATTCTGTCATCATTTATTTCCCCTTATGTTAATCTAAACTCATATGACTTTCTTTCTTCTTCTGCAGAACACAAAAAAAATCTATGTTTGAAGAATGTCCTTTCCATATGATAAAAGTGAATAAGGACTGGGTCTGTCTAGCTCCAAAATTCCAAAAAAATAGCACCACAACTGTGTGCCATAAAAGTAGTCTCTACGACTTGTCATATTCGCCATATTTCAAGTCTTGTGAAGGTGCACGATAGCTTTGTGTGATGACTTAAAGCCATCAAGGAGCCATCTTCAAATATATACAGTTTGATTTGATGTTAATGACGTTTGGTCATGAGACATGCAAGAGCCAATTGTGTTTGGCATCAAATGCCATTGGTACTCTATTTTTGTAGTCGATTGAAATGTTTCCCATTGCAGAGATCTGGAAGAGGGGAAATTTTGCAGTAAATAACAACCCAAATTTCAGCCTTTTCATCAAACAAAGCATATGGCTTTATATATAGTTCACGAGTCATAATAACTACTTTTAGGATAGCTTTATGATACTTTTATTGAGATGTTTTGTAATTTTCTTCAAAATTCCCCCACAATTCAAAATGTGGGGACAAATAATGCCCTGTAATGAATTCTTCTGTTTTGTTTGTATTATCACTTATATTTTTTTTCTAGGCCTAGTTAAATACTGTATATTATTATAGAATATATGAGTTGATGCTGATTTTTTTAAAGGTAACAACCTATTTACTTTCAACCTATTTCATTTTAATGTATTGAAAATGTATTTTACTTGAAAATATGACATGCAGTGTTTAATATGGTTAATCCCCTCATAAAAAATCCCCTCATAATGGCAAACATGCCTCTGAAAATCAATTCCAGGGGGACATATTGCCCCTTAATAGATATAACAAAATGTGACACTGTTCCACAGAAGAATTAAACAACATGAGGGTGTATAAAGGATGACAGAAATGTCCTTTTTGGTTGAACTATTTGTTTTAATGAAGTCAAGAAAAGGATTGTTCACCTTGTGAATATGAGTGTGCATGCAGTAGTGGGGGGAAAAAAGAGCAAGCATGCATGACTGTTTTAAGCTCTACTCATGCGTGACAAAACTGTTAGTGGCCCATAAATAACACATGCACTAGTCGCTTATCTGCTGGCTTGTGAAGGACAACGTGGGAAAAGGGTCATTATGAGAAGGGCGTGACCCAGAGGGGATGATACAGATGGTGTCCACACATGTAAAGTGTCTCCACAGAGATCCCGTTCGGCTGATGTGTGCTCGGCTCCGCCACACCACACACAATCCTCATTTAGGGATTTAAAGACAGAAGGGAGGGAATAAGAAGGACTGTTTGAGTGGACGCAGTTGTTTTCACGCTCCACTAGCATGTATCGACATGCAGCATAGAGAGAAAACAACACAACTCCCTCCTGTGGGGTTCTACTGCTGGGTAACTTAACACCCTGTATTCAAAACAACACTGAGCTGATTTGGATGATTTCTGATGGGGTTCATATTTGCCCACCCAAGTGTGTTTTTGTAACCTAGATATACTGTAGTTTTGGATACTCCAAAGTTAGCTAAATCTGGAGAAATTAAGTCTTATTTAAGGAAAATGGTTCATAGAGACACTAAAAGTCTTAATTTGCTTAATTTTTAAGATTAGGGTTATAATTAAAGGGAAATTCTCCATTATAATTCTTCTTTATGCCATTTCAAACTCTTATGACTTTCTTTCTTCTGTGGACAAGAACGAAGATATTTCGATGGAGCTATGATACAAATAAATCTGTAAGTCTGACTTGCAACACGTTTCCCCTCCCTGTCGTATCTTGTCCTCTACATTATATGCATTGATAAACGGCCCAAAATAAAAAA
This sequence comes from Moxostoma hubbsi, assembly GCA_032164185.1. Lineage (NCBI taxonomy): Eukaryota > Metazoa > Chordata > Actinopteri > Cypriniformes > Catostomidae > Moxostoma > Moxostoma hubbsi. The sequence continues at coordinate 8,359,515 of JAVLUX010000023.1, forward strand.
ACAAATATGTCAAAGTTAAAGGGATGTCCCCATTTAGATAGATTAAGACAGTAAACCTGTGTCAGTGTGTTGAATGGAGTACTTAAGCAGTCGGGAATGAGGAGTAAAGTAAAATGTGTTTGACTGCTACGTGGCCCCTTTACCAGTGACAGAGCAGGATTCATTTAGCAGCTAATGTACCAACTGTAAATCCATAATCTCAGAGCACTCCCGAGGCCTACGCATCGCCACGAGGCCTGAGGCGGGCACCTGAGGGAAATTACTGACTTCTCTCAGAATTAGAGCAATTTCTGCATATCAACACAAACCACATGACAGCACCCACACATGTGAAATACTCTACGTGTATATTCATTGCTGTAATGTTGGATACCTCGGAGCTCAGTTTATAGCGGTGTATGGTAGAGTTGACGCCTTTGAGGCCACCCGCTCTAGATGCAGCAGTAATCTTATGAAAATGAAGAGGCAAGACACCGAATTATGCATTTGCTGTTTAGCTCGCAGTCATTTTTAAAAGCTTCCTGATTCTCACACTGCTGTGTGTGTACTGTGCATTTCACCAGCTGAAACATAAACAACACTAGCTTAAGGAGTTTGACAGGGTTCTCAGCCCCCTCTGAAGTAGTATTTCTGTCCCCCTCTCCCCTTTCTCTTCTACCATTTCTCTGCCTCGTCCCCTGGAATACAGAGGCTGGGGTTTGTTTGCCAACAGAGTGCATTTTGGGAAGGCATTTCATGTTATTAACTGCGCAATTAAACTTAGTTGTTGCTGCAAACAAGCAAATCCCCATCCACATCATTATAAAATGGTAATTGACCTTTCACAGGGGTTTTTTTTTTTCCCCAGATGGAGGGTCGTTCCACTGCTCTGGCTCATTGCTTAACTGGGACAGCTGCTCTTGTAGATCTAAATCGAGCAGTCTGTACAATTGAAAGGGAACAATTCAACTATGTAGTTGTCTTGACGTCAAAAAGAGTAATAGACAATTTATTTATCAAGACAGCAAAAGTACTTCATTTACACCGGATTAACTAGATTTCTCACATTATAATCAAAGATTATTATACATTATTAGAGAGCTCTCTCCACTGGAAGTTCCCGTTACAGTCTGTCACGATGCCGTTTCTAGTTAAAGGCGCATGCTATACCAATTAGGCCTATACATTTCTAGTAAATCACTCACAAATGTGACCAGATTTTGCTCTATGTGGCTGAAATCATGTGTTATTAGCCACTTGCTAATTAATGTGTATGTATATGTGAAGTAGCCTACTTCAGTTGCATTTTGCTTACAAGTCATGTCCAAAAGTCTGGCGAGTAAAAACAAAAATGTACCTTTCTCCAACATGTCCGTAAAGGGTTGTTGTGTTTTAATAAAAAGGCCCACTATTTGTAAAATAGTCTTTTCTTTTCTGAAATTAAAATGTTATTCTTATTTCCATTGACAATAACACAGGAAACAAATAAATGCACCCATATGCAATATAGTTCAGCCATGACAACTCTAGGAAAGATTTAGCATGTAAAAGGGATAGTTCACCCAAAAATGAAAATTCACTAATTATTTACTCACCCTCATGCCATCCCAGATGAGTATGGCTTTCTTTCTTCTGCAGAACACAAATAGTGATTTTTAGAAAAACATTTCAGCTCTGTAGGTCCATGCAATGCAAGTGAATGGGTGCCAAAATTTTGATGCTCCAAAAAGTACATAAATGCATCATAAAAGTAATCCATACGACTCCAGTGTTGTAATCCATATCTCCAGAAGTGATATGAAAGGTGTGAATGAGAAACACTTTTTCTAGAAATTCTTCTCCCTGCCAAGTAGGGGGCAATGTGGCCAAATATTTTTTTCTGCTTTGACAACATAATCTCTATGTAAACAAGTGCTGAATCATTTAACCAATAAGAAATTAGCATAATTCATTCTGATACAATTAATTGCCTGCATCGTCCAATCACTGCCAAACATATTAAAATAAAATAATACATTATACATTCTGAATCTAAGTACAGATTACCGTTGTCCCATGTCTGCCAACCATGTCATCTGCAACCTGAAACTGAACTTTTATTAGATGTTAAGAGTGAATGCACTTGGCTACATAGGAAAGCTATAGAATGCTCCCTTGTTCCCTAGTTAGAGAATGACTTAACCTCCAGTGTGCTGTCGTTCTGCGCTGGTCTCAGAACAGTTTGAAATGCACTCATCATCCTAACTCCATAATCATATAAAGCTTCTGAAAGCAACATTTTTCAGGTTTTGGATGAACCTATTGATTCTCACGGTGATAATGCATGGTGAATATAGGATTTCGGGGGGGGTAATCATTGGGTTTAACAGCGTGCCATTTGCGATAAATGGCATATTGGATGAAACTGGAGATTAGTCTTTTTCTCAAACAGACTTCAATGAAAAAAAAAAACTTTTTCAGCCATATCTCCCAAAGACAAACTCAGCTGAGATCGGTGCCATGGTGTTTTGTCACATGACTGTGTGTGTCAAAAGTTTAACACTTTACTGACAGCTCAAAGTGTCCTGAACTGAGATCAGTCAGTTTAAATAAAATTAAATTATGCATAGCTCGAAGAAAAGACAAAACACAGTGTCCACGCAGGAGAATACGGTGTCGCATGAGGATTAAGGCCTCAGATGCTGAGTGTGTGGTGCAGTTAAGTTTGCGCTCACAACTACACATCATCAGATCCCGACACTAAAACGAACAGTGGGTCACCACCCTGTGAAAAATAGATATTCTTCAAGCACTCCAACAGCACGTTTATTTGTCTTCAGAATCAAAGCAGAGCGCACACACTGAGCTTTCAAAACATCTACTGGCATCTCGCCTGCCTCTCTTTGACGGAAAGCCAGCATGCGCACAGCCAGCACTGACTTTAAAAGCATTCTTCGTTTGCTTGTATCTTCTTTATGTCAAGTGGTAATTCAGCGGGAACGTTGCATATCATTGAGACCAAGACCTGTACGATGTTTGTCTTTTGGCTGACCTTGCTTCAAGTCACCGGGGTGAAAGGCGGAATCCAAGCTAAATACATATGCCTGCTAAGTGCCGGATATGGGGTGGACGAGGTGTCTCGGTTGCTTTGTAAATTGTTGTGCTGCACTGAGTGGGAGATTAGTCTTTAAGGAGGTCACGGTCACTATGTGACCTACAAAGGGCCCTTCGATCTTTGCCACCAGTGTATTGACAACAACTCCTTGTGAAATGACATTCTTATACAACGTTTTGTTTTCTATATTTGATTTGAGAAAGCCAAAGAATGGGGTAATCTATTAGGCATGTCTGTGGGAAGACTCCTTATAGCAAACCAGGAATCCATCATCACAGCCAAGCACTTTTGTTGCCATTGTGGTTGAGAAATGTTACGACGACATCACTTTGCACTAGTATTCCTGCCTCAATGCCTCAAGATAGCAGTGTATCACTTGACTGCTTCCTGACTTTTAATTCTGCCTTATGTTGACATTCATCACACTGTAAATATCTGAGCTAAAATGTGATTCATCCAAATCCAATCTGTGGCCCTATAGTTCTTCCGGGGGAAGATTTAAGCTAAATGCATGGGCAAAACAGCAGGTGCCAAGTTTACAGTACAAGGAATTTGTCAACTGCATTTCTCTTTGCTTTCAGACTTCCTTTCAACCTTCCTTTGTCTCTGTATCTCTCTCTCTCTCCCTCTCTCTGTCTATCTCATTATACCCTGAAGGAGTGATTCCAGTGGATTCAGTATTAGATTAAATGATGGGGCGAGGAGGCATGTAAATGCATGTTTTTCTGCCGATATTTTACAAAGCCGTAGTCACCATTAAGTCTCGCTGGATTTAATCTGGATTCTTCATGCTTGCTGAATCAGATATTCATGGCCTGGCAAATAGTGAAGGCTGGCATTCCTGAAGCTGATATCAAATCTGCCAATGTATGTACAGTGCTTATGGCTCAATCTTTGGTTTTGGAAGAAGAGACTTCCATCTGGCAGCAGACAAGGATCTAAGTACCTAAACCCAAACAAAAAGTATGAAAACAGGAATTGGTGCATTGTTAAATGTTTTGCATTTTGATTTGGTTCTGGATTGCCTATCCTTGGAAATCCTTTATTATGGCTACTTAACATTTATACATCTCCACACTGTACTTATTTGATTCATTTACATAAAAAGAAACTTTATTAAAGGAAAAGTTCAGATTTTCAAACTTGTAATTACTAAATTTAAGTCACTTTTAACAATCATTTTAAGATCTTGCCCCGTGACCTTGGCTCTCAAATCTCAAAATATCACATGGTTATGAAACACACGAGAATCAACGCCTCATGACCTGATTTATTTCAAGCACGGTGTGATGTGCCTTCGTGTGTCAAGTTTAATTATGCAGAAGTGCAAATTATACTTTAAGTCAATGGCAGAGAGATAGATTATCAGAGATTGAAGACTTAAATTATGATCTGTTCCTCACATTGCTTCAGAAGTCTTGAAATATACTACATTAAGGCCAGGGTATACTTAGTTTTTCTGCATCCAGATCAGATCGTGCCCGGTCGACTTCATTGCCTTTCAAAGTATACTCTTTTGACCGCAAACGAATATGAATGTGTTCAGCACATGCATACTACAACTGCAACAATACAAAGGTCATCAACAGTACTATGATGATGTGCACAGACAAGGACTATCAAGAAAATGTGGCCTCATGTGGACCGTCCATGCACACATGCTGTTGATTTAAATTTGCATCACATATACTGTACCCTATGACATATATGATGAATATACTGACATTAGGGATGTTAATGATTAATCAATAATCGATCCATCATCGTTAATAATTTGATCGACAAAGATTATCGGTCGTAGATTAATTAATTTCAGAACAAATATGTTCAGTAGAGGTGTAACAATGCATCTATGCACAGTGATGCATCAATCTGACGCAAAAAATTAAATGCATCGATTATTCATTTAAAAAAATGATTATATTTGTATCAATTATTTCACATAATAAATAATGCTATATGCATAACATATTCATTTCCTTTTCCAAAAATAAAATTTGTAACATATTTTAAGTTTACACAGTCTGCAAATTCCAATCCCCAATCAACTTCCGGAGCAGTCACGAGAGTGCCGGACAGATGAAAAACAGTGCGAGCGAGGGTGAAGAGGTGAAAATGCAAGTCATGATGCCAAGCTCTACTTTTAGTCAGGAACAGTTATATGATCCTCCTCCTCATCACCAAGATGAAGTCAATAATGGTAAAAGACCTAAAGGACTGCTATGACGATGTACAGAATGTACTCCATGCTGCTTCAGCCCTTGACCCTCACTTTAAGAAGTTTTTGCCCTTTTTGAGTTAAGAAGAGAGGACCCTGACCCACAAGATTGTGACATCAGAGGCAGCTGGTCTTAGAGAGAGAAAAGTAAGTAAATGCTTCTGTTTTAATGTGATAAATTGTTAATTTGTGTAGGCCTATCAGAAAAGATAGTGAAACATTACTGGAAACATAATCTTAAAAAACTTGAATTGAAATATATTTAATATTCAACAACATTGTATATTAGATGACGGCTGAAGTCTGTGCCCACTCCACATCTCCCGAAGCCTGTGCCCACTCCACATCTCCCGAAGCCTGTGCCCACTCCACATCTGCCAAAGCCTGTGCCCACTCCACATCTGCCGAAGCCTGTGCCCACTCCACCTCTCAATCACAGGTGTCACAAAGTGACCTGACAGGTTAGTATTCTGTTTAGTTTTTTTTTAATGGGTGTGTGTGGTTTTCTAGTAGCAAAAAACTTGAAAAACATTATTTAATTCTAAAAATATGATTAATATTATAATTATTCATATTTTTGATCATTTACCCTGCTCAAGTCACAACCATTGTATGTTTTATTTCCAAAGAGCCAGAACAAGATGATGCTCCTGTTCCAAGAAAACAATCCAAGGCACTAGAAGACCTATTTGGTGATGAGTTCTTCCAAGTAACCTCAGAGACTGTTAAGACTTCCAGAGACATTGCTACTAAAGAGTTCATAAAGTATCAAGAGAAGGATTCTCTACTGTTGAATGGTTTGGAATGGTGGAAAAGGCATGAATTCAAGGTCCCCATGCTCTCCACTTTAGCAAAAAGCTACTTGTGTATACCAGGTACTAGTGTGCCAGCAGAACGTGACTTCAGTATTGCTGGAGACATTGTTAATGCACAAAGAAGAGCTCTCACTCAAGAGCATGTGGATGAGTTAGTTTTTCTGAAATTGTGTTGACACTTAGCTTGTCAAGGATCTGGTTCCAAATGATAAGCCACATTTTAAGAAGTTGGAACGACCTGTTACTGTTTATGTACTATTGTGAGTTTCTGAATGTTGTTCTCACTGGCAGACCTGTGGGTATTTTCTTTTCTTGTTTACTGGTGTATTGTCACCTTTGCTCTTTGCTTTTGTTTGACTCTGTATTGTAAGTACAATGAACTTGCCAAAATATGAGCTTTATGTGCTTATGTGTATATTATAAAGCATAATGTCTGGAGTAATTTTACTTTGCATTACATACATTTTTGTTTTAGAGTTCAACAGTGGATCCTCAATTTAAACATTCTTATTCTGGTTCTACTTTGGTTAAAAGAGCACTTGAAAATAAATGTGCTGTGAATGTAAAACCTGATGTCTGAGTATTCTCACTATGTTGTGTTTTGAACTGTTACATTTGTGCTTGCATCATATTTTGGGAAATAGCAAAAATCGTTCCAATGTAATCAAATTGAATCGAATCGTGGCCAAATTTCAGATTTCATGATGCATCATAATCATAAGGGAAATAATCGGAATCTAATCGTCGTTGGAGTACATATTTACACCCCTAGTGCTCAGTAGCCATGCTAGCAGACTTTGAAAAGGCTGTTTATACAGCCATCCGCCGCTAGAGGGCGCTTGGTGCTGCCAGTCATGTCTTGGCCATGTCTAGAGAAGAAGGGCGACATAGATGAAGAGGAAGCGGGCTACGTGTGATCAGTGTTGGAGCATTTGTCTATAAATGAACATTATGTTTTCTGCATACACCGTGATAGTGTGTTAAAGTACTACATGAAAACAAGCACTGTTGATCTGCTGGTCACCTTGTTTCATTCCAACCTACAATTACATCAGTGATCGCTGGGAAAGCAGATTCAGCTGACATCTCACCAGCACACACGGGATGTTACAGGGTTTTCAGGCATCCTGGAAATCCTGAAATTTTGCAATACAGTTGGAACAGAAATGGAAAATGAGAATAACACCTAAATATCCTGCAAATAATTATTTGTCCTGGAAAATGTAGTAGTATAAAAAAAAACTGATTGTGTTGCTGACATGGTTTTTTGTTACATGTACATGTATTGATAAAGTGCTTTTTTCGTTCTTTTTTTTTTTTTTGCAGTCTTAACTACAAAAACATTTCAGTTGTAAACGTTAGACAACAATGGTCAAACCACAGATTTATTATAATTTTTGTATTAATTTGCACCCGATGTGGTAGTGATTTAATAAAACTAAAATATAATCTGCATGTGCTGCGTGCTTCAGTATGAATGTGTGAAGCCAGCCACTCATACACTGAAAACACCTAATTGTAAATTATCACACGTGCTCTGGTTGTGTGTGTGTGTGTGTAGTAGTAGATGACAGTGAGCAGAGTGCTCTGAAGCATGCAGCACATACAGGCTATATATATATAAATATATATATATATATATATATATATATATATATATATATATATATATATATTGCTTTTTGGGGTTAAATAATCACGCTGGGACATGTAGTAAACTGCTTATTCAGAGGTGAGAAACTACCATCAAAAACACAGAGAAATGCCAAAACAAAAGATCACATTGAATACAATTGAATAATAATAATAATTATAATAATAATAATAATGTATTAAAGCAATATCTTACATCTGTAATATTCTGTTGCGCAGCACTTAATTTGACAAAAATATCCTGTTGTTTCAGATTTTTGTAGACTAGCACTTCATTTGATAAAATTAATGCAATATTATGTTGAAACATTTTATAAATTAAAATAATAATTTATACATTTTCATTTGACTAAAGTTTTTCATTCTATTAGACACCATTATTATGACGAAATTTTATTCAACTGTTGAATACAGAAATTTGAAAAAATAAATAAAAAAATAACCACAATTTTAAAGACCTCTCCTGCTTAAATATTACAACCGTGTGGTACAAAAAAAAAAATATCCTGGAAATGTCCTGGAAAATTGGGCCTTGAAAAGAGTGAGAACCCTGTATGTACGCTGCCTTGTTTATGTAGTGTGTTATGATTTAATTTCAAATAAAAAAATATGTCCAAAGGTATGTCCTTAGGGCCGAAATATATCATGATCCATAACGGGAAGTTTTAATGAACTCAAATATGTAAATGAGTTATGTATATTGTTTACAAGTTATTACTAACAGTAATTCATTAACAGTAATTAACCAATTAACAAATTTAATTAAAATACACCGAACTAAGAATATTTTAAGAAGATAATGCCAATACTTGCATTTCTTAAGTGTAATAATTAAAATAATATTTAAGCAGTGGGCTACATGCACATATTATTTGGAGTCATCCACGTGCGTTTTGCGTTATTTACGATCTATAATGGACATACAAATTTGACAATATCAGCGTGCAAGCATCTCGTCTTGCAAGCAATCGTGCCTGATAGATACAGACTTTATTCTCTTTCAATTGGTCTTTATGGCTCTGGTGGTACATTTTTCTAGCCTTAAAGCTGAGGATTTTCTTACAATATCAAACTCTGATACAAGTCAAGCTTTTAGTCAGTCGCTCTATACAGCCTCTGACATTGCTTGCTTGAACTTGTTCTTACAGAAGTGTGCCAGTACATACAAAAGCTCCTTGAGTACACCTTCTCCACTGGTGTGTATACAGAAAGAAGTCCAGTGGCCATAGAACCCATGTGCAGAGGCTGATTCTTGAGAGGATGTGGAGTCCCTGCTGTTTGGCTTTGTCAGTAAAGAAGTGCTTAGTCTAAAGAGGCAGTGGTGCGTTTCATAGGCCCGAATGTACAAATCATGCTGCCTCTAGCTGCATTGTGTGAAAACAATGGCCAAAAGCACTCTCGCCCTCAAACTCTTTGTATAAGATGCGTTTTTAAAGTACTTCTTACTAAGTGTGTTGTTGGCCCAAGGAGCAGTCCTGCCAGGAAAGCTTAAATCTGATCAACAGATTGGCTGCTGTGAAGTTTAAATTGAAGGAGGTTTTGATGTAGACGTTAAAGGAATAGTTCGCCCAAAATGAACATTTTGAAATTTAAAGATTATTTACTCACCTTTATGTCATTCCAATACTGTATGACTTTACTTCTTTGTGAAACACATAAGGGGAAGTTTAGCAGATTATCCAGGGTGCTCCATACAACAAGTCAATGAGGACTTTATTGAGCTCCAAAAAAGCACCTCAAAAGTAGTCCATACGCCTTTTGAAGCCATAAATTAACTGTATGAAGAACAGACCAAAATATACATTGTTATTTTCTGAAAATCTCCCTCCACTATAGATCGAAGATCTCATTCACACTTCCACATTTCAGACTTGCCACATTGCACTCTGTTTGAGTCAAGCAAGAACCAAACGTTTTTGGCATAATTGATGTCAAGCCTGGCACGATGTGTCTTTTTGCAGCATATTTGAATATATATATGCTACTGCAAATGATATTTGATAGCTAAAGTGGAGGGGACATTTTTTTTCTGAATACAGACATAAATGTCGGTCTGTTCCACGCACAAAGCTATCATATGGCTGCAGAAAATATGAAATGTAAACCAATCAGCCACAACATTAAAACCACCTGGCTAATATTGTGTAGGTCCCCCTCATGCCGCCAAAACTGCACCAAACCGCAATCTCAGAATAGAATTCGCTATTCTTCTCACAAAAATTGTACAGAGCGGTTATCCGAGTTACCATAGACTTTTTCAGTTCAAACCAGTCAATCATCCATGTGATTATCTAATCAGCCAGTCATGTGGCAGCAGTGCATAGAACCATGCAGATACGTGTCAGGAGGTTCAGTTAATGTTCACATCAACCATCAAAATGGGGAAAAAGTTTGATCTCAGTAATTTGGACTGTGGCATGATTGTTGGTGCCAGATGGGCTGGTTTGAGTGTTTCTGTAACTGCTGATCTCCTGGAATATTCACACACAACAGTCTCTAGAATGGTGCCAAAAAATAAAAACAAAAACATCCATTGAGCGGCAGTTCTGTGGATGGATACCTTGTTAATGAGAGAGGTCCACAGAGAATGGTCAGACTGGTTCGAACTGAAAAAGTCTACGGTAACACAAATAACTGCTCAGTACAATTGTGGTGTGATAAATAGCATCTCAGCTATTTTGGTGGCACGCGGGATACGAACACAATATTAGGCAGGTGGTTTTAATGTTGTGGCTGATCGGTGTTTCACACACATGGACAACTTTTTGTTGTTGTTGTTTTTGGGGGCTCAACAGCATCCATGCTCATTTCCTTTCATTGTATGGAAAAGAGCATCTAGGAATTTTCATTTTCGGATAAAGTGAACATTTAGTGATCTGAAATGGGGTCATTATTGTTTAGTGTAATTTTTTTTACTTCAATTAGGTAATATGGAAGTGTCCAGAGTGAACTGAAATGTTCTCTCAGATGTTGAAGTTGTCCTTCTTTCTTGCGAATTGCTCCCCCTGCTGGATAAAATGTGCAATGGCAGGGGCCAAAGACTTTTGAGTTTTAATGAACACTTAAAAAACACTTGAAAAACATTACACTGTTGCATATCAAATATAAACATTTAGTAGATATTACAACTACATTTAATGAAAACAGAGCAGATGTAGATACCATACAAAGCATCATGCTAATAACAAAGTTAAACAGCACAATTCAACTGACCATGGTTGGAAAAGAGCTATTGGAAAGAGAACTAGAGAGAAACTGATTTTTCCATGCAGAATGGTTTATTAGGGCTGCTTTTTCCAGGGCCATCTGCCATGGACATTAATGCGCTTAAGAGGAAGACCGAGAGATAGCAAATGAACAGCCTGATGACATTTGTGCTCTGACTGTGCTCTGCCTCTGCTGTGCCCCTATGAGAGTGCCAGGACACCTTCCCATGGGCACCAGAGTGACAGAAACTACACTGAATCACCGCTGATGTTTGAACGGCTTCTGTCTCGAAGGTCACGTTCTGTTGCATTTTCACTGAGCTTCCTGCAATTCACCATCCGTGATCCTTTAATTTACTAATTTAATTTAATATAATTATTAATTTATTAGCTGCTGGTAAACACAATATTATAACAATTAACTATATCTTGATATTTTTCTGCCTTCTGACGATCACTAGTTACATTTTAATACAAAAAATAAATAAATCAGTGATCAAAACAATGCTAAATGGGAACTTCTACAATTATTTTTGAGTGATGAGACATTTTTTTAAATTCATTAAAAGGGACAGTTGGAACTGAATCACAGAAATTAATGGGACTTACTAACTCTAAGGCTGTTTTTGCTATTAAAATTATCAATCAAAAGAGTTAGTGATCAAAACATATCTGTCTTAACCAACCCAGTCTCATAACAAGTCGTAATAATTGGTACAAGATGGGTAAATCGTAAAAAAAAAATCATATGACTTGGCTCGTACAAAAACATACAGCTACTAAGTTTACTAACCAAAACCTGACCCTAACCATAAAGTCTAACCCCGTACTCTTAACCATAGATCAGTCATGTTTATTACATTAATAAATGTAGAATGAGTAACCAAATGTGTAATGAAATTTCATTTATAAAATAAAGTGTTGGATTGGTGGCTAGCTAAAATTTGATGCCTATATTGTATACATTTAAAATTCTGTTTGTTGAATGGTTGGTGTTAATAGGAATACAATTCTTACCTTCCAAGTCATTTGAAATGTTAATGATTTTTCCATCTCAAGTTACGATGAGACTGTGTTGGTTTTATTGTTCTCACACTCGTGAGTCACAAGACAAGGAAGGTTTGCAAAACTTTCCTAATGGCACGCTCTTTTGGAAACTTGATGGCCATATAACAAGCGCATTAAAATTATTGTGATATTCACATTGCTTCTTAATTTTATATTGCCGGCAAAATAGTCACAATTATTTTGTAAATATCCAAAATATAGCTCAGCCCTAGTCCCACATGGAAATTCTCAAAAAAGTCAATGGTGCTAAACGTGAAGCAATTCACTGCAATTGCAGAACTACATTTCTTTCCTAGCCAGCTAACTCTTTTCTGGCTGTTGTTCAATTTTCTCATCCACATAAAAGAAGGAAGATCCCCAGCCACAAAAGCCTCACTGGCTTCCTTCCTGATGTGGCTGCATTGTGAATGCGGTTTCCCTTTGTGTCTGGCTGTTTTCTCTGATGCCTGGATGGATGGCTCGGCACGAACTGCCTACAATGGGGCGAGATCATTAGTCATTCAGTTTGCCAACCCATCCACGCTAATTGGGGGAGAGCTGCACATCTCTGTCAATTCGCATTGTGCACTCGGGTAGCTGGGATGTGCTCTGTCACAGGACATCACTTTACCTTGTTTGGAAGCTTGTTCCCAGTGGGTTGATTGGGGTGGTGAAGAGGGCACCCAGCCAGTCCAGATGTTCATTTCAGCTTCACAACCACAACTCACTGTCACCTATTTAAGTTCTGGAGCTATGGCATACATAGGGGAACCAGTTGTCAAGGTAACAATGCTCCTGCCTAATGGGCAAATCAGTGTGCTGGATTCTGAGTGGATGGTAATTTTGTGCTTTTTTTGTGTTCGCCATCTGTTACGAGTCCAGGTTCATTTTCCAGATGGAGCGATATGTTGCCCCTTGCCATATTTAGAGACATTTCAAGTGTTCAGCTTCATCACAATGGCGAAGTTGAAAATGCTCAATTACTGGGAAATTAGTCTCACAGAGCTAGAATTTTGACTACTTCCAAACAGTCTGGTCCCCTTTGCTGCTGATTCTCGCCAAGAACAGCCCACATAGTCTGAAATATGCCTTCTGACATTTCAAGTCACCAATTATGACATTTTTGTGTTATATTTGTGTCCTTGCAATGTCATTTGACAGGATTTAAACAATATTAATAAAGCTCTTCAATGAAACTGCTGTGTTTTTTTATATAAATATCTGGTCTAATGCTTGACTTAGTATTTTTAATGTCCGCTGAGGAATGCCAGGATTCTTTACATTGCTTATGTCAATCTTGTCTGATGCCTGCGACTAAAAGGACATCCATTTTCCCCACAAGTCTCTTGGGGATGAATTAGCACACAATGCATGTGTCAATGTATGTGTATTTGTGCTCTTATATGCTTGAAGGTATCGTATACATTAATGGACACTATCTCTGCTCTCTCCACAGTCCCTCAGGGAGTGATCCAGAACGGAGCTCGTATGATGAGCCAGGGTATCTTCCCAGGAATCCGAACCCTTCCCATCAGCCCCATTGTGAGCAGGACAGCCGCAGTCAGGTCAGAACTACCCCTCCAGGTCTCTTTACACCCATTTTCTTATCTCCACTGACTCACGATGTGATGGATTTATGGGATAGATTTATCAGCCAATCAGAATCCTGCTCACATAGTGACTGCAGTTCAAAAAGCCTTGATCTCTAATTTTGACAGTCTTTAAAGTCTGGCTGCTCTGTTCTTCACATTTCTTTACATTAGAACGACCAAGTTGTCCGCATATGTCAGAGCACCGTCTTATTCAGGCTAAAGCCTCGGCCTTGCATACATGACGTGACATGAATAATTGATCACATACACTAAGTTTTTTAATGTCGTGGGGATGTGCATGGGCCGACCATCTTGCCATGAAACATTAATAAGCCTGAGATGCTGAAACGGGGTGTGAGCACTCAGGTACTGCGTGCGAGTGTCTATACACTGCCAGCCCTAGACTTATGTGTCCTCAACTGAATGGGCTTAGGGTCTGACCTGGCCACAGAGTCGAATATCACAAACTCTGCTGTTTCTAAATGCAAGATGTGTTGTTCAGTATAAAGGAGTTTATTGGAGCGTGGAAAAACAGAACTGGCAGTTAAAACAAGTCCTTGCAGAGACTGGTGTGTATAGTGAGTAAGGCCTAAGGCCTATAGAGGGTGAATCACACGAAAACACGACCAGGTCATATTTCACCCCAAAATAAAAAAATAAATAAAAAAAACCCACAAGAGATCAAAGGCTTCTTTTAGTACCATTAAGATTTTTTTCATATCATTATTATTTTTTTTGCACATTGTGACATTATTTTGACAATGTCAAATTAGATTCTCATTGGGTAATGCTTACAAAACATTAACTTTTTTTAAATGAAAAGAAACAAATATGAAATGATATGTTGCATATAAATTAAGGCTGTTGAGATTTTTTTCATTGTGACATTATTTTCCTAACAGTTATGCACATTTTACTCCACGATTCTCATTACTCAATCAAGAAAAATGTTACCGTTATGAAATTTTCAACCGCATTGTGAAAAAAATAAATAATAATCATATATAATTGAAATTGCAAAGAGTTTATACATCATAGTAGTACTCCAATAGTACTACTTTTTTATGTTGAGTTTAATAAAAAAAGATAATAATAAAAAAATAATTTTACAGCAGGATCTGTTTTAATACAAGTAATACAGTAATAAATGACTATGTTTTGGTAATGAGAATCTTCATTGTTGGGAATGGTCAAATTAAAACGTCCACGGTAATGAAAATTGGGGGGATAAACTGCATAACCGTCCTGAAAATAGTGCTAAAAAAAAAAAAAGAAAAAGAAAAAATCGAATGGCCCTAAACTTAATTTTAATAATAATAGTAATAATAATTTTAATTTGTAAAGTGCCTTCCCCAGAGCTCAAGGGCACTTCACATTGTCAAATTCTAAACTGTTTAGTACAGTTAAAAAAATAAATAAAATACAATTATTTTTATTATTATTATTAATAATTAAAATAATTTTCTAATTTTATTAAAAATAAAAATATATATTTCCTTTTTTATTTGTGATTAAATATGACCCAGTAATGTTCTTGAAGGGTTTCTGGAGATTTAACCTAAAAACCTCCTGATCCTTACACAAAACTTGTTTTATTGCCGTAAAAATTTAATACCACATTTACTGCCATAATGACTAGACCATTCATGGCAAAAGCTCTTTTTGTAGTAACAGGGTTCCTGTGGATCCTTAAAATGTCTTTCCAAAATTTAAGATCATAAAAAGTCTTAAATATCTTAAATGATACATCAAAAGTCTAAATTATCATTTAAAGAGGTCTTACATTTGGAGGCAGAATGAAATGACTCGTGATATGACCTAATATAATAATCAAATTCAAAAGAATCTGATTTAATTAATTAAATGCATGTGCTGCATCATTCAAAGTGAAAATGCAGCACTGTTGTATTTTCTCCAAGCACGCAGGGGCTTGTGAGTGTTTTCAGCTGTTGTAGAGCAGTTTGCAATCATTAAGCCATATCGGAAATTTATGTCAAGCTATCATTAATGATCAACTGTTGATGATGACAATATAGTGTTGGTGAAATAAAACAATATTTACTTTTAATTGTTTATATTGTAATATGTTGTAGATCATTGTAGGATAATTGTGCATTATTTATTTTGAAATTGTGTGGGTATACAGTATTAATTTAATTTGTTCAGGTCTTAAAAAGTCTTGTGATTTGATTGTAGAAACTCTTCAGCAATCCTGAGTAAAGAAGCCTACACAACCTCTATGTTCTTATGACACCCATAGTGTAGTAACAGACTGCAATGTGGTCCAGAGAGTAAAATAGTTTTGCCTCCTTCAAGATGAGTGACACTGCATTTAGACATTAATTATTGAAGCAGTTTTTTTTAGCGTGCTGTGCTGTGGTTATAATTGATGAGTCATAAATGCACATATAAGGCAGGAAGCAGAAAAGCTCTTAGGATTATTTTTCTAACCACAGAGGGAGTTTCATTGTTTCTTCTGAGAATATGCAAGCACGACAGGATGTTATTTGTCGCTCTATGCTGGTAATAAATAAACTGTGACCAGAAGCACAAAACAAGCTTAATTGAAAATATGTTTAAAAAACAAGCTTAATTGAAAATACGTTTAATTACCGTTTTTAATGGTAAGAGGCATAAATAGAGCTAAACTCTCTTTATTAGCCATTTTACATGATATTACTTCACCGAAAAGTGGAGAGTTGTGTTAAACGCTAATTATTTCACTTTTTAATGATGCTGCTGGTCCAGCTGAAGATGGGGTGCTTGAGGACTGCAGTACTTACAAAAACACAACTGTCTCAAGTTTAAGAAATAACAATTTAACCACAACCGTAATTCTAACTGTAAAATAAAATACAAATAAATTATGTTACATAAAGAAATTGAAGCCTATTTTTAGGACTATTTTGAAGACTTATTGTATTCAGAAATGATTTGCATGACGGTAGAGCATTTGAAGCATTTTCAACATTATTCTCAATAGTGGATGTGTTTTTTAATCAAATAGTAATTAGATTGGTGGTGTTTAATTGTCAGGAAAATATTGTCAAAATCCATAAAATAATAAGAAATTCTGTTTAATATGATAGTAAAATTATTAACATTTTACTATCCTGAAAATGCTCTTGATTGGTTTCGTTAGATACTAATACATCCACATTTTATATGAATAGAATGATTTTATTTTTACATATGCACTAAAGATTGTTGCCATCTGTGCAAAATGCAGCAAAACATCAGTACCAAATATTCATGTCACAAAATACATGTTATTATAATTAATTACTACAGAAATAACAATAGCAGTATGTAATTACAATCAGCCTCACAACATAATTACACAGTAAGCACATTTAGTTCATTAATAATACTCAGTACTTATAAATACACAGTAGCATGAGCACTGTAATATAGAGTGTGACATCAACACCTTTTTGCTTGAACTTGTACCCAAACATTAAAATTATGTCATCCTTTACTCACTTTCATGTCATTCCAAACTGATATGACTTTCTTTATTCCATGGAACTCAAAAAAAGATTTTTTTTTATGTTATTGTTGTGTGCAGCTGTAATATAATGTATTTTTTCTTTGTGTTAATAGGTCAGTACTTGCTGGCTATGGAATTAACAGTGACGGCGAGCCAATCCTCAACTCACCATTGGTCAGCAGCGACCCCAAGGATGACCACAACTACAGTTTTGCCAAATCTTCCAGCTCCGATAATGGAGAAGAGACCCACTGCGACGGAAGCGAGGTGAGCTTCCACGGCATCGATGCCGGCAGTGACGTCGAGGACGACGACAAGAGCAAAATCAAGAAGGAGCCCAAGGAGTGGTCTGTGGACGCACTCGCGTTGGCCCAGCACAAGAAACGGCAACTTTTGACAAAAGCCAAACTGAGAGTGGCCTGTGACACTCTTCCTCTAAAAAAGAGGCGCACAGAGAAGCCTCCAGAAAGCGATGATGAGGAAATGAAGGAGGCGGCCGGGTCCCTTCTCCATTTGGCGGGAGTCAGGGCTTGTTTGAACAATATCACCAACCGGACGGCTAAGGGGCAGAAAGAGCAAAAATAATGAACAGACTGTATTATAAAGAGGAAAAAAAAACATCACTTTGAATAGAATTTAGTATTTTTTTTCCAGGACATCAGGTGAATTCTACTGATTTGCGGCAATATCAACAATCACTTTGTTTTCCTATCTTTATAGGTAACATTTTACGGAGGGTTCCTTGTTTTGGTTCACTTTAATTTTATTGTGTTTTTTAAACTACGGAGATTGAAGCCATAGCCTTACTTTTTTTTTAATATTCAGCAAAGGAATTAATTTGGCTGTTAAAAAAAAGTGATAGAGCTACACAAAAAAATTTGCCCTGAATGTCATGGTTAAAGACATGACTGAAAAAGTGTCTGCCTCTAATTGTCAAACGATAAACATTCTGCAGCAATGTTCTCAATTTATGGTTCAACTCGCCAGAGACAGTTCTCAACTTGTGATAATTACGGACGACAGTGATCTCAGATGTGAATAAAATGTTTCCCCTCGGTTAGAAGCACAGGACCATGCCAAAGACAATCCCGTGGGCTTGAGCATTTCCTGTGATGTCACTTCCCCTTGATGCTCTGGCCGTTAATCTAGTCCAGCTCTAGTCCAGCTCTGGCCAATGCAGTGAATGCTCAAGTCAGGTACTCGTCTTTGGGCTTGTATGAATCATAATTTATAAGAGAAAAGCCATAACCCTTTGTCAATGTGCTTTTTGGAGGCAAAGGCAACCTGATCTCATAGAATGAATGTTACTATAACTACATTTTTGCAAAATGATTTTTACATGGCTTGTTCTTTGTATCATGGCATTTTCCTGGTTAAATGAACACTAGAGGCGCTACAACAACAATTACTTTTATTCACTCAAATTATGTATAAAACTGCAGATTATCAGTTCATAAATACTTACTTTTAATCCAGTTCCTCATGCAATGCGTTCTTATGACATTAAATCTAATTTACTATAGCGCATGACTTGTAAGGTGAAACGTTTTAGCATTTGCATTACATAACCAATAGTATTTGCAAGCTTAGTCAAAGGCGAACAAGTTGTGCAGTAGCTCAACTGAGAGAGCATTGCACTTGCGATACAAAGGTCCAGAAGAGCATGCAAGTCGATACGTGAGCTGAAAGTGTCATAGGAGCACCACAAAATGACGTGGTTGCTTCAGCAATTCAATTTTTTATGTCACATTTGCTTTTAGGACACTATCGTTTGGGTTTAGGTTAAAGGTTTAGGCTTGGGAAGTAGGTTTTGTTGATATGAAACTCGACAGACCATTAACCGTAAAAACCTCATCCGCTTGGGAGAAAATGTAACTCGCTTTTAGCGCCACACAGTGGGCATTTCACATTGGATCTGCCGCGATAGGCGTATTTGTAATAATGTTTTGCACAAATTTTGCTATAGTAACTTTTAATGAGATCAGGTTGGGCAAAAGTGACACATTAACAATAAGTCTTTAAAACTGCCCACATTTTTTCTAAGCAATCAAAATGAGTGTTATTGTCTATCTAAAGTGATAGTAGATGGTGATATTTCTTCTTTGGCACAATGAAAATGAAAACTTGGAGCTAATGCTACAATACCTGCCAATTTTATTTTAATAGCAGAAAGAATGACTGTGGAGTTGTTTTGTGTTTGTTTGTTAATGTTTAAAAAAATTTGGTTTTAAACCCTCGTGATGTAATAAGCAATTTCATCAGTCAGGATAACACTGTATTAAAGTTACACTAGACCATTTTTCCTTTCTTAATTTAAGCAATGTAGCCAGCAGGATTTTTTCCAAATCATGTTGCATGGGTTCTGTAAAGAAAAAGAAAGTCAAAGTTCATGTAAGGTAAATAATGTATTTAGCATGGAGCATGAATTATTTTCATATAAATATAGATCCTAGAGAACTACGGCACCGCCTCTAATTTCTATGCCAATAGTCCTAGTCTCTTTTGTTGTTTTGGTCTCATTTGATTTTCGAATTTTCATCCTCATCGTATTTGTGTTGAAGCAGGCATTTTAAGAATTACCTTCTTCAGGGACAAACAGTGACTGTTGGGAAACTCTCTGCAATATGACGACTTCACGTTACATGCAGGGCTATGGCCGTCTCAGAGACCACAACCGCCCTCTAATGAATACCGTTCCAGAGTTCGGAATTTCAGATATGTCAATGTTCGTGTCGCTGTGGAGAAGTTCATAGTGAGTGTCGATCCTCCCAGCTCCTTCCTGCTTTGTGCCTGCTTTTCTTCCATGTGTAATTCGGGTGTGCGTGTCTGTAATTTATTCAGGGTCTTCCATTTATTCCGCAAGACTTCTGCAGTACAAAGTGACACATAGTTTTGTTCGTTTTTCTTTGTATTTACATTGTAGCGCTGTTTTGGAGAGTTGTCAGTATTGATTCAGTTGATCTTGGTACCGGTGGACAAACGGACAAATATTTACACCAACACACATATATTTAAGCACTTATAGACAATAAATGGAAGTAATACCAGAGCTCAGTGCAAATGCTAGTGTATATATTTTCACGACCTCGCCAAATTGCACTTTTATTGATGTAACATGGATGATTCAGTGCCAAAGCCTGTAATGAATCTCTATACACTGCAAAATGGACGACACATACTTCATATGTATGTCAAGTCATACATTTTTCAATAAATTGTAGCATTTTTGTCAAATACCCATGTATGATATTCTAATATTTGTTAAGATCACATTGCATTGCTGTAATTTCCTCATCGGGATGTCTTTCATTTCATAATGTCATACTGCCTTCCCCTCTAATCTGATAATTATGCTTTGAACCCAATGTTTTGTAGCGTGTTGAATGTCAAACTGATGAGTGTTAATGAGATGTCTCCAGTTGGCATGCCTTTTTACCTAAAAACCAAGCTAGTAATTTGAATCTGAATTCCCCTGATTTAAACTTTAGTACAAATTTGTGACCTTGTTTTCTGTTAGGTCTTTTATCAAATCAACATATGCCATATCAAGTTTCACTTCAAAATAGTTCAAATGGAGGAAACCAGTAGCAGAGAAAGCTTTGAGTACTTTATAAACACTGCCTTTCTTCAAAAGACAAAACTCACTACATAACTTTTCCTTTTAGAATTCTTTCAGAGGCAACTCTCTGTTAAAGGAATTTGAAATACGTTAAAAGCATCAACAAGAGCCAGTCAAATAAGCATTAATAGAAGGCGAATTGTTTCTTTTCTCCATTGTGGTTTTTGTTCTTGATTGTTTTGTTAAAAGGTTCCTGATAACTGACATTAGGTTAAGTGTTTGAGTTTGCAAAGATGAAAGTAATGGAGTCTATTTGGTTTGTAATGAATTATTCGGTCTGATGGCATGTGCACCCAGCTAATATGTCAATATAAAGGTGTAATTGCACTCTGTATTTCTTTGACTTGTAATCATATTGCCAAAGACAACAATTTTGTTAATGTAAATATCACTTTGTCCATTGCTATGACAAATTCTATTTGTTTTTGTTTCATTTTAGTTTCCCCCCAACCCTACCATCAAGTTTCTGTGATGTATTGTCTTCCAGTTGCAATAAAAAAAAGATGTAAAGATTATACCGGACTAGCATGATGTTTGATAGTTTGTATTTATTTAATTTTTTTTATTATAGTTCTAAATGCTGTGTATTGTTGAGTATTATTTCTCAAAATAATCATAATATATCACTTGGCTGTTCATACAAGACCATCCCTGTTTAACAGAAATATTTTGTGTTGTTTTTGTTACTGAAGATTACTAATACACCAACATATAATTAATGTTATGCTCTCATGTGTATTTACAAGAGGGGTAAAAGTGTGACTAAAATATGAAGTTCATAAAGAATTCAGACCCCTTCATTTTTTTGCTCATTTTGTTATGTGCAGCTGGGTACAAGTACAGTATCGCCTTCCAAAACGGTCATAAATCTAGGGGTAACCATCGATAACAATCTAAATTGCACAGACGACATCTCAAAGACTGCAAGATCATGTAGATTTACACTACAATATCAGGAAGATAAGACCCTTCCTCACTGAACATACCACACCACTGCTTGTTCAGTCACTTGTCATAACTAGACTGGATTACTGTAACTCTCTCATTACAGGCCTCCCTGCATGTGCAATTAGACCTCTGCAAATGATCCAGAATTCAACAGCACATCTGGTCTTTAATGAACCAAAGAGAGCACATTTTACACCACTCTTTGTCTCTCTCCACTGATTGCTAGTTGATGCACGTATCAAATTCAAGGCTCTGATGCTGGCATTC
Source organism: Moxostoma hubbsi (assembly GCA_032164185.1). NCBI lineage: Eukaryota > Metazoa > Chordata > Actinopteri > Cypriniformes > Catostomidae > Moxostoma > Moxostoma hubbsi. The sequence goes on from JAVLUX010000023.1 coordinate 8,381,443, forward strand.
AAAACAGTCACTGGGTCTGCTCCAGCATACCTAAAATCATTTCTGCTGAACTACATGCCCACCAGAAGCCAGCGGTCGGCTAAGGAACATCGCCTTGTTGTACCAACTCAAAGAGGCACCTAAACACTTTCCCGGACTTTCAGTTTCATCATACCACGTTGGCGGAATGACCTTCCCAACTCCATCCGTGAAGCTGACTCACTCTCTGTCTTTAAAAAATGACTTACATCTTTTCCATGAGCACTTAACCAGTCACTAAAAAAAATAACAAATTCTTATTGCACTTTAATCTGTTTTGAACACTATTCTGATGCTAGTGAAACTTTGTAGTATGGCACTTTTCATACCACTGTCTCCTTAAGATGATTCGCTTATGTTTTCCACTTTTGTAAATCGCTTTGGATAAAAGTGTCTGTCAAATGAATAAATGCAAATATTGCAGCGTCATGCAAAAATGCTTTAAATAATTTTTTCCCCCACATCAATCTACACTCCATACCCCATAATGACAAAGCAAAAACCAGGTTTTTGATTAATTTGCAAATATATTAACAAGAAAAAACTGAAATATCACATTGACATAAGTATTCAGACCCTTTGCTATGACACTTGAAATTAATCTCAGGTGCATCATATTTCTCTGGATCATCTTTGAAATGGTGTCCACATGTGTCAAATTCCATTGATTAGACATGATTTGGAAAGATACACACCTGTCTATATAAGGTCTCACAGTTGAAAATTTATATCAGAGCAAAAACCAAGCCATGTGGTCAAGGTAACTGCCTGCAGAGCTCATAGACAGGGTTGTGTCGAGGAACATATCTGGGGATGGCTACAAAAAATGTCAGCTGCATTGAAGGGTCCCAAGAGCACAGTGGCTCTTAAATGGAAAAAGTTGGAACAAAAAGGATTCTTACTAGAGCTGACCGCCTGGCCAAACTGAGCAATCGGGGAGAAAGGCCTTGGTAAGAGAGGTGACCAAAAACCTGATGGTTACTTTGGTTGAGGTTCAGAGATCATGTGTGGAGATGGGAGAAACTTGCAGAAGGACAACCATCACTGCAACACTCCACCGCACCGATCTAGGCTTTATGGCAAAGTGGCCAGACAGAAGCCTCTCCTCAGTGCAAGACAGAAAAAGCACCTAAAGGACTCTCAGACTGTGAGATTCAAAATTCTCTGATCTGATAATAGGAAGATTGAACTGTTTGGCCTTAATTCCAAGCATCATGTCTGGAGGAAACCAGGCTCATCACCTGTGCAAGAACATCCCAACGGTGAAGCGTGGTGGTAGCATAATGCTGTAGGGGTGTTTTTCAGTGGCAGGGTCTGGGGACTGGTCAGGGTTGAAGGAAAGCTGAATGAAGCAAAATACAGAGGTATCTTTTAATGAAAACGTGGTCCAGAGTACTTAGGACCGCAGACTGGGGTTCACCTTCCAATAGGACAATGACCAAGACACAGCCAAGACAATGCAAGAGTGGCTTAGGGACAACTCTGTGAATGTCCTTGAGTGGCCCAGCAAGAGCCTGGACTTTGATTGAACCCAATCGAACATCTCTGGAGAGACCTGAAAATGGCTGTCCTCCGACGGTCCCCATCCAAACTGACAGAACTTGAGAGGATCTGCAGAGAAGAATGGCAGAAAATCCCCAAATCCAGGTGTGCAAATCTTGTTGCATCATACCCAAAAAGACTTGTACTGTATATACTGCATATATAAACAGGTCTAACATTTTTCCTTCAAACCCAACATTTCTCACATAATTTAATGAATTATTAGAAACAGTACGTTACAATAATTAATGTCCAATCACTGAGCATGCCATGCACACCAATACACTGAAAACTACCAAAAATCAGGTTATTAAAAAACAATCAGACAGGGCATGATCTTACGTGCATGATCTTTGGCTGATTATTATATGTAATAAGCCGCCAAACAGTTTTCCCTTATAAGGTCGTAAGGTCATAAACGGATCGGCACATAGATTTTTTGTCTATTTCCCTTACTCTGCTTTGCATGTAAACACCTGTACTGGCATTGTATGATTGTTTACATTTTGATGTCAAAATCAGAGCATAACCTAATAAATTTAAATCTTATTTAAACCCAGTTTCTACCATTTTCAAGTATGCTGATTTAAGGTAGGGACAATAAAAGGCTCAAGGAATGAAAATTGAAAATTACTGGAATCTCTTACAGAACTGAGAATGTGAACAAAGTCACTTTCAATTGTTCCGGAGTGAGAATATAATTTTTAATTGCTGGAAACTGGTAATATGTTAAAAATGTTATTATTTCATAACAATTATTTTTTAATTAAACCAAAATTCAAGGACAAATATTGTGAAAAGTTCATTTTTTAGTTGTCTTCACTAAATTATTAGACATGATACATTAATACAGATTTGATGCTGACAGATTTTGACTGAGAAACAGACCTGTATTTAAAATTTAAATTATCTATATAGTTTAAAATAAAAATTATTTATGCCTTACTTTGTGATCATGTTCAGTTTCATATGGCTTTGGGCTGTGAGTGTGTACTGTCTTCTGTTTTACCCAAATGTTGGTTATTAAATCAGTATACAGTTGATTCAAGACTTTAGTAGCTCCAGAAGAACATGGTCTGTGTATGCGCACTCGGTGGGTACACCAAGGTGTAACAAGGAATTTAGATGGGCAAGGAGGAGGCGAGAACCGGCTTGACGATATAAATAATAGTTTAACAATAAACTTAAAACAAAATACACAAACACACACACATGATGGACATGTCCGTAAATGATCTCTCTCTCTCCCGCACTATCCTCTGCGATCGGCCTTTATCCTTCTCGGAGGCTTGATTAGCCTAATACGGGACCGGGTGTGTAAGATCAAGACCCGGCCCCGCCCTCCGCCCTGCCACACAAGGTTTAAAACAATTACATTAATTTGGCCTCATAAGGTGTGTGCATGCAGGAGAGAGCAAGATTTTTAGATGGCAAGTGTAGTGCAAAATGACATACCTCCCTTTTGCTTTTAGAATATAGATTCTGAAACTGAAGCATAACATAACTGAAAAACATTTTGTATTTTTTATTTAAGTTAACTTAATTGTGACTTGAGCAACTAAAATTAGCATTGTGAGAATGTCACAAACTTAGAATGATACATGCGGACCTAAAACTTGCATTGTTTTGCATTTGCTTTATTATAAGTAATCCATCAGTCTGGGGGGTTTCTTTCTGTTTTCTTTTTTAGGGTATCTTCTCTCTGTTTGAAGAAGGCATTCAAGAGGACTGAGGGGATTTGCCTAATGTCATCAAGATCATCTGTCTCCTCATCAGTGTTGGAGTTGGCAAGTGGTACTTCTGTGCATTGTTTCAGATGTTTCAGGTGAGAGATGTGTCTTGTGAACACATGTCATCCTCTTAAAAGTGATTATTGTTCCTTTGGTTTTTGTCACTTTGTAGGGGTTTGGGTTGAATGGTGTCATGAGTTTTCCCATTTTCTTTTCACGGAGAAGAACAACATCTCCAGTGTTTAGCTTTGAATGCAGTGGTTTTATTCTGTTGTCAGAATATTGCTTCATCTTTTCCTTTTTTGAGCTGTCTGTGTGTCAGAGTGTGGTAGGCACAGGAGTGTTTAAAGCAGGTCATTTAATGTTGATAGGTCTACTAAATAGTAGTTCAGCAGGAGATGTTCCAGTAGTTTGGTGAGGGGTTGCTCTATAGTTTCTCAAAATTTATGGAGCTCTTTTTCCATGATTTTCCTTTGATGGCCACAGTGGAAGTTGCCATTCTTAAGGTCCTCATGTATCTCTCCACTTCACCATTGGCTTGTGGCCAGTAGGGGGTGATTTTGCGATGATGCCAAGGTGGGTTGTGAAGTTGGCAAGTTCTTGGCTGGAGAATGGAGGGACATTATCAGAATTTATCACTTTAGGGATACCTGCTGTGGAGAATATTTTATCAAACAGTGGAATAACTGTGTTAGCAGATGTTGATGGTGTTATTTCTACAAAGGGGAATCTAGATTATTCATCCAAAACAACTAGGAGATTGTCACCAGAGGGGAATGGGCTGCAAAAGTCAACTGAGACATTCTGCCACAGACATCTGGTAGCTCAGACATCTGGAGTGGTTGATGTTTTTGTGAGCTGTTGATGCTTGACAGGGAATGCAAGATGATATCAGTTGTTCAGCCTGTTTATCTATTAATGGAAACTAGACTTTTCTCTAAGCAGTTGTTTCATTTTGATTAAGCCTTGATGGCCTTCATATGCGAGTGCAAGTGCTTTGTGTTGCAGGATCCTTGGTATGACTATACGATGTCCTCTGAGAAGTAAGCTCCTTTCATGGATGTGATAAGAGCTTACCTAGGACCGTAAGTTCCTCTCTGACATTGTAGAATGATTTTAAGACAGCCTGGTCATGTTCTGTGAAGTGATCATACGATGTATGCCATTGACCAGTGCGAGCGATGTTGATAATGTGCTGAAGCCTTTGATGTTGCAGTCCTACAGCATCATGGCTTTTGGAATTGCATTTGTAGCAATGAAGTTGGCATGTATTTCTATGTCAATGTCATCTGTGGTGGAGGACATGTGGAGTTGCTGTGGTTGACAGGACATGTAATCAGCCGTGTTTGTTTTTCCTGCATTGTAGATCCCCTTGTATTTGTAGAGCTGGAGTATGATAGCCAATCTTTCTATGCGTGCAGGTGGTTTTGACTTGAGATTGTTGAAGAAAAGCTTAAGAGGTTTATGATCCATGATCCTATTGAATTCAGCAACATAGAGATACAAACAGAAGTGTTCGCAGCTCTAGACAATGGCAAGAGGTTCTCTTTCCATCGGGGAGTATCTCTGCTTGTGTTAATGCTCTGCTTGCATAAGCAAAAATGCATGTGTGATTGGTGTTTTTGTCTCTCTGTGCCAGGATGGCGCCAAGGCCGACTGGACTGGCATCAACAACCACATTTGTGTTTGAAGAACTTTAGGAGAACATGTATCCAAAGAACTCAAGGGATGTTCTATGGAATTCACATTTGTCTTTGTTGATTGTTAGGTTGTTTTCCTGTAGTCTTTGAAATACTGCTTCCAGAGATTTATTAACGCATCTGCTGTAGTACCGTATACGAGGATGTTGTCGCTTTCCGCAGGGATTCCTTATAGGACCTGTTGAATGGTGTTTTGAAAAACTTCAGCCCCTGATGAGATACCAAAGATGAGCCTTGCGTACCCTCTCAGTCCGACATGAGCTGAAAATTTTGTGATGTATCTGGAATGGCATTGCTATAACGGGTGAAACCCACGGTGTTGGAACCTTCTACCTTTTCAATGATGCCCTGATCTTCAATGATTTGTAGTTCTTTCGCTACCTTTTAATGGATGTGATAAGGGATGCGGCGGTGCAACTGAATGATGGGCTTGACACTGTTGTCAATGTGTCGCTTGACTTGGATATTTTTACGTTTTCCAATGCCTTTAGTGATGTTTGGGTATCGAAGTATAAGCTGGTCTGCCACAGAAAGGTTGGTTTGGAGTTTGTCAGTAGAGTACACAATGTGAATGAGTCCAAGTTCTGAAGCTGAGTAGTGAATCATGGTCGCCTTGAACCACATAGAATGTTGCATCAGTGTTTTTTTCATGAGCTGAAATTCAGTGGTCAACTTGCCAAGCAGTGAAATGGGGTGTTGCTTGACATAGGGTAATATTTTCTTGTATGTGGGTTGTAGTTTTGTCATAATTTTTACTTTTGTCAAGAAGGTTCACTGTAGCTCCAGTGTCAGTTAGTATGTCCAGAGGCTGTTGAGATATCCAGACTTTTGTCATTAGTCGTTTGAAGTTTGCAGGATCAAACATAGACTAACATATTCATCATCTGTGCTTGAGGTTGCAGCTGATTCTTGGTCTTTTTGTGGGCTGTTTTTGTTTATCTGTATTGTTCTCACTTTGTGTGTCAGATTCTGTCTTTGTGGTGGTTTTGTGTGTTTTCTGTGGTCCAATTCCATGCGTAGTTTGCTGAAACAACAATGTGCAAGTTGTTTTGGTTTGCCACAGGATTTGCATGACAGCTGTCTTGCTGGGCATTCTTATTGTCCATCAGCATGCAGAAAAGAATCACCACAGTTTCTGCAGTTTCTGTTTCAAATGAACTAGCTAGATCCAGAAGTTCTTTCAGTGTTCATTTGCAGTCTCGTAACACTCTCCTCCGTAATCGTGATGATGAGCAGTTGAGTATGTTTTGAGATTTTATTTCTTCTTCTACATTTGGAAATTCACAGGTTGTTGGAAGCTGTCTCAGCCTAGCGTTGAAGGCATCAATTGTCTCACCTTGTTTTTGTTTGGATTGTCTGAAAACATATATCTCATACGCAACATTGCGGCTTGAGTTGAAGTATTCTGTCAGTACTTGTACTTGCTCGCCTGCGAAGAAAAGTAGCATTGCTCTTTTTCTGATCTTGTTGGTTACAGCCGTTGCTGTCAGAAATGTTTCAAATCTTAATAATTATTTTTTTCCATTGTAATGCAAGAGATCCTTGGTATGTGTAGATATCACATCTTGGAACGTGGGGCAGTTCAACAGCTGTTGCCATTCTTTATCAGTATATAGTAGAATGCTTTGATGCACTGCGTTGTATCTGCTTTGTTTTTAAAGGTGCAATATGAAATATTTTTACTGCATTAAATCATAAAATAACCATAAAATGTCATTAGAGAATTAGGAAACATGCTAAATTGAAATACTGGCTTCTCTGATAACGATGCTTCAGCCAGTATATATTCTACTTTGAAGTTTCCATTCTGGCTGGAATTTTTGTTTATGTTTTGGCCTGTCTGATTCCGCCCACTGCCCACTCACCAACAGTATTTAGACACCGCCAGGTTGCCAGATTTGAACAAGTTTGCAGGCAGACAACACTGCGTGCTGCAGCCTTGGAAGCCAGCAAACGAGCTGGATGAGATATAACAGATTCCACCCGACCTAAAAAGCCTCGCCATCCGTCTAAAATCCACCATGATTAGAGGTGTAATAAAACAAGGATAAATACTGAAGATACCTTTGGAAGATGGAGACAGCTTAAAGCCCAGATATCCTTTAAAATGGATGCTGTGTTGGCTAATTTTCTCCTTAACAGGTAAGCATTGGGGCAACCCGCATGAGCTTCAAGTCTGGGGCAGGGCAGACAACTCTCCATTATTTGAATTTGGACTGCAGTACCCATTTCAAATGCTTGTTGTCAATCTTACATATAGCACCTTTAATTGCTTCTCTCTCTCTCTCTCTCTCTCTCTCTCTCTCTCTCTCTCTTTCTTTTTTTTTACTCAAAGGTTCAGGTTGAAATATATCTCTCGGTTTGACGATCCAAGATTCTTTTTCGCTGGGTCCTGAAGCCAGGTGGAACAGCTTGTAGTGGTATTTTCTACTTAAGTTACATTTTTCACCGTATTTATGTTTTTCTTCCAAGTTGTGCCAGCATTTATCACTCGTCGCCATTGTAATGACTTCAGACAGACAATGTAGTTCGAAGAACAAATGCTCTTTACTCCTCTTTGTATCATACATACATTGCTGCATGCTTGGTGTCAGACCGACAAGGATTGTGGAGTCCTTTCTTAAAAATGTAGTGCAACATTACAGCAAGTATTTTTGAAATATTTTGAATGAATTTTTGAATGTTAAGGAACTATTTATTCGAAAACTGTCCTGATCTTTGTTCCCCATTATGAAACACCCCCCCCCCCCCAGACCTTTTAACCAGGCTTTGTGCACTTAAGCCCAAAGTATACTTTGGTCAGTCATTAACGCTGAGCGTCCATGTACAGACGCAAATTTCATCATCAGCTAAATACTCGAGCACTGAACATGCACAGCCCGATTTTTCATTCCGTGCTTCTTTGTACTTGCAGAATGCTTATGTGCCTGGAATTATTTGCACTAATTAGTGGGTCCACAAGGTGGCAACACTCACCGTGATGTGCTAGAAGAAGATGCAATCACTAGTAAGCAACAGGAAAGGAAGGTAAAAACAAAAACAGTGGATGTGCGCATCAAGAGCACATGTGTGAGGAGGTCAGGAGATACCTGCACTTGTATAATTTGTGCGTCGTTGTTTTAAAATAATTTGATGAGAGTGACGTCTCAGTGTTTAATGTTCTGTTCCAGCCATGGAAGTAAAGCCAATAATGCAGGGTTTTCTCTCCGTGGATTGCCACTTTTAGCAATGTTTAACTTCCTTGCTTAATTAAACTTGTCACAGAGCCCCTTACACTTTTGAACTCTGAGTGTTGACTGAGTTTAAGTTCTGCTCTTTGTATCAGTAGGAACTTTGCTAACACATATTGTGTGGCCCATTCTTAATGAAAGAACAAGCATCTACAAATCACACAACTGCCACCCTGCAACTAGTCACCACACCCATGAGCGCCTGTGTTGCTATGCAACAGCAGAAAAAGAAAGACGGAAAATGTGCGAGAAGCTTTTTGCTAGACACAGACATGTAGAGTTCATCTATTTTGCAAGGGTTACTTACAGGTTATGGAGCTACAATTACACGCTTCACTTTACGCCAACATAACCTAGAGAATATTTCATTCAAAACAAAAAAACACATAAAAAATTTAATAATCCTATTTTGGCTGCACGTGAATGTTTTTGTAGAGTTAAGCATGGCAGTAAACATTTCAATGGCAGTCAGAGGGCTGTTTCATTTTCTCAGTAAGTCTGTCGTAGCGTTCCTCCGAAATCTCCCTTGAGAGTCAGCGCACAACCTCAAAACACAATTCCAAAAGACATATTGCATGTGTTAGTTGCCAAGGAAACAAAGCGAGGTGGCTTTTCATTCCAGCACATCCGGATGTTTTTTTGTATCGGCACCCAACATGAAAAACTACCTGTTTTTCACCCTGGGGCTGATAGCATTTTTACGACTGGGGAACGGCTGACCCTTTCGTAACCCAAAAAGTTGTATCTCAGGAGATTTGTTCGGTCTGGGTTGGGTAGAGTACCCAACAACTAGAACTCAAGTCTTCACACTGGTAACTGCTTCAATATTTATTCTCGTTTCATAGGTAGCAGCGAATGGATGTGCTCATTGGCACAGCAAATCAATAAGTGCACTCACTTTGATGGAATACGCTAAGAGATAATAACCATTCAAATCTGCCACACAGCCTTCAATTTGTCGGTCCTTGTAAGTCAGAGACAAATATGGGAGCATTACAGCAAATCTGTGGCATTAAGGGAGGAATGTTTGAATACATTTGCAAGTCCATACATCTTGCCTTAATCTGCCTGATTTGTATGAGGGCACAGTCTGGGGATTTGAGAAGAAATTGGAATCTTTGATGCGACTGCAGGGTGGTACGTGCCAGGACTTCATCAGTTTGGGCATTTGTTTCAGGTCTATGATGTCCATTTGCACTCAAACCTAGATTCAAACAGTTAGACATGCTGTATTATCCTCCATTGATGTGATTGGGTAAAAAAAAAAACTAAAACACATAGGATGCATATTTTTTAAATATAGGGGCCTTTCAGTTGACATTCCAGGAATTGTGTTTGATCATCTGAAGTCATCGATATCTCATTCACATGTGTGAATCCTAAGGTAAAGCAAGTAAAAAAAAAAAAAAAAAAAAAAAGAGAAAGTAGGTAATGAATCTGACATTTTTCATGGAGTCTTTGCTGATAAAGCAGGTGGAAATGCCAAACTGAATGATTCCCATTCCTCCTCCTTGCTCGCCATGCTTTCCATGAATTTTCCATTTGTGAGGAAGCTTCAAATACGTGCTACTCTCTCTCTCCTTCTGTCACACTCTTTGTCTCTCTATCACTTTTACTCACCAAGTGCACATACATACACTCTACAAATGTGCCTGCGGACAAATTAATGTTCTGTAACCATCCCGCTAACTGCAGGTACCCTGTTTCTGCACCGAAGGCAGCTAATGCCCTTAATCTTTCATTTGCTGAGCACCCAAAGCTGGGCCCATTGGAGCGAGGGAGAGGAGAGAAAGCCCTTCCATCGTCACTCAAATCTGTCCATTCAGCATTTCACCAGAGAAAGATGTCACACTGTTCTAATTTTTTGTGTCGTCAACTACGCAATTGCCTGGCAATTCTGTGAAAAAGTTGCAGTTTTATGTACAATCTGCGAATGTTGTCTTAGAAGTATGGTGTTGTTATTTTTGTAGATTTGTATGACATTTTGCAACTTGTCTCATATTATCACGTTACTACACCTATATTTTTTGCAAAATAATTTTTTACATGCCTCGTTGCACATATTGTGTCAGTTTACTGGTGAAATGAATGATAGAGGCACTGCAACAACTTTTATTTACTTTCACACAAATCACACAAATATTTTCACACTGTTCCTTAATCAATGTTATCTTATTCCATCGTTATGACATATTGCGCAGTAGCTCAACAGATAGAACCTTGCATTTGTGAAGCAAAGGACCTGGGTACGTGTTCTGAAGACCATGTGAGTGAAAAGTGTCACAGAATCACCACAAAATTACGTTGTTGCCTCAGCAACTGTGTTTTTCATGTCACATTTGCTTTTTCAGACACAATGGGTTAGGTTTAAGTTTTAGGTTTAGTGTAGGGTTTTGTTGATTCACAACTTATTAGAGCATTAACCATCTGTTTGGGAGAACGTTTACCCTTAAATGCAAGGGTGTTTTGCCAAACATTTTTTACATACTCAGGTCTTTAGCAGGCGGCAAGTATATCTATCACAAATGGATCCACACAATGCCCATATAGTGTCAAATTTTCAAAACATTTGAAAGAGAATAAGAAAATAATAGTATAGGTTATCTTCTGAGTTATTTAAAGACACAGTGTTTACACTCTTTAGGGAAGTCAATCTACGAATGGCTTGCTTATAGAAGTCTCTGCACATTAAACTGGGATAGAAAGTATTTTATCATTGAAAAATTACACACTTCACATACTCAAGAAACTTCCAAGAAATCCATCTGGTTTCCCAGCCAAATCTGTCTTAACACTACCTAGTCACCACCTATTCCCATGTAGTTTGTTGTGTATACAGTAACTCGATCTGACAGGAAATTAACCATATTGGACAGGGCTGTCTAGAATTTGTGAGAGGCAGAGGTGAAGTAGAAGGTGTATAGACCACTGGTTAAGAACTTGGTTCAATCAATCATTTTCCACATGATGCAGCAATCAAACCCAGCCGATTAGTCAGCTTTGTACAGTGTGGCCACCTGCAGACAAAAGAGCACATATTGATTCACAAAGAGTTCATTGAGAACTTATTTAGAGAATGAATGTGTCTTGGCCAATGGATGCAGCTGCTCTGATGGAGACTGCCATTATAAAATTAGAGTATCTGATGGATTCATTTGGATCCAAATGCAATTTGACTGCGGCAATCTAATTAAACTGTACAGGTTTATTTCTGCAAAGAGAATTGCTTTATACATTTATAAATGTATTCATTTATAAACATTTGGGCAGTCTGTGAGGATTGCTGTGGATCAGAAACAAGCATGAGACTTATTAGATCAATGTTTAATTTAAACTTCAAGAGAAACATGGCATAAAATATCACTTATATGTTCTTCCAGCTTTGGATTTGTTTATTGACTTTGTTTGCTGGAGACATCCTATTAAGGAGATATAAACATAGAAGGAAAGCAGTGGTGCATCCATAATCCACAAAAATTGGATGTAATGTCATATGAGAGTGCCCTGGCTAGTCTATGATGTCCTCATCATTTTTCTAAGACAAGAGAAAAGTAAGATTGAACTGAGTATCTCTGTGTGTGTGTGTGTGTGTGTGTGTGTGTGTGTGTGTGTTAGAGAGAGAGAGCGAGAGAGAGAGAGAAAGAGAGAGAAAGTGACAGTCAAGCCAAGTCATTTTTATTTGTATAGCGCTTTTCACAACACATCGTTTCAAAGCAGCTTTACAGAAAATCATGCATTAACAGAAAATGAAAACTATAATATCTATAAAGTCTTAGAGTCATCATTGTGTAGTTTGATTAAATATGATTGTAAATTGTGTATAAAATAAACAATTAAATAATTAAATCATAATTGTATTTAGAACCCCTGTGAGCAAGACAAAGGCAACCGCGGCAAGGAACACAAAACTCCATAACATGTTCGTTAATGGAGAAAATTAACATTGGGAGAAACCAGGCTCACTGTCGGGGCCAGTTCCCCAATGGCTAGCCAGCATGAATATAATTCCAGAATTAGTTATTTATGTGCAGTGCAGGTCATGGTTTAAAATTAGCAAACTAAGTGTTAAGGGCCAGACTGTGTTTATGCAAAACATTTTGTATGAACTGTAATATTAAAGACTAATGTCTTTGAAGTTCGGCCTGTATTAACCACAGAAGTTCACATTGATGCATTGCCCTTTGTTAATTGGTCGGATGAAGGAATACATTAATTTGTTTACAAACATTGGAAATTTGACTTCCAAAGGACCAACCCGGTATCACGCCGAGGCGTGAAATAGACACGCCGGTCCACTCGCGGATGCGTGTCTATTTCACGCTTTGCCTCCTCCAGGCGTGTACATGACACGCGCGCGTCTACGTAGAATACCGGCAGGGGGCGATCGTTTCCTCGACGCCAACAACTGTCCGCGCACCAAAGAGGAAGCGATACATGGCGTTCTCCACTTCCGGGTTTATTTTTGTATATAAATACACTTTTTAAATAAATATATATATATATATATATATATATATATATATATATATATATATATATTTATATATATATATTTATATATATATATATATTTATTTGTTTATTTACATCAGCACAAGATACTCGACAGCCCACACACACACACACACACACACACACACACACACACACGTATAACAACGTTAGGCTACAGCAACGTTAGGATTTCTTCATGAAAGCAGCACTATGTAATGAACCTTTATTTGTCACATATGGTCACAAGTGAAAGTAACCGGCGAAATTGGCCGGCATCCCGCCCGCACGAACGTGCAACGCGACGACAACGGTATCGCTTCCTCTCTGGTGCGCGGAGAGTTGTTGGCGTCGAGGAAACGATCGCCCCCTGACGGTATTCTACGTAGACGCGCGCGTGTCATGTACACGCCTGGAGGAGGCAAAGCGTGACACCGACACGCATCCGCGAGTGGACCGGCGTGTCTATTTCACGCCTCGGCGTGATATCGGGTTGAAAGGACAGATTTGTATCAAATATAACACCTAAGTTCTTATCTGTAGAAGATGATGTAACAGTACATCCATTGATAGTCAAATTACATTTTAGTGGCTATTTTTAGAGTTTTTTGTCCAATAATTAGCACCTCTGTTTTGTCGGAATTGAGTATAAGGAAATTTCTGGCCATCCAATCTTTGATTTCATTGATACACTCTGCTAATTTGGAGAATTGTGACATTTTGGCATATCGTCGGCATAAAAGTGGGAAGTTATTCCACGATCCCTAATAATATCTCCCAGGGGAAGCATATATAAGGAGAAAAGCAGAGGCCATAAAACTGATTGCAGTGTCACTCCTTACTTAACATTTGTTTGATTTGACAATTCCTTGTTTTATAGGTGTATAAATTAGTGGGTAATTGGAGTTGGGTATTGTCAGCATAAAAGTGAAAACTGAGAGCATGTTGCAGTGTTGGGCTAAAATTTGCCAACATACTGTGACGAGGCAGGCGAAGAATGAGGATTTAAACGCAGCTTTATTTACAAAAGAATAAACCAACTAACTCAATAAAATGCAACCCAAAACACAGGGAACCAAGCACATAGCATAATACAATACATACAAAGACTGACAAACTAACCAAGGGAAACAAGGGCTAAATACACAAAATGAAAACATGGAACACCTGGGGAAACAATCAGGGAGAATCAATCATGAAATAAAAATACAAAAAGGACTACAAAACTAACACTGGAAACAGGAACAGGGAACTAAACAAGAATTTCAACATACATGTCTAGACAAAAGAAAGGGAATATATGACAGAGCCCTGATGGCCAGGAGACCAAGGGGACCAGAGCAGATCAGGCTACGTCCAGGAGACCAAGGGGACCAGAGCAGATCAGGCTACGGCCAGGAGACCAGGGGACCAGAGCAGATCAGGCGGACGGCCAGGAGACCAAGGGGACAAGAGCAGATCCAGGGGATGGCCAGGAGACCAGAGCAAATCAGGTGGATGGCCAGGAGACCAAGGAAACCAGAGTAGATCAGGGGGGCTGCCAGGAGACCAAGGGAATGACCTCAAGTTGGGGACCTGATCAGGAGGTCTGGGAGGCAGCTGCAGAGCCGAGACGGGGTCAGGAGGCCTGGGAGGTGGCCGCAGGATAGGGGCAGAATCAGGAGGTCTGGGAGGCGGCCGCAGGGCCGAGGCAGGGTCAGGAGGCTTGGGTGGACACAGAGCAGGGACAGAAGGTCTGGAAGGTGGCCACAGAGCAGGGACAGAAGGTCTGGAAGGTGGAAACAGAGCAGGGACAAGAGGCCAGTGAGACGGCCACAGAGCAGGGACAGAGTCAGGAGGCCTGGGAGGCGACCACAGGGCCGAGACAGGGTCAGGAGGCCTGGTAGGTGGCAGCAGGGCCAAGAGAGGGTCAGGAGGCCTGGGAGGCGGCCGCAGGGCCAGGAGGTCTGGGAGGTGGCCGCAGGGCCGAGAGAGGGTCAGGAGGCCTGGGTGGTGGTCACAGAGCAGTGACAAGAGGCCTGAGAGATGGCCAAAGATCATGGATAGGGTCAGGAGGCCTGGGAGGCAGCCGCAGGGCCGAGGCAGGATCATGAGGCCTGGGTGGTTGCCGCAGAGCAGGGACAGGGTCAGAAGACTTGGAAGGTGGCCACAGAGCAGGGACAGGAGGCCTGAGAGACGGCCACAGAGCATGGACATAGTCAGGAGTCCTGGGAGGCAGCCACAGAGCAGCGACAGGACCAGGAGGCCAGGGTGGTGGCCACAGAGCAGGGACAGGAGGCCTGAGAGATGGCCACAGAGCATGGACAGG
Source organism: Moxostoma hubbsi (assembly GCA_032164185.1). Classification (NCBI taxonomy): domain Eukaryota; kingdom Metazoa; phylum Chordata; class Actinopteri; order Cypriniformes; family Catostomidae; genus Moxostoma; species Moxostoma hubbsi. Next base: position 8,396,462 of record JAVLUX010000023.1, read on the forward strand.
ATCAGGAGGCGGCCGCAGAGCAGGGAAAGGGTCAGGATGCCTGGGAGGCGGCCACAGAGCAGGTACAGGGTCAGGAGGCGGCCACAGAGCAGCAACAGGGTCAGGAGGCCTGAGAGGCAGCTTTAGGTAGGGAACGGGGTCTGGCAGTTTGGCCGCAGGAGGTGGAAACTTAAGAGGCGGAGCCATAGGCAGATCCAAAGGCATAGCAACAGGGGTAGGGAGAGATCCCAATGGCAAAGCTGGAGATGGGTCCAAAGATGGAGCGGGCGGAGTAGTCAGAGGAGGAGTTTCAGGATGAAAAGTCAGAGAGGCAGAGCCTCCTCCAATAACTCGATGAGCATCCAGTGAAGATCCGCTGAAGATATTAGCTCCTTTAGTGCACTACTGAGACCTGCCCTGCGGAAAAACACCAAAGAGCGGTCTGGATAATGCACTAAATTCGCCAGCTCTAAAAACTCACGGACGTGATCCTCAACTGGACGGTCCTCGTGCTCAAGGAGGAGAATTCTGACAGCCACTAGATCCATCTTAGATCAGTCTTTCTGTGACGAGGCAGGTGAAGAATGAGGATCTAAATACAGCTATATTTACAAAAGAATAAACCAACTAACTCAGAATAAAATGCAACCCAAACCACAGGGAACCCAGCACAGAGCATAATACAATACATGCAAAGACTGACAAACTAACCAAGGGAAACAAGTAAAAGGCACTTTAAATATGCCCATATTAAACAATCACAATCTTATAATGATTTCTGAAGGATCATGTGACACTGAGGACTGTAGTAATGATGCTGAAAATTCAGCTTTGATCACAAATTGCATTTTACAATGTATTCAAATAGAAAACTGTTCTTTTAAATTGTAAAATATCACTGTTTTTACTGTATTTTGGATTAAATAAATCCAGTCTTGGTGAGCAGAAGAGACTTCTTTTAAATGGTAGTGTAGGTCTAAAATTAAGTCTTTATTTAAAGAAAATGTACAGTCAGATTATTTCTTTTAACTTAAAACTTGATTTGGATCATTAAGTCTCCTCACATTCATTCTCTCTCTGTCACATTCCTCAATGATAGGCCCAGGGTAGGCGTCTTTTGTGTCCTTAGGTGTAAATTACCTAAATATTCATAATAGTTCACGCCTTCTCGCATATTACCTTTCAACACTAAAATTGTCTTACAAAAGTTAAATTACTATATTGTTTTGTATGAATGAGTGATCAGGATGGTTTTCACATCATTTTGTAGCAAAAACTCTAGGCTACAAGATCCAGTTCTCAAAAGTCTTGTGGACAAATATTTAGTATGTGTTATATGACCTTATTTCAATGACTTAAAATGCTAGTTTTTCAAAAAACACGCATAATTATTATTTTCTCAAAAATACAAACATGTACACATATGTTGCTCACATATTATTGTAGCCCTGTTTGAGCTGAATACAGTGTTATCACACTTTAGCCATTAATATGTTATTAAGCAACTGAAAAAAACCTTCAATATAGGCAAAGAGTCAATATTTACAGTGTTGACCCTTGTTCTTCATAACCTCTTCAATTCGCTCTGGCATACTGAATTTGAGCTTCTGGGCCAGCTTCTGGGCCAAATCCTGACTGATGGCAATCCATTCTTGCCTTATTAATGCTCGGAGTTGATCACAATTTGTGGGCTTCTATTTGTCCATTCGCATTTTGAGGATTGACTACGGGTTCTCTATGGGATTAAGATCTGGGGAGTTGCCTGGCCAAGGATCCACATTTTCAGTGTAATGATCTCTGAGCCACTTCATTATCACTCTTGCCTTGTGACATGGTGCTCATGCTGGAAAATGCAAGGATCATCACCAAATTGCTCCTGGATCGTTGGGAGAAGTTGCTCATATGCAGGACGTTTTGATACCATTCTTTATTCATGGCAATGTTTTTGGGCAGAATTGTGAGAGAGCACACTCCCTTGGATGAAAAGCTACCCCACACATGGATGATCTCAGGATGCTTCACTGTTGGCACGACACAGGACTCATGGTAGCATTCACCTTTTCTTCTCCGGACTATCGATTTTCCAGATGTCCCAAAAAGTCGGAAGGGGGCTTCATCAGAGAAAGTATCTTTGCACCAGTCTTCTGCTGTCCAATCCTTGTACTTCCTGCAGAATTTCAGTCTGTCCTTGATATTTTTCAAAAGACTGTTTGTTTATAGCAAACAGTCTGCTCTTATAATCCAATCAGAATGATAGAGTGATTTCACCTGACTAGTATTTGTTCACACTTTCCCAGGTGCTGCTGATAAGATTAGTGAAATTATGTTAGCTGGTCATTTTGTGAAATTTGGGTTTTTGTGATAAAGTTTATTTTTTTGGCCAATGAAGCTTTTTGCAATTATTTAAAATGCATCTGATCACTCTGCACAATAATCTAGAAACAATGTGAATCAATACCACAACAACTGAAGCGGAACAATTTGCAAAACACAAAATTTATGTCACTGCCTATACTTTTGGCCATGGCTGTACATTGTACTGGATGCATTTTTATGTAAGTACATAGTTGTTAATATTGACTGAACATTCTGTGTTTACTGGGCAGTATTTTCCAGGATTGTCATAGTTTTTGTTTGGACAATTAATGTATATGAAGATTTCCTAAACTGTCCTTTCCCTCATATGAAGCGTTTGAAGTCCAAATTCATATCATATCAAGTCATATGAAGTCCAAATTCATTTTAGTGAATCGGTTTGTTCGGATGATTCATGCAGATGAACCATTTTAAAGGATGATTTATTTCAGAGTTTCTCACAATACCCACATCATTGCATGTCTTCTTATTTGTTGCTGAATATTTAGTTTAATGCTGCATCATTATGTTTTTGATTAATTTTATTACATAATGGCATATCTTTTCAAAAGCTGTCTAATGCTGCTAGTTATATATTTTAAAAAAGCTGTAAGCTACTTGATGGGTGATAGTAACCAGGAATTTTACAGGGCCAAGCTTACAACCATATTCTCAGATGTTGTTCTTTTATACTGTACCTCCAGTCTACTTCTCAGTCATATTTCAAGTATCAACGTTGTCTCTGATCTTTCTTTAGAGCAAAAGAGACTTTTGCTTAAAGGGGTCACGACTTGCGGAATTAAATTTCCCTTGATCTTTTCACTTGTAAGAGTTTATTGTACTATAAAAACATACTGTAAATTTCAGAGCTCAAAACTTTCTCCTCATTACAAAAAGAGCATTTGTTGAAACCAAGCTGTAAAAATTACTCGTTCTCTACCTCCTTGACATTGTGATGTCACACTGTGGTAGACATTTGCATCTAACAGCCTCCACAACATCACATCTAAGTCTAATATGTTCTCACCTCTGTAGCCCCGCCCAGTAGCGATGAGCAATGTGATGGCAAGGAGAGAGCAGGTCAGTCAAGAGCAGAGAGCCAGTCACAACAGTGGGCATTTACTGTCAAGTCTTAAAGGAGAAGCATCATCAAAATTGAGTGTTTCTGACAGAGAGTCAGAATGAGGGTGGGAATTATATATTATAAGTGAACTTCAAGGACCATATTAAAAATAATTAATAAAGCATGTCATGACCTCTTTAAATCTCTTTTTTCTGTGTGTGAGAGAGAAAAACAACTAGTAATCTCTAGTTTCAGAAAAGATCTCAACAATGTCTCACACTGTGCTCATATTTGCCAAGACGCCAAAAGTCTGCAATGAAAAGCCTGAGATTTCCATATGAACTTCTCATCAAAGTCTTCCAAGACCAAATTATCTGCACTTGCTGTACACATTCGTGTTATAGTTCTGTTCTCTTACTTTATGATTATCCAATTTTTATCAATGGTTCTAAGGACTTCTAGAAGATACCTCTGAAACAAAGATACTTATAAATGAAACATGAAGCTTCTATATTCCACAAACTCCAATAAGTCTCTTGCACTATGAAGAAGAATCCTCTGAGCAAAAACATTTTACTCTGCATGTATTCTCAGATGAAAAAAACCCTCTGTGCTCAGATGTAGGGCTACTGGAAGGCAGACACCTGCTGTCCCAGGCAACAGTGAGAGACTGCGCAGGCATCACTAGTAGTTATGCAATGTGCTAAAACAGACAGCAGAGAGAGTGAACAGTTTCGTTATGGAGCTCAGTAAGGTTCTGTGCCATTTCACATACGGAGCGCAAGAAATCACCCTGCTTCTGCTGCTAAAAATAAAGCTTTTCTTTTCAATGACAGATGTGATACCTTGAAAGTTGTTTTGTGTTCACTTTTTTACCTTCTTATTCTCTTCCCTCTCTGGGTTCCTGGGAAAAGGTCTCTGGCTTTTTTCAAAGCATGACAGGTTGATAGACAGAAATGGGTTCAAAGAGCCTGTAACCTTAACACGGCTGTCAGAGGCCGTAGTGATCACACAGACAGATAGCGGTGTGGTGAAAACAATGTTTCAGATACCTGGTTTCATATTATATTGATGTAGATTGATGAAGAGCAATATCAAAGACAGAAAGCTAAAACTCTGGGGGTATCTGGTGTCCCTGTGGTCTGGTGGGTAAATTTCAACTAATGTAAAAATAGGCAAAACAATAATATTCTCCAAACCCATAATTTCAGTGCTTTGCAATTAATATGTCAATTAAAAATATGAAGGAAAAAAAAGTTAAATATATGTCTCTTAAAAGGATAGCTCTTAAAAGTGTAACAATTATCTTATTATTTACTCAACCTCATGCCATCCCATATGTGTATGACTTTCTTTCTTCAGCAGAACACAATTTTTTGAAAAACATCTCAGCTCTATATGTCTATAAAATGCAAGTGAATGGTGATCAGACCTTTGTAGCTCCAACAAATCACATAAAGGAAACATTGTAATCTACAAGACTCCAGAGATTAAATCCATATATTCAAAAGCAACATAATAGGTGTGGGTATGAAACATATTAAAATTGAAGTCCTTTTTTCTCTAAATCTCCACTTTAACTTTCACTTTAGATCTGAAAGTCACATGTGGAGCCTGTTTAGTTTCACTTTCACATCTGAAAGTGAAAGTTAATGTAGATATTCAGAGTAAAAAGGGACTTAAAATTGTTCTGTTTCTCACCCACACATATCATATCGCTTCTGAAGATGGATTTAAAACTGGAGTCATATGGATTACTTCTATGATTCCTTTATGTGATTTTTGGTGCTACAAAATCACCATTCACTTGCATTGAATGAATCTACAGATCTTAGGTATTTTTATACAAATCTTTGTTTGTGTTCTGCTGAAGAAAGAAAGTCATACACATCTGGGATGCCATGAGGCTGAGCAAAATATAAGGGAATTTTCATTTGTGGGTGAACTGTCCCTTTAATTCAAAGGGCAAGCGTTAAAAAAGCGTTGGCGCCCCTTGTAGGACAAATTGATGTTCTACAAAAAAATAAAAAAATAAATGTCGCTTCAACTGTTCATTCATTGTATCAATATAGATTTTCTCGTTTTATTTATACATTTAGCTGTGAGGTATTTTAAATTTTTAATTTTGTCATTCACTCCTAGGTATTGCTGTGTGAAACAGACACGCCAACATACAATAAAAATGAGTTTGTGCATCCAACAGATGGCGCACCATGTGTGCAAACAATGTGTTAATTAGACGTTAAATACATGAATGTATGTAAATCTATGACATGCCCACTTTTCAGTCCAGACAAAGATCCTGGCATACTCTGTGGATTAGTATCACAAAATGTCCAATTTAAATTCATTTATATTTCGCTTATGTCATATAGATCCTTTATATAGTAAATACAATCACTCTAATATAAAGCTTAAGACAATCAGTAAGACTATTTTTTTGGCGCGCAAAGATAACTTCATAGGCGCACTCTTTTATTCTCGTTCACAGTGCGAATGAGGGTAATCTTCCCCATGCCACATCTCGTTCGCGCCCGATTAGACATCTGAAGCAACGATTTTTCATATATCCAATCAGCTTCAATTGAGGTGGGGCATCGAACAGCGCTGCTACAGATGTCCAATCAGGTGCGAGTAAGGTGGGGGCAGCGAAGTAGGATTCACCGGGAGTGAGCGAGGTACAATCTGTTAGACTCAACAACACGGTATCGGTATGTAAATATTCCAATGCACTTGTTTTCTCTGTCGTCGCGGTGTTTTATACAATACTTTCGTTTAAGTTGACTGCAGAATGCTTACATTTATTGGGGGATTTATATTTAGGGTATAATGTTTAAGTTGCATAAGTTACTGAGAAATTGTCTAATACTATAATGTTGCAACAGGTTAGCGCGTGTGCTTTATTTACATCGGTAGCAGGATTTGTATAATACGTGGCAAAAAGTTGACATATGTTTATCATATGTCAGATCACAAGGATAGATTAGGTTTCTGTGTGAAGTAGATTTTATAAGCAAAATATAAGTTATAGCCTATCTAGTTGTTGCTGTTATAGCTTTACTCAGCTCGTTTGACCTTTGACAACAACATATTATTGATGTGACCATCATAAATTAGGATTATTAAAAGAAATGTTCATATCTGAGTGTAATTTGAGACAATGAGTGTTATTCTTCAATGCTTCTTGCTGAAAATGACAACTATAAAAACAAGTCCCAGTACTCCATGTTTCAGAGGAGTTTTGATTCCTCTTTGTAACCTCTTACAAAGTTTTGATATTTATGAAGCTATCCCTGTTTGTTGAGTCACTATTCAAAACTTGTGACTTTTTAAAAAATGTGAAGGGTCTTTTTTTATGGACAAATTCCCCATGATAACATTGTTTCTGACTAATAAAAAACAGTTATTGTTTCTAATTTAAAACCTTAGTAAATGTAAGAAGTTTTCAGAATTGTAATTTCAATTAATTTGTCTTTATGATAGTAGTCACTAAAACCAAGTTACCACAGTTTTATTTTAAGAAGCTGTGATACCATGGGCCATTTTTGTAAGAGGTGTTCAGTCAGGGATGTGTGAACTTCACTATAGGAATCTGACATTTTTTTGAAAAGAGTGCAGATGATTTGTGTAGTTGTGTGTGTCTTATATGGCCAGTTTAAAAATTATCTCTTGCTGAGTCATTGCCAGACCTGAGCTGTTATAGTTTGCCTTTTGTGTGTAGACACAAACAAACTCAACCTTTTATGTACAGTATATGTATATATAGTAAACTGTATACTGTAGATAATATATACTTGTTAGGATTTCCCATTCACATCTATTGTTCTTAATATAATCTAATTAGTGGTTCTTGTTAAGACTTACAATAAGTTGCATTGCGTTGCACTGCACAAATATCCCTCAGAAAACCTTAAAGTGTTAGTTCACCAAAAAAATGTATCATCATTTACTCACCCTCATGCCATCCCAGATGTTTATGACTTTCTTCTGCAGAACAAAAATTATGATTTGTAGAAGAATATTTCAACTCGGGTCAGTACAATGCAATTGAATGGGTGCCAACATTTTGATGCTCAAAAAAGCACATAAAGGCATCAAAAAGTAATCCTTACATTTACATTTATGCATTTGGCAGATGCTTTTATCCAAAGCGACTTACAGTGCAATTATTACGGGGACAATCCCCCCGGAGCAACCTGGTGTTAAGTGCCTTGCTCAAGGACACAATGGTGGTGGCTGTGGGGATCGAACCAGCGACCTTCTGATTACGACTCAAGTGTTTTGATCCATAGCTTAAGAAGTGGTATGATAGGTGTTGGTGAGAAGCAGATCAATATTTAATACTTTTTTGCTAGAAATTCTTCTCCCTGCCCAGTAGGGGGGCGATATGCATGAAGAATGTGAATGACCAAAAACACAAGAATGTGAAAGTTAACTTGTTGATACACATTTGTTCGCACTCGGGAGTGACGTCACTCTGCTTACTTTTAATATATAATTTACCATCCATATATGTAATTAATGTTAACAAATGATACATCTTTTCAAAGGTCTAAGGGTTCAACATTGATATCCGATCTCTGTTTCACGATAGCAATGCTCCAGAAACAGCAATTTGTTTATTTGTGCCAGGAGTACAAATGAAAACATACAATATCAAAATGGGACTTCATACATTTGTTATGAAATTGCGATCGCCAGATGAATCCAATTCGCCACACGTCAATTGTTCATGACAAGGGTTCATTGTATAACATCCAATAGCACTTTTTGGCCATAAAAGTGATAAATCTGAGAATTATTGATATATTCTCCATTGTTTACATGAGATCTCGCCTGAAAGAATTACCCTTCGTCGTCGTTCCTCAACAAACTATGCAATCTGAGTAGCATTCATGTTGTAAAACTGTATATTATTTTATATAATAGAGTCTCATAAACAAAACGAGCCCATCTCTAAAGTCTGTATTAAAAATGCGGCATAGTTTCATTCATAATAGCCGAGCAGTGCCGTAGGAGACTGTGTTGAATTTGAGTGGCGGAGCCTTAATTTTACTCTGTATGCTTCCAGCGATTTACAGCGAAAAAAAAGCTTTCAGTAGTAAATACAACCAATTAAGTTCAGGTATGTCATTTTCATGGTTTGTGCTCAAAAAAGGGGTGCACATCAACGGGTTAAAGTGGATACAGACTGAACAGGGATGAGAATTTATAGTAAAAAGGAATTAAATATTGATTTCTTTCTCACCCATACCTATCAAATTGTTTCTGAAGACATTTATTTAACCACTGGAGTCTTATGGATTACTTTTATGCTGACTTATGTGATTTTTGGAGCTTAAAATTTTTGGCACCCATTCACTTGCATTGTTTGGTCCAAAAGAGACGAGAAACTCTTCTAAAAATCTTCAAATGAGTTCAGCAGATGAAAGAAAGTCATACACATCTGTTATGTCAAAAGGGTGAGTAAATGATGAGAGAATTTAATTTTTTGGGTGAACTAAGTCTGCACCACACTAACAAACAGCTCTGTTTTGGCCGTGGGTGTCACACATGCGCACTGTTTTGCTGAGCTCTCTTCAGGCAGATATATGACACACACATACATTTACAAGGGAATATTTAAAAATGGACCAAAATTGTAACATTTCCATTGTGGTTAATTTTAGCAGTCATTAGTTGCTTTTGCATTATTTCTGCATTGAAAAGTACCTGTTCTCATGGTCACGAAGCTCTCTCTCTCTCTCCCTCTCACGCCCGCACACTTGCACACACACATACTGTACACATAGAAAGAGTGAAGCAATGTTTTTATCTGTCAAAAAGTTTCTGTTTCCTACCTATTTCTGTTCTGCAAGTATCCAAAAGAGTGAAGCGTGAAGATCAACCTATATCTAATATTGCCACCAGAAGGTTATATCTGCGTTTTGATGATGAACAACAGTGATGAGCTGCCCTATATTTCATCTTCATCCTGGTGGTCTCAGACAGATTGTTTTGGTACGGATCTGAGTGTGATTACCGTGTTTATATATGCATATAGGAACCGAATCAAGGTTGAAAACCCACCAGGTTCCGAAACAAATGCTCCAAACAGACTAGGAGTGAAAACGTCCTTAGAATGCCATTCATGGAGTAACTTAATCTTGAGAAAGCGCATGATTGTGCATTTATCCCCTCAAGGCTTGTCGTAGAATGCATATGTCCATATGCAGCAAGAAATTACTTTTAATAAAAAGAGACTGTTGGGGTTCTGCTTTCTGATGTAATTTTAGTGTAGGGAAAAAAAGGCAGGAAAAGGCTTGGTGACAGAATCACTCTGATATTCAGTGCAATGAAAATGTTCAGATCTTGTCAGCTCTTCAGTAAAAGCAGCTCATTGGTCACTAGACAAGAGCACAAGAACCCGTGTGGCGACAGAACAATTTTTTCAACCAAGCTAGATATGTTTTTTTTCCCCCCAGTTTTTGAAGCCATTAACTTAGCAGGGAGTCCTGACGGTCAAGTGATTAACAACCTCCTGCTGACAGACAGTAATGCGTGCTTTGTCTCCCTCCACCTGGCTAGTGTTTATTTTAATGAAGCTCACACCTGAAAATCACTAGATATGTCAGTTAGTGTGGTGCTTGCTTTAGTAAACTCATATGTAAAAATCTATTTACACCTATTACCATAGAACATGCACTCATTGGCATGTTAGATATTAATTAAGATTATACACTCAACAACCACTTTGTTAGGAACACTGTGGTCCCCAACCAGTGGTCAGCTTGATCTTCTGCTGTTGTAGCCCATCCTCCTCATGGTTTGATGTGTTGTGCATTCTGAGATGTTATTCTGCTTACTACAATCGTACAGAGGAGTCATCTGTGTCACTGTAGCCTTTCTGTCAGCTCGAGTCAGTCTGCCCCTTTTCCGTTGACCTCTGTCATCAACAAGCCGTTTACCGTTCACAGAACTGCTGCTCACTGGATGTTTTTGGCACCATTCTGAGTAAACTTTAGAGACTTTTGTGTGTTTAAATCCCAGGAGATCAGCAGTTACAGAAAAATTCAAACCAGTCCATCTGGTACCAACAATCATGCCACTGTCGAAATCACTGAGATCATATTTTTCCCCCTTTCTGATGGTTGATGTGAATATTAATTGAAGATCCTAACCCTTATTTCCATGATTTTATGCACTGCACTGCTGCCACACAATTGGCTGATTAGATAATCGCATGAATAGGTAGGTGTACATGTGTTCCTAATAAAGTGGTCGGTAGTGTATATACACTTATGTAAAATTTTGTCCCTGAAAGGACTGTAAAATCTTCCCACAATTCTACCTTTCCTTGTGAACATACCCTTATGATGGTATGCTGACTGTGGTATTTTAATTGTGTAGTGTTCAGTGACATAACACTCATTCTTTTTGGCCAAATCTGTAAAATGATAAAAATGCAATTAACACAAAACAATAACATGAATGCCCCTCTTCTATGATGAACATGTTTTCAGTTTCACCTTTCGTGCAATGAAATTGAATCCTGAGCGCAATCACAAAGCTGTCAGCACACAGGTCAACACCGTTTATCTTGATACACAGGCTTCAGCATATTACCTGGGGGCACGTGATACACTGATCCTGGGGGACATGTCCTTCATTAGCTGCATTCATCAGTCAGAGCATGTGGATTGACCTTCTTACCTATACATGGATTCAGTTACTGATATTTGTTTTACTTGTTCTACTTGTTTTGGAAATGGAACTGCTCTGACTTTGAATAATGAGCTCAGCGGGGCTTTCTGGTAGGGCGTCTGGAGATTATGGTGTATTTCATGTGAGCTTCCTTGTACTGTAAACAGTTTTTTGTGAACTTGCAATAAAATAGAGAACTATTGGTATGGAGGGGGGTCTAGGCTTGTTTATTAAAACTGGACTACTCTGTTGTCTTTGGTGCTGGGATGAGTTTTTGTGAGACTCCCTCACCGGCACAGTAGGATACTTTGAAGGCTCTGGACCAGCAGAGAGATGCGTTAAAGAATATGCCAGTGCTGGTGCAAGAGGCAGTTCCCAATCTGACGCCACACCAGCCCTTTAAACCTGCTGGTTTCAAAACAAGAACTGCTTAGGTCAAAGGCCAGGGTGATGTCCTCAACACATACTGTAAAGTTTTCAAAACAACAACAACTTAAAGGTTCATTAAGTGTTTAGCTCAATTGACAGCATTTGTAGCATGATGTTGAATACGACAAATACATAAATAAATCATCCCATTATAATAAAATGCAACAATCATAGTTAGAAAGGCACTTACAATGGAAGTGAATGGGTCCATAAACATTAATATACAGAATACATGGTTTCAAAAGTATAGCCACAAGATGTAAACAAAACGTAGAATAAATGTAGGCTTCGTTTATTCAGGAATTAGCTTTTGTCTGTTGTATAAATTAGGATTTAGTGTGGCTAGAATGACACAAAACAAAGCTATACCTTATACAACTAGATCACTTCCATTAAAATGAACACATCTGTCTACACTAGAAGTGCTGACTGCATAAAAACAGGCCTTCATTTGGTGGATGCACATTTCTATTCTGGGGGCTCTGTAAAGCTTTTCTAGCCACTTTATTTTCCCTGTTTTGTCAACATGATAATGTAAAGGGATTTAGACGGGCAAGGAGAAGGCGAAAACCGGCTTGACAATATAAATAATAGTTTAATGAGAAACTTAAACAAAAGACACAAACACACACATGACGGATATGTCTGTAAACGATCTCTCTCTCCCGCACCATCCTCCGCAGTTGGCCTTTATCCCTCTCGTAGGCTTGATTGGCCTGATTAGGGACCAGGTGTGTAGAATCACGACCCGGCCCGCCCTGCCACAGATAATCACACGGGAAGTCTGCTTGTTGTTTTGTGAGAGTTCAGATACCATAGGATCACCCATTATGCCTTCTCACCAACAAGCAGCATCTTCTATCAGACATTTTTGCATCTGCTCGTGTGTTTACCTTTCCCTGTGGCAAAACCTGAAGCAATTTGCGTCAGCAGCTTGGGAGACCCGGGTTTGGATGCCACATTGAAACCAGGAATTAATCACATAATCTCATAATCCGTGACAAGCGTAATCCAGAGGTTGCATTTTCTTCCCTCTAACATTACATTTTTACTCCACTGATAGTTAGGTTTATGTTTGGGCTTTGGGTTGGTTGGTACAGTTTATAAAATATGCATTCCTTTACACTGAATTACAGCCTGTACAGTTGAAAATGACATGCTTCACAACTCACTTTTGGCGCCACTCCGTGGACATATCAGATTGCACAGACAGATTTTAGCTGAAGAAAAGTTAACCTACTGTTTCCGATTTCACTATGAGAACAGTCTGCTGTGGTTGAACTGCAATGATTTTATTTAGATAAATCTTATGTATGATATGACCACACCACCTCTGGTATCTGACCATATTTGACCATCAAAACACAAGTGCTGTTGACACCACATGATCGCCACTACTCCCATGAATCCAGTTGCATGGACTATGACCACCACAAATCCCTAAAGTCCAGATGTGGCGTGATGTAGCTGAACCACCACAAAGATTATAACTGTCCTTATCTCCTTGCATTTCTGTACCTGGATGGATAGCCTGACCCTGACCATTGCTTGATTCGGAAACAAGAACTCTATGCTTTTGGAAAACTTTTACTTTATGATTTGTATTGTGTTTATTTTTACTCCTAGTCACTTGTTTTTTGGTGAGACATTACACATAAGACTGTATGAGGATGGCTGTGCACAGTGACCGAGGGAAATTATGCACTGTCTGAAAGGTGATGTCATCGTTATGCATGATCATGAGCTCGCAAATGGACGTGCGAGGGAGAGATATGAGACAGTGAGAAAGTACAGCCAACATGCTCTGCCAAACGTCCCCAATATTGTGGACATATCTTGTGGACGCCTGCATGCACTACTGACATAATTGAAAGACTGCCAATGCCCAAGCCTTTTGGAGTCTGAGAAGTAGGAGGGAGCCTGTTTTGTAAGACTTTGCAGTTGCAAACATTGGTATTGCTTTGAAATTCTAAAAAGTATGAGGGTTGGACTCTAAACTTTGTTTTAAGACAATGTTTCACTTTTAAATACTGACACATGACTAAACTCTCTGGACACTTGCTGTGTTTCTTAGACTGCTATTCATTGGTGGCGCTGCTGAATCTAAATTGCCACGGCAAGTTTAAAATGTTCAGTATTGAAAGAATGGAATTTAATGTAATTAAACAAAGAGACTGAGTACTGAGAAAATAATGTAAACACAATAAATAGCATATCTTTCTAATGCTTTGTGTTTACTCGCTGCACAGGTAAAAAAAAACAAACAAACAAAACATATATTGCAATTGCGACCACTGTAGCCAGTACTTTTAAGGAATATTCTGGTTTCAAAACAAGTTATACTCAATAGACTGCAATCAACATAATGCTGATTGATTCCCTCAAAAATTAATTTCAACTTGTCCCTCCTTTTCTTTAAAAAAGCAAAAATCAAGGTTACAGGCCAGGGAGACACTTAAAATGGAAGTGCATGTGCCCAATTTTCAAAGAGTTTAAAGTCAGAAATGTGAAGCTCGTAAATTTATATAGGCATCCTGGAATATTTGTTTTATGAATCGGTCAAAAACTAACAAAGACCCATTATTAATCAGTTTAGCAGTTTAATAAATTACTCCCTGAATCATAATTAACAACTTAAGAACGTGTTTACTTCATTTTTTGGCGTTCCCATTCGGATTTTACCCGGTTGACAGAGTTGCCTTTCAAAGTATACTCTTTTGAAAGCGAGCGAATGCGAACATGTTCGCTGCATGACCATTGCAACTGCTTTGTGATACTCTCTTTTCTTTTTTTTCTTTTTTTTTTGTACAGTCAATGGCAGGCCGCAAGCCGACAGTCCTCACAGACCAAGTTGATGAGGCAATTTGAGTAGCGCAAACTGTGCGCGGAACGATCAGCAACATGGACAATGGAAATATACTTTGGCCTTAACTTGCCAACTGATTTGAAATTTAAATGAAAACAAAATGTAGTAAAAAATAGACATTCCCAAAAGAGTTTTGTTGTAATGGTATTTTAGTTGAAAAGCATTACAATATGTTACAAAAATAGTTTTGTAAGTAGTTAGCACATAAATAACTGAATACTTCAAATAGCTGAGGAGGATGAAGCACTGATAGCATCCATACCATTGAGTTTTTTGATAAACGTTGGATGTTCAGTGATGTTGAATGAATTTGCTAGATGGGATGGGCTTGCTTTGTTTAGTTTGATATAGGGGGCCGAGGAAGTGTAGCGTGTTGCTGGATTGTGAATGCAAAGAAAAGATTCACCAGTACAAAAACATGTTACGGAATTGGCCCCAATTTATCAGAATGTTCTGCATGTCCAAGGGTATTTCCTTTTTGAGATTGTGTTTCCTGCAGGTTTTAGGAGAAAAAATTACTCTCTCTGATGTGGAAACTTCTGATCACAATGGTCTCTCGGCTACAATCATTTTGTTTTTCCTCCTTTGTGACCTTTTGAAGGGCATCAGTGGCTTTTTTTGGAGGTGCATTTTTCAGCTAGCTCCAAGTGGACACTGATGAGACATCAGAGTGCAGTGATCCTTGACACTTGAAGCTTCTATTTTCTTTGGAATGCACAGCTTTTAAAGAAAAAAAAAAAAAACATCCTGCTCAGTATGTTTATCTTGTTTTCTTGTAAAAATGCGACCTGCTCCTTCATTTTGAGTCACTTGTTTTGAGTTAGTATATCTCTGCAATAGTTTGGAGTTGAAACAATTATATTATTTGAAAGCTAGGACTTTTTAGTGCAAAGTAGGGGTAGGTGAAAAGACTGTTTTTCTGATTAATCGTGATCTTCATTTGAACAATCTTGATATCGATTCTTAAATCCCAAGATTGACCTTTCACTCAGTGCACAACCCTCTACTACAACGAGAGGAAATCACTCACAGTTGCAACCAAATTTTACGCTATGTGACTAAAGTTAATATATTTGGCAGCTGGCTAGTAAATGTTTACATTTCACTCGCCAGTAAACGTGTAGTTCTGCAGCGAGATCCTTTCACAGCGCGTTGAGAGTAAAAGTTGTTCCATGTAATGTGTGTCCAAAGACGAGATCCACGCAACCGATTTGTGATTGAATAATGTCTCTTTTAATACCCATTCTGTTCTTTACAGTCAGTTGTTGATCAAAAACAACTACAAAAAAAAACATTGAATTCTAATTGTGCATAGCACAGACGAGGTAAAGCCATTCGAGTCCTCTCTCGTTAACATACGGCCATTTAAAGACACTGTTTACAGAAATGTGTTTTTTTTTTTGTTATAGAGACAGTACCAGTTTTAGCATATGTTCAACAAATCAATGTAAATACCAATGTGGCAGGGCCGGGCCGTGATGCTACATACCCTTTATCCCTCTTTGGCTTGATAAGCCTGATTAGAGGCTGGGTTTGCAGCATCACGACCCGGCCCTGCCCTGCCACAACCTGTAAATAGTGCAAATTATGCAAGTTAACAATAAATATGTAACAAAAATTATATATGAAATATATAGTAGTATCTTTTCTATTGTTTGACTAATTTTTAAAAAGCCAAAATGTGACCTAAATGATGAAAAGGTAAAAAATATAATTAGTTAAATTAATATCTTCCTAATATACCTAGTTTAAAGGTCCCCTGTATAATTAACAGCATTAGCTGGGAGATCATTTCTTTCATATATTAATTAATTAATTTCTTTCGTTAGCAAAAGTGACTTTAGAACTGAATAAACCCATGTGAATCAATAGTGAATGGAATCGCAATTGATTCGAGAGCTTGTGAATTGGAATGAAATTGAATCGGGAAATCTGTATCAATACCAAGCACTCGTGCAAAGTAGGACTGCAACTAATGATTATTTTGATAATTGATTAATCTAAAGATTATTAGAACGATTATTCGACTATTCAGCGACTATTGCAACGATTAATCATTAGCTCTTAACCGATTATTCAGCTTGTGCCCTGACAATGTTGTAATAAACGTGCTTACTAACAATAAAGAAGACAAAATCATCTTTTAAAAATACCTCTAAATGACATTTAGTGAATTAAAGGGAAACAAATATTTTTTAGTAAGTTTAATTCAGTAAAGAAATTCACTGCAACAAACCTATTGTTATCAAGTGTTTTTGTCTTGTTGTCCATTTAAAATTGTCTAGAAATCCTTAAAACAAGATACATTTAGTTGAGAAGCAACATATTTAGACTTGCTTTAAGAGAATTTATCTTAAATATAAGTATATTTTGTATATATATGTGTATTTGTTTTACTTCTGCGAGTGCAGTGAAGACAAAATATACTTGTATTCAAGATCTAAGACATGTCCGTTGACGATCTCTCTCTCACGCCCGTCTTCCGTGGTCGGCCTTTAACCCTCTTGGAGGCTTGATTAGCCTAATATGGGACCGGGCGTGTTGAGTCACGTTATTAATAAAGCTGCTTATTGCCAATTTTCTTCACAATAAGAAATGCACAGTGACATATATTATGATTCACTAAGTCGCGAGCCAATACGTTCTAATCTAGCTGCATTAAGTGTCGGCGCTTGAGGGATGAGTGTCCCAGTGACAGAGTGAGCCTCAGCCGTGTGCAGCTTCAATGTCTCCCCCTTAGATCGAGACATTCGCGCAACTCGTAGAAGAGGCACTGACCACACAGAGAAATGCCAGTTTCGGAGTTTGTAATTAATTACATGATCTCCTTCCATATTAGTTGAACTTTTAATAAAGCTATAACGCATTAAATATAACTGCATTTAAGAGTAACACCAGGGTGTTTCATTTAAAGTGCTCCGACTCCACTTATGCCACAACGAGAGTGCTTCTGAATTTACTTATTTGGTATTTTTGTATAATTCCCTTGTACTTTGGGATCTACATAAGCTGAAGCTGTTTGGAAAGTTTAGAGTGCATCTGGACTGTGATCTGTGTAATTCTTCCTCTCATCAATCAGGAGCGAGCTGCAGTGCTGCTCTCACGCATCATCATTAGAGTTTCATACGATCTCATGTTACGTTAAATGAGATCAAGCGACTATTCAACAGTTTTTTATTGTCAACGTTGTCGATAACGTCGACTAATCGTTTCAGGCCTGGTGCAAGTAAAACTCTAGTGTTTCTGGGTCAAATTGATTGAGAAGCTGGCATCCTTAAAACAAAATAAATTTGCCAGAGAAGCAAATTGTGTAAGATAATGAGATTTGTTGTCAGATGATATATCTTAAGATAATAATATATCTCGTTAAGTTATACATATTTTTTTCACCCTCATTGGCAAATAGGTTTGTTTTTCATGTTTTAAATGTAAACCTCAATAAATAATATTAGATTTCTCCTTAACAATAAGTGTACATACCACTACTTTGCACACACATTACCACTTGCACATGTACATATGCCATTCTGTTATATGTCCTATTATTTGTATGTCTATTTATACTCTTACCCTTGTTTTATAGTCTGTCTCACTGTAATGTTCTGTGTGCACTTGTTTCTCCCATCACCAAAAAAGTTCCTTGTGTACGTGAGAACACTTGACAATAAAGCTCATTCTGATTCTAAACACAAGAAAATCAGTCTTACTATTTTAAACAATTTTGTTTCTAAAGTAATTGTGTCTTGTTTTAAGGATATTTAGACTGGAAAACTGGTAAAAAATAATAATTAAGAGAAGTATTTTTGCAGGGTATGGTGTTCATGTTACTATGTATGATGTTAACATATGTAACTACTTAGTAACCTGTAGCAGCTACATATGAAAATGGTCTTCATTTGTCTGGCATTTAGTCCATCCTGTTGCTTCACACATCCTCCCTCCTGTTTTCAGAGGCCTTGTTTAGGCATGTTGTTTTCTGGTTGGCAGTCAAAATCACTTGCATAAGCCTAACAACCCTTTGTTTACTGCTGGCACTACCTACTATGGTTAAATTCACTTGGCCTGGACAATATACTGTAGGCTCAGAGTTCATCATTGGTCATCTCTCTATTTTGTTA
Organism: Moxostoma hubbsi; assembly: GCA_032164185.1. NCBI lineage: Eukaryota > Metazoa > Chordata > Actinopteri > Cypriniformes > Catostomidae > Moxostoma > Moxostoma hubbsi. The sequence continues at coordinate 8,414,955 of JAVLUX010000023.1, forward strand.
TTCCTGTACCAGGAATTCAATTGTGGTAACAAAAAAGTCTCCAGTTGGCACATTTTTTGCATCTGGTATATTTGTATAACAGTTGTTCATTATAATTTAACGAGTAATGGTTGTTTTCTGATCTTAAGCCTAACTAGGTGAAAATGGAGTCCATGAATTTGGGGGAGTGACGCAAGTTAACAGGATACAAACTCCCATGGCTGCTACATCCAATAGCAGGACTGAAGCTCCAAGAGCAGGCTGGGACACTTTTTCAGACGAGGGGTTACAGACAGGTATGTACAAATGTCCAGATACGTACATTACAAAACAAAGTTTGAACAGAATCTGTATATAGAGATTTCTGTTTTAGGTGTGGTATAAACAATTTCAGATTAAAGTTTAAAAATCTCTCAATAAGTTACTTTGTTAGAATGTTCACAATCTAAAATCTATCCAACATTGATGATGCCATCGTTGATGATGTCATTGTAATAAGAGTTGCAAGCTGAATAGGTCTTCTTTCTTGCATTTATTAAACCATCTTTAGCCACCTTAGACAATGTCACATCTTTACAGTGTATTATATGATTTTTCATGCACAGCCAACAGAAAACACTACACATGATGGGTGTCATGACAATGGCAAAATTTAAGGCTGCTTTGATAAAGCATAAAACTTAAACTTACTTAACTTTAAAGGGATAGTTCACCCAAAAATGTAACTTGTCTCATCATTTACTCACCCTCATGGCATACGAGATGTGTATGACTTTCTTTCTTCTGCAGAACACAAATTAAGAGTTTTAGAACAAAAATTCAGATTTTTATGTCCTTACAATGCAAGTGAATGATGAGAGAATTAAAATTTTTGAGTGAACTATTCCTTTAACACTATTCTTTTGCTGCCATGCAATCAGTAGTATTTCCTTCTGGAAATGCAAATCTAGTTTTTATACATAACCAAGTTTGTTTACGTACCCAAGTCAGACTGAATGCCATGTAACTCAACAGGTAGATTGTGGCTCTAGCAACATCAAGGTCATGGATTTAATTTCACACAAAGCATGAAAGGGAACTTATTGTATTATTTGAATAAATGTATACATTGAATGTTCTTAAAATTACTTTGGATAAAAGTGTGTAAAGTGTTTTTAAATATTTAGAGCTCCTGATTAAAAATAGATTCAAGACTTAAAGGCATAGTTAATAAAAAACTGCCAATTCTGTAATAATTTACTCACCCTCATCATGTTGTTCCAAACCTATATTATGTCTTTCCCTCCATGGAATGGAAAAAGAGGTAATAGGCAGAAGGTTAGCCTAAGTCACCATTCAGTTTCAATGTATGGAAATAAGATGCAATAAAAGTGAATGGTGACTGAGACTAACATTCTGCTAAACATCTCCTTTTTTTGTTCTGCTGGAGAAAGAAAGTCATATGGGTTTAGAACAACATTTGGGTGAGTACATTTTTTTTCTTTTGGGTGAACCATCATTTCTGATGTTTGAACATCAGTTCATCTGCTCTGTTAGAGTTTGCTGTGTGAGTGTGCGTTCAGAGCTTTCTGTGAGATTCCTGTGTCCTGAGGTCACAGCTCCATAGTGATTTCTTTGGCAACAGTCTACAGTTCTAGCACCCTGCTAGATTTAACATTTAGCTGTGACCTTTTTCTTCAGAGAAGAGGCTGTGTTTCTCTAACTTTGTATCTTCGGGTCCCTAGATAAGGACAGCCTCCAGCCCTCCTTAGACCAGCCTGTGGTGGACTCTTCAACATGGACAGAAGTACCATATGTGCCAGCCCAGAAGCCAGAGCAACAGACTTCCTGGGTTCTGTTTGATGACAAACCACGGTCTCCATCTCCACCTCTCCCAACTCAGGTAAAAGGTACGAGGACTACATAAGGAGGATTTGTTTACACATGGAAGGTGGAGTCATTATTTGAGCTCACCATAGTTTACATTTCTCTGCCCTTTAAAGGGATGGTTCACCCAAAATGAAAAGTTCTGCCATCACTTAGTCACCATCAAAATGTTCTAAACCAATTCTTTCCTTCGTACGTGAAACACAAAAAGTGATATTTTGCAGAATGTTCACACTGTTCTTTTTCATTCAGCAAAAGCAAATAGGGACATAATTCACCATAAAAATTAGTCCATGTGCATCAAACCTGCCATATCAATACACGTAGCACCTGGTATGACATCAATGAAATCGAGTGACTTAAGAAGACTAAATGTGGCCATGGCTGGTGACTCCAAATGAGGAGCGACTTTCAGGACCGACAACCAATAGTATTAAAGAAGCCATCATTGGAGTTCATATCACCCATCTAATTGAGATAATGGGAGTTGAGTGCAGGCAAGACAGAGAAGAATTTTCTGTGACTGTTCTATATGATTTGTCTGTAACCACATAGATATAATAAAAAACAATGCGTGGCAACTAAACTTGAGTTTGATTCATACATTGATAGATCGTTCATCTTGTTAATGATATGATGCGTTGAGCACTGCTGCAGTTCATATAAAAACTCTCCCATGCAGAATGTGCTTTTTTAGGGACAAGAAAACTGATTCCCTTTCAAATTAGAATATCTTAGTTTTGCTGGCAAAATGCCTTATCTTTGATCAGATTTTCAAGAGATATGGCCAGACGTTTAGTTCAGCAATAACGTTAGAGCGACAGCAGTAGGAACACCCACTAGTGACTTTATAGAACAGAGATTGGGTCTGTGTCATTTCCTGTTGGCCTGATGCTTTGTCTAGTCTTGCCTGTCTCACTTTATCAAAGACTCAACCACCCCCATTCCTGTCAAAGCCAGCAGTCCTGCCAGCAACTCTTTCCCAGGAAATCTGTTTTGAGAGACCTGACTGCAGCAACACACAAATGGCCAAGCCCTTCAAACCCTAATTGAAGCCATAAGCACAGTTTTCATCTCAGCTGTTGTTGTCCTTGCATGAAATCTGCCTTAGGAAGAAGTCGAGGGTGCAGCCAATGTATCATTCCTTCAAAATATCATCACTAAGAGATCAAGCCAGGGTTTGTTTAACTACTACTTATTTAGTCAGATTATAGAGGCTGTCCAACATATAATTTCAGGTTACATGCCTTAATTTTCATGTGTGGTCTAGAGGGAGCGTTTTCAGTCGGCAAAGCCAGACTGTCATTTTAAATGATTTATATTTGTATGTTGAAGGCAGCCAACTTCATATCACTTTGAATCAAGAGAAAACAAGAGTGAAATCAGTCTTTAATGCGATAACATAACTGAGGTAGCAGGGACATCATGTTGGCGTGATCTAAGTCATGATTTAGAAGAGTATATTTCTCATATTTCTCGGTTTTGTCCAAAATAGAATTCAACATTAAACATCAAATTTGTTTTGATTGGCTGTGAATGTGCTGCGTGGGACATCAGTTTTGCATTTATTGTGGACGGACAAAATGCTTATCTCAACATGCATCAGGTTAGGACATTGTCTTACTGTTAACTACAAAATACTTTCTTTTTTTTTCCCCCCATCCCAACACATTGGGATCCATGTGAAGTTGTGCATGGTGATGTCACTGGTTTATGAACCCTTAGGAAAAGGAGTGTTAGGTGGAGTAATCCCAGATGCACACTTATGTTCTTTTCTCATAGCCTGAGAAGACTCTTAAAATATTAAAAACAATGCATTTTAATCCTAAAGATTTCACTTTAACTGGCAACATGTATGAAAATAATAGATTTTGTGTGACGGCAAAGAGAGCATGGTATTGTATCAGACTTTTCACTTGTACTTGAAGTCAGCACAAAAGGTTTCTTAAAAGGTTAGTTAACCCAAACATTTTAATTCTCTCATCATTTACTTAACCTTGTGTCATCCCAGATGTGTATTATGTTCTTTTTTTTTTTATCTGCACATTTGAAGAAATATAGAAGAATATCTCATCTCAATAGGTCCTTTAAATGCAAGCGGATGGTGATCCGACGTTTGAAGCTCCAAAAAGAACAGACAGTCAGCATAAATGTCATCTATGCATCTCCAGCGGTTCAATAAATGTACCATTGCTACTGGTCAGCAGCGGTATGCACATGTGATTTAATCGCATTGGCATGTGTGACACGTGAGATCTGATGCACTTGCGACACATGGAAGAGCAGCGCTGAACAAGTGAGTAGGATGAACACTGTACAGAAGCTTTTTTGGTTTAGATATGTATTTGTATCTGCTGCTTTCACAATAGGGTGTTTGTGTGTTTATCCTGGATGTCTCAGCCAAGAGATAAATGTGAGATTACGTCTGTAACATGCAAATGCGAATGCTTTATACGAGAGACCGCGTGAACTCAGCACTCTCATGAATGCGTATACTGAAAACGTACTTCAAAATTGATCTTTTTCTCACCAAAATTGATTGTATCACTTTAGAAGACATTAATTTAACCGCTAACGTCATATGGATGATGTTTATGCTGACTGTCTGTGATTGTTGGAGCTTAAAAAATTTGGATCACAATCCACTTGCATTTTAAGGCCCTACTTAGCTGAGATATTTTTATATTTTTCTTCAAATGTGTTCAGCAGAAGAAAGTCATCCACACCTGGGATATCATGAGGGTGAGTAAATGATGAGATAATTTACATTTTTGGGTGAACTTTTCCTTTTAACCCAATTTTATTCTGTGAAACAGGATATTTAATGAGTAAAAAAAGTGGAGTGATGCTTGGTTTTATCCATTGGAATTCAATTGGATCAGACTAGGTTTTTAAAGGTGAATGTTAGGATGAGATTTTAATGAGTAAAACATACCTCCCTAACCAAAAACTTACCTAAACATAACCAAGTCAAGTGGTTTTTATTATTGTTTCAACCATATACAGTTAGTACAGTACACAGTGAAATGAGACAACATTCCTCCAGGACCATGGTGCTACATAAAACAACATAGGACAAACACAGAACCACATGAGACTACACAGACTAAATAACATACCTATATAAAGTGCACGTGCAAACATGTGCAAAAAGTACGGGACAGTACAATGAACAGACACAGTAAGAGACAGTGCAGCACCGACCAGTACACAGTAGTGCAAAAGATGACAGTTTCTAAAAATGCCAAATGTAAACATAACATACTATGAGATAGTGTTCTATGGACATAGCAGTTATTGAGGTAGCAGCCAGTTATAAAGTGACAATAATTAAAGTGCAACTCAGGAAACGTGTGTGTGTGTTAAACCAGTCTCTGAATATTGAGGAGTCTGATGGCTTGGGGGAAGAAGCTGTTGCACAGTCTGGCTGTGAGGGCCCGAATGCTTCGGTACCTCTTGCCAGATGATAGGAAGGTGAAGAGTTTGTGTGTGGGGTCGTCCACATTGCTGGTGGCTTTGCGGATGCAGTGTTTATTGTAAATGTCATTAATGGAGGGAAGAGAGACCCCGATGATCTTCTCAGCAGTTCTCACAATCCTCTGCAGGTCTTTGCAGCCGAAACGGTGCAAGTCCTAAACCAGGCAGTGATGCAGCTGCTCAGGATGCTCTCAATAGACCCTCTATAGAATGTAGTGAGGATGGGGGGTGGGAGATGTGCTTTCCTCAGCCTTCGAAGAAAGTAGAGATGCTGCTGGGCTTTCTTGGTAAGAGAGCTGGTGTTGAGGGACCAGGTGAGGTTCTCCGCCAGGTGAACACCAAGGAATTTGGTGCTCTGGACGATCTCCACAGAGGAGCCGTCAATGTTGAGCGGAGAGTGGTCACTCTGTGCTCTTCTTAAGTCAACAACCATCTCTTTTGTTTTGTCCACATTCAGAGACAGGTTGTTGGCTCTACACCAGTCCGTTAGCAGCTGCACCTCCTCTCTGTATGCTGACTCGTCGTTCTTACTGATGAGACCCACCACGGTTGTGTCATCGGCGAACTTGATGATGTGATTCGAGCTGTGCATTGCTGCACAGTCGTGAGTCAGCAGAGTGAACAGCAGTGGACTGAGCACACAGCCCTGGGGGCCCCAGTGCTCAGTGTGGTGGTGGTGGAGATGCTGTTCCCGATCCAGACTGACTGAGGTCTCCCAGTCAGGAAGTCCAGGATCCAGTTGCAGAGGGAGGTGTCCAGGCCCAACAGGTTCAGCTTTCCAATCAGGTGCTGGGGAATGATTGTGTTGAATGCTGAGCTGAAGTCTATGAACAGCATTCGAACGTATGAGTCCTTTTTATCTAGGTGGGTGAGGGCCAGATGGAGGGTGGTGGCGATGGCATCGTCTGTTGAACGGTTTGGGCGATACGCAATATTTTCATAAAAGCAAATGAGAGCAGATATCCTTACCCTTAATCAACACCTAACCCTAACCGATAGTGTCCAAAAAGGAAATGCATTATGAAAAGCACACTTTCTGAAGCAACTACATATTTGTGTGTACCTTTTATTACACTTTCATCTCACACCTCATCCTGCGTGCTTGACTGGGCTCGAACTACGGTCTTCCAAGTTCCAAGTCCAACACTATGAGGTGAGCTACCACACAAGCTAATCATGTTGAAATAAGTGTGTAAATATAGGTGGGTCTGTAATACAAGCATACAAATTTATTGTTTTTCATATTATGCTTTAGAGTAAAAGTGTTCGATATCTTAACAAAGCAGTGTGTGAGTAATAGAGTGAAGAATAAGTGTTTATAAATTCATAATTAGCCCTTGTTCTCATGATTTTTAGGAAGGTGAATAAAACACACAGTTGTTGTAACACCTCTGGTGTTAATGTCATCAGAAAAGTGGTGAAACATTGAAAACGGCATGTAAAAGTCAGTTTGCAAACATTTTGTTATAGTAACATTAACTCTATGAGACTAGGTTGGACTCAGAACATGTAGAAAAATATAGGGTCAATTCTAATTTCTAATGTTGTCTTAAAGTAATTATCTCAATTTACACTTCTTATGACCATTTTCTTTCTCATTGCCCTTACATGTATCTCATTCCTCTTTCAGTTGGTTTCACTCTTCTACTGATGATACAGTCGTGATACAGTCGTGTTAGTCTTAGAGTTACTGTATCATTGTCACGATCATCATTACTGTCTTTGTCACTATGAATAACAGTCTGATTGTCTCACTTCATTGCATTACAGGATGCTGATAATCACCCACTTCTTTTATTGCCCTTTGTTCCTTGTGTAATTAAGGAAAAGCTGGACTTACTGTCTCACAGTGCATATCAATTCCAAACCAAAAATAACATGCATTTACATTACATGCAACATTTCCTACACTCAGTTCTTGTTTTGTATTTTGTGCTTCATTTTTAAGTAGGTCACATCTCCTTTTAGTTGTTAAAACAGTTTGAAAGAAGATAAACCTTATCTGTTACCTGCAAGGTTGGATTTGTTGCTAGGCTTGTGCACATCCCATGTTTTAAATGTGTGTGTGTGTGTGTGTGTGTGTATATATATATATATATATATATATATATATATATATACACTCTGTATTTGTGTGTATATACATACTCTGGAGCGCTCTCTATCAACTGTAAGGCTTTCTATTTGCCGTGGGAGTTTTCCTTGTTTATTCTGGTGTGTTTATATTCCTCCACATGTATGCATGAATGCAGTGCTGCAATAGATGGCTGATCAGATCACAGACACGGAGCAACAACACCCAGACCCACTTATTATTTATACACTTATATTATTCTCTGTGATTTTAACAAAGCCAACCTTACCTGTGAACTGCCAAAATACAGACGGCACATTACATGCCCCACCAATGACAGAAATGTACTGGATCACTGCTACACAACATGAACGGATGCGTATCGTTTTGTCCCTAGAGCAGCTTTGGGACTCTCTCATAACTGTCTGGTTCATCTTCTTCCAACCTACAGGCAGAAACTAAAATCAGCTAAACCTGTAATAAAGACTGTAAATAAAGGGCCAATGAAGCAGAGCTATAACTACAAGCCTGCTTTGAATGCACTGATTTGAGTGTTTTTGAAGCTGCAGACACCAATCTGGATGAGCTCACAGGTACTGTGACATCATATATCAGTTTCAGTGAGGATATGTGCATTCCTACTAGGACTTCAACAACAACAAAACATAGTTTACAGGAAAACTCAGACAGCTTCGTCATGCCAAAGAGAATACTTACAGAAGCAGAGATAAAATATGGTATAGTAAGGCCAAAAACACTCTGTAACTTGGTAAATGGGAAAAGAGGAGGCGAGAACCGTTTTTACTCTATACTGTAAATAATAGTTTCATAACACACTTAAACAAAAAGACACAAGCATAAATACATGCAGGGCAGTTGCCCGTAATTCTCTCTCTCTCTCTCTCTCTCTCTCGAGCTGCCACCTCGGGTCGCCTTTATCCCACTCAGGCTTGATCAGCCTGATTAGGGGCTGGGTGTGCAGCATCACGGCCCGGCCCCGCCCTCCACCCTGCCACACACACTGACTAAGGAAATTAAAGTGGCTAAAAGAAGCTACTCTGAAAAGCTGAAAAGAAGTTTTCAGCTGATGACCCTGCAGCAGTGTGGAGAGGCCTGTAAGACATTACTAACTTCAAGACACCATCCCCCAACATTGTAGGAAACCAATAACTGGCTGATGACTTGAATTTGTTAAGCTGTAGATTTGAAAAGCCCAGTCTAACACCCTACAACCACTTTAAACTTCACTTCACACAAACACCTGCAACCACCTCCTCCCTCCCCTCCCTGCTACTCAATCTGCACTTAAGATCTGTGAGGAGGAGGTGTGCAAGGTCTTCCAGAAACAAAAGACAAGGAAAGCACAGGGCCCAGACTGTGTTTCACACACTTGTCTAAAATCGTGCTGGCCAGCTGATCCCTATCTTAACACAGATCTTCAACAGATCAGTGGAGCAGTGTGAAGTTCCCTGCTGCTTCAAATGCTCCACTATCATCCCTGTCCCAAAGAAACCCAAGATCAAAGGACTAAATGACTACAGACCCGTACTCTTACATTCACTTCCAGCACATGTTTGATCAGCACTGGTGCCCCCCCAACCCCCCCCTCCCCCCCCCCCCAACCCCCCCCTCAGGGATGTGTGCTCTTCCTACTACTCTTCTCCCTGTATACCAACAACTGCACTGCCAAGGACCCCTCTGTCAAGCTCCGAAAGTTTGCAGATGACACTACTGTTATCGGCCTCATCTAAGATGATGATGAGCCTGCATACAGAAGGGAAGTTGAACGGCTGGCTCACTGGTGCAGTCATAACAACCTGGAGCTCAACACACTCAAAACAGTGGAGATGATTGTGGACTTTAGGAGAAACACCACAACATTGACCCCGCTCACATTCTAAATGGCACTGTGGCAGCAGTGAAGTCATTTAGGTTCCTGGGGACCACCATCTCACAGGAACTGAAGTGGGAGACCCACATTGACTCCATTGTGAAAAAGGCCCAGCAGAGGTTGTACTTCCTTCACCAGTTGAGTAAGTTCAACCTGCAATGGTTGCCCACTGCCCTCCCTTCAACAACTTCCAGAGTGAGAAAAAGGGCTGGTAAAATCACTCTGGACCCCAATCACCCAGCCCACTACCTTTTTGAACTGTTGTGTTCTGGCCGACTCTACAGAGCACTGAGCACCAGAACCATCAGGCACAAGAACAGTTTTTTCCTCAGACTATCCATCTCATGAACAGCTAAAAATCAATTATATTATTTAACATACATTACCTTCTGCATTACATTCCCTTGCACTGTATATAACAGATTTATATTTGTTCATACTTCTAAATATATATATGTGTGTGTGTGTGTGTATATATATATATATATATATATATATATACACTCACCTAAAGGATTATTAGGAACACCTGTTCAATTTCTCATTAATGCAATTATCTAATCAACCAATCACATGGCAGTTGCTTCAATGCATTTAGGGGTGTGGTCCTGGTCAAGACAATATCCTGAACTCCAAACTGAATGTCAGAATGGGAAAGAAAGGTGATTTAAGCAATTTTGAGCGTGGCATGTTTGTTGGTGCCAGACGGGCCGGTCTGAGTATTTCACAATCTGCTCAGTTACTGGGATTTTCACGCACAACCATTTCTAGGGTTTACAAAGAATGGTGTGAAAAGGGAAAAACATCCAGTATGCGGCAGTCCTGTGGGCGAAAATGCCTTGTTGATGCTAGAGGTCAGAGGAGAATGGGCCGACTGATTCAAGCTGATAGAAGAGCAACTTTGACTGAAATAACCACTCGTTACAACCGAGGTATGCAGCAAAGCATTTGTGAAGCCACAACACGCACAACCTTGAGGCGGATGGGCTACAACAGCAGAAGACCCCACCGGGTACCACTCATCTCCACTACAAATAGGAAAAAGAGGCTACAATTTGCAAGAGCTCACCAAAATTGGACAGTTGAAGACTGGAAAAATGTTGCCTGGTCTGATGAGTCTCGATTTCTGTCGAGACATTCAGATGGTAGAGTCAGAATTTGGCGTAAACAGAATGAGAACATGGATCCATCATGCCTTGTTACCACTGTGCAGGCTGGTGGTGGTGGTGTAATGGTGTGGGGGATGTTTTCTTGGCACACTTTAGGCCCCTTATTGCCAATTGGGCATCGTTTAAATGCCACGGCCTACCTGAGCATTGTTTCTGACCATGTCCATCCCTTTATGGCCACCATGTACCCATCCTCTGATGGCTACTTCCAGCAGGATAATGCACCATGTCACAAAGCTCGAATCATTTCAAATTGGTTTCTTGAACATGACAATGAGTTCACTGTACTAAAATGGCCCCCACAGTCACCAGATCTCAACCCAATAGAGCATCTTTGGGATGTGGTGGAACGGGAGCTTCATGCCCTGGATGTGCATCCCACAAATCTCCATCAACTGCAAGATGCTATCCTATCAATATGGGCCAACATTTCTAAAGAATGCTTTCAGCACCTTGTTGAATCAATGCCACATAGAATTAAGGCAGTTCTGAAGGCGAAAGGGGGTCAAACACAGTATTAGTATGGTGTTCCTAATAATCCTTTAGGTGAGTGTATATATATATGTATGTATGTGTATATGTAATTTTTTTGTGTGTATTTCTATATATACTTATATTTCAATTAGCTTTTTATTTGTATTTTTTTTTTTTTTAATTTTTATTTATTTATTTTTTATTATCATTATCTCTGTCTTGTTGTTGTATTGTTTGTGCACTGGAAGCTTCTATCACCAAGAAAAATCCCTTGTATGTGGAAGTATACTTGGCAATAAAGCTCATTCTGATACTGATACACTCATAATCAAACTGTTTAATTAAAAAGCCAAGGTGCTTACTGGATTTAAAGAAATTGAAATGTGTCTGGCTTTTCTCCCCAATGTGGAATGCCCAGTTCCCAATGCGTTCTATGTCCTCGTGGTGGCGGAGGACGAATCTCAGTTGGCTAAGACTGGCTGAGACATCAATCTGTGCATTTTATCACGTGGCTTGTTGAGCGTGTTACCGCGGATACCTAGTGCGTGTGGAAGCTTCACACTGTTGTCCAGCATCCCTGCACAACTCTCCACATGCCCCACTGAGAGCAAGAACCACATTATAGCAACCACGAGGAAGTTAACCCAGTGTGACTCTACCTAAGACTCTACCCACCTTAGCAACCGGGCCAATTGGTTGCTTAGGAAGGCTGACTGGAGTCACTCAGCACGCCCTGGATTTAAACTTGTGACTCCAGGTGTGGCAGTCAGCATCTTTACTTGCTGAGCTACCCAGGCCCCACTCAAACCTGTTTCTAAAACATTATCTGTTTGATATTACCATGTTCTCTCTATCATAGACTCAAAACAAGTTTTAATACAGTGCAATTCATAACCTAAGTAATCTGTCCTCTGATAGGAATTACAGCAGTGCTAATTCAAATATTAGAGTAGATTGATTTGATTGTTTGGCGAGGTTGATACATAACAGTATTCAGCGGTATCTCGCCTCATCCTTGATGTTTAATCCTTTTACTAAAGCACTTTTCCCCAGTGTGAATATTTAATAGTCTCTCTTCCTAATTCAATGATAACACCTGTTCATTAGCAGCACACATTTATTCACACATACTCACACAGATGTTCTTCATCAGGGCATTGATTTGTTTTTACTTGAGTGCATATTCGACATTTATTTCCGTCTAAGGCATTGCTGTTTCATTGCAGGCCCCAGGCACAGCGTTTGCTCTTTGGCCAGCTTCTGGAGCACCGTTCCTCCGTCAGAGAGCAGCTGGACCACCCAATCAGAGGAGCAGAGCTCTGTGAGCATGGGCGCTTCCTCCTGTGACCTGCCATCACTTAACACAGAAGAGCCGCCCAGTCAAACACCCTCCTGCCCGCACTCTCCCAGTGAGTACTACCAGAGACATTATAAAGCAGACGAGACAGAACACTTGTTGAAAAATTAACGGTAGAAACCGTAATGCTAAATATGGTGTCTTAAGTCCTGTCTGGCAGTTAAATGAGCCAATCATCTTTTTGATAGAAGCATCACTAATTTGAAATACGTTTTGGAGCATAACCTTAACCAACAGTATTCCCTATTCAAATAGACAGATGGATGAATTACTGCCATCATGATCACTAGAAAATTTACACAAATGGATTTTGTTTACTGCCTGCATTCCGTGGGCAGTAATGGCGTGATGTTAATTCCACCATGCAAATAAGGCTGAGTCTATGAGTAATTTACATAGATAGTGCCTGGTTAAACTGGATTCGGTTCGTGCCTACTTTAATTGTATTGTGGGTGGTTATTGAATAACACTGAGGATTTTGTGCTAAAATACTACACTCTACTGTTTAATGATCTTGCCCCACAGAGTCATATCTTCTAGTTAATAAATAGGTAATTCTTATCATCCAAACATCTGTGAGTGGGTGTTTATACACTCCCAATGCCTCAAATGGTAATTAAACTCTGTCCCCTCATGAGAGGACAAGAGGAAGTGAGACTCGCACAGGAAATGCTTCACACACTGAATTATCCATCAATAAATCCCTTCCGTTGCTCAGTACAGCCTCCAGGGCTGCATCCAGGCACGCAAGCAGAATGAAAAGACGGCAGGTTTAGGAGTAAATGATGGAGGAATCAGGGTGAATAAATTCACATGGCCTATGACAGCTGCTCCTCAGACACTCCTCTCGGTTGAGTGATGGTGGCTCTGAAGGAATGCTGGGCTGATTTGAGGCAGAACGGTATCTCTCTCGCAGGTAATTTGCAGAGGAGCAGGTAGCGTTCCTACGCGTTCCATCTTCGGCCCTCCAGCAATAGTACACTCCAGCCCAGGGTTTCTATGGAGACAGGAGGGGGTGCATGAGGTGCCTAAGACAGTTTTATTTATTTAAATGCAGCATGCTTCTTTTTTCAGATTGAGGGAAGATGGAATCACAGCAACAGAATATTCTCTTGAGGACAGTGTGAATAGCAGTGCATGATATTGAGTATTAAGCCTGGCACATATTACAATAAATAGTTCAGTGTTTAACAATGTCAAGCTGCATTGGAGTTTGATCACTATTTCTCAGTTTTGAAAAATGTATAGTCATTTGTATAGTTTAAAGTCTTAGGCTTGGTGTGGCCTAGTGGGTAAAGATTTGGGATGATAACCACTTCAAACCCCACAAAAGACAGTCCATTAAATTTCGCTGTTGTGCCCAGATTATTCTAAGTGGACTGTTCCTGTATTAAGTGTACTTGCAGTCACTGTGGATAAAAGCATCAGGTAATTAATAATTTGTATAACTAGATTTTTACATTTCCTTAAGAAAATGTGAGTGGTGCTTGCTTGTTCAAAACGTCCACCTCCATGATCCATATTAGCAGGGCATTGCTATCTGGTTTCCGTCGGCACAGCATTGACCAGGAAAATAAATAATGGCACTCAATGTCAAAAAGGTTGCTGTCCCCTGCGTAGAAGAATGTTGAAATGCTGTTCCTAGGGTGTACTGGGTGGTTGCTAGGGCATTGCTGAGTGGTTGCTTACTGTTAATAGAGTCCACCCCCAAGTCTCTATGATAAATCTGGTCACTAAATATGCCTTGGGCCCATTCATCCCTGTAAGTTCAGTTCTTTCACCCCTTTCATTGTATGTCAGGCAGAAATCTCAGTGGGATATTTCACCCAAAAATGATAAAAGAAATCCATACGACTCCAGTGGTTGAATCCATATGTTCTGAAGTGATATGATAGGTGTAGGTTAGAAACAGATCAATATTTAAAGCGAGAGTTCAACCAAAAAATGAATAGCCCACGTGTGTGTGACTTTCTTTCTTCACCAGAAAACATTTAAAGAAAATTAGAAAAATATCTTGGCTCAGAAGGTCCTTAAAATGCAAGTGGATGGTGATCCGATTTTTTAAGCTCCAAAAATCACAGACAGTCAGCATAAACTTTATCCATACGACTCTAGCGGTTAAATTAATGTCTTCTAAAGAGACACGATCTGTTTTGGTATGAATAAGATAAATATTGAAGTACTTTTTTGAACTCTAAATCATGCTTCCGGTGAGGAGCTGTACGTGTGTGAGATGTAATTGCATTGGCATTTGAAACACTCAAGAACTGACGTATGTGCGTCACAGCCGGAAGAGCAGCGCAGTTTACAAGTGAAATGGAGGAACTCCGTACAGTAGTTTGATTGGTATTGTTTTAGAACTGCATTCATCTGTTTCTTTACTCACAATGGTGTATGTGTGCTTATCCTGGATGTTTCAACCATGTGGAGAACATGAGATTACGTCTGTATCATGGCAATGTGAATATGCCACACGAGAGACTGCTTGAACTCCACCCTCTCGTGAAGCTTACCAGAAGCAATGATTTAGAGTTAAAAAATGTACTTAAATATTTAGATATTTTTCGCACCAAAAGCGATTATATTTCTTTAGAAGACATGAAATGAACCGCTGGGGTCGTATCGATGGCGTTTATGCTGACTGTCTGTGATTTTTGCTTCAAAAATCAGATCACTATTCACTTGCAAAAAAAAATGCATTTACACCGCTCAAGAGTTCTGCATGAAATCATGAAGACTTAAAACACTTGATTTACACAATACAAGGGATATAACTGTAAAATTATTAAGCAATTAAAGACATTTACACAACAAGAAGGAACAGCGGCTGCTACGAGCGCTCAAGAGGACTGCTGCAAACAAATTCATTATGTGATTAAAAAAATTTATAATAATAAAAAAAAATACAAAATAAATTATATATATATAACTATATATAACAGCTGGTATATTGATGTGTAAGTGAATTCATATAGGCCCACAACAAGAACACAGTCTTATTCATTTTAAAAGCTTAAATTTATTTAAAATATAAAAGCTTTTATATTTATTTGAATTGAAATGTTTATATATCATTAAAAACCATTAGAAATAAATATAGGCTACTATTGATTACATAATGAAGAGACTATAAAGATGAATATTTTCTCTAAGTTTATATTCCTTTTTCAAAATCTACCAGTTTGCATATCTAAAAGTGTTTTATACAATGGAATAAACTACTTTGTAAATATATATGGGATAATAGGGAAACTATAATTAGTCTTAAAATTCTTAATCTGTCAAAAAGGCTTGGAGGACTAGAATTCCCAAATTTAATAAATAATTATAAAGCTGCCCAACAACATATTGATTTGGATGAATGAAGAATCTAAATTTGGATGAATGAAGAATCTAAAGTGAAATGGAGAAAGATGAAAATGTATTAAATGGGGAAACCTATTAGTATATCCCTTTTCCTACCCATACTAAGCAACAAATATAAATCATATAAATCAATATTTGTATGAATAGTACTTTTAGGATTTGGTTAGAGAAAAATACAAATTATAAAATGAAGATGTAGTTAATTTGCGAGGTATTGCTACAGATCCTGATTTCACACCAAATAGATTAGATAATACATTTAAGTTTTGGACAGATAGAGGTCTGAAAAGATATCACCAATTGTTCACTGATAAAGGAATGGATACCTTTTCAAACTTAACAAAAAAGTATGAGCTTCCAAATGTATTACATTTTTTAAATTGTTTACAGGTAAGAAGATATTTATTAACAGAACTTAAAAGTAATTAATTATATTAATAAATTATATAATTGAATACAATACAACTAATCCAATACAAAAGAGATATACAGTACACTCAAAATTATATTATATGTAGGTGGGAGGATAAATTAAAAAAATATATATTTAGCAACACCAGGAAGAAATATCATATCATACATTCCAAGGAATATGCTTGGAAGATACAAATTAGATTTTTTTACAACACCTGTTATTCAAAGTAAATACAATAGCATGGTAATAGGGTTTGTTTGAGAAATTGTGGGGGAAAAAAAGGTTCATTACAGTCAAATTCTATATGAGTGCTCTAAATTGACAACTTATTGGAATGAAGTGATTAGAGAGGTTAATTGAATATTTAACTGCACAATAGAAATACATCCAGAAAAACTTATTTTGTGTAAAATGCCATTGTCCTTAAGAAATAAAACTGAACAAAATATATTTTTTGGGTAATCAGAGTAGCAGTTTTGAAACAGATTACAAAAATTTGGCTTAAACCAGAACCCCCACAATTTCAAAGATTGAGAGAAACGATTTTGGAAATATACCAAATGGAGAAAGTAACATTTAAAATTAATAATTCAAGTCTGGGATGTGCTTAAAAATATTCTACATTTAATTTAGATAGATTTTCCCTTCAGATTCTTGATTAAAAAAAAAAGTTAAAATAAGAGGTGAGGTATGATGTCCTATCTTATTTTATATATTTTTTTAAAAAGGATGTGATGCCTTAACATTCTTTCCACTCTATTTGAAATAAAATGTATCATGTAAATGAATGAATTACACATGTTATTTATAGAAAATGCTGTGAATGGTTATTTGATATGTTTATTCAAAATAACAATGTTTTGTTGTATTTCTCTTTCTTGATGTACAATTTGAAAGATAAGAAAAAGGTAAAGAAAGATGCAAAAATAAAAAGCATAAAAAAGGCTACTATTGATTAATTAAAAAGTGAGCACTTGGAATACTGTTCCATTTTACTGGCTGTTTTATAGATAACCTAATATATTAAGTTTATATTTTCAAAGATATGTTTTGCTATGGCTAAAGAGGGTAAATGAAAAGAAATTAAATTTTAAATAAAATACGACACAATCTGCTGAAAAACTACATTTAGATTCTCAAATAAATAATTTATCATGAAGAGTCGATTTTGTGTAATTCAGAGATTTTTATTTGTAGAGTATGCTTTAAGAGACATGAGGGAGTGACTTGATACATCAGAGATGTCATTTTACTCACAGTTGATTGGTTCAGAATCTGTTAGCAATCTGTAATCCAGAAAGAAACGATAGTAATAGTGACCCTGTTTACATGTGCTTAAGAAAACGGTTTATTCCAGGGTTTTTGCAAAAAGCGCCGTTCTGAAACGTCATGTAAACTAGAATGCTGATTTCCTTATGACGTTTAAGGGATTAAGAGAAAGATCTAGGTTTCTCTCTGAGAACGTGGCTTAATGTGGCCATGTAAACACATAAGCAGCATTCTGATGGGTGTTTGAAGAGTGTGCGTGCGTGGAAAAGACTGGGATAACAAACGTCATAGGAGCACAACAACACAATCATCACAGTGAATTTCTAGTACAGTGGGAAAATCACATACACTATAAACTGGACCTATTTATACTCATGAATGCAAAATATTGACTGTCCTTCACATTCGCATTTTTGCGCTTGTACATTTGGGGGAATCCCAGAGTTTTACACTAGAGGGAAATACCACTGTTGCATCGCAATTACGCTGCAGGTTGCAATAGAGAGTTAAGGAAACAAACACAGCAACGACTCTGGAATATCTGGTAATAAAGCAAAGCGAAGGAGAATGAAATGGCAAAGTCTTCCTCGGATACCGTGTTTATTATTTACACAAGCGTTGTGGGAAAATTACGTCACTGTGGAGAAAGCTGCTGACTGACTGAGCCACAAGCACAAGGGAGTACAGAGTACACCGCTTATACAGTGCACGTAAACCGGAACGCTGTTTTCTTGCAATAATCCTTTCTCTCTCTCAAGAAGCCGCTTTCTGGTGTCCACATAAATGACTGATGCTTGCCTTTGAAATCTCTACTAATTAGTCTAAAAAGTATTTTACAAGGTTTTTATGGAGTTACAGCCATCTTCTTATTTTCCCTATTGGCCTGTCTGTTAGAGCCTGCAGTAGGAATGTGAATTGGGAAGAATTTAATGATTCTGAGTCATTTGTTTGGGAATCAGACTATACTGATAGCACTGCATGTTTCACGCTGCTGGTTAAAATAGCAGTATTTCAGTGCTGCTGTCAGAGTATTTTAGTACGGGGTTGCATCAGCAGAAGAATTCACGTTCGAAAACCATTAACAGAACTGAAAGTCATGAAACTCCTTTGGTTCTGATATTTTTAAGGGTTACCAAACTTAGCCACCATTTAACAGTTATTCAGAAATGTGTTTTCCCTATTGAGCCGTAGGCCTTCTCTCACCCTACCCACTGGCCTTTGCTCCTGGTCCCATTATATTGATGTGTATTCTGCTGAATCTTGGCACCAGGGTGTTGCTCTGTTTGTTTCCCTCTGCCATGTGACCATAGGGTATTGGTACATGATTGTTTGTTTATGACTGTGTGTAAATTTGTGTGTAATTACTAATTAAATGTGAATGTAGTCCTTCTGTGCAGTCATTTTCACAGTTACATTCAGTGTTTGAACATATTGCAAATCTCCAGTGATACCACGTTATTTGTAGTGAAATTCATGTTCTCGACTGGTGTCATTTGTTTTTATTAATGAAACATAAAATGTGTTACAGTTTTATATGATTGTGTCATTGTAAGCAGACACCATTGTGAATGCAAAGTATGGAAGCTTTGTGTTGGGCTAATTTAAAGGCACAAATGGTAGATGCTATTCTTTATCAGGACGTGTAGTGCTTTTCATATACAATGTGCTTTTCCTTCTAATTCCTTTTCCTGTAATGCATAAGAATGCTGTTGTCCATAGAGATGCAATGGGTGTGTATATGCGTGTGAGAGAGAAAGAGGAAGTGAAAGAGAGAGTGTGTATGAATGTGGTTTTCACATCCAGTGGAGTCTACACAGAAGAGTATTGTCATCAGTTTGCATGGAGCAGCAGACACATACTATAATCTCAGATTCGCAGAGGTTATAGAGTGAAGCAACAGCTTGTTTTAAAGGGATAGTTAACCCAACAATGAAAATGTTGTCTTTATTTACTCCCTCATGCTGTTCCAGACCCCTATGTGTTTCGTTCTTCCGTGAAACACAAAAGGCATTAAGCCGAATGTTGGTCTAAGTCACTGTTCACTTTCATTGCATCTTTTTTTCCATTCAATTAAAGTAAATTGTGACTGAGGTTCTCAATATGCTTTTTGTGTTCCATGGAGAATAAAAAGTCAGATTTTGAACAACTTAATTTTTTATTTTTGGGTGAACAATCACTTTAAGAGCACATCCTATTGGGAATCTCACGCTCTTTCTCACCGTTCGTGACATTTGTCTCCTGCAAATATCCTTGTGAAAACACAACTCCTGTAACTCACACCTGCAGCTGTCATTCACGTTAAAGGAAAACTCATCTTAGGAGAGATGACACTTTTACTCTCTGTCTTCTCACCAATATGGTCTGCAGAGTTTAAAATGGATAGATCATAGGAAAACAGTATTTTATCTTGCTGTATTTTACTATGTAGCCATACTCTAATGCTCACAATGCATAAATCCTCATGGTTATAACGTCACAACCATGAGCATGTTAACATTTGACTGCCTATATTTATACATATCAGTACTTATTATTTTGAGCAATATCACACAAGCAAGATCATAACACATCAAAACATATTCTGTTTTTGAACAGCCCCTTAAATTGTAAGTATCAAAAACAGCCTGTTTTTTTTCCAAGGAAGGAAGAGAGAGAGAGAGAGAGCGAGAGAGGATGGAAAAAAAATATTTAATTATATAAAACTATATATTACGGTTAAAGTGCCAATCAAGGATTAATAGGTACATTTCTCATAGTGATTAATCAAATTTAATGGGTACGTTGTAGAGCTCACTCTGGAGTAATCCTAAATTAATGCTCTGTTTTTGTTTATAAGGACTGACCTGAAATCAGGGAAATAAAGGGCTATAGCACAATGCTGTAGAAAAGGATTGAGAGTTCTCAAAGCAGATCAAGTCAGTGCAATGAAAACAAACTGTCGACAATTTGTTTCAACACTTGACTTCACTTAGCTTAGTAAGAAACCACTTTTAAATTGTGTAGCTGTATTAAAACAGCTGTTCATGTTATTTAAGAATCTCTGAAATGTAGTAGTTTTTAAGGTAGTGTTTTCTCTTTTATAAGACACATAATCAGGATGGACAGAGGACAGAAATACAACTTCCTCATGGTTACAACCCTGTTTTGACTTGTGAAGAAGAGAGGGAGTCTTTTAGTGCATACAAATTTGTTTTCCACCAATCATTTTTTAAAGAATGCCCCCTCTGTCTGCAAGTGTTGAGGTGTGGAAAAGAGTTTCTTTAAGGACAGCTACCTGATAAAGAATTGAGACTCCCTTCTGTGAAAGAGGCAGGCAGACCAACAGGCAACTACATGTCTCGACTTAACTGTATGGGCAATTTCACGGCAAGGGTAGGTCATGTGATTTGCGTCTTACGGGCATGGTGTAGTATTGAAGCCTCACAATTGGTGTCCCATCTGTTTCTTCTCTTTAGCACCTGGACTATTAAACCTACTGTACTGGTAAGTCTCTTTGCCTGCACTGCTTTATGAGCCACAAGGCTGATTTAATGCTTAAAATTCAAAACATGTTCAGATTATTTTCTTTACATTTTGTATTCTGTTCAGTGTTTGTATGAACGTTTTTAGACAGCGTTTGTCTAGTAAATGCATGTGGATTAACAATGTTTCAGTAGGAGTTTTGATTTTCATTTAGCCATGCCTCTTTAAGCAAAACATGACATGACATGATATTTTTTTATACTGATTAAGCATATATTTATCGGAAGTCAATCTTTCAATTCTGTATTCTTTAAAAACTGCATAACGGAAGAAAGAACATTTTCTGTTTGGTCATTTGGGTAGATTGCAAGCTTCATTTTAAAGAGCTGAGAAATAGACAAGAGTGAGAACATGTGTCCGATTCCCGCTTAGCATTGTTTATGTTGCCCCAGGAGAAGTGCTCTTTCTGAGTTTTGTTTTGGAGCTGGATATTTGAAGAAATACCTGTAAGTGGATGCTTAGCAACAGGCTTTTGCTTTCTTTAATTTGTGATTTGCTCAGTACAGACTTCAGACTTGTGTTCTGCATTTGAACTGCAGCATTGTTAAAAAGAAAAAAAGATATGGGAGATATCAATTTGTCAATTCTTTTGTCAATTTGTTGACATTTTAAAATGTTTTCCAAATCAAATCACTTTATTGTCACACTACTGTGTACACGAGCTTGGTTTCCTTATGCACATTTAACTTGAACTTGGTTGAGCAATGACATTTGTGCTGATGGTAAAGATTTGCATCTCACCCTTTGACCGATTTGATGTATCACTTGTAAGAGCATGATCAAACTTGCTTTGGAAGTGCTCTGAAGCTATTCACAAGTATTCATGTTTAAGTGCATTTTTTCTTATCTGCTAACACTCTGGGATTATCTTTAAACCTCCTCCCTCCAGTGCTGATAACATCTAAGCCATGAAGTCGGAGGCTTCTTCTGATTAATATGCAATGCGTATGTGTATGCAAATAAATTGTGAGCACTTTGCAGGGTGTATTGTAGTCTTTTATTAGTTTCATATTCATAACTATTTCAGTTGCACAATGAGGCATAGATTTTCAGTGTGCCAAACCCTGTTGAACTAATATGAGAAAGATTAAGCCACAATTCACCTTACAAACATGAGAAAGATTAACAAAGCCACAAGTCACCTTACAAACTTATCATACATAGTAAATAAATAGCAATTGTTTTATGAGAATGGAATGGGGTGTCCTGATCAATTCAATATTTTTGACTTATTTTTAAATCTGGTCTTTAATTTCTGGATATTTTCATAACATTAACAGTTAACATGTGGTTAGTTGACACAAAAGACTTGTTTTAAATCATGTTTTAAGCTGGTATGTTTAAAACTATCTTAAACAGCATTTAGCTAATTCCTTTATAAGCAAGTTTGCAGTTTATAAACTCATACTATTTGAGAGACAACATGGAATATTTGTAGTTTTAAAAATTAATCATGCCACAGGACCATTTTAAATTAAATATTGAAGGCAAAAGGGTAGTTAAACATGGTAAAATGTAGAAATAGTTAAAATATAGGCCTTTACTTTTCCATTAAATTTAAAGACTTGATGTTGAATAATAATTATAATTAAAAAAAAATCAATGTACATGTTATGTTTACTGCCAATGTATGTGTCAAATTCCAGTGTTCATATGTATGCTCTCAAGGCATAGCACAGTAATGCCAGTTTTCAGCATGTTAGGCAGACAATTCACTGAGCGCTTTGTTGTATTGGTAGTGAAAGTAGGTCTGAGGTGGGGAATGCTGGTGCCTAGCAACAGGTAAGGACTGTCTCTCTAATTTGGCTGAAGAGAGCTGGAACAAGCAAGAGTTTCGGCTTGGTTTCAAACTACTTTGAGAGCAAAAGGATTCATTAAATAATTAAATACGATTATGCGATTATTCAAATTTTTGCTTATATCAGTCTTAGGCACATTCAGAAATACTACAAGTGTGAATTACAACTCAGTAGTAGTGAAGTGCATTTTTTGTGTGTGCTGATAAAGGTCTTCCTTTGAAATGATAAGTGTATTTTTGCTTAGAAAATATGTAGCCACTGTCTTTTGTTGACCAGTGACTAAAAGGAAACCGATTAGTCAGCTCTCCTATTGTTCCTAAAACTAGATCCTATCTGTCCAAGTGCAAATATTACTTAACTTTCAGACTGAAAAATGTACATCGATGTGGTCACACCTCTTCTTGTTTGACAATGTGTCTATGTTTAATTAATGCATTAATCTCTTATTTTAAGACATGGGAAGATTGCGTATTTACATTATGTATACCTACGAAATGTGGTTGAATGTCTTTCAACCATTTACCTTAATTTGTTCAGCTCCATAGTCCAACCATTGTGACTCCCATTAAAATTATTTTAGATATAAATAAACTCAAAAGACACTGAGAAGACCAAGGAGGTCTATCATTCTTTTGTTTATAAGATTACATGGTTTACAGTAATATTACATCTACAGTATCTCTAAACAGAATAACACTCTGCCTTGCTGATAATTTCACAGAAGAAATACATCTTTAATGAAAGTGAATGTATGAGAGCTCAGATTTGTAATTTCATCTGAAAATATTGATAAAACCCTGACTTTATTTTGTCTTTGATAGATTCATCTGTGTGCCAAGAGGATGAAGAAATGAACATGGATTATTACAGCTGGACAACCAACAATCAACACACTAACAGCCAATCGAATGTCTCATCAAACCGCTTTGCTAGCTGGGTTACTTTTGATGATGATGATGCAGACAATGTTTTCCAGCCTCCAGGGAGGCCTTCTAAAATAAAACTAGACAACCTGAAAAATTCTCCACATCAGGATGCCAACAGCAACCTCATTGCCTCTTCCTTTTGCAACCAGGTGACCGAGAGACACATCCTGGACTTGACCCCAGATGGCACCAGTTCCATTTTTGCATTCGAAAGCACACTGAACAACAGCGTCCCTTACAACAAGAAGAACCCATTCCTGGATGTTGAATTCTCCAACCTTCAACCATCCCCTATTAACCCTTTTAGTGCCTACTTTGACAAAACAGAGGTGAACACATCTCAAAAGGTTGGCCTGTTCCCAGAGACACCTGATTTCTCAAATGTCAGTTCACCGTTCTTTGGGTATCAAGATGCTGACATCAAAAGGGAATCTATAGTTCTTTTTTCAGCAAAGAAGGACTCTGGGAGTGGATATGAAACTGTCCCATCAGGCCCTCCTGAAGATGGTCTGGATCAGCTCAGGAAAATACACATCTCGGACCCTGACCGTGGTGGTAGTCCTACCCTACCAGACGATTCTGTGGATGAAGAAGATTCTGATAAATCTGCCTATGAACCAGATCACATGACTCCTCTGGAAGGGTGGCCTATGCTGCTACGCATCCCTGAGAAGAAGAATATCATGTCCTCACGTCACTGGGGACCAATTTTTGTAAGGTTGACAAACAGTGGCCAGCTGCAGCTCTTCTATGAAAAAGGGCTTGAAAAGCCCTTCAAAGAGTTCCAGCTGAACTCCCAGCATGAGATATCTGAACCCAAACTCCAGAACTACGATGAGAATGGCCGCGTACATACTGTCAGTATTGACCATGTGATTTACAAGGAGAAGAGGAAGATCCAACCCAAGGTTACGGTAGTTCATATGCCTGTGAAAGAGCAAGTTGTAAAGCTTGGGACCACAAACTACCAGGACTTCTCGAGCTTTCGTCATGCCCTGCAGGAGACCCTTGTTGGTCTCTCTGTAGATAAAGAAGGCCTCAGCTGGCCTACAACTTACACAGAGGAGGAGATCTATGTGGAGGTGAGAGATAACTTCTTTGGAATTCTTTCCAAGGGGGACTGTCGTATCTTGGAGCAGTTGGTTTTGACCCGAGTAAACATGCTAGCCTTCTTGAAAGGCTCTCCACCTTGCAGTATTGGCCTCAATGATGTCCAAGTCAAAGGTAAAGAAGTGGTTTCTCGGCATGACATAATTCCCAACACAACATCACGTTGGATTCGCCTACGCGACTGTCGACTGCACGAGTGTGCAGATCACTCAAAATTTGCAGAGTCTGGAGCCATTACTTTTAGCCCACCGGTTGGTCGTCGCTTTGAACTGCTACGTTTTCGCACAATGTTCGCAGAAAAAACACTTCCCTTCACTCTGAGAACAGTCGCTAGCGTCAAGGGCGTGGAAGTGGAGGTGCAGTCTTGGCTGTTGATGTCAACAGGTTTCACATCCAATCGGGATCCTTTGACGTTGATACCATGTGAGAATGTTGCAATCCGTTACCCCATACCTGAAATTTGGGCGAAGAACTTTAGGCGTGAGAGTGTGATGGGTGAGAAGTCCCTTAAGGCTCGCTTCAATAAAGGAGCCAGCTTCGGTTCAGCCAGCATGTCGGGGTCAGAACCAGTCATGAGGGTTACGCTTGGCACTGCAAAATATGAACAGGCCTTTACGTCTGTCGTGTGGAGGATTAGTCGGCTACCAGACAAAAACACAGGTGCGACACAATTGCTTTTGTATGAATTTGAAGCATTTGTGTCTTTGTCAAATGATGTGATAGCAGGAATTAAGCAGGAATTTGGTGACTTTTAACCAAATGCACTCTCTCCAAAACCCTGCTCTCAAAAGACATGTCAGCTATCACAAACTTGCAAAATGATTCATAAGCAGAGAGCATTTCAGGTTTGCTAGATTTCTGATAAAAAATGTGGTTAAGTTCCCGGATACATAAGCCAAGCATATGAGGTATCATTTGAAAGCTTAGAATCAGAACTTTTTAGAGAATACCATCACTTTTGCATTTATGTTACATAAAATGACAAAATAAGGCCTGAAAACATCTATTGCAAATTAGTGCCCCCTAGAGGTAATGAGGTAGAAATATGAATATAAAAGTCTTTCACATAGCACTTAAAAAGACAAATCATTTATCGAATGAAAGATCTCATAGTCAGGAGTGTGACTATACACTATACACTGAAATGTGATTTCTGTAAGACATCAAATACACACCTCTTTTATGTGCCAATTTATGATGTAAGCTCCAAGTAGCCAAACACTTTTACCTTAGGGAGTTTTCTAAAAACAAGCTATTTTTTACATGTCTGTGAACTTGCTTAGCTGAATAATCCAATGTTATATCTTAGATGTCCAGAACAAAATATCCATCCAGCAGGAAACGCATGCTGAACAAATTGCCATAAAATATTTTATCTACCATTGATGATAAAATGCTATATATCATTGCAAAGGGGAGGATCTCATCTTTCTAATGATACTTTGATTGAGCTAGATTAATCTTTAGTCCACTCAGAGGCTAAGATATTCAATGAAACAATGAGGTAGGTGCATGAGTTGAAAATTAATCTGAATGTCTGTGGACGAGCTGTTAGGGCTGAAATGCATTAGAGCGCCAACTACATTCATATCTTTATATGAGATGTGATGGAATGTGATATAGGAAAATTTATCTTTCCTAGTTTTTGCTGCTCACATCATTTACTCACCCTCATGTCATCTCTGATATGTATGACTTTCTTCTGCAGAACAAAGACTTTTAGAAAACATATCTCAGCTCTGTTGGTCCTTACAATGCAAGCGACCAGACTTTTGAAGCTCCAAATATCACATAATGGCCAGATAAATGTAATCCATAAGAATCCAGTGGTTTATTATGGTAGGTGTGGGTGAGAAACAGATCTATATTTAAGTCCTTTTTATTTATTTATTTATTTTTACCATAAATCTCCACTCATGTTCAAAATGTAAAAGAATGTCTTGCATAACATCCCATGTGTGCTGGTTAGATGTCAGCTGAATCTGCTTTCCCTGCAGTCACTGACGCAATTGTAGGTTAAGATGGAAAAAAGGAGACCAGCAGATCAAAAGTGTTTCTTGTCATGTTGTACTTAATCATGGTGTAAGCAGAAAGCATAATGTTAATTTATAGAGAAACGCTCCAATACAGATTACATTGAGCATGCTTCAAGTTCATCTGTGCCTTTCTTATTCTGTGACGTAGACAAAACATGACATGCTAGCGGCTTCTAGCGGCGGATGACCGTATAGACCGGCTTATCAAAGTCTGCTGGCATGGATACTGAATGCATTTGTCCTGAAATTAATCAACAAATTATAATCTTAATTGATAAAATCATTAATCAAATATTGATTAATAATTAACATCCCTACTATCAAGTAATATTGACCTGTTTCTTTACCATTACTTACAAAATCTACTATGCAAGAGCAGAGATGTTATTTGTCACCCATGACTTGGAAATTAAAGGAATATTCTGGGTTCAATACAAGTTTAATTCAGTTGACAGCATTTTTGGCATAGTGTTGATTACCACGCAAATTAATTTTGACTTGTCCCTCCTTTTCTTAAAAAAAAAAGAAGCAAAAATCGAGGTAACAGTGAGGTACTTACCATCGAAGTGAAAGGGTCCAATTTTTGGAGGGTTTAAAGGCAGAAATGTGAAGCTAATAATTTTATAAAAGCACTTAAATTCATTCTTCTTTCAAAACTCATGTATTATTTGAGCTGAAAAGTTGTGTAAGTTGTCATTTTTACAATTAGTTTAAAGTTTGCTGCTATTATATCGCATGGTAACGAAGTTGAAAAATGAACTATAACTTTAAACAGAAAAGGAAGTAAGACATTTTATCACACTAAAATCATGTTAACACACATATTGTTTATGTCATGTGGCTATACTTTTGAAACGGTGAGTATTGTAATGTTTATGAATTGGCCCCATTCACTTCCATTGTTAGTATCTTACCGTAACCCAGATTTGTGCTTTTTTTTTTTTTTTTTTAAATAAATTAACATTATGCCACAAATGCTGTCAATTGAGCTTAACATTCCTTTAAATCACTCTATTGTCACTGTATTCTGATTTTACTATTGCTCGAAGTGAAATATTCTGCAATAATGTAATTATTTAATTAAAAAAAATTACTAGTCTCTTTTAGAGCTTTCCCTCTATTGCCATGATTAGTATGGGTAGTGCATTAGAGATTTTTACGGTGAGTACAAAAGGATGTTTTTTGGTGTTGTTGAAGTAATCCTCACATTTTAACAACCTCCAAATCACAATGCAGTTCAGAAAATAAGCCCTGCCTCTTAATGCAGTATTGACTCTCAAAGCAAGTGCAATGGTGTGAAAATAATCTTTTATCCTGTTTGTTGATTTTCTGGTGTCATAGCATTAGGTTTCTCGTGGCCTCTGCTGGTAATTTGCTGTCAATGGCCTGTTCTTTATGCTTTTCAATAGTACATCAGCAGGGATCCCCTCCCCTTTCATGAGTCTGATTGGTTAGACAGAGCTCTGGCTGTCATTATCTGTTAGTTCACAGGCTCAGTGTCTGATATCTCCTGAGCTTTACAGCTCAGTAAAATGAGCTTTTTGTTCTTTTTCTCTTTTAATCAAAACGTGTCTATTTAATGTTGTTCTTTTTTATTTTCTTATTTGTTATGATTGTAATTTGCTTAAAGTATTTTATAGTATGTTGCATTACGTCTTCAGTAATGCACACTATTCTGAAGTGATGTTTAAATCTGCATTGTATCATTTCTGCACCACTGTTAGCAGCCTCAATCTAATGTTTAGTTTCCCAGACACTCCCCTTTACATATTAAACTGGGAAAAGAGAAAGTATTTTACAGGAAGCCAGTTCTATGCCACCTATTTATACATGTCTAAACAGTTCAGATCTAATGTTTCAGTAGGAGGGGAAGACTTATTTTAAAAAAAATAGTCTAGTAATTTGCATGAATTAATTATTCACATTAATATTGCATACCTTACATTAATAATGTTCTGGATGGTCTTTTCTCTAGGGCTGGGGCATCCTCATACCTTCTTCTGTCGTTTGGAGCTGGGCTCAGACTGGGAGGTGCCTCCTAAGTTTCAAGGCCAGGTGGAGGTGGAGTTTGATATGCCCTCTGCCTCTGCATCCAAAGCCACTGTGCGCTCTCTGTCTGTAGGGGACAGAACTGACTTGAAGAAATGGATCACCTACAAATCGCATTACTCCTATCAGGTATGCCAGGCATGTGTGTATGTGCATGTTAACACAGTACTCAAAGCTATGTTTATACAATCTGTTGTGGCCCTGTATAATTACACAATGTTTTTGAAAATACAATGACCAAACCCTTCAAAATTACACTTTTGAAAACAGGGATGTACAAAACAACACATTTGCAAGATCGACAAGTTGGTTGGTTGTCTGAAAGACTAGTGGAATAATCAGCCTGATCTAATTTCATTTACATGACAACATTTTTACAATAAAAAATGTACATGCTGTATAACACAATTGGCTGTAGTAGAAATGTGACAAGTGAAATGTCCAGCTGGAGGCACCAAAAGTGAGGAAAATGGTGTTGTATTCAGATGAGGTTTTAAGGTGAATTTTAGATTCACCCTAACCTAAAACCTTTGCCTGAACCTAACCAATAGTGTTTTAAAATGCTTTGAACCAGGTGAGCTATCACGCTATATGTTGGAATTAGTGTGTATATGTAGGTGGGTCTTTAATACAAGCATTAAAATGTATTATAATGTGTGTGGATATCATAAAATAGCAGTGTCTGAGTAATAGAGAGAAAAATATGTATAAAGTCAGAATCAGCCATTAAAATCATGATTTGAGTGAAAGTGAATAAAACACAGTTGTTGTAGTGCCTCTATTGTTCATTTCACCTGGAAACTGCAGGTACACGTATAACAAGTTTTGCAAAAATTTATATAGAGTCACGTTTTTACTATGAGACCAGGTTGGGAATAATTGGTCTTTGAAGAAGCCCTGTATAACTAGGCCAGTTTTGGATTCTTCTGATCCCGTTTCTGTTTTTTATTCATTCAAAAAACGGCTAGGTGGAGCACTCCAGAATTTAACGAAATGCAGAGTCCTTGAGACACCTTTTAAAAAGTTGGATTATTTTACCTAGACACATTACACTCGTGCAAGACACAACTCAAAGGCTAAAAACATACATCTGCATGTGTATGGCTGGAAGTGGCTGTCCTTTAGAGGGGATGAATGTAAAGACACAACTTCTCAACTTTTCATGCAAAAGCACAGTATGCTAATTAAAGCACTGCCACTAAAACGTTAAAATGAAAAAAGTCAAAATAACATATGTGACCAAATTACATTCAACAAAACAAAAAAACTGTCTTTTACTAGTCACTGGCTAGTAAATGTTCTGATTTCACTCACCAGTGATTAAGTTTTAGCACTGTGATCCTTTCACTTTGTGTTTTTTCACATGTGCTTGCGCTTTAAAATGAAATGTACCTTTCTTTGGCTGCAGTGAGTGCAGGAGTTGTCACTGATGTCACTATTTACTTTGCTTATAACAAGGTCAGCTCTGATTTTGGTTAAGATTTTCCACCGACTGTTTTCACAACATTCGCTGCAGCATGTCTCTGCAGACCAGTGTAGTGTAGTCGAGAGCTTGCAGATTTGAAATTGTTGCTTATACAATAAATATTTGTACACATTATGAGAATAAAAGTTTGATTTGACTGTGTCCAAAGAAGAGATCCACATACTCTATTTTCATCACAATATCATTATTGGATTTCCATTTGCTTTTCATTTCAATTAATTTGGGTATATTTCAGTTATAATGTCCAATTGCTTACATAAAGTATGAAAGAAATTCTCTTTCAGCTAATGTTGTTATTCATTATACAAGGGACCTTCTAACTTGTTAAATTACAGACATATACATTTTAAAAATGTTATTTTCTCATTAGTTTTTCATAATTTTGGTGACATTTTAGCAAAAAAAATTTTGCTAAAATTTCTCCCCAATTTGGAATACCCAGTTCCCAATGCACTCTAATTCCTCGTGGTGGCATAGTGACTTGCCTCAATCCGGGTGGCGGAGGACGTACCTCAGTTGCCTCTGCGTCTGAGACCGTCAACTCGCACATCTTATCACGTGGCTTGTTGAGCGCTTTACCGTGGAGACATAGCGCTTGCGGAGGCTTCATGCCATCTACCGCGGCATCCAAACACAACTCACCAAGCGCCCCACCAAGAGCGAACCACATTATAGCAACAATGATGAGGTTACCCCATGTGACTACCCTCCCTAGCAACCGGGTCAATTTGGTTGCTTACAATACCCGGCTGGAGTCACTCAGCATGCCCTGAGATTCGAATTTGCAAACTCCAGGGGTGTTAGTCAGCTAGTCTTTACTCACTGAGCTACCCAGACCCCCCAACATTTTAGCACATTGTAATTTTTTTTAAATATAGCCCATGTATTACATCAATAAATATGATGTCTTGACATACCATATATTATATTGCATATACAGTATAGAGTATATTGTAACATGTTTTTTGTTTACATGCCTAATTTGTACTATTCACCAGTATTTACTTAGATATGTACAACAAGTGCTAAAACGGTACCATCTCTTTAAGACCTGTGGTGGGGAATTTGACAGCAGTGTTTGTTTGGTCGAATGGCTTCTTTGCAGCATTCATGCTATGTGTGATTAGAATTAAATGTTGCTTTTGTTGTTTTTGATAAATAATTGACTGTAGAGAACAAAAAGGATGTTAAAAGAGACATTATTATTGTCTTTGGACTCTTATTACATAGAAAGTGTCCATGTTTTTACTCTCAGCATGCAGTGAAAAGATCTCTGTGCTGCACTGCTTCACCACAATACAAATCAAAGAGTGTTCAAAAGGATGAAATCGTCACTTCCATTGAAATTGTAGCCACTGTGAGAGTTTTATTAATAAAATACAGGCGGTTTAGGACACGAAGACAAAAGGATGGTTGAACGCACATATATAGCGCACCCAGAAGTGTGGGACGCGCTGCCGCTTCCAAACATGAGACAAAGTTCTTTACAGTGTTTTGTCTTTGATGGAAACACATCTTTATTCGCACATTGTTTTTGAGATAATATGGTTTTTCGCATAAATTAATTTCACAACTTGGATGGAAGTATATATTGTGACGCCAAAGTAAGTCACTGGTGATGCTCACTGAACTGACAAACATGTAACAACATGTGAAATTACTGTATACATCAATACACATTTAGAGGGGTATCATACATTATGAAATGTTTGAAATTCAACAAACACTAAAAATTTAAGAATTTAACAAGAAGGCTCCTGCAGCATTAATGCAGGGGTTTAGTGAAACCAATGCAAAGCCCGGATCAATGAACCATATACATATACAGGATTGGTGGAGTAATGGAATACATGTAACTGGATTATGTAATTAAAATACAAAATATAAGTATCTGTATTCCACTACAGTTAAAATTTAATTAATTTGTAATTAGAATACAGTTACATTCAAACTTATTTTGATTACTGAATAGATTACTTTGCATTTTATTGTCAATTGTTTAATTAAATATTTAGTCCTTTCAGGTGGAAAACTTGTATACATATAAATGATGCGATCCAAAGTGCATTTGAACAGCGGTGAAACTTTATGATGTGTTACATTCAAACGAGAAGACAGAGAAGTAAGTTTGAAGTTTGGAGCAGAAGAAACCGAAATAAACCTTGTGTAAATTTTCAGCTTTACGCTAAGACAAATTGTTATTTCTAGCCATTTTACATGCACATGTTACCAGGCACGATCATATTTTTTTATCAAGAAAATTCACGTTGGATAATAATTATTTTTTTCTAGTAAGACCTTTGATATTAGGGGATAAATCATATTCTTGATCATTTTTGTATTGTTTTACTGTTGGATTTACTTGTTAATATAAAATAAACAAGATCAATTTGATTCATCTTGTTTTAGAAACAACACGCATAAGATATTTAGGTTTTTCAGAGAATGTATTTTTAACATGCATTTTGTCTCACTGTACTGACAGAGTTTGTATAGTCACAACAAGTGAAAAAAATCTACCAGTGCTGAAGAGGTAATCCAAAATATAATACGTATGTTAAATAAAATAATAATAATACTTTACTGACCTTGAGTAATCTAACTGAATACGTTACAAGTTACATTTTACAGCATGTATTCTGTAATCGGTAGTGGAATACATTTTAAAGGAACCCTCCCAACCCTGTACATATATATATATATATATATATATATATATATATATATATATATATATATATATATACACACACACACTGGCAGCCAAAAATTTGAAATAATGTACATATTTTGCTCTTATGGAAAGAAATTTGTACTTTTATTCACCAAAGTGGCATTCAACAGAACACAATGTATAGTCAGAACATTAATAATGTGAAAAATGACTATTCCAATTTGAATTTTTTTTTTTTTCAGAACTTCTTAAACTACTTCAAAGAGTTCTCATCAAAAATTCCTCCACATGCAACAATGACAGCTTTGCAGATCCTTGATAGTCTAGCTGTCAGTTTGTCCAGATACTCGGTTGACATTTCACCCCACACTTCCTGTTGCACTTGCCATAGTTGTGGCTGTCTTGCCGGGCACTTCTCACACACCTTACAGTCTAGCTGATCCCACAAATGCTCAATGGGTTTAAGATCCATAACACTCTTTTCCAAATATCTGTCGTCCAATGTCCGTGGTTCTTTGTCCACTCTAACCTTTACTTTTTCTTTTTCTTTTTCAAAAGTGGCGTTTTCTTTGCAATTCTTCCCATAAGGCCTGCACACCTGAGTCTTCTCTTTACTGATGTACATGAAACTGGTGTTGAGCGGGTAGAATTCAATGAAGCTGTCAGCTGAGGACATATGAGGTGTCTATTTCTCAAACTAGAGACTCTGATGTATTTATCCTCTTGTTTAGTTGTACATCTGGTCTTCCACATCTCTTTCTGTTCTTGTTAGAGCCAGTTGTCCTTTGTCTTTGAAGAATGTAGTGTACACCTTTTGTATGAAATCTTCAGTTGTTTGGCAATTTCAAGCATTGTATAGCCTTCAATCCTCAAAACAATGATTGACATGATTTTCTACAGAAAGATGTTTCTTTTTTGCCATTTTTTACATAACATTGACATTAAGACATGCCAGTCTATTACATACTGTGGCAACTCAAACACAAAGACAATGTTAAGAATCATTTAATGAACCAAATAGCTTTCAACTGTGTTTGATATAATAGCAAATCATTTTCTAGTACCAAATTAGCAATCTAGCATGATTACTCAAGGATACGGTGTTGGAGTGATAAATTCTAGAGACTGTTGTGTGTGAAAATCCCAGGAGATCAGCAGTTAGAGAAATACTCAAACCAGCCCGTATTTTCTCCAAGCACACAGGGGCTTGTGAGTTTTTTTCAGCTGTTGTAGAGGAGTTCGCAATCATTAGGCTATATCGGATATTTATTATTTATTAACTGTTAATGAAGATGATATAGTGTTGGGTATATATAACAATATTTACTTTTAATTGTTTATATTGTAATACTTTGTAGATCATTGTAGGAGTGCATATTTTATTTCCCTTATCTGTTTGAATAAGCAACTGGATGCAGTGAAGCGCATACGTTTCAAAAATAAAAGTCCACTGTGTATTTCAGCCTTTAAAGTTACAATTTCCATGCTATGAATCAAATATAGATATATTTTTTTTCCCCTAGATATTTTGGTTGCACCTTAAACTGCATTTGGAAATTGAATTAAATTTTATTGGACTCTTGTAGTCTCTGTCTGGCCCTCCCCATCACAGGAAGGAAATATTAAGAACTTCATGTGCTATCGGAATTATCCTACTTCCCACTTCTGAAGCGGTAATTATGAGTATGTCATGTTCAAGTTCTTTTTTGTTGGAAAGAACAGGAAAAATGGAAACAGGAAACGCCAGGCTCATTCATATATATTTTTTGAGGAACTTTAATTTTGACAGCATAATACATTACTCTGGTAGCTTGCTGACGATAATGGAATTCAGATACAAGCTATTTTCACAATGTAAAAATGTACAAAATGCATAAAATGATTGCTAATACATAAATTAATGAATATGACCAAAACGGCAAGTGTTAGCAATTAGCCGTATTTAGAAAAATTTATAAAATCTGTCATTCACTACAGAAACCGTACTCTCCTCCGCCATGTTGAAGTTTACGACTCCTCCCATCTCGGCAACTCGGGTATAATCTAGAATTCAGAGTTTCCCATTTGAACTTCCAGCTTTGCTGGGTCTCTCATGTGCTCTGAACTTGTAATTACGATATTTACGTGTCCACTTGAAGGGCACAATAATAAAGGCTACCAATTTTAAAAAACTATAGGCAGATTAATTGCTTTTCTTTCAACACATTATCGCATCAGCAAAATCCATTATTTGTTGACCTCTAATTTGTATTTATTTATATAATGGTACATAAACCAATTTTAATGTGATATAAATGTGGAAAACATGTCTTGCATAAAGCCTACCCTGTTAAGGCCATGTTGAATGTGTCCCTGCCTGCTTAAGTACGAGTCTGTGATACATGATTTATTTTAATATTGTGTGGGTTTGTGGGGGGTACAGTATTAATTTTATTCATTCAGGTTTTGAAAAAGGTCTTAAAGTCTTAAATTGTATTTTTAAAAACTCTGCAGCAACCATGATTTATATATATATATATATAATATATATATATATATATATATATATATATATATATATATATATATAATATATATATATATAATATATTATAGTACTTTTAAAATAGTAGCACTTAAATGTTAGATGGAATTTTAATTTATAGGTTCCAACATTTTGAATATTTTGTTAAAAATGTGTAGCTGACATGAAATTTCAAACAGTGACCACTGGTATCAGTATTATATATACAATTGATTCAAATATGTTAATAGAATTTTGAAGTTTTAAGCATTTTAATAAGCTAAAATATACTATAGTATGTAAAGTCATTTAAATTATATGTATATATATATATAAAAACTAGTTTTCATTACACTTACATGTCATGTCAAAAGTTTGGTGAGTAAAAACAAACATTTAATAGACAATGGCAGTTCATTCTTCATTGCGTTGTTGCTATATTGTAAAAAATTTAATATTTTGCATCAGATTATATTCATGTAATAGATTGTATAATAATATGCTAAATAAAACAGAAAAAGAAAACATTTAGATAAACTAGTCAACCTCATTAATTGACTGAATTAATCAACAATTGTGACCCGGCATCACTGCTTGAAAACAGGCGTAATTTTATTTGGTTATTTCAGGGTTATTTGCGTGCCCTTCGGGCCTGGTCCGAGCCTGCTTAATGTCATGTACCCTGAGACCGCAAGCAACCTGCTGTGTCTGCTGCCACAGCCATTTTCCCCACTGCATTCCAAACATGTCATTAAGGTGGCTGGAGCTGTTTTCTACAAACAGCTGTTCCCATTAATGTTCAGCAGCCACAGGGAGTGATTCATCATGGAGCAGAGGTGTGCAACAACAGCAGGGAGGCAGGAACAAGATGTAAAACTCTGTTTGTAACCTCTGAATAGGAATGACAGCAAATCTTGCTGAAGAAGCATCTTGCTGTATATGATAAATGCACCATAGCTTTGGGGATGAACAGTGGCGGTCAATGGACACAGTGGACAGATTGTATTGATATGAGCCTGTGGAAACGTGACGCCTGAGATTACAGAAAATTGTTCTGTTTACATTGGCTCATTTTGTTAGAAGGGACTGTCCTCTTGTGACAAATAGCTGCTACTACAACTACTCACTTGAAGTTGCTTCTCTTGTCTGTAGGTTGCAGTGGAGGTAAAGAATGAAAGCATGATGGAAAGCTCCCAGGACAAGCAGCCAGGAGAGTGCTGTCAACAGTGAGGAAGAGCCTTTTTTACCCAGGAAAAGAGGGAGGTTTAAGGATTGCACTTTGAAAGTTCAGCTTTCAACTCAAGTAGATATTTCGTTCACATTTCATACCCATTTGGCCTTTTTTTTTTTTTTTTGTTGCAAAGATTTGGTGTAGTATTGAAATGAAATTGAAGCATATATACAGTAGGAATGCTATTCAAAAAAGAAAAAAATACTGCATGAAACACTACATGAATGTTCCAGATGTCTACATGCATTGTATGTCCTGATATGTGAAGAATGTGATTTACTATTGCAGCTAATTGTTAAATTAGAGGTTCTTATCAAAGCATTTATTTTACAATCTTTGGGGGATAAAAGATAAAACAATTTTGCCTATAACATTGCAGCTGTCATGTGTTGTTTTAAATGTAGATCTCACAGGATTGTAAAAAAATGTCTGTATATTTTGGCTTATTTAACTTTGTTCAGAGGGTAACGAGGGACTCCTTAACTAACTCATTTCAGTTTTACACTCAGTTTTATTTTACATAGACAAAAATAAGTAAATGACATTTTAGTCTCTAATTTCAACATAAACCATGAATGTTAGTATTACAGTAAAAGGTACCGCTAATGAAAAATGTATACCTTAGATTTGCGTTTGTTAGGAGTCTGATTTATTTTAATTTAATTTGCTGCCATTTATATTTAATAGAGCAGCACATCTATAACATTTGCATTAAATTCAGATTTGAATACTTGCAAATGAGGCCCATTTGTTAATAGCTGCTCAGATAAACTGTTAAAGATTAAAGGATTTTGCTCCAAACATAGGTGGAGGTTTCTGTGAGGGAAATAAATCATTAAATAATATAGCCTGCACTTTGCACATCTTGATGAGTTTAACACTCTGAATCTGTTTAACATTTAAAGGGATAGTACATTTACCATCATGACTTTCTTACTCCCATTGAATGCAGAAGGAGATGTTACTGTAGGCTAAATGCAAGACTGACAGCCTCAGTCACCATTCATTTTCATTGCTTTTTTTCCATACAAGCATTGTATGGAAATCAACAAAATTGACTGGAGACTGAGACTAATAATCTGCCTAACATCCCCTCTTGTGTTCCACAAAAGAAAGAAAGGCATACAGGTTTGGAACAACATAAATGTGGATAAATTATGACAGAATGTTTAATTTTGAGTGAACTATCCATTTAAGTTGCTCCAAATATTTTCTTTTGGTTAGTGTCATAATTATTATAGAGGGCTTAATCATTGTGTTAAACTAGAAAAACTGCTGTATTTATGTCTCTGTGCTTTGTGTCCTTTGAAAATGTTTTGTACAATTCAGTTTTATGATATGTTTTTTTTCTACTGCATGTAATAGACATTAGAAAAATTACAAAAAATAATTAAATAACACTTCCCAAACAATATTTGTCCATTTATATTTGTAACATTTTCAATCATGTTTTGTTTTCTTCAATCATTATAGCGCAGTCCTAATCAAGAATGTTTTTTTGTTTTGTTTTGTTAAATAGTTATGGCTAAATGTTGTCCTCTAAAGCATCAACAGAAATACTTTAATATCATTTGCTTTTTGAACGCCTCATGATGTTTAGAGTTTGAGTCTGATCTCAATAATGTTACACTGAAAGCACAGAATGTTAAAAAAAAATGTGGTTGAATTTCTGCTGATTATGAATCAAGTAGATTGACACGCTGAGTATATCAGCAAGATTATAAAAAAGACTGCAATGTTTTCAATGCATCTGTCAGTAATGACCCTCAGTTAAAATACTTGACATTTGGCATAGAAATAAATTGCTAGAGCCTTCAATTTCTTATGTTCTTATGAATTTGACTTGTTTGTTTTTTTCTTTAATTGCTTTAAGCAAAAAATACATTTAACTAAATGGTTTAATATCGTGATCATTAGACTGAAACATTGCACAAAAAAAAAAAACTAAAAATGTGTTTAATATGTTTACTTTTTTGTTTATTGATTGTCTACTCCATAGCTGTAATTCCACTAACCTCAGTCACTCTGTGCACATTCATCTCTCGCATTTAAAGAACTGGACAGGATGCATACAATAAAGTATGTAACACAGAAAAGTCTGGCTATTCCTTTCAGTGTTTCTCCCCATATCTTGTAAGAAATGAATTGTTGATTAGTTAATGTTATGCAGTTTTCTTAACTTGCAAAACAGTTGACAGAATTTTTTTGAGAAAAGTTTTGATATATTAAATATAATTTTGCCATACAGTATATTTGCCATATTTATTTATTTATTTATTAACAGACATTATTACAAAGTGATAATGGCAAATACCTCAAAACTATGTATATACTTATTCTTTTAACACTCTTTGCCTTTTATATACCTTAGTACTGGATGAATTTTCAACATGCTGTCAAGTACTACACTGTATTTACCCTCTATGATATCTGGAAGTACATAGATGCAGGTGGGTTTTGGGGGGCATCTAAAAAAAACAATTCTTTAATACATATGCAGGCAAACTGGCCAAATAGATTAATTTTAATCTAATTTTCTTGAATGGCCTATGATTTTAGCACAGTGCTATTTTAAAGACTCTATCACAAGCAAACAATGGATATATATTTTTTTATAGCATATAATAATATTTCTTAATGTTAGTTAATAAAATATGTTTATTGTTATTTCATGTTAATTCATAGTGCATTAACTACTGTAAACAGATACAACATTTGTTATTCAAAATGTATTAGTATATGTTGAAATACATTAACCAAGATTCATAAGTACTGTAAAAGTATTGTTAATGTTAACTATTGTTTACAAATGAAATCGTATTCTTCTAATTCTGGGATATTCAGGGATTGAGCTGTTATGTTGGCTGTCCACAGTTTTCTATATATTATTGTTTTAATGGAAGCAGGGGTGGAGCAATCTTTATAACTGACTCTAATTTTAGGCATTTCCACATTCATCCCCATATTTTTGGGTGAGTGTTTTTCAAAGATCCATCCATAAATGTGTTCCCACAATTCAACTCGTTCCTGGACCCGTAGAGCACCTTTGTTGTTGCTAATTTAGCTTGGGCCCTTCATATCTCAGTCAGAATGAGTATACATAGTTACCATTGAGTAAATTGAAACACAGCAAACATGACGGAAACTCAAGTGTGGACCTGCAACTTTATTGTATTTTCTCACAGTGGATTTACAAAGTGAATCCAGATTAGTCTCGGGATTTTGTGGCTGTGCTGTTTTGGAAAGGTAATAGCTTTGACCTAGAGAGAAATGTGAACTTTTTATTTTGCACACCAGCAATTTCACAGTGTTTGTTGTGTGACACTATAGATAAAGCAGATACTGATCTCACTGAGGTTTCTTGCATGCGCAGGGATTGTGCCTATGAGGCTTCTCAGATTCTTAATAATTCATCTGCACATGCATAAATGTGATAGGATGAGATTTCTGAATATGCAGCTGAACTTAGAGGTAATTTGGATTAATTTTCTCTATACCTCTATCAACACACCCATTGGATGTTTTGATTTAATTGATGTAGCTGCTAAAAAAATCGAGGTTACAGTGATGCACTTTCAATGGAAATGAATGGGGCCAATTTGTGGAGGATTTAAAGGCAGAAATGTAAAGCTTATAATGTTATTTAAAAAAAAAAAACTGTTAACACTCTTATTATTTGAGCTGTACTGTTGCTTAAATTGTTGTTTTTGTGGTCATATAAGGGTTTATGTTGTTACATCGTCATGAAAACCATTTTGAAAATTGGATATAACTTAAAACAAAAAAGGTTAGTAGGCTATTTTATCACACTAAACTCATGTTAACATGCATTGTTTTCCACATCAATGAGCATGTCTTGTGGCTATACCTTTGAAATGTTTAGTGCTTTAACGTTTAGATTGATGGATTGGACCCATTCACTTCCATTGAAATTGCACTGCAAGATTTTTGCTTTTTGTAAAGAAAATTAGTAATAAGTCGAAATAAATTTTTTAGGGTATTCAACATTATGACACAAATGCTGTCGATTGAGCTCAGCTTGTAGTGAACCTGGAATATTCCTTTAAATATCAGTTAGCCAGTACCCAGAATTAGCTGTATTGAAAACTCTCACCCAGCAGAGGGTGCCAACAACAAACCATATTTGAAAGTAGAGCATGATGACTAAAAACCTGCTGCTTTAGTCTAGATCTTCATGCACTGCCAGAGATGCTTTTCTTGGCCTATATTTCGTAAGTGGTTTGTTTTCATCTGCAGTATGTCATCATGATATAATGTTAGCATAGGCTCAATAAGGTCTTTTCAAACTTAACTTTGGCTCAACTTCTGCTCAAATGTCACAACTCTATAGATGATGAAAACCCTAAGCCTCCAACACAGGATGTTCTTTCTTTTTCAACACCTCAATATATGCTACATTGGCATGGCAGGCTAAACATTTGACA
This sequence comes from Moxostoma hubbsi, assembly GCA_032164185.1. Lineage (NCBI taxonomy): Eukaryota > Metazoa > Chordata > Actinopteri > Cypriniformes > Catostomidae > Moxostoma > Moxostoma hubbsi. The sequence goes on from JAVLUX010000023.1 coordinate 8,456,073, forward strand.
AGTCCATATTATGCATTTCTTCAGGGTGGTTAAGTGTGCTGCTGGCAGTGCGGGTGGCATGCAGCATGTGCTGCCAGGGTGGTTGACATCACCGTCTTATTCACAGAGTCCAGTTCACTGTAGCGGATCTTAGCGTGTTCAGATGTACTATCAAGCCGTCTGCATTTTTGTTTATCAGTCTTTTCATTTGTCAATTTGCTGTCTGTCTGGAAACAGAAGAAGGTCAGGGAAGACTGCCAAACCTCAGTCCAAAGTGACCCTGTTGTGCCATCAAGTGCCAGAGCAAATACTGCCCATAGATCAAAGATTACTGTGTTACTGATGGCGTCATGGTCTTTGCAAAATGGCTACGTTTAAATTCACCCGTATAATGCGATTAAGGCAGTACTGTTAAGTTGGAGCTTATGTAACAGAATACAATGAATATGTTCATTAGAATACCCATAAACTGTAATACATAGAGTATCGCAGTTTTAATCGCCCTATTCAAACATGTATTGGTATTTTTTCCCCCAAACTCTCACAATTTTTTTTTTAGTTTGATCTACTAACAATGTCAAATAGTGTATGTACATGAATAACAGAGATTAATGTCATTTTTGGCACTGTCATTCCACCACATCTCAAATTCGACATTGTGTTTAATAGAATTCCGAGGTGGAAATGACTGATGGAAATTACATTTGAATTGTTTTCGAAATAAAATGGCCAGTTCATTTGTCTTGCTAAGGTTAATTTCATATCTTACATTTTAGGTATCCTACACACACACAGTTACATTATATTTTCACACTTTTTTGCATCATCTGGCGATATCGCATTTTGGGGGTGGGGGGGGGGGGGGGGGGGGGCAGTAAAATATTCTGGTCACAGATATTTGTCAACTTGGTTAACAAGTACAAGGACACCAACAAAATAGTTTGGTTTACGGCAGTTTTATCACACTAAAATCATGTTTACATACATGTATACTTTTGAAACAGTGAGTTTATTTGAACGTTTATGGATTGGCCCTATTCACTTCCAATGTAAGTGCCTCACTGTAACCCAGATTATTTATTTTTTTGCTTATTTTAGAAAAGCCAACATTTTGTGGTGCTCAATATAATGTCACAAGTGCTAACGATTGTTGAACCTGGAATATTCCTTTAAACTTCAAAAAAAATAATTGAATTAATGGCAAGAACAGCATGTAAATGGGATTGAAAGTGTTTGCTAATGTGTTTCTTCCTTACTCTGATTATTGACAGTAATCAGATTATTGGTGTACATCCATTTTCTTGCATAACTCAGTTCCTTTACACATTCATATTTCTGAGACATCCTTCATTTTCATTTAGAGTTAATCTCAAGGGTCCCTTGAGGGCATGTTAATACCTTGACAGATCTCTACAGCACACAACACAATGAAGTCTGCCTTCTCTTATACAGGAGATCACTCAAATATCAATCCTCTTATGGGGATTTCAATCTGGCTTTTAGCCTGTGACCTGCAACCCCTTGCCACAATAATCTCACATACTTACACGCATAACCCCCTTCTGATTGGCTCCTCAATGCGGTATTCTGGGACTGCATGGAAGTCCATAACTTCATGCTGGCCACTATACTGTATGTATGTCGACTAAGTTAGACATTCACAAACCATTTATTCATGTTTAAGCAGGCCAGCTCTATAGCGGTTTATTTCTCTCTGGGTGTGTGGCCAGGACAAACAGCCAAAAAGATCCATCAAACACATCGTTCATTGTATACAACCACACAGCATTTGTCTCAAAACAGCAATATGGTCTAAATAAACCAAGCATTTAGGGTTAGGGTTAGGGCTCTACTAATTTCTCAGATCACGATCACAAAGTGCATTGGTTCTTATTCCTCCAATGTAAATATAATCTTGGCTAGATTCAGAGGGATTGAGAGCCAGTTGATTTTGTCCCTCTGTCTGTGTAGCTATGTGGTTGTTGTGATAGCTCTGATGCCATACTCATTTTAAAATGGCTCTGCTGTTTGTCTTCACTGCTTCGTCTCCTTATGCCTTGTGACCCCACAAAGGCCAGATAGACTGCTTTAATCCAGAAAAGCTCATGTTTTCGATGGTCAGCCTCAGAGTAGATGCTCTCTTTCCAAGAGAATGCAATTGTCTCAATTGTCAGAAGGACCAGCCACATTCACTTCTTTTAAGCTCCAAAGTTCACATTGTAGAACAGTGCCTATTGTAGAAAGGTCACCGTGGTGCTCACTCTCTCGCCAGGTACTACAGCCTGACAAAAGCCTCTTTGATTGAGTTTTAGTGGCGAACGAGGCAATCTAAGAGGCTTTAGAACCTTTCTGAGAATGTCAGGATTTATCTTTTTCATGGAATATAAAGAAAGAAAAATATTCAATTCTAAACGATTATTAATATATTTTGTGGCTTAGTTAATGAGGCGCTGGGCCCTATTTAAAGAGTGCTAGCACATAGTGCAGTGCAATGTTTAAGTTGAAAGTGCTAAGTCAATGGGCATGGTTTTGATTATGGTATTTTTGTGCAAGCATGCACCAGGTCTAGACAGAAATGGGTTTGGCGAAATTTCCCGTAAAAAGCACTAATGGGCTGGACCGGTTGCAATTAAATTCTCCTTCAATTATTGCTCAATCAGCATCCAATTATATAGTCCATTCCCTGTCACTAGCGATATAAACAAAGACAGCAAATTCATAAGAATTTGGTAGTGTAAATGGACTGCATGCAATGAATTAGAAATAGTTCTATGACAGTTACATGCTCGTTTTATACGCATATAAAATGTGATTCTAGATTCTAAGATTTGGATGTTGTACATTGGTGGCCAAAAGTTTGAAATAATGTACATATTTAGCTGTTTCAGAAGGAATTAGTAATTTAATTCACCAAAGTGGCATTCAACTGATCACAAAGTATAGTCAGGACATTACTAATGTAAAAAATTGTCCCATCTAACCAGTCAATCTAACCAGTCAATCATTGTTTTGAGGATTGAAGGCTATACAGTGCTTGAAATTGCCAAAAAACTGAAGATTTCATACAAAGGTGGACACCGCAGTCTTCAAAGACAAAGGACAACTGGTTCTAACAAGGACAGAGAGATGTGGAAGGCCAGATGTACAACTAAACAAGAGGATAAGTGCATCAGAATCTCTAGTATGAGAAATGAACCTCTTTCATGTCCTCCGCTGACAGCTTCATTGAATTCTACCTGCTCAACACCAGTTTCATGTACAACAGTAAAGAAAAGACTCAAGTGTGCAGGCCTTATGGGAAGAATTGCAAGAAAATTGAAAGAAAATGCCACTTTTGAAACAGAAAAACAAAAAGAAAAGTTTAGAGTGGGCAAAGAAATACAAACATTGGACAACAGATAATTGGAAAAGAGTGTTATGGATCTTAACCCCATTGAGCATTTGTGGGATCAGCTAGACTATAAGGTGTGTGAGAAATGCCCAACAAGACAGCCACATCTACGGCAAGTGCTACAGGTAGCATGGGGGTATGTATTATTAATAATTTGTATCTACTTACACACAAATCATGACTTTCTAAATAGTGATTATATCGGCATGCTCTTCACTTCTACCGGCTGATTTAGAAAACATATTTATTAATAAATGGAAACAATTAAACCTAAAATATTTCTTCAACACTACACTTCAAATTAAACCAAAATATAATAAAAATAATGAAGTGGTAAAAAAAAACAATCATACCAAATCCAAACATTTTACATGCAACTTCTTTTTGGGAACCTTTTGAAGTAACTTAAAAATCACTCTGTGACACTGTGTCAATAGGTGAAAATATACCAATACAAATTAGATAATAAATACAATTGTAAAGAATAATTTTTGTTTCATAAAAAGGCTACAACAGTGATTGTCATGGACATAATTTGATGTTCTGCTATATTTTTTTAATTTGGACATTCATTTTATTACTACCTGTTAGTGGATTCTCCAAACTACCCATGTAGGAACAGAATTTAGACTGTGCTGAAAGCAGATCTGTTTTTGAACAAATTAGCGCAATTACCTATTTCTCAGGAAAATAGCAAATTGCACTTTGCGCAACTTCATTTAAGATACAATGCTCCCACAGTTTGTAAGCATACACCCACAGATAGCACAAACACTCCCACCCATGCCCACTTGCGCTGGAACGAAAATGTGATAAGACATAGCGCATGGTTATTGTGCGTAGTGCTGTGCTTTGCACACTCACGAAAATAGAGCCCACTGCCTTGAGTCTTTCTTGGAAACATATACGTATTCAATGTTGTCTCTCAGTTAATATGAGGTCACAAAAGCTGCATGTAGACAATGCTATAAAGTTGTTTTTTGTTTAATTTGTTTCACACTGGACATGTCAACTTCCCAGAAGAATTCCATGTCAAATATCTAAAACAAAATTGCAAACAAAACTTATTTTGCACAAAACCCATAAAAATGTTGTCATATAAATTTCTTTAAAAAGGTTTAACCTTGTCTTGACTTGAAAGTCACTGCGCAATTTGCATTATTTTTGCTATTGTTAATAAAAAAGGCCTGCATTTTCATGGAAGTTTTTAGGTTAAAATGTCTATAACTGTACATGGGAAAATGTATGTTATTTTTTATGTGCTGTGGTTGGACAGTAGTGTTTCGCCATTTTTATTCACCATTTTGCCTTTGCTTGTTCATTTTAAACGGTGTGACAAATTTCGTGTTGTATCTAAAATAATATGAGGTCATATATCTGCATGCATGCTGTTTACTTTTTTATAGCGTGTAAAAATATTCTGAAAAAAAAAAGAAAAAGAAAAACTTATTTAACACAAAACTCACAAAATCAGGCCAAATAAGACTCAAAAGTTTCTTCCTTTGCACCTGGCCTCCCTGTTTGTGTATAGGAAACCACCTCTCTTTTCTTTAGCGTCATCACCCCACTCTCTGGGTTCTTCTGAACTTGTTGCACCTTAGTTCCCCACGACTGCACTGACAGCCTTCTTGCGTCTCCCTAGCCGTTTTCTGTGAACCTGACCTCTCTTAGGGAGTTTATGGTCAATTTAGTGTCCAATATGTTTCCATTTCAGGGATGTACAACTTCCTGCAGTCCCCTCAGCTCTTAGCTCTCTCCTCTGTTTTTATCTCATCTGTCCCTCTCGACGCACGGTCTACTTCTTCTTTACTTCCCAAACCCAACACTTGTCCTTGCACTGCTTTGTGATGTTGACTGTTTGCTAAGCGCCCATTTTGTTCCTCTCAGACCTTTCTCAAATGTGTTTTTCACCTTCTTTGCTATTATGTGAAACCTTGTCCCATCTATGTTGCTTTGCCTGAATTTACAATGTACAACATATTTAAGATATGTGGTGCATATCAGATCTTGTCACATTCATTTAAAAAGCTTAAACACATTAGGATTTTTTTGCACTCTATTTGGGTCACTTTGAATGTGATTCCTAATCCGATTCCCGTTTATACGACCTATAACACTTGCATTTGATTCTCCTCTTATTTCACATTTTATATGGCTCTTTGTTTTGGCCAGAATGTTAAATGCATCAACAATTCTAATCTAATTATTCTGGAGCGTTGCCCATGCAAGATGTTTGCAAAACTGCAGTTTTTTAACAATGTTGGCATTGTAATAAAGCCACATGTAAAGTTGAAACACTTAATTGTTGTACACTCTTTAATTGAATCATTCTGTCTAATAATTTCTTCCACTCTCTTGTGATTTGTGTCAAGTGTTGTCCTGACACAGAAATATGTTTCACTGTGGGTTGTTTATTGCGTGTAACTGATAAACAAAGAAGGGATGACAGACCCCTTCTCACTTTGCCAATTGGGTATTGAGGACAGGAACTCTGAGTTCTTTCAACTAAATGTGTAATTGTTTCTCTTGTGAAGTACGCAAAGTACTCTGGAAGCATGCTTTTTGGCCATGTTTTAGAGGCATGCAAGCCACACTGAAACACATTTATTGAAGTATTCAAACTTTTAACTGAGAATGATGAAAATTAATTAGTGGTGGGAATAATTTTGGTGTTAAAAATTATTTAAATATTTATAAATTATAATAATATAAGTTATAATATAATATAATAATTATTATTATTATAATAATAATTACTACTTTTCTAATTACTATTAATTATAATTAATAATGATTATCCTACTTTCCACCCTCTCTAAACTGGGCATCACCGGAACTGTGCTTGACTGGTTCAACACCTATCTCTCAGGTAGGTCTTTCAAGGTAGCCTGGAGAGGTGAGGTATCCAAGCCTCATCAGTTACTTACTGGGGTACCTCAGGGATCAGTGCTTGGGCCACTTCTCTTCTCTATATACACAACGTCATTAGGACCCATCATCCAGTCACATGGTTTCTCTTACCACTGCTACGCTGATGACACGCAACTTTACTTGTCTTTCCAGCCCAACGACACCACAGTGACCGCTCGAATCGCTGCCTGTCTGGCTGACATCTCATCCTGGATGAAGGAACACCACCTTCAACTCAACCCAGCCAAGACTGAACTCCTTGTCTTTCCGGCCAACCCTGATGTTGAACACAACATCACTGTCCAGCTGAGTCCAACTACAGTGTCACCTTCCAAAACGGTCAGAAATCTAGGGGTAACCATTGATGACAAGCTAAATTTCACAGACCACATCTCAAAGACTGAAGATCATGTAGATTTACACTCTACAATATCAGGAAGATAAGACCTTTCCTCTCTGAACATGCCACACAACTGCTTGTTCAGTCACTTGTCATAACTAGACTGGACTACTGTAACACTCTCATTACAGGCCTTCCTGCATGTGCTATTAGACCTCTGCAAATGATCCAGAATGCAGCAGCACGTCTGGTCTTTAATGAACCAAAGAGAGCACATGTTACAACACTCTTTGTCTCTCTCCACTGGCTGCCGGTTCATGCACGTATTAAATTCAAGTCCCTGATGTTGGCATACAGAACAGTCACTGGGTCTGCTCCAGCATACCTAAAAACATTTATGCAGAGCTACGTTCCCACCAGAAGCCAGCGGTCGGCTAAGGAACGTCGCCTTGTCGTACCAAAACAAAGAGGCACCAAAACACTTTTCCGGACTTTCAGTTTTATCATACCACGTTGGTGGAATGACCTTCCCAACTCAATCCGTGAAGCTGACTCACTCTCTATCTTCAAAAAACTGCTAAAAACACATCTTTTCCAAGAGTAATTAACCAGTCACTAAAAAAAAAAAAACCTAACAATTCTTGTTGCACTTAAATCGGTTTTGTATACTATTCTGATAATAGTGAAACTTTGTAGTAAATGACACTTTTCGTACCACTGTCTCCTTAAGATGATTCGCTTATGTTTTTCCTCCTTTTGTAAGTCGCTTTGGAAAAAAGCGTCTGCCAAATGAATAAATGTAAATGTAAATAATACTTATTCTTATATTAATAACACAATAATAATATTAATATAATTACACTCAAAAATATTTGTCAAATATTTCATTTTCAGAACAAAAGTAAATCAAATTGAATTTAATAATATTTAATAAAATTAAAAATAAAACATTATTTGGAATTGTATTCATTCAATTTAGTTAAACATTACACAAATCAATTTGATGGAATTAGGCCTTAATCTTAAAATAGGCTAAAATATATATTTTTTTTATTGTAAAATGATAATTAATTATACATACAATTGTTGTTAAGTTGCATCAGACTTTTAAAGACCTTATGAAATCTTAATTTGAGTTTAGTGGCTTTTAGTCTGTGTCTGTTAACAATCTATGTTTTAGTGTAATCCTAAATGTTGACATAACAACATTTTAGTAAATAGTTGCATTTAAAACCTACAGTCTTTATCTTCCATTAAAATGGACCAAAAATGTTGATGTCTTCATTCATTTAATTTGTTTCCCACATGAACTTGCTGATAAATACAAACTTAATTAGCAAATGAGAACATTCAGACCCTTGGTGCACTGTTTTTTTATTTATTTATTATTAGTAGTAGTAGTAGGAACAATTTCTGTGCATTTAAAGTGTTTCAATGTCAGCTCCACTGATATTGACTTTTAATAGCTTGTATCTGTCTAGGAGGGGTCAAAGTCAACATCAGTGGAAGCAAAGTTTTAATTCCTGACACCTCTATTATGCAGCATTGCTCTCTCATATCTCACTCATATTCCATCTCTCTCTCTCTCCACCCGCTTGCTTGCATTTTGCTAAAAATAAACAAAAAATCAAACAAAACAAAGAAAAAAAAGAATCCCCCATTGGTCTGACAAAGTCCCCTGGGGCATGGCCACCATAAAAATGAGCTTTCCCACCCCACTCGCCACCCCAACTCGGACCAAGCTTGCATAGTGAATACGGTGCGCAATGGCTTAACCTGGCACAAGGGCACAAGGTTAAGCAACCCCCCCACTCGTAGGATGACATTAATAGTTGCCACACCTCACTACACTCTTGCACCCCTTTTGCCACCCCATGAATAAAATCCTGGATACGCCTCTGAAAGTCACACAAGTTAAAATATATGACTGCATATTTCCACCTTGCAGAGACGATAAACTATTTATTTCATGGGTAAAAATACATTTACCGACTCTGCAATGACAAGCATTGGCCTTTTACAGATACAGTCGTTTTAGTTTGGCCTCAGACCAACACTCTCAACTAGCCATTTCACTCAAGCTGGGAGGCTTTAGCATAACAGCCAAAAGGTGTTATGGATGGATCTCTTGATTCTTCTTTTTGGCAGAGCAGTGCATATTTGCCTACGTCCCAGGAACAGCTGTACGATAGAGAACGCACTGTTAAATGAAACATTGAAATTGGGAGGAATTCCCCTTTACGTACTTCATTTGCTTACAAGATTTATATCGGCAGAAGCATGACTAAAGAAACGAAACGCTTGGAGTAAAAGTTATGAGCCTCTACAACCCATACATTTCTCATATTTTATCTTTGAAACAAGCCAATAGACACTCTGAGCTACACACCCACTGTTACCGAATAGTTCTTATACCAACTTTATTTTCCATTTGTAATGAGTACTGTATATTGTAATGCATTCATCTCTTTTACTGGCAATAAACAAGTAACATTTTTAAACAACCATGGCCTTAACAACTTAAAGCAGTGTAGAGTATAAAGCACTTGGTGAATAGATTTGAGCATGTATTATAACTGTGGACGTATTTAAAATATATATAAAGTGTGCATAACAATATGTGTTGTATTGACATTATGAATACCTTAATGTATTATGAATGTTGTTTTGAGGCCTTATACAGACATCAAATAAAGTGTTACCATTTATGCGATACAAAGCTGTACAAATACTAGCAGTATATTGTTCTCTGAAACCTTAACTGAGAGGCGTGTAATGGCAGGTCAAATAGCAATGATCACAGAGATGCATGTCATCTTAGAATGTGATAGCAATTCATCAAATGCTGGTATCTGAGGCTGTGTTGTTAAACACTAATAATTTATGTGCAGTCGAGGGTGTAAATACAGCATGCACACTGTACATAAATGCACAGCATACATATACATCACATTTGCATGTAACTATGTAAAACTGCGGATAAACACAGAATATATTAAATTTAAAGACCCCAATGGCAGTGTCAAGGCAGGGTTAAACCTGTCACGTTTGCTCCCACAGTGTGTCAGATGTTTCCACACCAGAGCAGATTTAGAGCCAGTTATCTCATAATCAGAAAAGCAGAAAGCCAGCATGTGAAAGTCACATTCACTTTCACTTAACATCTGAAAGTCACATGTGGTGCCTGTATAGTTTCACTTTCACATCTGAAATTGAAAGTTAATGTGGAGATTTAGAGTAATAAAGGATATAGATATTGTTCTGTTTCTCCGCCACACCTATTATATTGCTTCTGAGGACATGGATTTAAACACTGGAGTCATATTATATTTCCTTCATAATAAAAGTCATACACATCTGGGATGGCATAAGGATGAGTAAATGATGAGAGAATTTTCATTTTTGAGTGATCTAATTTGACTGAAATGTTTCTCATGATCTTAGAAATCTTTTGATCTGAAGGTGTATGCTTAAATTAAATTAGTTTTGTAACAAAAATATAATTGTGCCACAATATTCATTTATTTCACTATAAAAGTAAAATTTGAAATTGATGACTTGGACCAAATAATAAAGAAAAGCAGCTAATAAGTGCGCAACATAGATAGGAACTCCTTCAATACTGTTTAAAAAGCAGGGTGATACCTCAAGACGTTGGTTGAGAAAATGTCAAGAGTACATGTCTGCAAATTCTAGGCAAAGGGTGACTACTTTGAAGATGCTAAAATATAACACAGTTTTTATTTATTTTGGATTTTGTTTAGTCACAACATAATTCACATAGTTCCACTTATGCTATTCCACAGTTTTGATGACTTTACTATTATTCTAAAATGTGAAGAAAAAAATTCTAATAAATAATAAGTGTTTAAAAACTTTTGACCGGTAGTATATATATATATATATATATATATATATATATATATATATATATATATATATATATATATATAGATATAGATATAGATATATATATATATATAGATATAAATATACACACTGGCGGGCAAATGTTTGGAATAAAGTACAGAAATTGGCACTTTACATCAATGTGGCATTCATCTGATCACAATATATAGTCAGGACATTAATAATTTGAAAAATTACTATTACAATTTGATTCAAAAAAAAAAAAAAAAACACAAATATATATATATATATATATATATATATATATATATATATATATATTTGTGCATGGAACTACTTTCTTATGGTATGCTTTCTTATTTGGTTCAAACCAAATGATGCATCCAGGCCTCCGTTAGTAATTCAAAAATGTCACTTCAGAAATAGTATCACGGCTTGTGCTGTTTCTAACAATTATTGGATAAACAAGGATGGCTGTGGTGTGTGTGTGTGTGTGTGTGTGTGTGAGAGAGAGAGAGAGAGAGAGAGAGAGAGAGAGAGAGAGAGAGAGAGAGAGAGAGAGAAAGAGACGGAGCGTGTGCGATCACCTGTTGCCACACCCAAGCAGAGATATTGTCAGCTTCCCTAAGATCAGTTTTCTCAGTGGAAAAATAGCTGTTTAAGCGGGGGTATTTCTCCCTATTTCGCGGTTGCCGGTGCACAAGAGTCGATCACTATAGAAACCGCAATGTACTCTGCCATTTTAAACAGCACCCATTGTGTAATTAATCAGTCTGTTGTGTCTCTCGGCTGTGATGAGCCGCAATACTGAAGTTGTCTGTTTAAAGGCATTTAAAACAATTTCCAAGCTTTAGAAATGTAGTAGCAATACAAGCGATCATGAAGAGCTGTTGTATTTAAACACTGGCTGACACGGATTCATTTCATGTCACCCAACTGGCTCATATATCACACAAAGATGACCTTTTGCCACCAACTTCTGGCTAACACACACATATATATATATATATATATATATATATATATATATATATATATATATATATATATATATATAACATTTAAGCAGTCCACAGGAGGCCTTCTCATTAACAATGGACTTTGTGTTTATAGGTAATATTACATGCTTGAATGTAATGAACAATGATAACTGATACTGAAACGGTGCCTTACAAATACATCAAATGACTTCACTTTTGTTAAAAGTATATTTTGGATTTGATATATTATTTATTATCCATTAAGAATGCCTTTCTCATACTGATAAACAAGAGCCAGGCTTCAACATTGTTGTATTTTTGGACATTTGATGCTGCTGCTCTTCTTCCAATCACTCTTATAACTCACACAGAAGTAAATGCATGTCTCACAAACACGTTAACATACAATAGGCTTGAAGAGTTTAATGACACAAATGATAGTAAGGAGCAGATTGTGAGAGACACTGCACTACATGTCCAATGCAGGCAAGAATCTTGCCACTGACCTACACACATCATTTCACCCACTTCTCTGGGGATGAGACATTAAACCAGTTAATATCAAACCTGGGCAGACATTTGGCTTGTTTTATCAGACAGACTGTTATTTCTGGGTGAGCTGATTACGGTTCAAGTTTGGGGTGATGCTGCAGTGGCAGTTTTGTAGCGAAGTAAACAAGAGTTTCACGACATGATCGGCAATCTCTGATCTCCTTCTGTCTGAGTTTGTTTCATTCTAAGCAAAGTGAACCTCCGACCTAAGGGTGTCAGACGAGCCAGTTGGTGAACTAAAGAGCAGGCTTCTAGCTTGTTAGTACGAGTGCAATATTCGATGCCCAAGGGAGATATGTCTACCACAAAAGCCTACATTCAGTAATTGACCAACTAGTTTTGCTTCGTTACACGCCTTTCCTTTCTTTTAAATCTGCCATCTTTCAGGTCACAGTGTTATTCTGACAGACTTCACAATGTGCCATATCGAGATTTGGTGGACATTAAGTCAGAGGGACAACCACAGACTTTGTGTGATAACAGGTATTGTGTAAAGCAATGACAATTTCATTATGAAAACTACATCTGTTATATTTTCTCAATTTTCAAAGATGACGTGTGTAATGTTTTCGACATTAAAATACTCCTATCCCAGCCTAAAATGCTGAAAAGTGTAAACACTGTAGCTCTGTGGAGCTACCAAAACATTGCTCTATTTGTTTGAGCATCCCGACCAGTCCGACATAGTATCAGCTGCTCAACCAATGGCGTGAATTTGGGACAAGACTACCTATTTGTTGACCAATTGAAAGCAGTGGAACTGTTCAGAACAGTCATTATTTTTGCAATTCTCTTTGGTGACACTAGTGACACATTTTAAAGGTATAGTGCACCCAAACACTCATTTACTCACTTTCATGGAACACAAAATTAGATATTTTGAATAGTGTTGACGCTACAATAAAAGTGAATGGGGAAACATCATTTTTTTTTGTATTCCACGGAAGAATGAAATGGTGCGTTCAAGTCATGTCAGAATGATGGTATTTATGAGTTGAGCGAGCATGAACATCACTCATTTTAAAAGTGGGAAACTCTAGTTTTCTAAACTAAAATTTTCTTAATTTCTTGGGAATTTTCTATGAGCCCAGACTTTCCATGTTGGGGGCGTGTCGATGTAAGAATCTTGGCAGAAGCAAATTGTTATTGGTGATAATATTGTTTTGCTCATTTTGACTGTACAGTTTAGTATTTATGCATTACTGAGCTGGTTTATACAGCGACGACCATTTGCAACAAAACTTCTGTACTTTTCCCATCATTTTATGTGGCCCCACTAGTTTGAAAAAATACATAAAGCATTAATTACACAACTAGTCAAAGGCTTTGCTTCTCATTTTGTTGTATTGGTGCTAAAAAACTTCCTGCCTAAGCTAGTAAGTGAAAAAGAGAGAAATGATTGCTAAAAAGGGTCCGTTCTTTCTGACTGAAATTACTTGAATGCACATCCCATAGTATTTATGATTATAACACACCAGTTGAGTTATGGTATGGTATGGTGGAAAACGTCATGGTTACTGTTGTAACCTAAGTTCCCTAATGGAGGGAATGAGACGTTGTGTCGAATGTAGTGACACAAGGGGTCTTACCTCTGAACTTGAGAAAAGGCCAATGAGAAATTGGCCAACAGAATTTACATGTCCCGCCCCCGGACATATGGGTATAAAGGGAAGCGGGCGTGCATCTGTCAGTAAGGTTTTTGCACTGAGGAGCCGAGAATAAGGTACGGCCATTTACAGTGGTAGGTCTAGTGTCATGGCAAGGGGGACACAACATCTCGTTCCCTCCATCTGGGAACGTAGGTTACAACAGTAACGCTGTGTCGAATGTAATGACACAAGGGCTCCCATTTAAAAGCGCCATGGACTAGACTGTGTTACGTGAACTGCTGACACAGGTGCAAGCAGGCTGCTGCATGCTAGAAGCAACTGTTTCGACTGCACGTAACCCTCCCCAATGCCCCCAGAAAAAGGTGTCATACACAGACCTTAGGTTCCCAGCACCCCTAAGGGGGGAACAGGCGACATGACTTTCATGGGAGCAAGCCAGCCAGCCGCGGCCTTTTCTTTCTCTATGTTTCTCGTCATAGAGCATAAAGTGGCTGGGGCTATCTTAACGCTATGAAATACGTCGGGGAAGGCGATTTTTTCCCGATCTTATTCTTTCAGGGGGAAAAGACCCTGTGGCGACCACATCCTGCCCAGGCAAGGGGAAGGTGACATGTGGCATATGTGACATATGGGTTGTCAAGCCACACGTGGGAGTAGCGCGGTGGTAGGTCCTACCTGATGAGGGATAAGCTCTACAAACACAGCTACCAGGGCAGAGGGACTGCCCAAGGGAGACGCGGGTCTGCCGACAGGGTGACCGCACCGTGGAAAATATATCACAGGGAGTTGCCTGAAGAGGGAATTAAGCCTGTGGAGCCCTACCCCAGTACAAAGCACTTGCGGCTTTTAGTAGGTCTGGTCGCAAATTCCTCCACTGAATTCACAGGCCAGAAGGCTAGGGAGGAAAAACATCCAAGAAGCGAGAGCTTAGTGGCTAACCTGGGAGAGAGAGAGCGCACTGGATCACTTTGGTGAAGGGTGCTAGGTGCAAGCGGAACACCCGGTCAGCTGTTCCGTATTACCGAGGTCTACCGGCTCGGACCTGACAAAAAACGGGACAAGACCGACTCAACCCTGAGATTGTAGAATCTCGCAAAAGTATTGAGTGTTGCCCAGCCTGCTGCTCTGCAGATGTCTGCTAGGGAGGTGCCATTGGCCAGTGCCCACAAGGATGCCACACTTCTCATCAAGTGTGCTCGAACCCGCAAGGGGGCGAAGCAGAAAAAGAGCTGCTCAGAACATCTAAAGCTCTGCGTGCAGTCCAAATAGATACGCAAAGCACGTACCGGACACAGCAACGAAAAGGCTGGGTCTGCCTCCTCCTGGGGCAGCACTAGCAGGTCCACAACCTGATTCCTGAAGGTGGTCGTAGGAACCTTGGGCATGCAGCCCGATCAAGGTCTTAGGATGATGTGAGTAGCTGCCGGACCGAACTCCAGGCAAGTGTCACTGACCGATAACACTTGCAGGTCCCCAACCCTCTTGATGGAAGCTAGCTACTTACCTTGCTCCGTGCATCCAGCAGGGGGCGGGTTAGAGACTGAGGAAGAGGTCCTGGAGAGGCATCTTCGAAACTCGTCCTCGTCGGCCTACCGGGGATGGGCAGTCACAGGTCCGGAGGCAAGGTGACTGCGTCCAGGGAACCGGGACTGTAGGATTTTGATGCTGGGGCGTCGTGAGAACGGCAAAAGAAAATTAGGCCCTCCACAGGGGTACAGAGTGGTCCTGATACCAGCTCGGCACTGGGGCTGAGAGCTGGGCCTGGGTTGAGCTGCCTGTTGTTTGGATGCAGGGAGACGTCCTCGGTGGGTAGACAGGGTGCGGGCTGTGCTGGGGCGGCATCACGGCACAATGTGAGAGATAGCCTTCTTCTGCCTCTTTACCACCAAAAACTGCTAGGCGAAATTGTCAACGTGTCGTGAAGAGGCCAAGCTGGGAGATGGGGTGTTGAGAAAGCAGGCCTTGTCAACATCGCGCATCTCGACCATGTTCAGCCAAAGGTGGCGTTCCTGGACACGAGGGTTGCCATCGCCCGCCCGAGTGCCCGCGCTGTGACCTTCGTAGATATGAGAGCGAGGTCGGTGGCAGAGCGCAGTTCCTGCAGCACATCGGGGTCAGGACTACCCAGGTGCAGTTCTTTAATTGCCTTGGCTTGGTGGACCTGCAGGAGAGCCATGGCATGCAGGGCGGAGGCGGCATGTCTGGTGGCACTGTAGGCTTTCGAGGTCAGCGACGACGTCATCCTACAGGCCTTGGAGGGGAGTACCGGCCACTAGGTGCCGGCGTTCTCGGGGCACATGTGGATCGCAAACGATCTGTCCACCTGGGGGACCACTGTGTACCCGTGGGCAGCCCCACCGTCAAGGGTAGTGTGAGTGGACGAGTAAGGAGGCCGGTTCCGGGCAGTAAAAGATGCCCCCAATGATCTCGTCAACTCGTCATGCACATCCAAGAAAATGCAACTCGTCATGCACATCGTGGCTGGGAGCGGCGCCCTGACCCGAAGTACCAATTGTCAAGCCGTGAAGGCTGTGGGGAGAATGGAGGGTTCCAGTCCAAGCCCACGCTCACGGCGGCCCGGGCAAGCATGTCGGCCATCTGTGCGTCGGCCTCAGACTGGGCGGGCTGACCCGAAGGTGGCAGCTCAGTCAAGTCCTCTGCGTCAGACGCCTGAATGCTCTCCGATGCAGCGGCGACATCATCATCCAATTTCGGGGTCTCAAGGGAGAATGCAGGCTGGCTGTGAGGCGAGCCGCACTCACCTTGAGCCAGGATGGAAGCAAGCGAGCCTGCCGGGTGATTCGTGGGGACTTACCCGTCAAAACCGATCCTGCTGCCATCCCCAAATTGCCTCCACCGCCAGCCGGGTCATCCTCAATTGCTACCCAGGCACACAAGGCAGCATCTATGACCACGAGTCTTGGAGAGATAGGAGGTGGAAATGCATCTTTAAAAAGACATGTCCTGAAAGTGACATTCAATGCCTGCTGTGTGAGTGAAAATAAACTCTTTTAGAGTGAAAAAACTCTTTTAGGAGAGAACACTCTTTCAGACAGAAGCGCTGTCGAAGCGCCCAGGGGCGTAGACTGCTCAGCGTGCAGAGAGGGAGAAAGCCGCTGGTAATATGCCATAGATCCAACATCAGTGCTTTGCCAACAGAGGTGAATGGAACATCAGTGAACTTCAGATTGCTGCTGCACAACCGCTCGGCTCCGAAGAAAAACTTTGACTGACAGATGCACGCCCACTTCCCATTATACCTGTATGTTATAGGTGGGACATGCAAATTCTGTCTGCCAATTTCTCATTGGCCTTTTCTCAATTTCAGAAGTACGCAAGGCTCTCAAGAAAGACCCCTTGTTTCACTACATTCGACAAATTGTCGAGTGAGTGACAGAAAGGGAACCTTATTTGGGGCATGGATGTCATGCCATCTGAATTCGCTGACCCTTCAGAAGTCATGCCATGTCTGGAGACCACATATGCCCTCAATGACATGCACATTCAGAGATAGTGTGTTTCCTTTGGACCTGCACAAAAGTGTAGCAGATACGTGGAATCCAAAAAGATTAATCATGACAGTCAACAGTTGCTTCCCGCTGATGAAGATTTCAAAAAGTTTTACCGCATTGGGTAAACCTAGTTGATTTGGATGTTATTTGTGGTTTACCCAAGACAGGACATGTTGTTCATTGTAACAGGCACTTTCCAGGAATAGGGTACAAACTGGTGTCCAAATCCACTGACTTCCCAAATAGAGGCACAAATCCCATATTTTTGTTATGAGAATATTAGACATGTTTGTTAGACTATTTATTACATAATATTAATCAAGCATTGAAATTGTGCTGAGTGTGTGACAATGAACACGGAGGAAATATAAACAATATTTTGAATTCATTGAGCAGAAAAACAAAAACTTAAATAATTAGTAATGAGAACTTTTTTGATGTAAAAAATAATCAACATAAGAAGTAATCAGTAAAGTCAGTAATCTGGTTATAATTTCAGAGAAGTAATTATTAATTTGTAGATGATTACTTTTTTTTTGTAATTTACTCAACACTGGTACTAAACTAGCCAAAAAAGCTTAATTTAGGCTAAATTTGCAACCCTGTAACCAAAATATAATGTATTTTTTATATTTATCACTAAATTACATACATTGTGTCTATTTAATTTTCTGATTAGTGTTTATTGAAATAAAATAACAAAATCAACAAAATTCTATCATAATTTTCACATTCCTGATGTGTGACTTTCTTCTGCAGAACACAAATTAAGATTTTTAGAAGAATAGGCCTCAGCTTTGCAGGTCCATTCAAAGCAAGTGAATGGTGGCCAGAACTTTGAAGCTCCAAAAAGCAAATAAAGGCAGCATAAAAGTAATCCATATTACTCCAGTTGTTAAATCCATGTCTTCAGAAGTGATATGATGGGAGTGCATGAAAAAATAGATAAATATTTAAGTCCTTTTTTACTATAAATCTCCACTTTCGTCATATTCTTTTTCTGTTGTTTTTTTTTTTTTTTTTTTTTTTTTTTTTGAATTTAGCATTCTTCATGTCTATCACCACCTACTGGTCGGCGCTGGTCTAAGGTGGACATTTACAGTAAAAAGGACTTAAATATTGATTTTGATCGAAAGAAAAACAAATGTACATTAAGACTTTCAGGGCCTGTTTTGTACCCAATTCACAAAAATAGCCAGCACAACTGGCTCTGGCCATTATGAAGAACAATTCCTTTTTCTCACATCATATTTTGTTGCTAATCAAGGTGATAATTTGTATCCCATAAGAAACCCTGAATCCTGTCTTGGGCATATGTTCCTGTTCCCAGTGAATCAACAGTAATGACAGGATTGTATTCCTATGGATAGATTATCCATAAACCTGGCAAGAGCGCAGACAGTCTGGGTCTCAGAGGAAAATCTCATGTCTGGATGCAGGCAGAGGGGAGACATTGTTCTAGATCAGATCCCGGTGCCAGCTCATTACAATAGCATGCCAGTTTATGAGTTAAGGGTTCTGTGAGAGGAGGATATTTCTTTAGTGGTGGTTTCTTCTCCTGAGCTGTTTCATATTATTATGTAAGGTTACGGTCTTTCTTTGCTTTGCTACAATGCACTATTCCCCCTGCCAGAAAACTTTTGTAAGTTATGCAAAGTTATGTAAGGCCTGTGACAGTTTATCAGAATCCATTTGAAGTGGTTTATAGCTGCTAACATTGCTCATGTGCAGGCATTTTCATCTGTCCATGTAATACACTAAATCTTGACACTTGAAAGCACTTCATGTCCTCCCTTCAACAATTTAAATCCATTAGGATGAAAACATGTTTTATTGGTAGACCACACAATTGTTTTTCTGTTATTTGTTATATATATACATATATATATATATATATATATATATATATATATATATATTTTTATGATATTGTTACATAACAAATACATAACATTTACAGTATGTGATGCTCTTCAAAATCATGTGGTGTGATTTTATCTACAACACTGCATCCTCTCTCATCTGATTATTTGAAAATGTTATGCACTATATAGTAAATTCTTCTAAACTCTTCTCTTGGTAAAAAAAATAAGCCTGAATCTGCCACGTGTTTTAGATTATATGCGCCCCTAATCATGGCATGGCATAGACAGCCGTGTAATTCCATGAACTCTTGGCAACTTCAAATCTCGAACGACAAACACTCACTCAGCACATTTTTATACATCAGACAAGTGGCGTGGGAGTATTTTGCCAGCTCATTCAATACATTTTGTGTGGACTGTCAGTGAGCACCCAGTTCCAAAACAGACTTGAACTAATGCAGAGTTTTTGTTGGTGTAGTGGGACATTATGTTTGCAAAGTACACAGAGTGCAGTTATCACTGTTAAACTTAAATCCTTTCACAGAAGCCGATGAGTTTCTCTGAAATGTAACTGTGCTTGGAAAGCATAGATTATTTTGATAGTGTGTTAAGGGTTTGATAACAAATCAAGAATTACACTTTGATCTGAATTGGGTGAGGACAGTAGCAAATACTTACACCTTAGGATTGTGGCAGTGAATTTTGCCAAGCAAGCTTCACCATTATTGCTCATATTGGGTTATGGATTTGAACAATTCCACACCATTTGCGCTACAGACATCAATGATAAATCACGTAGCTTGTTGAAGAGAGGTGCTATTAGTTTTTAAAGCAATCAAACTTACAACTGTCATCTGGAGGACAATAAAACAGGCAAAAACCAAATAGGCTTACCATACATTAAGGAAGAAACACCCTGGCAAACACACAAATAGCCAAGCAACCACATAGCAAAGTGCTAAAAACACTCAAATGACTGTAGAAACCACATAAAAACTCACTGGCAACCACCCACAATCAGTTCTGGGGAGTCATTTACTAAAAGTAGCTTGGCAGTAGTTTTAGACAGCTATTTTCAGAAGCTTCTCCAATTAAAAGAAACATTTTCCAACAAGTTGTGGTGTATCGTCACAAAATGCTATATTTGTCACATTGTATTGCGAATGAGGCAATGGAGCCGAGGGAGTACTCAAACGCGCTGTCACGCTCACCTAAACTGTTCTCTTTTTCACATAGCACTGGGAAAACCAAATAAGAGAATCGGCTCTTTCTGACAGTTCATGTAATTGAATCTGTTAAAATAAATTTAGAATTGCTAACTCTGATTCATTTTAGTGAGGTTCTTTTGGACAGTTCACGTAAAAGATTCACTTAAACCTTAAAGTGACTTTGCAAAATATTTAGTTAATTGCTGCTTTTTTCACTATATTTCCATTTAGTTATATAAAATAGGATGTTTTCTTGTTTATTAGTGTTTAAGTACAGTACAACTTTATATACAATTTAATGTTGTTTGACCCTAATGGAAATTACCCATGGTTTTACTGTAGTAGTACAAAAACCATGACTGTAGTGACATAGTGTTTTTTTTTTTTTTTTGTGGAAACAATGGTTTTGATATAATGAATCATCTGATTGTTTTATATCTCAAATTGTTGTCTTCTTTAAATATCATGAAGTGATATTGTGATATTTTTGTTAGTAGCTTGTAGTGTTGCTAACTTCTATTAATATTTACACTGACAATGCCCTCTACTGCAATTGGAGGGGGAAAAAAAAACATTTTGGACACTTATTTTACTAATCTTTGATCTATTCTCTTAATTCTTTTAATATCTTATCGATGTTACCACATCTGAATTCAGCAATTTGTCCCAGCACCCCTTGAACAATAAAAGATATGCTGCATTTTTAACTCTCCCCAGAAGTGAACGGACCGCTCCTGCTCTGATGTGGTGGGGTTTAATTTGTTTTGTGTCATTTGAGCTTGAGCAGCTCAATTTATAATACCAATTGTTGTCCGAATTGTTATCCAGTTTTATTACTGATGTGAAATACTGTTTTGGAGATTACGGTCTTTCATCATTCAAGTATATAGGAGCTGTACTTCTATGACTATAAAATACAAGTACGGTACGGCAACCGAGTGACCTAGCTTGCCTTAAACGGACTTGGCTTGGGGTGTATAATGCCGTGGAAAAGTGCTTCAGAAATTAAAGGTCCACTCCAGTGGAATAACTTGGATCTTACAGGCCCCATTGCAAATCACCTGTCGGGCCCCTCTGTTTTGCCTTCCTGTGTGGGTGGTGAAGTCTCCCCCTCAGTCTTTTTCATCAGTCCCTTTTGGATGGCCATCGTAGGCCCCCGTTTCGGCCCAGGCCCAAAGACAGCTGTTGTATTCATTAGGGGGGTACGGATGGTGATTTTGCAAGCATGAAGTTACAGTGCTTTAAGCGTGTGCACCTTTAATTCAGCTTATTTATATTTATTGGCGTTTTTTTTCTTCTCCTCGATTTTTAGAGACAGTAGAGAATGGACAAGATATATTTGGGGAAAGAGTGGGATGCTAGATTTGAACTTGCATCACATGCACTTGAATCAGCTTTCAAATACAACATATGACAAATAACATTCAACAGTTTTCATAAGCATTAAACAAGCTATTGTAAAGTGGTTAAGCAGCTTATATGCAGGAAAACTAATAATAAAAAGCTCTGTAATTAGCAGATAAGAACGCCATACAGGTATTAAACTGTGTTGATAAACTCAATGAAGGAAAAATAGTCTGTAAAAATCAACAACTATTTCAGAACTAATTTAATAACATGTCCAGTAATCACTTCATACAAAAATACAAAAAAGGCTTAATGAAGAACAGTGAACACTGAACAGTGAATGGAATTCATTGACAATTAGTAACAATAAGCATGCACCTTTATGCACCTGCTCTTAGAAAATAGTTAATCCGTGTCTATACCAATAACTGCATACGTATTACATAAGCAGGACCATCAGTAACATGTTTGACAATTGCAGAGTGGTCCAAAACCCATTATTGACAAACCACCATTATACTCCTCTCTGTTTGATGTAAATGTGCCTTACTGGATTTGTTATCGAAAAAGATGACATGCGCATCAGTTATGATGATATGGAAAAGGCTATATAGGCTGATTTTTTTGATTGTTTATAGTCATGCGGCCACCAGACAGTGTTTACTCTCCTTAGTAAGATCGCACAGACGCAGTTCTTTGGACAGACATCATTCCACCCCTGCCTCTCACCCCTGTGCATACTACCCCCTCAAAGGCAGTCGAAATACAGGAAGCAGCTCAAACGGTTTATATATGGGACTATGCTAACCTTATTCAAAGACTGTAGGGTTCCTTGGATTTTCCACTCAGTAATGAAATGTTTTTTCTGACCTGTACAAAATGCCTGTATTTCTTTGGGTTTGGCTTTGCAGTACAGTGGCTCCAAAAAGTATTTGGACACTCAATGAATGAAGGTCATTGTCTTTGAATGACAAAACAATATCTTAGAGATATTGTTAAAAAAAAAAGACAAAATATTTGGAAACTCTCCAGTCAAAAATGAGTGGAACATGTCCATAGGTATTGTAATGAACTACACATGTGGTTATTCTACTAGGACACCAGTGTTATCTTGCGGGAACTGACTTACATCAACCAAAAATGCATCATTTGATTGCAGATGCCCGATGGATGCAACAGGTTTTGTATCTAATGCAATGACACTCATACATTTTAAGTCTGGCTAAAGTCTCCAAATACTTTTTGGGACCATTGTATCGTTTTCTGTTATCAGTTTAATCAAAATTCAAATTAAAGAAAGTCTCAAGAAATGCACATGAAATTTCTGTATCACAGTATTGTGTTCCTATTCATGAAGCTTTCGAAGAATTTGAAAGTATTTAAAAATGGTTAACATCTACAGCAACATTCCCACACCTGCCACATTTTCCATAGTAATTAATCACTTCCTAAAGATAGTGACTTGGGTTATAATCAGGAAAAATGAATGTGTCTAATGCAGACAGAGGGAAGTGGTAATTGTAATCATCTTTCCCATGAAAAATATGACAGCACTTAAACATTCTTAGTACAGGAATTAGTCTCAACTAATAAGACATTCTCTCTCATTTAATTCAAATAAATACAAATATTGAAATCAATTAAAAACAATTGCCTTTACTTTTCTTTCCTATTTTTGGAGAGTGTCATGTTTGATGTTTTATACATAAAAAAAAAATACATTATTAATTGTATTTTTATAACAAGTCTCGTTTATACTTTTATGTGGTCAGAAGGCTTATGATTTAAGAGAAACACAATATAAAAAAAACAAATCCCAATAATCATCCATCTTAATCACTAAATGGTAGTTTCCCAAGAGAAATCTAAAGAAATAAGGCAGTAATGACTAAGTAAGCACAAGGGGGCATGTATATAAAAAGTAGTTAAAACAATTCGTAGTAATCTCTTTTTTAAGCCAGGGTTATGATTTACATCATAAAGGGCCACAAGGATTACAGAGATTTCCAGTATTAATCCAATTATCAGCCATTCTAATGTTTTTGACTTTCGAATAATGATCACATTTTCCTTAAGTACAAATACAGCAAATGTGTAAGAGGTACATAAAGCCATAGATCAAATCAGGCAAGTGCGGTTGGGTGCCACAAAACTTGTGCTCATTCTGTTTACTTTACGTCATTGACCTTTCTGAATAATAATGTTTGTTGATTTTGTTGACTAACCTGTGGACAGCTGCTGGTCGTATGGCTGCCTAGTGCTGAACCAATTAGTGGCCCTCATGGCAGTATGATCACTACGACAGGCCAAGTGACCAACATGCACAATACGCATTGAGTTATTGCTTCCATTTCTAAAATCTCATGACCCCAAGACACCTTTCCAGTTCAACAGTACCTTGGTAATGGTATGAACAATAAGGCCACAATGTGATTCAGATAAATCTAGTAAATCTAATGCAATTTTTCTAATCAGGTTGCAGATTATTGGAGTTGGTTTGCATCTGACCTCCTAAATATGATATATGATATATCCCCCCAAAAGAAAGTCAAAATAAGTGGTATGTATTCTTCCTTTACAGTGTTTTCAAACAACATTTCAGTTACCACAAAAGTTAGATTGTGTTACCTGGTGGCGTTTGTCAGAAATTTGGCTCAGTTGGACGATTTTGGCGACATAAAAATTTGGAACCAACATGCCTGATTTCTCGCGGGAAATCTGGCATGTTGGTTCCAGATTTTTAGCATGTTGCCAAAGCAACAATATGCTTTCTGTTACAATTGGCATTGGCTGTACGCAGATAATGTACTGTCACTATTTATCACTTTATTACAGATTTACATATCACAAGTAAATAATAACAATTGTGCTTTGTTTAAAACATCTTTGAGACATTTTACCTAAAGTTAGCAAACTATGCTTGGGGCGTTAAAGACAATTTGAGTTGCGAGATCCGATTGTGACACAATCGAGCAGACACAAATTCATTTTAAAAGTTGACCCAACAAATGCACATTGTTATAAATCTTGGCTAAGGTATGCGATGCAATCCTGGATGTTTGTCACATTTGCACAACCAGATTCTGAATTTAGTGCTTTATTTTGTTTGTTTTTTCCCAAACATATTAATCTTTTTTGTTTTGGAGACTTTCCCTCACAAAGTTCAAACAGAGAGTTTTAATCATCACCAAATAAGTGTTTAAATTCTTACCAAACATGTACTCAGAAAATCAGGTTTTAGACCTCAAATTGGAAATCATGCCAACCTCATCTGCAGACTGCTGTGTTTACTCAGACTGTATAGCAAATAACATCTCTTGAAGTGCTCATGACAAACAAAACAAAAACGATGAGCATAGCGAGCCCAACATTTCAAGGAAATTTGCAGGAGATCTCTCGTTTGGAAAACAGTCTTGACCCTTGACTGACCACAGCAGAGAAAGAACTTTTAACACTTGAGGAAAAGGATGAATGTAGACTAATAAAAATATCCTTTTTTTTTCTTTCTCCAACTTAACAGACAAAGTCATGTATACGGGGGGTATTGAACATTTGACATATTGTTTCTTGTGCAGTTGTTATTCATGTTAAGCTATTATGACTGACTGCATCCAAAATCTTGATGTGGGTGGAGATGTTTGGACAAGTAATTCCTTCAGGGTTTCTTTAGAGGTCTTATTGAATAATTAGCATTTGAATGGGGTATTGTGTGCAAACTGTTGTTTATAAAGGAGACAAATGATGCCAGTGCACAAACGTTTGTTTATTATTAAGCTAAATTATGCTCTGGACACAAACTGTTGTTTAACATTGGACCTAAATAATTTGGCATTAGGACCTTTAGAAAAATTACTTAAAATGTTTTAAATATCTCAAGGCAGCCCCCAAATCTTTTCTCTCACACAAAGGTCTTCTTTGGTTGTAATGCAAAACTTCCCTTTAAAAGAAAATGCAGTCTCATTTTCTCAGACCCTGTTTACACCTGGTATTAAGATGCATTTTTGGTGATCTGATCACATGTGGTCAGCGCTAAATACAGGTCTAAATGGGGTCTAAAATGTTTTGTGATTGGAACACAAAAACCACATACGAATGTGGTCAATAACGCATATGACTGAATCACATTTGAGGTGTAAAGGCTAATCAGTCCTGAATGTGTCCCACACAGCAGCAAAGCGCCTCCCCTCACCTGTCAATCAACCGCTGCACTCAAACAAGACTTTAAACTTGTCGGTTATGAACAGTTTAAATGGAAAAAAATGTCTGATCGGAAAATTTTAAAAAGCAGATACATACATACAAATCAGCATGCACCGACACTTGTGAGAAGTACGAACATTTGCAGCTCAGGTTAATATGGGTAAACCACTACAATAACAGAGCATTTTGCTTGAAATGTTGCTTTTTTGTTTAGATTCAATTTCAGCTGCATCAGGGAGAAATGACGCACCATTTTTATCAAGGTATCTTTGTCTTTTCTGACTTTTTTGCAGTTTATTATCATGCAGCAACACGGTGAAATAGTGATTGATGTATGAAGTCCCTCCCCTCCAAATCCGATCACATGTTGTCACAGGAGATGCATTTAAACGACCAGGTGTTAACAGCGACGTGTCTCACTTTATCACATGCGATCGCATCACCCAAGATGCATCAGGTGTAAACGGTGTCTCAGTTTCCCAACTCAAATTTGTTTCTTGTGCTGTTCTTATAAATTACTAATTTGACAGATGCTTTAATGGCTTACATTACACTTACTACAAGTAAACCCCCCTTAAGTAACCCAAGGTAAAGTGTATTACTCAAAGTGGTGATTGTTAACGGATTGACCCTCACAGGGTCTGAACCTGGTGTATGACCTTATACCAGCCCAGAGCTTTAATTACACACCACTCCATTCATTAACTTAATGGGAGTGCAGGGTGTAGGGATACAAAAAGACATGGGTCTTTAAAAATGTATTGATTATCGCATTGATGAATGTGAAAAACGATGAGTGTTAGTCATGTCTGCATACACGTGGTGCCCCCAAAATGTATTTGGACACGTAAGCCGCACTTTTGAGAAATATTTAGCTTGGAAAGTATGTCAGTGATACTTTTCTTTAAAATAAATGCCACTGGTCTAGCTAATGCAACGGCATTCATACTGTACATTAAGTGTGGCTTCATACTTTTTGGGGTATCTTAGAAGTATATTAGATCATACATTATATATCATAAAACGGTACCACTTTACATGATGGTGTCTGTGTTACACGGATTTAACGAGTTACAGTAGTACTAAAAATAACAATTATAAGCAGCTCCACAAATTAAACACATTTTAAGTACAAATTTGTTCATTACTATTCAGTATTTACATGTAATATGACATTAAATCTAATGTAAAGTGACACTATAATCCTCAATATGTATTCAACATTTAATTTGCTTAAACCTAAAATACATTTAAATGACTCTCATCTCAAGTAGTTATTTTTCAGGCACATGCATTTGGGATCAATTGATGAAGCGTTTGAGTGCACGAATGATGCATTGCTGTCACAGCTGGGCATTCATAAGCTTTTAGATCTAATCCCTGGACATACTGCTGATTTCCAACTGTTCACTCTATACCCAAGCCAGCAAAACCCACCGCTGACCCACTTGACAGTTCTGTATTATATTTGCAGTCAAAACATAAGTCTAGTCTGCAAGTCACACTGTTTGTGTAGTTATACAAGTACTGTATATGCTTTCAGATTTTGTGGTGTAGAAGAGAGGCAGCTAATCCTGTTTCGTGTGTCAGGACATCTCCCTAATATATAAGGTGATTAAAAATGTAAAGAAAATTATGAAAGAAAAAGAAAGAAAATAATAAAAAATAAAATAAAAAAATATATTTTCCTACAAAGGCAAAAATAATATATATATACTGTATATATATATATATATATATATATATATATATATATATATATATATATATACTGTATACAAAAAAAATATTGTGAAACAATAAGAAAACTTTCCACAATAAGCTAAACCTGTAAGCAACTATAACTCTTCCACTTCTACCAAAGACACAAAACGGAGATATGTATGAAATGACAATATCCGGTACTGAAACCAAATTACAAAAACAAACTACAAAATAATACCCATAATAATTTAAATAAACATTCAAATCTAACCAAAACTAAACAAATGCACAAGACTAATCATCGAAACAATTGCAAAAATGTGGACAGATGAATGAAGTGGTTCAGTCCAATTTCCTGCTGGATTGGTATAAAAGTTGGAGCCAAGCTTTTACTTCTCCATTTGACTAACAGAATCAGGAAATGCGAATAGTAACTTGTTTGGATTAAAGTGCTGCAACTGAACAGGTAGTAAGTGTGCATTCTGTTGTGTATAGTAGTGATGGCATAAGTTGAACCAATTGCTTCGAAAAATGATTCACTGTTTTGAATCGTTCGAACACTGCATACTGATGACTTCTGCTGGTCACAGGTGTGTAAATGTAATAGGAAGACTCAAGTCAGAAGCAGCTACAATGACACAATGCATTGAAAATTACTTACTGACCTGTATTTGTCATATTTTTCATTATGATCAACAATATCCTGGAATAAACTGATGTAAGTCTTTGCAGAATATGTAGACCTTCATATAATTGGGCTTTTTTTATGATTACTGTTTTTAAAATATTTTTAAAAACATACAATATTTTTAGTTTTTAAAAACCTTTTGTTTTGTATAAAATTTAAAAATATAGATTTATGCTTTGACAGATTGTGCAATAAACATTTGAAAATGAAACATTATGGTAATAAGTTGCCACTTTTTGATGGTTAAACTGAGCTCACTGACAGTGTGAACTTTAAGGGGAATTAAATGAATCCATTACAATGACTTTGAGACCTGTTGGTTTAAAAAGAAAAGTAAATTGGCCTAAGACAAAGTCTAGCATCTTTTGCTTGCACATGCCACTTTGATATTTCATCAAATACAATGAAATCCATACATTTATAATTAATATAGTAAATAAGGACTTGAATTTTGATCAGTTTCTTGCTCATGGAATAAACCACTTGAGTCATATGATTTACTTTTATACTGCTTTTAGAGCCTTTATGCAGCTTGAAAGTTTTGGACCTCAATTGATCCTTCGCTAAGCTCCGTCCCCATTGGTTACAATTGCTCGCTCTGACAAGCTCTGCAGAACTCCCCATAGGAATGTATTGGAAATTGCAGTGAAAAGCACATATTTTTGGCAAACTAATATATATATATATATATATATATATATATATATATATATATATCTTTGTTTATGTTCTGCAGAACATAAGGAAGTATGGTATGGCAAGATGTCGAGAATTTAAATTTTTTGGGTGAACTATCCCTTTAACTGTCCAAATACTTGTGTAGCCCTGGAAGTCTGAATAAGTTTAAGTGGACTTGAATGATCAGACTTAAAATGATTAGAAAATTTGTTCAAATGCCCACAATAAAACAATCCATGAATTTTACACATCCTTACATTTACAGCTGCCTGAACCATGTGACACTTTCTGGATGCGCTTTATGAGAATGCTTAAACCAAGAAGGGTTGATGTGGTCCGCAGAATGCATTTACAACAAGCCACACGTTTACACTCGACGCAGAACAAGTAAGTTAATTTTTGGCTACATTCCTGTTATACACTGTTGTGGATAAATATATCGCAAGCCAAGTTTGCATTCTAAAACTCATTGCCAGTTGGCTTTATTCCTGCTTGTACATCGCACACAGATGGGAGTAAATATTTGTGAGGAACATATATAAAACATTAGATAGTCTACAATTCCAAGCCACAACAATAAAACAAACATTCAATCCACATTAGACTCATTGAATGACTATGTCGAACTAGCATCCGGCTATTGTTGATATAGTTCATAAAATGTGTGTTTTTTATGGTTGCCACCAAATAAAAGAGCTATTTTTATAGTTTATACAAAGTTTCTAAGCAGATTCTACCTACAGTACCTGTTACTCGACATGTTTCAATTGTTTTGACTTGAATGTGCATCTATCAACCAAAACAATCTGAAATCTGAAGATGCAAATTAGTGTTCTGGCATTCTTTAGCTTTATAAACACTGTGGTGCGAATTCAAAGAATAGCTACGCCACTTTTGCACAAGGTATATCAGTGCAAAAATGGGCATCTTATTTACTACCCGGTATTTACTACCTGGCAATCTCCACTGGTTTAGAGCTGCATAATGGGTATTTAAGTTCAGTCATTGTCATTCTTTTATGCTCAAACAGATTGCAGTAGTCTGCTGCATCCTCCACAACTTGGCACCAAAACCGGCCTGTAAGGAGGTGAATTCCACGCTGCAAATTGCTGTCGGCGCCATTTTCAACCTTGTCTCATATAATTAACTTTATTGTAACAAAATTATAGTTACAATAGAGTGTTATGTGCCGAATTCTGTGTTTTGTGTTTTTATTCATGAAAACCTCCTAATATTCACCTTAAAAAACAACCATCTGAATTTCATTTCACTCGCTTTTGGCGCCCCGTGCAGGACATTTCACTGGGAAACTGCAGCCAGACATTTAATAAGAGTCGTAATTTCGTTTTTCAAAAATGTTGTCAAGGTCACGTAGTGTTCATGAGACCACGCTGGTTATTTGTTTGGGTGTGTTTGAGCCATTACCTGATTTAAATTATATATTAACAACTAAACATTTACCTCATCAATGACTAATGTTTAATTTAGCCTTATCAAGCAGTCATTATGGGTGATTTGGATCAAATTCTAATTGGTCTTATCAGTAGAATTTACAAGGCGTTAATTCTTAACTGTGATTATGCATTGACCAGGAAGGAACTTTAATAAATACAACACCAAACAGCTGGTGAGGGACGCTTTTTAAAAATACATTTCACTTTTGGAAACATTTCATTTACAGTATATTGTTCTTGTCATAACAGCTGACAACAAGTTGGACTGCACTGGGCTGTCAGACATAAGAAATTTAAAGTGATGTATTCTGTGATGCACAAAAGAATATTGTCTGTTGGCAAGGTTTTGTGCCAGTACCCTAAAGTCAATACAGTACATACCTGGGCATACTTGAAAGACATTGCAAGCAAGCATTTTGTTTATGGTGTTGAATGTGATGTGAAACCATTCCAATCTGAAATACTTTGAGACATTGTATCAATTATATAAGCTCTACAAACACAGCTTAAGTAGGAAATAATTGATTTGCAGAATAAATAAAAAATGCTGTCTGAAAATAATCTTCAAAAAGTGAATGATTATTCAATCTGGCAAGGATCTCCTGGCAACTTTTGCCAATGTATATATTTATGTCCCCGTAAGCTTAAACTGCATAGCATATTATAGACTTTATGGCTCTGCATATTTTTGTAATGTCCTGTTTCCTGAAGTTCTTTGAGGACTTCATTTCCAAAAACAACATTCGCTCGTACCACATGAATTAGATTGGGCTTAAAAACATAATTGCAATGCATAGAAGGCTATAGAGTTCTGTAAAAGAACGATTCAGGACTACAGTAGTGAACGCTATAGACCAGACACCAAAACAAGGGTGAAGATTAACCCATTGACCCATCACATGCAAGTCTGTAAGTTGAATGTCAAGTCAGGGGGGACCCACCGAGAGCTGGTCATGAAACTAGGCTGAAAGAGAGCAATATTCTCCACTTACTCATCAATCCTGCTATTGTTACAGCGTTATTCTTCTGGGAATCGCTGATGTATAAGATAAACAGATTTTCATAATTTCCCCATCCCCTGCTATCCTCCATGTTTTCTTTTGGACAAAGATCTAAGGTGAAAATGACTATATGCAGTCTCTCATGTAAACATTGTGTATACAAGTCGAGATTGATATGTGTGTTTGAGATGCAAATGACCATAGGACAAAGGAATCCTTGTGTGGCTGACCTTAATTGGCTTGGATGAAGTTTCTGGGTCAATGGGATAAGAGACAGTGCTGCCGTAGCCGCTTCACCGTATACAGTATCTGGGTTCTCCTCTGGGTCAAGTTGAGGGTTACCGCCCTGAGATTCAAAAGCTTTGATCCGCTTCGCCAGATGAATTTGATCATTAGACGTAAAGAAACTTCATGGCTTTAAGAGTAGAACCAGTTTGGCAGGATATCAGAAACCTTAGTGATAAACAAGGGCAAACACAGTTAAGAACGACTTCACGCTGTCAGTCATAATGCAGAAGTATTTGTGGGAGAGCCCATGGCACTTGACACACTTTCAATGGGTGAATGAGTATTGCGTTAATTGTTGTGCGTCAAAGCTCAGACATATGCTTTTCCGACTACAACAATGATAAGCATCCACTTTTCTGCTGGATCTACAATGAGCTAATCATATACTGTCTTGTCCTGACTTGTCCATGTTTTAATTAGGAATGTTGGGGCAAAAAAAGCAGCTTAATCCATGCAAAAGCTCATTCACAGGCAGAATTTAAAACACACTATTTCCCCCAATCTATCTATCTATCTATCTATCTATCTATCTATCTATCTACCTACCTACCTACCTACCTACCTACCTGTCTGTCTGTTAAATGTAATCATTAAATTACAGTATTTAGTTGTATTTTTAGACCTTGCTATACCACTTCACAAAAGATTTAATACATATACATTTTAGGGCTGTCAATCGATTACAATTTTTAATCGAATTAATTACATGGTGTCCCGATTAATTAATCACAATGAAATCGCAAATATTATACAAATATTTGCTGAGAAAGCCCCTCATATAACAATAATTCAATATATAATGATTATACATATTTATATCAATATAGAATTATACATAGATATCTTTAAATATTTAAAATTTATATATATATATATATATATATATATATATATATATATATATAGAATAAAAAATATTCAGTTAATTAAAATGCATTGCATTCCTGTAGCAGAAGAGTTAATCATTGATAAGACAATACAAAAAGCGGCTTTAGAATACAATGTATTGTTTACTACCATATTATTGATCATAAGTCAATCATTGGCATACAGTTCACAGCAATCCATTTCACAAGTGAATTTGTCAATCAGTTCGAGATTTATTATGAGGGCTTGTTTAAGGGCCCGTCAATTTATACCTACGTCAGACATGCTTGTGTAGCGTCTCGGGTGCGTTGTGTCATAAACATAAAATGTTTAGGTCATCGTTTCAAGTTAAATATAGTTTAATACTCAATCTTTAAGCACATCTTGAGATCCCTTAGATCGCAATTGCGCTGTGTTTTCTTCACTGTATAAACTGCGCGCTGCTGCGCGTATAGCTGATATTTCACTTATTGCCCTCTGGAGTAAACAGGTGGTATTACAAGCTTGCATTTCTCAGGAATCCTCCTTATTATGGCCTGGGGGCATGCAATTAATTGCGTATTTTTTTTAAATGGGTTATTTTTTGTAAAAATTAATCACACTGAATTAACACGTTAAATTGACAGCCCTAATACATTTATTAACTTTTTCCTCATTTCAACTGAAGGAAAATTGGTTTCAAGCAAATGCATTCAAAAGCATGTCTTTATCTATTTATGCAGGGACACGTAATCTCCTTTGTAATCAATATTTGATGTTTAAGCATAGTTACTTTCCTTTTAATTGCATGCCCTGTACGGAGAAAAAGCCCTCAGCATGACGTCATGCGTGCGCCACGAGATAGAGCCCGGAATGATTTATTTCAGAGCCCGGAATGATTTACGGTATAAAAAGACGCAGGGTGTTTCAGGAACCCGGCCAACGGGGAGCCTTTAGTTTATTGTAAAAGCGGGGAGAAGTTTGGCATCGGCGCGCTTCACTGTGCGTCTTTACGCCTGATGCTCTGAGAAGAACAGACTTGGGTTCACCGCGCGTGCACGCCCACATCCTCATGTCGGTTGTAGCCTACTTTCTGTAGGTTGATAAAAGTTTACTAGGAGGGGGGACAGCAGAGAAGATGATATCTGACCAAGATGAGTCGGAAAGGTGAACTTAAATGACCAAGAGTGCACGTCAACCACCTGCCATAAATCTGGGAGAAATGGGCATGCTTGGTGTGGACCTCCTGGTAACTTTGCAGATCTTGCCAGGTTTCTTCTCCAACTGCCTGTTTTTCGTGCTCTATGACTCGATAGTGCTGGTAAAGCGTGTGGTGTCACTCCTGAGCTGCTCGGGCTCGACGGGTGAGTGGCAGCGCATGTTAACCACAGCCGGTGTGCGCTCCATATGGAACAGCTTTCTGCTGGACGCCTACAAACAGGTAAGGGTGACAGCACAAGTTTGTTGCCTCGGACATAACGATCTACCCACCACATGTGGTATACCTCAGATTAATTTGTCTAAGTTTTGATAATGTGAAGGAGAAATAATGCATCGTCACACTTTACATTACAGTTCATGTAACTGTTTATTTACTTAAACAGTAGTAGGCTAAATAATACTAATGAACACTAGTCAAGTCGAGGCATTTTCTTTATAAAGCACATTTTTTTAAACAACAAAAGTTTCTCAAATTGAGCAAAATCAATTTACATACTAAATGTGTCATTTTTGTATCATAGTTGTTTATAACTGAGAACTGTGACATATAGTACATAGTGTTACCCAAATTATTTTGCCATTACTCATTTTGTTTATGGTGTGCAATCTCTAACGTCTTCCAAAGTAATCATTTCATTAAATATGATAACGTTATGATATTCTGTGTAATTCTATTCACTATAAAAGTGCACAATACTGCTGTGGAATGCTTCTTATACACACAATGTCACAGAATAGCATTATCGTAAGTATGTCACTACAAACTTTTGTGAAAAATAAGGGTTTTGTTGTTATTCTAATTATTTATATTTTAATGTAAGAAGGCTACATGGTAATTTTGGTAGTCATATTGTTTATGGTATGCATTCATTAACTTTTGGCAAAGTGATGTTTTAATTATATAATTACCAATTTTACAAGGGTTATTCAGTGTAATTTATTTTAAAGGTATGCACTCCCTTCAGACAGTCAGTGACCTTTTGGGTCAATGTCCTTAATTAATTAAATGCCTGGATACCCATTCCTGTTACTTTTTAACTGAAAATCAATCAAAGATCACCCAGTGGGTTAAAATATACTAGTTTAATGTGCATTCATTGTCTTTAACCATTATCTATGTCATGATTTTATTCAAAAGTCTTGTCTGAGGCAATCGTTTGGTGGCCAGATAGCAAACGATTTGTGGCACAGGGTAGAGTTATATGCAAATAGCACAGCTGTTTAGTAATGTCGTGCAATGCTTATACACTTATGTCAATGAAAAGCATTAACATAAGTATCTTACTACAAAGTGTTTTGTGGGAACAAAGAGACCATGTGCTCTACATGTGATTATATAGATTTAATCCAAGATGCTTAAAAGTTTAAGATCTTACAGATGGTGTTGAAAGATGCAAGCCCCAAACAAGCTATCGTTTAGAGCAATGGCCAGGCTCACAAGCTTGAGAAATAGTGACATTTCTTGAGTTTCCATAACAACAGAGGCTGTTTAACACACTAAGCTACAAGTTTCCGTGTTCTTATGAGACCAACCCATCTCATTCCTTTATCTATGTGTTGTTGGTATCTACAACAATTATGGCTATATCTGGATCTCTCTTGAAGGGATAGTTCACCAACACCACAGAGAATGAGGAGTAATTTTCTATGCAGTCCTGATGATCTCAGACAGAGTAAATGTGTAGATTTTGCACTGTTCTGTGCAGGTGAAGCTGGGAGAGATGGCTCCAAACTCCAAGGTGGTCAAAGTCCCTGGCATAAACAGACGGTGGAGCATCAGCGGTAAGACCCACAACGAGTGCCACCTGCTGGACTTCGAGTCTCCCAACCGCCCACTAGTGGTCAACTTTGGCTCAGCCACTTGACCCCCATTTATAAGCCAGCTGCCGGTGTTCCGGCGGATGGTGGAGGATTTTTCGAATGTGGCGGATTTCCTACTCATCTACATCGATGAGGCTCACCCCTCTGACGGATGGGCAGCTCCTCCCATGGAGCCCTATTCGTTTGAAGTGAGGAAGCACCGTAATCTGGAGGAGAGGATGTTGGCGGGCCGCAAACTTCTGGAGCATTTCTCCTTGCCCCCTCAGTGCCAATTGGTGGCCGATTGCATGGACAATAATGCAAATGTAGCCTACGGTGTGTCTTACGAGAGGGTCTGCATCGTACAGAAGAATAAAATCGCTTATCTTGGGGGTAAGGGTCCCTTTTTCTACAACCTTAAAGATGTGCGGCATTGGCTCGAAAAGAGCTACGGGAAACGATAATTTCTCGATAAGAGGTCAAATAGCATTGTCTGTGAATGGTAGAAGAATTTATTTTTGTACAATTGAGAGAAAAGAAGAGCAAGGTGCTTTCAGAAACTGTTTAAAGGAGGCTCCGGTGGAGACTCTTGGGCTGGGTTCCAAGTCCATTTTTTTTAATTATTTAAAATGATCAGCAGGTGTCCTGGGTGGAGGTTTGACATTCCTAACCACTTTAAAAGTGAAATGAATATAGACACTAAATACTGACATGTGGTTTGCACTTCAATTTTGAGATTACACTTTGTTGCCAGCGAAATCTTTTTTTTTTAGATGCACTATTAATAACTTGTGATTAATGTAGAGTTACAGTGTGCAATAATTAATGCAACATAACCTATATTGCTTAAGAAAGAAAAACCAAATTGCTGAACAGAAGAGAAAGCACAAGTACCCAGCTTTTATATGAAAAGAATAATTTATTTTTATTTACATTCAATGTTTGTTATTTTTAGTATGTGGCCTGTTTATGTGCTTTTAACGCTTTCCATTCCCCTTTCTCTTGAACTGACAATCATTCATATTCCATTGTAAATGTACTTGTATCATCAGCCAATAAATCCTGATAGGCTGTTCAGTCCATTTTCACCAACAATGTGTCAATAATGCACGCATCAAAGTACAATATTTTTTACCCAGCTTGGTTAGTGCACTAATGATAGAAATGTGGTCCATATTGTGCATAACAAATAAACAACAATTTGTTGATTTTAGTATTGGCACTTGAAGGAAAAAGCATCGGTGGCCTTGCGTTAATCACAGTAGTCTCGGCCACTGGGCTTAGGTCGGACTCTTTGCAGTGTACTGGAAAGCTGATGAAAAGTTAAGTGGGTGTTTTACTCCTGAATGTTAGAGGAATGTTTGAAGAATGTTTGAATAAAACTAACTCTAACAGATCTGCTGTCATTCATTTGGGTAAATACAGAGTTGATGTGCGCATGAAAATCACAGATGAAATGGTCCCATGTCCTGTCTGTGGTTGGATGACAGAACACACCTCTCTCTGTTCTGATCCAAATGAACACGACTGCAAACATACTGAAATTATCACTTGGAATCTGTAAAGGCTTTGAGTTATGTTTCACTCAACTGTTTTCATGTAGTACAACCATTCCTCTTTCTTTTAATAAGTTAAAGCAAATAAAAAATAAAGTGAACTGCTGCTCACCACGATTTCTTTCCTTATTGTGTTTGATATGATTCTGGGAAATTTCAGTTAGGGGTGATGGGATTGAAAAAGGGAGGATAGAGGGAGATCAGTGGACTCCATATGGAATGGAGAAAACCTTTTGTTTGAGTGCTTGATAATTAAAAAAGAAAAGAAAACACAGCAGCCGTAAGGGTTCGTGGAGTATATGCATGTTTTTTTTTCCTTTAAAAATGTGTCCGCAGAAATGCGCACAATGATGTGTCTGAACATGTGCAACACACAATCAAACTGTGTGACGCAAAGGTCTCTGGCTGAACTTCTGCGTCTTTGGGTCTGCCAATAACAAAATAGCAAAGGCTCAGGGAGAAAATGTCCCTGGGAATCACCATGAAACAGAACCCCTTGTTTTGGCTGGGCATCGCTTATCCGAGCGGAACTAGTCCATTCGGACCACTAAGACGTTATTCACAGACTGTCTCAGTCTTGGAAAGCACAGTACAGCACGATGGAGCATAGGGAGGGTGCTAACACTAAAGATGGAGGCATCGGAAAAGAGCCACACAACGGCACTAAACACAAGCCCCACTTCAGGAAAGAGTCCCATGGTGTGCCTTCTAAGGAATGCGTCTGGTAAACAGGTACTGAACAGAATTCTAAGCAGCGTGTGAAGAACTGTTCTCATTTGTAGGGCATAACAAGGATGCAGGACTGGAGGGAAAACCTGGTCCCATTTATTCAGAGGAGGTCAAGACATGACTCCTTATAAAAGCGGAGCTTTGCCAAATCGGCCTTTAGAAATTCATACAAAATGTTGAAGCAAACATCTGAATGTATGGGTTTGCAATAGTGTTGGGTTCGAGTCCACCTTAGTTGAGTCCGAGTCAAATCCCAAGTCCAAAAGGGCCAGAGTCGTACTCAAGACTGCGTCCATAACAGGCAGAGTTTGAGTTGAGTCCAAATGAATCTGTTAAAGAATCTGAATTAAAATTGTGACCGTATACTCAACATTTATATTTTAAGCTTATTTCAACCTTCTCAACTAAGCAAAACAATTTGTCAATATACATGCAAAAAACAAACGATTAGTGTCTGTAATGGGTAAGGAGTTGGCGGGATCCGGCTGAGCAGTCAACAATACTTTTAATGACATAAATCAACTTAAACAAAAAGACACACACAGCGGTGGCGTGTGTCTCTCTCTCTCTCGAACTGGCTCGTCTCTATCCCCCTCACGGCCCGGCAACGCCCTCCTCTTCGACACAGTATCCTGCTGAACAGTTTTCAAAATGGTTTCAAAACTGTCCTTCAACACACTTCTTATTGCATTATTTTGACATTTCAATTATTTTTTGCTTTTCCCCTCCACTCAAACAAACACCATATAAAGTGAAAGCTGCATTAGTCATTAAAGCCAGAGTTATTATTATTTCCAGCAACTGTAACACACAGGTTGCGCTACAAATATGTGACTGACTGAGTTGTACAATTTCAATCATGGTCTATTTCATCCATCATATTAGTTTAAATGTCCCTGATACGTAGCAAATTAGATTTTGTCTCGATATAGTCAACATTTTCAGTTAGAAATGACTTGGCGTTGTATATTTCTGGATGAGAGCAGCAGAGCACGTCTGGCGAATGGCGATCTCTATCCCGCACACACATACAGCACGGGCGTGGGGGTTAGAGAGTTTAAGTACTTTGAAAGAGTGCGCACTGCTGCTCTCAGCCAGAATAATCACACATAAAGACATATACGTGTGAAAACTGATGCACAGTATCAAATAAACAGAATGTATGAAAATACTGTAGAGAGCTCATCAATATGAAGACAAAGCCAAATCCCGGACATTTAGAGGTAATTTTAAAATCCCGGCCAGATGCATTTTTCAGGTCTGAAAAAAAAAAGGACATGTCTGGGGATAAGATGATGTATGGTCACCCTGTGTTACATTATATTTTGTGTTTATTTGTTTGTTTGTTGTTTTAATTGCATCACAAATGCCATGGACTCGGCCGAATTCGAGTTCCCCAAATCTAGTCTGCAGTTCAAAGATAAGGCACTTATGTTCATACTTCTACAATGGACTATTTGGGTTAGATGTGAACTGACCGTTTTCTCTGAAAAGTGATCTTCTACATATCTATATATATATATATATACAGTAAATCAGTTCAGAGGCCGAACCAAGGGATGCAAACATTTTATTCATATTAAAGAGCGTTTTTTCCTGCAATTATAAATCTGATGGGAAAAAAAGAGATTTGGACCTTATATAGTATACAAAGTTCTATCAGGAAGACTTGCAGACTTGAGTGAGATTTAAGATGACATTTATTTGATGAATATTAAAACAGAAAAATAATGTCTCTCCTTGGTGTATGCCCTGTCTGGTGGTCCGAAGAAGTTGTACTCTGATCCGTCATATCCTTCCGGAGATAGGAGGCAGGGGCGAGGAGCCTTGCCCCGTGCAGGACTGGAATCAACTGGTGGTAGTGGGGTGGTTGCTGAAACAGCAATGTGATAGATTGTGAGCAGATTTATAAAGCAACGGCTTGCATGTGATTGGCTGGGAATTACCCAGCTAATGGTGCGATGATGTAAAGCTGCTAATCTTCCCACTAGAACTAAGCTGCGCTTACGTTTCTAAGAAAATTTCGAAAAGTCTTTTGGGAACCTTGAAGAATGTATATGAATTTGACCATATAATTTTCTACCAACAGTAAATCAGACTGCATCATTTGTGATGATAAGTAAGCAATTCTGTCCAACCTTCCCATAATTAATGTGTAGTCATCTTTGACTCTTCTCTTACTACATTGACTTGCAAGCATCCAGGTTTAAATATCCACAGCAGATTATTTGAAGTATACCATTTGCATTGTAAACATGCATTTTTCCCCTCACTATTAACATAATCATGTGTATTAAGAATGTCTTCTACATTCTTTCACATACTTCAATGCAATGTGTTCATTTGTCCTCTCTGTGACCCATGTGATACTGAATTCCAAAAGCAGCTTTTAGAGATTCACTCAGTTGCTGATTCTGCATGCAAATAAGGCAAATTATGTTTTTCTCCAGGTCTCATGAAGGCTGACTTTTAGAGCAAAGCATTTGCACTGTGAATGGAGTTCAAGTTGAATGTGCCCCAAATATCTTGGTATCTAGATTGATGACAACCCAGCTTTCAAACCACATGTATTTCAACTGACTAAGAAAACTCCCATGAAAAATAAACTTGGCCTTCATAAATCGTAGTAAATCTTGTGTTCCAGCTGCAAAAAATAAATAACATTGTCTTTTGATATTTGGTAGCTATGGTCATATTTGCTTTATATTTGCATATAGAAAGCTTACACCAGGAGATAGTTTACCATGTTGCGTTAAGTTTAATAACTGTTAAAAGATTTGAGGCATCGATATAACCTGTGCTGAAAAGCCAGCTATCATCTATGGCATCAATACCTTAAGTCTATATGAAAAACACAGAATAATTCTAGACCTATTGAAGTATCAAATTACAAACTGTACAATCTAATATTGTTATAGCACACACTTTTTCTTTAATATTTTCTTTAAAAAGATTATATTTGATATGTTAATAGACATTTTCCTGCTCAAATACAGGATAAATAAATTAAAAGCATTGTCTTCATGCAGTTTCTTTCTTTCTAGAAAATGAATCTGAAAAAGTTAAGAATTTCCCCTAGACGTATGAATTATTATTGAAAGTATTTTACATTTATTTTGAGATTAAGAATGTTGATTGCACTTTATAACAGCTCAGAGTGATTGGTGATGTCTGCCTTGTTTCCTACTAGTTTGTTTTATTGGCTCTCTTTCACTGATTAAAACATAGTGATTGGACAAGATGTTTTTCAAACATTCTTTCACTTCCTTCACTTGCACTTTAGTTCTGACCTTGAATTAAAGATGAATTAAGATGCAGCGCAGATGTCTACATGTATTTTTCCATCAGTTTTTTAGGAATCAGAAAAGGACAGCTAAAATAGTCATAAATCATAAAATATATCCTGCACATCTGATAAAACCTGGACGCACAGATGCTGAGTTTTATGTGAATAAATTTAATAGACCATAAATATGTTAATCTTCTGTGGCCAGCTTCCAGAACTGCTTTGATTACTTGGTTGGGTTGCTATTAAATTGAATTTACAGACTCATTAAATAATCCAGATTCATGCCCATACTTGACAGCCAATCCATCTCTGAAGCTGATCTTAGACTAAACTTTATTTCGTAAGGATGGTTTCTGAGGTGCAAGCTTAAGATGACTTATATTACACGAGGCCAAACAGATTAGGTTTTAATTTGCTTTGGGGGTTTGCAAGTTGTCTTCATTCCACTAAAATAAGAATACTGCTATTTACAAGAATAGTTACGCTGTCAGAAACAGGTGTTGGCCGGATATATATTATTCTTGCTTGGTGGAATAAACTTGAAGTAAATCAATCAACTGAGATCAAAAGATTCCTTGAAAATATCAGTTTGAGTGGTTAATTTCAATTTTCCCCTTAAAGGCTTTATCTATTAAATTAGATTTTCATAAGAATGTTCTCTGATGCATTTTCACTCATGATCTTATGCCAGAGGGGGAAAGCCCTGCTGGTTAAGTTGACACAAAAATTACCATTGAGATTTACAATATGCAATGAAATGTTCCAGTCTGACACAATGTATTTTCCATCATATCTTGTCTGGGAAACATCTAAAGGGACTGGGTCACCTTGCTGTCACGCATTCTGATGTCATGAAAACGAACAGCTTTAATTACAATGCCGTTTTTAAAAGATTTACTGTGGATTGCAGTAGGTTTTCCACAATTAAGTTATCTCAGGTGGGTTCCTCTCAAAACCACTGGTTAAGCTGAGTTTATTGCGGGAGTGAGACCAACTCAGCTCATTACTTTGACAAAACATTTCAACGTTCTGACAGTCCCTCCGGGACAGGGTTTGTATTTCCAGCCGTTTTATTTGCAGAACGTCTGCACATAAGCATCTCTTGTTTTTCATGATAAAAGGAGGGAAACGGTTATTCACACTTTCGCAAATGTTATTTTGTTTTGCCAATGCACCTCCATAGTAACAAAGACTGAACTCCTCCATGTTTGCAGGAAAAACTAGGTTACAGAAGCCTAATATTTATGTTGGCCTGACACACTTGTCAAACTAACTTAAATGTGCTCATTTTTTTCTGACCGGATTCCTCTTCTCTCTTATACCGTCTTTTTCTCTCATCGCTCTCATTTTCTCTCCATAGGCCATTAGGGATGTATGATATGTTTCTTCATCTCACATACTTCTCAAGCTAAAGCCACTAAACAAAGCTGAATTAGGCTTCTAGCTGTTTACATTGAGATTTTCTCTTCTCCCGACCTTCAACCTTTTGATCTCTAATGTCTTAGAAATTCAAAAAAAAAAAAGATTTATAAAAGCTAAATCTCAGTATTATGCAGTAAGCTTTCAAGCCAGAGTAAAAACATTTTGTGTGCAGTTTAATGCTATACTTTCTAGAGTGTTTGGTTCTTATCTTCTGAATCTGAAACTGACCGAATGGATCCCTTCTTCATCTTAATATGAAAATATTCTTAAAGTACTCCTAATTTTTATGTACATCATGCTCTTGGATCTAAGATTGATTTTCCATAAAAATCAACATGGACTCATGACAACTTGTAATGATTCAGGCAAAATGGGGAAATCATAAGATCTCACAACCTGGCATGTAAGAAAAGGTAGGACTTTTATGTCCATAGAGATCAAGCTGTCAAC
The DNA here is from genome assembly GCA_032164185.1 of Moxostoma hubbsi. Classification (NCBI taxonomy): domain Eukaryota; kingdom Metazoa; phylum Chordata; class Actinopteri; order Cypriniformes; family Catostomidae; genus Moxostoma; species Moxostoma hubbsi. The sequence continues at coordinate 8,498,963 of JAVLUX010000023.1, forward strand.
AAACTGAATTCCAAATCGCTAATATACAGGCATTGCATTTTAGCTAGCCTCCAATTCAACACTTTATTTTATGAAAACGTCTGTGACCACATTTGGTTACTCATTCCATATTTATTTATACAATAAACAAGACTGAAATGTAATAAACTTGTTATAGGCTACGCTTCCGTCGTCTCGTTCCAAACCCTGATGTTTCGTTCTTCCCTTGTACACAAAAGTTATTTTTCTATTAAAAGCATGCTTATTTTTTTGCATGTTAGCAGATTTTGGTTTGGGGTTAAACTTGGGACAAATTGTAATAACACCGTTGGTTAATTTATTGTTCTCTATGGGAGTAAATGTTGTACGATTCATAATGATTTTGCCACCTTGCACTAATAGTTATTATTTGCTAATTCTTTAAAATAATTCCCGTTTTCTCCTTTTGTTTTAAGGCTGATTTCTGGCTCTGTTCCACATCTGCAGATTCTGTTAAATCTATTATGAGTGTTATTAAAGAGTTGTTTCCTATTTCCATGGACAGCTTTTTTTTTATATACCTTCTCCTTAAAATGCTCAAAAATGATCAAATATGGTAAACTCAATGCTTCACTAAAACTATACTGATCTAGATTTATAGCCCATTTCTGTTGTATATGCAGGGTTGGGATGGTTACTTTTGAAATGTATTCCACTAAAGATTACAGAATAAATGCTGTTTATAGCATATTCCGTTAGATTACTCGAAGTCAGTAACATATTCTAAATAACTTTGCATTACTTCTTCAGCACTGGTAGATTTTTTCACTTGTTTTGACTATAAAAACTCCAGTACAGTAAGACAAAACACACATGTTAAAAATACATTCTCTGAAAAACTTAAATATCTTATGCAGTGTTGTTTCTAAAACAAGACAAATCTAATTGATCTTGTTTTAAGGATTTTTAGATATTTTTACAGGAAAACAATACAAAAATGTATATTTTTGCCTTAATATCAAAGGTCTTAATAGAAAAAAGTAATTATGATCCAACAAGAATTTTCTTGATAAATAATCATATGATCATGCCTGGTAACATGTGCATGTAAAATGACTAGAAACAGCATTTTAGCTTAGCGTAAAGCTGACAATTTACACAAGGTTTATTTCTGTTTCTTTTGCTCCAAACTTACTTCAAACTCACTTCTCTGTAACACATTATAAGAAAATGTTTCACTGCTGTTCAAATGCTCTTTGGATTGCATCATCTGTATAAATATTTTCCATCTGAAAGCACTAAATATTAAATGAAAGAAATAAAGAAATGACAATAAAATGCAAAGTAATCTCTTCAGTAATCAAAATACTTTTTGAATGTAACTGTATCCTAATACCAATGATTTAAATTGTAACTGTAGTGGAATACAGTTACTTATATGTTGTATTTTAAATACGTAATCTCGTTACATGTATTCTGTTACTCCTCAACCCTGTGTATATACCTGCCAGCTACTATTGATTTAAAATGTACATGATCTTAATATATTACTATTAATAGCTTTAAAGGGATAGTTCACCCAAAAATTAAAATGTTCTCATCATTTACTCACACTCATTCCATCCCAGATGTGTATGACTTTCTTCTACGGAATATATCAACTCTGTTGGTCCTTACAATGCAAGTGAATGGTGACTAGGCCATTAAAGCTCCAAAAATCACATAAAGGCAGCACAAAAGTAATTAAAAAGACTCAGAAACAGATCAATATTTAAGTTCATTTTTACTATAAATCTCCTCTTTCACTTTCACATTCTGAAAGTTAAAGTGGAGATTTATAGTAAAAAAGGACTTAAATATCGATCTGTTGTTGATTACCTATCAGATAGGGATTTAACCACTGGAATCTTATGGATTATTTTATGCTGACTTTATGTGATTTTTGAAGCTTCAAAGGTCTGGCCACCATTCATTTTAAAGACCAACAGAGCTGAGATATTCTTCTAAAAATCTTTGTTTGTGTTCCATAGAAGAAAGTCTGGGATGGTAAGAGGGTGAGTAAATGATGAGAAAATTTTCATTTTTGGGTGAACTTTTCCTTTTATAATACCAATTGCATTAACATCAAAGCACATTAACCTAAAAAAAATCTCAATAGTTTTCAGTTGTCAGATTTTATATAAAGAATGTCTTCAAATTGTTTAAATCATGCTAGAATCATAAAAATCCACTGTTGCAAAATATGGGAAATATATTAGACCTGCCAACCATAAATTAAACTTCATTAAATAAAGGTAATGTTTCTAAACTCATTGACCTTAGAGTTTTCTTTCTTTCTTTTTCTTTCTTTCTTTCTTTCTTTCTTTCTTTCTTTCTAACAAAAGGGAGGAAGTCTTTACAAGAACCATACTGTTCGGTGACCGACATTTTGCTCCACTTACTTGGTACGAGGGAATGTTTGGGAGAACTGTGGCATTGTCTTCACACAATACAGCAGTGGTACATCATGCTGTATCTGTCACGCTGGCCAGAACAGGCAGCAGATTTGATCACAGGCTCTTGTTCTGTCCTCCTGCTGCTCAGAATCTACCATCACCCCCACCATGCAAAAACTCCAGCAAAACTCCAGTGATCTCACACATGCACTTGCCCACACACATGCACTTGCACAACGCACATAAGTCTCTAGAGGGCACTATGCATTCAATAGCAGAAAACAGTTCCCACAATGCGAGATTACATTTTAATACACTACTTTTGCATAACTCAACAAAATGATAGACATCTGCAAGTTAAACTCACCATGAAGCAGTTACTCAATGATTTAATCTAAACTCTAACAATTTGTGCACACTTTGTTATATTTTGTTATAAAGTAAAGGGACTATCACTATTTTATGGATAAATGTTTTTTTTTTTTTCAAGTATTTTCATGATTTTCAGTTAATGAGTTCTCTAATATCATTCTAATTTCTTTCAACCTTTTAATGTCAACACTTTAGATTTACACTCTAAATCATGTAAGTGTACAAATGATAGGAAAAAAAGCTATATATTTATGCAATATCTGTACACACAGAGAGAGAGAGAGAGAGAGAGAGAGAGAGAATTAACAGAACTCTCCACCATTGAAATTCAGTACAGGGTAAATATATGGCACTTTCCCATTGTCTCCCTTTTTTACAGATTTAAACCCTTTTTTTCAAAAGAACACTAAAAATAACTGCAATAACTTGTGATTTGCTGTCCACGCTTGAATATGCAGCTTAGATAGAAATAGTTTAGAAAAGCTAATCCTCCAATGGCAATGGTGCATGTTTTGAAAAAACATATTGTATGTCCTCCTCAATGCGACACAGCAATATCCTAGACTGGTGTTAGTATTCCTGTAAAGCAGTGGCTGATCTCCAGAGCTCTGCAGCTTAGATTAATAATGAATCCCCCCCACCCACCATGTATCAGGTTCCTTGTCAAAAACATATACTGTATAAACTGGTAACAGACTAAACTTTAACCAAATATTTTGAAAAAATTAAAGATTTATATTTTTAATATGTAAGATTAAACAACATGAGTTAACTGTCATGAAAACCTAAGCCCCTAACACATATTTAACATATAATATATAATAATTTTGATAGTTCACCCAAAAATTAAAATCCATTCATTTTTTTTAAACTTGTTTTGTTTATATAAAAACAGGTCAGCCACAGCAATAGTAACAACAGAAGACAACACAGCTGCACACAAACCAGAGGTCAGAAGTAACAAAACATATCTGAAGAGTTTGAAGTCATATAATGATGCATTTCTATGCCCTGCCTTATTTGATTGAACCGGAGTACTTCAAAATCAACCAGAGTGATGGAAAATGCTGATGGCAGCCACTGTCATGCAATAAAAGGTATATTTTCCATATTATTATGATGTCCATTTGGGCTCAAAAATATCACTTTTCAACACTCACTAGTTTCACTGAATATGTCACCTGCGTCTCATTAATGCAAAGTCTGAATTTGCCGTCAAATTCTGCATTCTGTGCATCTTCACATTGCTTTTTTCCTATCATGTCTGAAATATTTGTAGCCAAGTGTAGACATGTAATTTATCTATGGTCATAAATTGGATGTGCCCCCTTTAAGAGTTTTGCTATGACCTCTGTTACACACACGTGTGCTGGTTAGAACGTGAGAGCATACGTTGGTCAAGAGAGCTCCCGGTTTTGTTCATCATTTGATAATTTGTGGGTAAATACCAAATTTTACACAAAATGCTTATAAATTGCATTAAATGTATTCACAAGACTTGTATGTAATTTCTGTATGTGGATTTCTACAATAGATGGAATTTGTATAGAAAGAGTAACTTCTTACAAATACCTACGCTTCCCCGTCTGTTGCTCACTTCGACGTTTTGTCGAAGAAGCGATACTAGGGGTCTCTCTTGAGAGCCTTTTGTATCTCTGATCTATGAGAATAGGCCAATGATAAATTGGCAGACAGAATTTGCATGTCCCGCCCCTGGACATATGGGTATAAAGGGAGGAAAATGCATCTGTTTCATACAGAAATTTTCTTCGGAGCCGACCGGTTGTGTGAGCAATGAGCTGCGATTCACAAAAACTGTTCCTCTCATCTCTCAGAGCGTATTCTGTTGGATCTACGGCACATATCAGCGGCTTTCTCCTTCTCTGCACAGCAGTGCAGCTTTGCCCCTAGGCGCTTTGACAGTGCTTTTAAAAGAGAATGTTTTCCTAAAAGAGTTTATTATAAGAGCAATACACAGCTGGCGTTGAAAGTCCTTTTCAGGATGCGTCTTTTTAAAGATGTCTTTCCGCCTCTGTGTAGTTTCTGGATGCGGTTGATTTCTCTCCACTTCTGACGGTCATAAAAGCTGCCTCACCCTGGTTCAGAGCATCTCTTTTCTCGGCATGGAGTTAGACTCAGTCTCAATGTCAGCGTGCCTCACCAACAAGCGTGCACAGTAAGTGCTGAAATGCCTCACCTTGTTACGGTCAGGGCACATCGGCCCTCCTAAAACATTCCCAAAGGCTCCTGGGGCATATGGCATCCTCCGGCACGCACTGCGTGTTGATCACCCCTCCTGCCGCCAAACTTCCAAATCCTGGACAGACCTCTGCTTTCTACAGACAGGAGTCCCTTTGCAGCAGGTGTCCCGACGCGTCCTGGTCACCACAGACGCCTCCAAGCTGGGTTGAGGCGCCGTGTGCAACGGGCATGCAGTCGCGGACCATGGGAAAGGGCCCCCACTGCGCTGGCACATCAATTGCCATGAGTTGTTGGCAATCAAGTACATCTTGCCCTGCGGAGGCTTTTCCTGCTAATTCAGGGCAAGCACATCTTGACAGCACCACTACAGTAGCTTACATAAATCGTCAAGGTGGCGTACGCTCCCGCCACATGTCACAAATCGCCCATCGTGTCCTCCTTTGGAGCCAACAGCAACTCAAGTCGCTGCATGCCACTCACATCCCAGGCAACCTCAACGTGGTAGCGGACGCACTATCATGACAACGCTTGCCCAGCGGAGAGTGGAGGCTTCAACTCCAGTCGGTCCAGCTGATTTGGGAACGGTTCGGCAAGGCACAGGTAGACATGTTCACTTCCCAAGAGACCTCCAACTGCCCAATCTGGTATGCCCAAACGAATGCTCCCCTCGGGGCAGACGCGTTGGCACACAGCTGGCCCATGGGGCAGTGCAAGTCCGCATTTCCCCCAGTGAGCCTTCTTGCACAGGTTCTGTGCAAGGTCAGGGAGGACGAGGAACAAGTCACTCTAGTGGGCCCCTATTGGCCCTCTAAGACTTGGTTCTCGGATCTCGTGCTCTTCGCGACATCCCCTCCCTGGTGAATTCCCCTGAGAAAGGACCTTCCTTCTCGGAGAAGGGGGCACCCTCTGGTATCTGCACCCAGACCTCTGGAACCTCCATGTCTGGCCCCTGGATGGGATGCGGAAGATCTAGTTGGCCTACTACCAGCTGACGTAGACATGATCAACCAAGCCAGAGCTCCCTCTACCAGGCAACTTTACACCCTGAAGTGGCACTTGTTCGCAACTTGGTGTTCTTCCCGGGCTGAAGACCCACAGAGGTGCACAGTTGGGTCAGTACTCTCATCCCTGCAGGAGAGGTTGGAGGGGAGGCTGTCCCCCTCCACCTTGAAGGTGTATGCAGCTGCTATTGAGGCCCACCATGACGAAGTAGACGGCAAGCCTTTGGGTAAACATGACTTAATTATCAGGTTCCTAAGAGGCGCCCGGAGGTTGAATCCCTCCCGGCCAAGCCTGTTCCCATCCTGGGATCTCTCAATGGTCCTCTTGGGCCTTCAGAGACCCCCCTTCGAGCCGCTAGAATCAGTCGAACTCAAGGCCCTCTCCCTGAAGACGGCCCTCCTGATCGTGCTCGCCTCCATCAAGAGGGTCGGGGACCTGCAAGCATTCTCTGTTAGCAACACCTGCCTGGAGTTCGGTCCGGCAGACACTTATGGGATCCTAAGACCGCGACCGGGCTACGTGTGCAAAGTTCCTACGACTCCCTTCGGGGACCAGGTAGTGAACCTGCAAGCAAAGCTGCCCCGGGAGGAGGCAGGCCCAGCCCTTTCGTTGCTGTATCCGGTACATGCTTTGCGTATCTATTTGGACCGCACGCAGAGCTTTAGACATTCTGAGCAGCTCTTTGTCTGCTTTGGTGGACAGCGAAAAGGGAACACTGTCTCCAAACAGAGGATTTCCCCCTGGGTAGTTGACGCCATTACATTGGCCTATCACACCCAGGCCATGCCCCCCACCCTTGCGTGGCAGAGCACACTCGACAAGAAGTGTTGCATCTTCATGGGCACTGGCCAGAGGCACCTCCCTAGCAGACATATGCAGAGCAGCGGGTTGGGCAACACCCAATACATTTACAACATTTTACAATCTCAGGGTTGAGTCGGTTTCGCCCCGTGTTTTCTCAGGTCCGAGCCTGTAGATCTCGGTAACACACTGACAACTGACCGGGTGGACCGCTTGCACCTAGCACCTTTTCCCTCCGCTGAGGTAATACCGTGCGCTCTTAACCCAGGAGATCCCACTAACTCGGCTCCCTGGATGACTCCTCCCGAGCCCTCTGGTCCGCAAATTCAGCAGAGGAATTCGCTGACCAAAACTAATGCGGGTACTCAATCTACCCTGTACTGGAATAGGTGCTCCACAGGACGGGCTCCTACGTGGACTTATCCTGTGTGTATTTTCCGTGGTACTGTCCCCTTGCGAGCGGACTCGTGTCTCACTTGGGCAGTTCCCACTGCCCCCTGGTCACTGTGTCTGTAGCAACTCCTCCCTCCCAATGAGGCAGGATCTACCACCGCACCACTTTCCACATGTGACCTAAAAGCCCATGTGATGTATTTCACCACTCTTTACCTCCCCCAGTCTGGGCAGGGTCTGGTAGCCTGGGTGTGGTCTCCGCTGGGTCATTTCCCCCTGAAAGAATAGGAATTGGGAAAGATCACCTTCCCTGATGCGTACTGATAGCATTAAGTTGGCCAAACAGTGACATTTTTAATAATATTTTTATTTTTTTTTGATAATACCGATCCCTGATGTGGAGCGTGTGTTCATTTGAATAATAAATTACTTGGAAAGTAGATTTGATAAAATATTTCATAATTATGCTTGGCTTTTATCATGTTTTTTTTCTAATGCCTGATAGAAAAGTATCAGCATTTGTAGAGAAATACTTCAGCAGAACATTCCACCATTCACAAACTTCAAAAAATTGTGCATCATGCATTAGAATGAGAACACAACTATTTCTGGGCTTAAAAGATACAAGAACTAAATCAGTGTGGAACATTGTATCTCAAAAGGAGGACAATATGGCCCCCTATGTGCTACTTAAAGAAATAGTTCACTTAAAAATGAAAATTCTCTTATTTACTCACCCTCATACCATATGTCTATGATTTTCTTCCTACAGAACACAAATGAACATTTTAGAAGTATATTTCAGCTCTGTTGTCCCATTCAATACAAGTGAATGGATTCCAACATTTTGACACTCCACAATGCACATAAATGCAGCATAAAAGTAATCCCATATGACTCCAGTGGTTAAATCCATGTCTTCAGAAGTGATATGATAGGTGTGGGTGAGAAAAAGATCAATATTTAAGTCCACTTTTGCTAGAAATTCTTCACCCTACCCAGTAGCCAGCGATATGCATGAGAAATGTGAATCACCAAAAACAAAAGAAGAATGTGAAAGTTAAAGTTGAGATTGACTGAGCAGGGTGGAGAATTAATTGAAAAAATTTACTTAAATATTGATCTGTTTCTCACCCAACCTATCATATCTCTTCTGAAAACATGGATTTAACTACTGGAGTCAAATGAATTAAGTTACTTTTATGCTGACATGTGATTTTTGGAGCTTCAACATTTTGGCACACATTCACTTGCATTGTATGGACCAAAAGAGTTGAAATATTCTTCTAAAAATCTTAATTTGTGTTCTGCTGAAGAAAAATTCATACACATCTGGGATGGCATGAGGGTGATCAAATGATAAGATAATTTAAATTTTTGTTTGAATTATTCCTTTGAAGCCTGATGTAGCCCTTGTTCTAAACAACTGCTCTACCCACTGTATTGTGCGGGACATAACACGCCAAGTGACCCTGCTTTTTTAGTAAATTTTCAAAATTTTTTGCATTCCTTGCATTGTTTTGAACATGTTTTATGCACAACAGTAACTCTTTCTGTTGGCATTAAGGACATTTTAGACCCTACACATAAACTGATTTTAAGGTAAATGTTTCATACATTATGATATTGAAAATAACTTTCATCTTTTAATTTCTATAATGTAACCCTTTTATTTATTTTTTCCATCAGATTCATGTAGTGTTTACATTATCATAGAAAAGTGATGCATTTTAAAGTTGTCAATCACAAACACCTATAAAATACCAATTGTTTTTATTCTTTCTGGCAAACAGCCATAAAAGAGAATGTAATTTACAGTATGTGTGCAACATTTTTAAATTGCAGCATAGAGTTTTATTATAAAGTGGTATAGATTTTGCAACTCAGTACTCAATACTCACTAAACATGACTACTTTTAAATGAGCTACTCTTTTATTCTCACTTGAGTAGTTTTTTGGACAGCTACTTTTACTCTACTCATACTACATTTTTTAAGAAGTAACAGTACTTTTACTTGAGTATTATTTTTCAGTCATCTTTCCATGCCTGATACCCAGAGCTTGATAAAACTGCTTTCTCTTTTTATGCTCCATGATCTGCAAGTTACTGTTACTCTAGAATCACTGTATGTATGTACAATTTGCTGTTTAAAATGTGTAATTGTGTTTTTTTTTTTTTTATATTTTTTTTATGTGAAATTGTAGGTGCAGCCATCTAGACCATCTGGACTCCCTGGATGAAGAGATCTCTTATCTATTTTGGACCTTCCTAGTTAAATGAAGGATAAATAAATAATAATAAAAAAAATCATTATTGAATGATACATATGGATTGCATGTGTGGAGTTTGACCACATTCTGTGCACACATGTGATGACTGTGTATGTACATTTAGTATTAATCATATCTCATTTAATTATTTACAGCCCAGAGTGTTTTCAAGTTTGGTGAATGCATGTTATACGTGTTATATGTGAAAACATGTGTAATGAGAGAATATGTAATGAGAAATCCAATGTTTTAATCTGTTGTTCATGTCTTTAAAACTGGGTTAGAAATTAATAAAATGCTGCGAAGGATATTCGCATGTATTAAGGTGATGTATGCTGAAGCATATGGGTAGGCTAACACTCTGTTTGTGTTTTCATTTGATATTAGCCTCTACTATATTTCATTGAACCATATTTAATTTTTTTAATTGTCCTTCTTTTTCTTTTTATATAATACATCGGTCATCAGAATAAAACCCCAAATATATTTTTATTTTCGATTTTTTTGGACAGCAATCGGGGCATCGGGGGCGGTATTGCAGCGTTGTCACGAAAAGAGAGCTGAGCCAGAAGGCAAAGCTCTCGATCTACCGGTGAATTTTTGTTCCTACCCTCACCTATGGTCATGAAGGCTGGGTCATGACCAAAAGAACTAGATGACGAGTACAAGCGGCCGAAATGGGCTTCCTCAGAAGGGTGGTGGGCTTCTCCCTTAGAGATAGGGTGAGGAGCTCAGCCACCCCTAGGGTGGTGTTTCAGGCACGTCCAGCTGGGAGGCCGCCTCGGGGAAGACCCAGGACTAGGTGGAGAGATTACATCTCCACACTAGACTGGGAAAGCCTCAGGGTCCCCCCAGTCAGAGCTGTTTAATGTGGCTCGGTATAGGGAAGTTTGGGGCCCCCTGCTGGAGCTGCTGCCCCGACTTCGGATGAGCGGTTGAAGATGAATTGATGGATGGATGGCTAGATTTTTTAAATAATTAAATCAAAGCAGTACACATAACAAATGTGAGAATATCAAAAAAGAGAAGGAAAAGAAAAAAAAATACAGAAGTAAACAATCAAAAACATAGGGTTATTTACTTAAATAATCTAAAATGAGCCATCATTTGCAAAAGCCACAAAACAAAGTCTATAAGAAGGATAAAAGTTTAAGGCTTCACAGCAGTCCAGAAGTACTGCAGTCTTAAGTACTGATACTTTCAAACTACTGCATACAATTTGGAATCTTCTTTGACCATCTATATTTATGAATAAAATATTTCCCAAAATAATAAGTTAATAAACATAACATATTTTCTTAGGGGTTGTCAGAAAAAAAATATCTTCCAAAGTTATCTCAACCCCAGTTATAACCCCAATCTGTGTAATGCGCCCCTGGAGAAGTCGGAGTCTCACGGAACATATCTTTTGCATCTCATTCAACTTGTTGTTTGCGCATCACTGAACTATGGCGAGAAATCCATGCCGTCTGACCAACCTACCATCTAATTGAGCCAGTTGAATCACAGTCATTTTGTTAGGTTTTCATTTTTGTGGATGTGACTTATTTTGACAGTTGAATTTCTGGTAAATATGCATAAAAAACATTTTTCATAACTATATTAAAGTCAGTGTCATGTACTAGAATGATAATCTGTGCCTTTAAGACATAACATAACTATGCATGATTGGGACAAACATGTGTTGAAGTGCTCCAGTAAAGAGTTGACTTAAGTAATGCTGAGTTGAGTAATGCTATCAAGCGTGTGACTGATTTAATTCAGACTAGTTCACTCCCAATGAATACACAACATTGGTGATGAGGATGAAGCTTGATGGGTGTAAGAGCTGACTGAACATGATGGCACTTCCCACAATTCCCACTACTTAGTAGGTCCTTGTGGTGGCACAGTTACTCACCTCAATCTGGGTGGCAGAGGACAAGTCTCAGTTGTCTCCGCTTCTGAGACTGTCAATCCGTGCATCTTATCATGTGGCTTGCTGTGCATGACACCGTGGAGACTCCGCATGTGGAGGCATGTGCGATCAAAGCACAACTTACCATGCTCCCCATTGAGAGTGAGAACACAAGGATGTTACTCCATGTGACTCTAACCTCCCTAACAACCTGGCCAATTTGGTCGCTTAAGAGACCTAGCTGGAATCACTCAGCACACCCTGGATTCGAACTCGCGACTTCAGGGGTGGTAGTCAGCATCAATACTCTTAGCTACCCAGTCCCCAAGTTTTCCTACATTTAAGTGTTATAAAGATTCTGCAACTCTTTGGCCAAATTGGACAAGACATTGTTGAAACGGTAAAGGACTTATTATTTAGGAAGATACTGCTGCTAAAGTTTGTCAAAGACGCAGAGCAATTCTTTTGCACCCTATATACAAGATATATTTTCCATACCAATAGACATGGGAGATGCAACTGATTCCAATGAGGCTGTTGCAGCCTTAAATGCATATTTTGTGCCCTGCGCAAATCAAGTGGTTTTTATTGTCATTTCAACCATATACAGTTAGTACAGTACACAGCGAAACGAGACAACGTTCCTCCAGGACCATGGTGCTACATAAAACAACATAGGACAAACACAGAACCACATGAGACTACACAGACTAAATAAAATACCTATATAAAGTGCATCTTTGTCACAGGCAACTGATGTTGTCCTGTAGTTGGTGATGGCCTGGATGCCCTGCCACATGCGCCGCATGTCACCCCTGTCCTGGAAGTGACTGTGGATTCTCTGGGCGTGTGTGCTGTTTGCCTCTCTGATGGCCCGGGACAGTTTGGCCCTCGCTGTTCTTAGGGCTGCCTTGTTGCCTGCTCTAAAAGCAGAGTCTCGGTTCCTCAGGAGCGCGCGCACCTCCGAATCATCCACGGCTAAAGATTCCTCCAGGTTGGTAGAGTCGCCATATGTTGCAGCCTCCACCCTTGTATGGGCTTATGAGAAGCTCCACCCTTACGAGGAACATGCATTGTTCTTCCAAAAGCACTACAAACATGAGCACTTGCACACAAGAGACATTTAGGGATTGTTGGAACAAAGAAAAATATAAGGAGCAAAGCATGGTGGCCTGGCAAACATATCATGCAATGGCTGTCAAATTGTTTCTCATCTTGATGCACCAAAGACGCTATGCCCCACACAATTGCCTAATGGACTGAGGTAAGATCTTACAGTATAGTATACTTGGACCTTTGTTTCAAAACATTCAATTCTTGTTGTGGTGGACTACTACAGCAGGCACTATGACGTACTTACCTCTACAACTGCAACAAAATTAATCTATAGTCTAGGAAATATTTAACATTATGGGCTCCCTGTCACATTGATGCTCGATAATGGATCACAATTCAAATTTGATGAATTCAAGGATATTGGTGCTCAAAACAGAATCAAACACCACACCCAATTGGACACAAGAAAATGGTTGAGCACCAGGATGCTTCCATCATTCAAATTTTATTCGAATTGCACAGTCGGAAAGAATTGACTGGCAAAAGGAACTCAGGAAGTACATTACCATTTACAGAGGAATTGTGCATAACACGATAGGCAAAAGCCCAGCTGAACTTTTGTATAAAAGAAGGATGACAGGCAAGTTATCAGAACTCACATCCACACACAGAAACCTGGAGGTTCAAGACCATGATGCTGAGAAAAAAAATGAAAATCTGTATTGTAGCATCCTGACCAATCACAAACACAATTATTCATTATTTAATTAATAATATAACAGACATCTCAATACTGTAACAAGCAAAGGTCCAAGTAGGCCCAAGCAGACTATGAGATGCCTGCTCCCCCACTGATCATTATCAGCTTTTACTCTCCTTTTGCTGTCATATCCAGGTGGGGGAGGGTAGCCACATGCAAAGCAAAGGAGAGTAATTCACTTCATTCCTCCATAGGAAAGACACATAAAGCCCATAAAACAGACTTTTCTTCAGTCATTTATAGACTAACTGTTCTATAAATGAACATGCATATCCCAAGGACATTGTGTGTATGATTATTACTGTCTCGTATAGTGTCTTTTGTACTGTATACTGTTTTATGCATGCTTTATGACAGAACCACTAGATAAAGTAAAATTATTAGTATCATTCTTCCTAACAAATGAATCCTTGTGTGACAATGTTTTTCAAGATTTTGACTAAACAATACATTAGAATTCAGTTTGTTTCTTACCAAACATTATTGTATTCCTTCAGAATAAGGGATGAGTCACATTTAACTAATTATTAGACTTCTGAATTTTTTTTGCATCCTTTTTTGAAGCCTGAAGGGGTGGTCACCATAAAATACTACTGTATGACATCGAGCAGATTTTTTTTTTCAAAATTTCTACCTTTATGTACCGAAAAAGAAAGAAAGTCATATTGATTTAGAACAAGAGTTGAGTAAGTAAATATTAAATGAATTAAAATTTTTGGGTGAACTATACCTTTAACACTGCATGAGCAATCCGAATTAAATATTTGAGTAGTAATTGCAATAATTTTCCCATAACCTTAACCCAAACACTAAAACTACATTCTTTTACTCACTTCTTCGCAAATATACTATCTTAGTTGAACATTTGACATGAACACTTGTCACATAGTGGAACTTATATTGGACATACTGGGTTTGAATTTGTGTGACATTTTTTTTTCTCTGAACTAAAATGCTGATTTTTTTTTTGCATTCTTAATTTGTTCGAGTGGCCAGTTATAATTGGCTGATTAGATCTGATCTCATTCTTTGTTATTCCAACAAGTTGATGTTGCAATATTTAAAAAAATCTACATTAATAACAATTGCTTTATATTTACTGACAAAAGGCAGGTAGATTACATCCCATATCAAAAGTTCCCACAGACCGAGAAGGACTAATTCCTAGAAGAACTGTTTTGGCTAATTATTCCAATCAACAGAATTTATCTGGAAGTTGTGGGGGGATTATTGAATTTTAAGCCTTTGTAGGATTTTAATTAACTTTCTCTTTGCCCAGAAAAAGACTTCCCTCAGTCAGTGCAGTTCAATAATCCAGCCACCCATGTAATAAGATATTCATTACCAAATTGTACTTTTCACGCTCTGATTTTATTCAGAGCAACTTCTGGTTCTGCCTGTGTGAGTGGGATTTAAATCTAAAGAGAATATCAATTATACCTGGACAAAGGTAAAATAATTTGGTGATTGTGGCAGGGCGGAGGGCGGGGCCAGGTCGTGATTCTACACACACGGTCCCTTATCAGGCTAATCAAGCCTCCGAGAGGGATAAAGGCCGACTGCGGAAGATAGTGCGGGAGAGAGAGATTGTTTACGGGCATGTCCGTCATGTGTGTGTTTGTATCTTTTGTTTAAGTTTCTCATTTAAAATATTATTTATATTGCCAAGCCGGTTCTCGTACCGGCTTGGCAATGTAGAGATTGTTTAGGGCCATGTCCGTCATGTGTGTATGTTTTGTCTTTGGTTAAGTATCACAAAATATTACTTATATCGTCAAGCCGGTTCTCGCCTCCTCCTTCCCATTGAACTGGTTTACAGTGATCTTCTCTGCAAGATATTTTTAATCATACATATATTGCTTTAAATTGAATGACTGTGGTGGTTTTGGGTGAAAATTGCAAAATGCATTGCTACAAAAATCTCTTCAAATAATGAGAAACAACATAATATAGAGATATATGGTGAAGAAATAAAATTGCAGCATACAAATATACACATTTTGTTTTACAGAGGTGCATAATTTGCTGAAAGAAATAATCAACTTTTGCTGAGGCGACAAAGCTATTTACGAAGATGTTGATGTTTTTGTAAACTATAGTGATTGTCAGTCAGACAAGTAATTGTTTCTGGTCATGGTCAGGTTATCCTTTGCATTTTTCCTCGAACAATGCCATATTGAAAGTTCCCATGATTTTCCTTATAGTAAGTAAGATTTTAATCACCATGCCTAATTAAGCGATTAAAACCCAGCAAAAGTCACAGCTTCTTATTAGTATCATTATGTAGGCATGGTAACAACATAATAAGTTTGCTTGCTGTTTTGTGCCACAGATCTCTGGTCTTGCATTGGTAATAGGTTTTTGTGAGGATAGCGGATCTAAATTTGAAAATATAAATTCCATCATCCTCATTAAAGCTACAGTGGTTTGCAAAACAGTTGCCTACATGACATACTGTGATTTTTAAATTGGAAACACTGGTGGATATTGATCCATTATTACTGCGATTTGTGTGAATGGCTCGAATGTCATTCAGTTTCTTCAAAACAAATGTGGACTGCACCTTCCCTGTCCTAACACACAGAGTAAGACATTTATTACATAAAAATGCATGCTAAGCATAGCATATTTCAATCTCTCAAACATTTTAAAGGGGCAAAAGAACAGGAAATTAAAATGTTCATGCTGACATGTACTGAAACTCCACAAATGGGCTGAGCTTAGATATGAGTGAATATTAAGACCACTGATATATGATCAAACTCCATGGAATGTTTTATTATACACCATTGTCATATATTTGTTGAAGCGAAGCCACATGACTATGATTTCATAAATGAAAATAATAACACCGCACATGATTTTGAATTGGAAATAAATATTAAAAATAACATTGCACATTTCCAAATATTTATGGTACAGTGATTAATAAATTATAAATATATATATAAAAATGGCACAAAAAAAAGAAGCAAAAATATACATGAATAAGAACACAAATGCCAAAAAAGTGCATCGATGCAACAGGGTTTACTGCAGTCCAGGCCACTCGTATTAAGACATTAAGGTAATAATCACACAGCGTAAATTATTTGAGCTTCATATGTGTGTAGCCATATTAGTCTGTCTTTATTACATATTTCTTTGATTCTTCTATAAATAAAACAACTGATAACAAGGAAACCTTGATACAATTTAGAGGTGTGTCTTGTATTTTGACAGCTTCAAATAGTCAAATATCCATGCGAAACATTGGCGTGAAAGATTAGTCCTCTAATCTAACAATATTCTCTGCTTTTCCTTACAAAACGTGTATATTTTCAACACGGCAAAGTCTTTGTTTCACATGTGTCGACTGTGTCATATTATCTTCATGAAATACACTGATAAATGAAATTATCTCTCTGTACAATAGAATTATTAAAAAAAATACAACTTAGGTTTGTATGTACATCATCTACCTACAAAGTACAACCGCTATATCATGTAATAAAATATGTAAACAAATTTGTTGTTTTACACAGTTGACTGTGACAACAGATAGAATTTTCCACACTTTTCACATTAGATTTATTTTTGTATAGACATCCTTTAACAGTATCATAGCACTGCATCAGTCTGCACCAGACAGCTGTATAAAAAGACGAGAGCAAATGGACCATCATACATACAATTGAAAAAGTTCCAATCAGCAACTGGCTGCAAAGAAACAGAGAGATTCAGGAACGTGGTCCCTTGTTGTTACTGTAAGGGGTCTGATGATCGGATAGGTCTGGTGAACGTGTTCAAGCATTGTTAGTCGAACATGGTATATCAAAGCGAAGGATGGGATGGCATGCACTACAATCAGTCGCTTTACTGAGACAAGAAAGCTTAACTGTCTTTCTCATAACTCACACATTTTCAATATTACAGTTGGTTGCACAATTAAAATGTCATAACAGTGCTGTGGTGTCCTCAGTGACCTGTCTTTCACAAATTTAATTTATTTCATAGTTGTTTCTTGTTTTGCAAAATGCAAAAAATGATGACATCACATGTAATGTATAAACAATACAAATGTATCACATTATATATATATATATATATATATATATATATATATATATATATATATATATATATATATATATATATATTCTTTTTTGGAAGAGTCCTTTTTTCTGTCTCACTTTCTCTTACATGCTTGAAATGGCTGATATAACTTTCTCCTCTTCTTTTGTTTTTACAGAATTACAAGAAAAAATTGAAAAAAAGAAACTGCATTTACGGCAAGGATCACATACCGCTAAAAGTCACTTAGGATTATGATGTAGCAGTGGAATATTCTACACTGATAATGTCTCCGACCAGATAGAGGAATAAGATCACTAATGTTGCTATTTACCTTCTCGTTATGCTTAAGTGTGCTTTATGGTACAGTTCAAGTGTCAGAGTTTGCGATCTCAGCACAGTGCCAAGGATCGGCTTCTGTCGGTGCAGCTCTCAAACAGATCAATGTTCAGTTACGTCTCTCTCGGATTCTCACACGTAGTACTCCTTATCCTTGTTTTTCTGTTTCTTGTTGCCGCTTTTTGAGCTCTGCTGTTTGTCCTTCATGACTGCTCCATTGCTCTGTGCTGAGTTGGTTATGTAATTCCGGGTCTCGTCCACTTGGTAGGATCCCTCGTCCCTGTTTCTGTACTTATACATGGCGTACAGCAGAATTAGGATGCATAAAGCTGCAGCAGACACTATCCCAACGACCATTCCAGTGGTGCTGCTAGATTCACGGACCACCTCGGAGGCCCCCGGAACCCGCCTGATGCCCGGCTCCGTGGGGATTGCTGTGGGTACATTACGGAACATGGGGGAGGTTATTAATGGGCTCTTCAGCTTTGTGTTGTCTACCTCATAGGAAGTGGGCAATGGTAGCAAGACTATGTCTGGCTGGGGCTTTAGCTCTCTGTGATTAATTTTGCCTGCAGGCAGTTTGGGTGGCGTGGACGTGGTTGTGGAGCGGCTCAGCTTGGGGGGGAAAGCGGTGGTAGTAGTCCTACCAGAATCGGAGACTTTGTTAGGTCTAAAGTCCTTGGATCCCCACTTAGGCGAGTGAGCTTTGTAGCCACCTTCAAAGGACGACGAAGACAAGGTCTTATCTGTTACCAAGGAGAAGGTGGTGTAAAAATCTTCATCATCGGTAGGGGGCAGGTTAGAGTTGTACGCTTCCCCAGAGCCAAACCCAGAAATCACCAAGCCATCATCATCATCATCATCACAATCATCGCTGCCTTGGTCCGACAAGCAAGGTACCCTCGCCTCAGTGGCCATGGACAGGGACTCTTTGGTGGTCTCAATAATGGTGAGGTGGGGGCGGAGGGTTGGGGGAAAGGGGATGGAGGGTGTACGACTGGCTACAGAGGGGAGCTCTAAGGGGTCCTTGACTAGTACTGGGATAACTAATTCACCTCCTACAATTGAACACAGACACAAGGGCATGTTAGTGAGCGTCTACATTGAAAGATCAATGATACGTCAAAATCTTATGTTCGGAGGAAAGAAAGACAAGGCAGAACAGACTTCTACAAAGAAAATGTAAGGAAACTCAAAGACAATAGCAAATCAATATCCAATAACCAAGAACAGAAACGACTATAAATTGGCATCAAAAGGGCTTGAGAGGTCTTCACTGGTGAGCCAGGTCAATTTTTGGATTTTCTTTTTCGAATGATTGGAAACAGCTTAAATGTACGTAATATTTTTTAAATAATATTTTTAATAATTTGCATAACTTTGAAATGGCATTGTGTGTGTGCAAAATGTAACTACTCAGATGCAAAAATGTATCTATTACTGCTACTACCCTGATGTATCGTTTCATATATAAATGCATGTGTTCTAAAAATAAATGTCAGAAGAAAAATCTATGTAAAATTCCTTTATATACATATTCTATGAGGTGAAGATTTTCAAATGTTCCTTAAGAAGTTGAGTTGCATGTCAACAGTTTGTATAGGAAAAAGCACCTACTGTCTAGAATTTCAATATATAATTATAGTGTGATGGAAAATCTTGCTCCCCAGTGTTGTTCTGCCTCTTGCCTTTTGAACGGCTTCATAAAGCCAATGCAAGGTACTATCTCCATTGTGCAATGACAGCCAAATTATTACTGTCCCTATTACCTATTGGAAACGGTTGGTTTCATAAGTCTAAGGCTGACACAAATCTTTTAGTGATTAGAAATACAGTAAGTACCTACATGCAAAAACACAATAACTTCAAAGCTAATAATATAAATTTTATTTTGTTAAAGCTGTGAGGAATAACACTGATAATTCTAGACTGGCCGTTACTGAATAAATAGGTTATTGTAAACACAACATCAAACATTACGATTTCACAAGGCAAGTAATTCTAACTAGAATAATAATAGTATATTTCCAAACAAATCTGTCCCCTAGACTTTTAGTTACTGATGCGTGTTACAGTACGAAGGAATCTTGGAATTCATTATTTCAATAAGATGAACAGTTATGCCTTGAGTTATAAACTAGAATGTGTTTAGTTTATAAGGAATAAGGCAACTGTAATACTAGGAAATCCTCTTGTTTATCTGTCACATAAAGATACATCAGTAGGTTTTGTTTATGATTCCTACTTGCTAGATATTCAGACTGTCATTGCAACAGGAAGATAAAACTGCCATCATGTCATCAATACATACCAAAATCCAAAATGAAAATAACTCTAAAACAAAAAAGCAGACTGAAATGATAATGAAAGTAAACCAAAGCCTATGGCATAAATTATGATTAACTAGTCATAGCAAACAGTACAATACTCAAGACTGACAAACAGGCAATATACAAATCTAATTTATCCAATATATAAATATAATCTAATTTTAGCAAACTGAGATCAGAACTTATGACCACATAACATTACACATGTAAACAAGCAAATTATCAACATTATATACACTGAAAACATAAAAGCATTCCAAGTGTTTTTGTCAACTTACATCAACAAATTGCCCGCATGATTTTGGCATGAAGAAAAAAAAAAACGTACAAAAGAAAGTTGTGTAAGAATGTTCTTGGACAATTTTTTTTTCTTGTGCAAACATAATGACTGGTCATCATGTTTTTGGTTAGATATATATATACTTTTGTTCCCATATGAGAGAGTACAGGGAGGCAACAACACATACATCCACACCACATAACATGAAAAATAAACTTCAACATTATTCTGTTTTTGTCGTTACTTTGATAAATAATCCAGTTTTCTTACAAAAACTGTACATGAGCCTTTGATTTATATAGCATTTTTTTTTTTTTTATTAAATAAATATCTACATTCTAGTAATTCAACTTTTTGCTTAGATTGGTTTTAATCTTTAGGTTTGAGTGAATGGATGACTGTACATATTTTACCATAGCTAGAGGGGGGAGGAGGGGTAAAGAGGTGTGAGAAGGGAATTGGACCTATGAACATACTACATAGGAGATGACAATGATGGGGGTGATTGTGTAAGTCAGTTGCCATGTCCATGTATAGGCAGTACGAAGCGGTTGGGCAGCATTAAAGTTTTTGGCTGTAAGGAAGGGATGGGGATATACAAACAATGAGCATATACATGCCCATCTACAAAAAAGAACAAAACTCTAACACTGACAATCTGACAAACCCTAAACTGCAACTTCTTCGCCATGCAGTTTTAAAACATTCTTTAATCGTCAATTGTTTATCAAGATCACTGTCAGAATTTGAAAAAAAAAAACAAAACAAAAAAACACAACAAAACAAGAATCATATCAAGATCTGGAACCTTTTCACTGACGATCATGTGCTTTATGAAATGTATGGTATTGTTTAAGTGGTATTGTGATATTTGTTGTGTTTTTGCATTGTCAAATTATTTATCAGTTGAAGCACATGGCATTTTCATTGAATTAGTTCCAATTCCAAAAAAAGAACACCAAAAATTACAACATGTTATCAAATTATTGATAACTGTGATTTAAGTTACATCTAGTTTAAATTTCAACCCAAAAATTCAGCTATTCAAAAAAATGGTAACCAACAAAAAATGAAATTGATTTGAGTGTGTATAAAACTAAAAAGACAAAATTTGCAGAGACGAAAGAACAAAGCAATTCTAATTTTCACACACTACAACCAGATGCACAAACTATAAAACGGACACAATCGAGAGGGACAGTTTAACAAGCAACTGTGTCCTCTGTCATGTGACCCAAAGACAAATATATCTGTCATTGTTAGTCTTACACATGTAACGAGCGTGCAGTCTGGATGTATGTCAAAGAGAGAGGAAAACTGGCTGAAAATGGGTTAATTATTTTTTACTGCAAGATGTTGACGCATGCGTAAAGTAAGTTGCATTTAGGGAGAGTAGACGAACAACACATCAAGCTGGGGATCAAATCAGACATCAAAGGTTCAGCGAGGTCACAGAAGCCTTTTAACCAGGGCCTGTAGGTCACAGATGTCTGTCTGTTAGCTCTCACTGCACATTGCCGGATAACAGAGCAAATTTTTGTTTTTCTATAACAGTAATCTAAACACAATCTAATTATATTTGAATGATTTATCTTAGAGTGAAAGAAAAACATCCATAATCATGTTTGGTACCCACAGACTTTGGTTCAAAAGCAGCAGAGTATTGACTGAGGAATTCCACAAGAGGGTTGAGAACAGAACATTTCTATAGAAAATAGAAAAACTTTCTGAAAGATTTAAGGCAGGGGCAGGTCCAGAAGGGTGGCACATAGGGCTGCCACTTTTGAAGATGTAAAATAAGGGACACTCAAATGCAGGGATTGGGTGGGGGGGGAGGGGGGGAGGATATCACGGCCCCTTACCACATCATCCACAATTGTAGCAATAAATGTTTTAAGAGTAATTAATAATAAAAATTGTATATCCTTTCTTATATACTAAAATGATAACTTTCCTGACCCATGACATATATATATATATTTTTATTTATTATTTATTTTTATGTTTTTTTATTTATCTTCTTAGCTTATTTATGTATTCAGTACATTTTGGTTGGTTTATAAGTATTTTTATTTTTTTGTATTTTTTTTTTTACAAATAGCATAATTTCACCTTTAAATATGGGACAATCCCATATTTTACGGGACAGGTGGCAACCTAGGGGCACCGGGTGCCAGCTACCACTAAAAAAATAGCCACCCCTAATCGGATCCCGCTTTGATCCATGGAGATGGTGTGCAACAGCTTAACCCGTTCGTGTCGATCATGGTCCATAACAACGTCCCGACACATTGTGACCCCGGGCCTCACACACTACTGATGCAATGTGCTTCCATACACACAACAGAGAAATGCTTAATATGCTGTATCCGATGCAAAAATATCTGATACAAGATGCACTTGTCGGTTTTTCTGCATTATGTGGTCGATCCTAGGGTAACAGAACTGTCGGAAACAACATGTCGACTTCCCGTTTGATAATCATTTTGGACATTTTTGCATCAACTCAAGCATGATCACATTTTCCTTTAGTATTACAGATATTGGTTCTGGTCCTGTTGGATCCAGGAAGAAATTACAGAACACACAATGCTCAGTGCGATCCGAAATTTATATTTTCACTCTAAAATGTTATTTCTACGCTACTGACAGTTAGGTTTAGGAGTTAATAAAAAGGCATTTCTGCTGACTGTATTACATCATTTTCAACTAAAAATACAACTTGCTTTTGGCACCACTCTGTGGACTATGAGGGTTTGGAGGAGGCAGTGATTTGAATTTTGGTATACTCAGACCAATTTCAGCTACAAAACTTTCAAGCTACTGTTGGCGAATTCACAGCGCAATCAGCCTGATTCTGCAGAAAGATAGGCTGAGGGGTTTTGATTTCTGAAAGTATGCAGTATGTCATTGTACAAGAAGGTGCCCTAGTAGAATGCAAATATTGTAACAGATAAAGAAATATTTGCATTGAGAGTATTAAAACACTTCATGCACAGCAGATGTGTCTCAATATGAGGTGTCTTGTACATTCTTATCTCTGGTTCCACTATCTGAACAGGTAATTAAACTGGAGCTGTAATGAAGAAAAGCCACCTGCCGGCCTGTGATAAAAACATACCCCCTCTCACTTGGCACAGAATGGGGCCAAGAAAAACTGTCTCTCTAATCTGGGCTTTTCTTGCCTTTTTCTACCTTTTTTCCCTCTCCATTTGATGCATTCTGAAGGCATCTAATTGCTTTTGAGTCTAAAGACTCTCACCCCTGTCTAATCAGCTACACATATCTACACTAATTTAAAAGTATATTTATGATGGAATCAGACTAAAAACTGAATTTCAGCCCATTTCTGAGTTTGAAAAGTTTGAAATCGGAGTGCAGCATATAATGCCACCTGGTGTTCATATAAGGAAGAGTAACACATTAGTTGTAGTCAACACACAAGTGTTGAAGATAACACAAATTTACAAAGTTCCCTTCAGGGATAAACTCGTCCATTTAAATAGACTCCATTAATTAGCATGGTGGAATGGATGAGAGGCAGCAAAGGCCAATATACAGTAAGCCACTGATTCCTTTGTGCAAATCAAGTACATTTTCAGACATTGCTAAAGAAAAATATCTGTTGCAATTAATTGGAATTTATTTTATTTTCCTTTCCAAACTATATTCAATTAAAGTCTGGTTCTCCCAGTGGCATTTTAACATTCTATGCCTCTGAAATCACTTGCAGGTCACAAGAAAACCAGGGGCTGTGACTGAAATATTTTATTATGGCTAAAACTAAATATTTTATAAGGAGTTAAAATAAGTGGGCTTGTTGTATGTAAACATTATAGGTTTCGAATGTCTTTAGTACATTCTACATTTCTAGTGCTTTTGAAAAAAAAGTGCATTTTCTTGAATTCATGTTTTTTTTAACTGTTGTACTTTGCTGATGGTTTTAATGATAGAAGAGTATCATGGGATTTTTCAGCAGACACAAACAAATTGCTATCCCTGCTAAGCAAATCTGGAGTTTGTTAATTCCTGATTATATTTATTTAATCAAAAGCCAGAATATGAGATGAACTGAACAAATCACAATGCTGCCGAGATTTGGAACATTGCCCTATTATTATGTTATTATATAATTATAATATTTATAAGTATTACACAACATGCTAACACAAATCTGTAAAGAAAATTTAGAGTAAATACATTACATTGACCCATTCCTGCATATACAGCTCTACTGTTAAATATGAGAGTGAGAAATACTTCAGTCACAAATATAATTAAGTCTCTAGAGGCTTCTTACCTTCAATTCCAAATTCACCACCTATTTTCTTGTTCAAATATACTTTAATGTAATCATTTTAAACACTCTGATAATGAGACCCATTTAGAAGTGGTTCAAAATTAACTAAATACATTTAAGGAGTTTGCTTACAACTTTCCAAAAATATCCCCATACGACTTTACATCGTAAAAATATTATTCCAGTAGTTTGTATGCAGGTGTGAACTTTCAGGTAATGAGTTTTGTAAGCAGAGAAAGATTGGAGTTTGAGAAAATTAAAGAAGAATTGCTCTACAGAATATTTTGGAAACATATCCTGAATCAGTATAAGCCCTCCTATGGAATTCCAGAAAGGGATAACGGGAAAACCCAACAATTTTACAAACAGAGAACAGAATCACACGACAACACGTCAAGACACAGACAGGAAAACGACTTGAAACAGGAAATACAGCAGAAATTCTTTGCAACCATTAAAGCTTCAGAAATTATGCTTTGTTAAAGCTGGCTCGTACATATAGCACTCAGGTTATTCTGATGGTAAGTATATGCATAAAGCACAAAAAATGGTGCCATGCACTGAAAAATGAGAGAATATTCTGAAAAATAGCTCTGAATAGCAGATATTATGTTACCATGCCACAAGTGGCTGCTTGAGAAACCATAACATTGACCTCATTCACACCTGATATCAAGATCCGTCAAACCAAAATGGTTTGTGATCAGATCACTAAAACCACATTCGGAGGTAGTTGAATACGCATGTAACTACATCCCATTTGTAATATTAAATGCTACTCCATCCTGATGTGACCAGCGTTTTAAACTTTGCCAGTTACGTCTGTTTTTAAAAGACAGTAACCACCTGATCATCTGATCATTCTAAACTTCTTTAGTATCTTCTTTGGTATCAACATGCAGATCATGTGAATTATGCACATCCAAAGTTCATTTTATACAGGTAGTCTTTCTGAATATATATGAGAATTTTGCTTTAAACATCACATTTGTGCTTAGAGTAAAATTGTAGACATTTTTTTTTTGTGCATTTTTATGTATACATACAGTATATGAGTACTCATATACTGTATGTATACATAAAAATGTATGAAAAATCTCTTTAAAATTCTATGTATATATATATATGTGTGTAAAAATGATTAATTTTTCTTTATTGCACGGTCAACATGCATAGTAAATGATGTACTGTATCTAGTCACAAAATTATAAATGTTACCCTCGAAAAGTTACTAACAGGTGTAAAAAGTGATCTGTGTTGGCCCAAATCACCTGAGACTGATCTTAATACCAGGTATATACAAGACCATTAAGAAGCATACAGTTTGTGGCAATAAAAGTCTTTCTATGCCATCTGCAATCAAAAGTTACTTAGTATGCAGAAAGGCTCTGTAAAGTATTCAAGAGAAGGGGTTCAAGGGTGTGGGTCATTCTTAAAACACAACTTTCTTAAGATTACTATCAACACTTGAGCTCAAAATGTCTTTTGATGGCAAGAAAAGATTTTGTTGCCTGTTATTTGCTTTGTTAATCAATAATGGCAATGTTCAAGGTCAAGCCGAATGGCACAGATGCTTGAGAAAAATGGAGGAAAATCTGATTTCAACACCAAAATATCATGCGGAACAAGATGAGGCGAGGTGACAGGAATGTTGCTTTTGGATAGCTGGGAAACAGATGAGGACTTCATCGAAAACAACAGAAACCACAAACCACAAATGAAATCAAGAGGGCGAATCAAGTACCCCACACATGCGGCAAATAATACTCTGCAAATATGAGGACAAAACCCTGCAGCGATAATGTTTCATGCAGTCGTTCACATCAACCGATGTAGAGGTTAGAATGGCATGAATTTCTGTGTAAACGTGACTGGATGATTGGGACCCTGTCAATAGCTTTCTTTATGAGTACATAAAGATTTAAGAAAGATGGACATTATTCTCAAACCGCTAACCTGGTGACTGTCATTTGGAAAAAATTGGGATTGACATTTGAGAGAATTGCAGAGGGTCAAAGCGGGTTACAGCAAACAAAGCAGACAACAATAGCCTGTCATGTCTACGTGTAAACATAACCATATATGATTTCATAGAATGGGACACAAAAAACATCTTACACATTTCTGTGATAAAAGACAGTCATTTAATAGTCCATTTAATAGATAAAACTAACAAGCCATGGAATGGCTTTGGGAACTGAAATTATTTGATGACGCAATGTTTTATAAATGGTAAAGCGTAGTAAAAAATTTTATTGCTTTTTTTTTAATTATTATTATTTTTTAGAACTGTGGTTCCAAACAGGGACCACCTGTTGAATGTTCATGGGTTTGATTCCCAGAGGGGAAAAATGATCAAATGTACTGTATATATAAAATGCACTGCAAGTCACTTTGGATAAAAGCATTTGCCAAATGAATATGTAAATGTAAATCTTCTTTGTTATGAGCTGGTCCATTTTTCAGATGTTTAAAACAATCGTTCTAATTATATCTGGTGGTGTTTTATTCAAATGATTGTACAAGTAATTTGATCTCACGTGATTTATAAAATAATTCAATTTAAATTCTCTACCTATAACTGCAATCATAAATGTACATCTTTCACAAAGACATGACAGACTTTCTCAAAGCTACCGTAACCCAACATCTCTCAAATCTCTCTCTCTCTTTTTTAATCACTGAATTATATTTTTCATATTTGGGCTGGAAACAAAATTAGCAGAACACTTTTGTTCACACTCAGGCAAAATTATATTGTTAGAAAAAAGCATAACAACAAAAACCAAAAATTTGTACACAGAAATTCGATGATATCTGTTCTCTATTAAAGAAAGTTAACTTAGATCACACCTATTGAAATGAGGAAACAAAAAAAAAAAAAACAATTGGAAAGACTGATAGATATCACTCTACTATTTGGCTGAAAGCAAAGTTCAGAGAGAAAACTCAAAATGTATCATGTGCCAAAATGCAGTCCACTATCACAAACCTCAGATTATGATACATTTTGAAGCATCAATGCAGAGAACATGTCACGTTTCTGTACTAATTTTGTACGTATGCTCTGATAATAGGCACTGTGGACAAAATTAGTATTAAGTGTGATCATGTTAACCACTTCGGAAAACCCCATGGCCAAGTGTAGCTCATAATTAAAGCTTGGGGGGAATGATTTGAGATCAGCTCTGATTCTAGGCTACTGAATGGACTACGCATTAGAAATGCAAACCTATTTTATTTGTTTTTCTTTTACATTTTACTATATCCATGTCTCTATACTGGTGCATATGGGTTGGATTGGGCAGGAAGTTACACTTTTTATATCCATGGGGGGAGGGGGGGAGGCGATGCTTTGAGGATCTGATCCTCAGTTGCAAATGAAAGGCCACGACATAGAGACAAGCAAAATTTAACTGACCTAGCCCACCTGCGTGTCCTTCGCACTCAGCAAAGTCCTCGTCATCACTGGAGCATTCTGCCGATGAGACCATGTCATCCGTGGTCTATTAGGAAGCATTAAGATGATGATACACAAATAGGAGAGCAGACACAAAAAAGAGAGATAGACTTAATGCATTAGATTGTACCACCATACTGTAAAAGAGCATTTTCAGAGAATGCTGCTAATATGTAGGCCCAAACAGAATCTACAAACCTGCTTTTCACCGATTTGGAGAGCAATGAAATATGTCAAAGTGTATTGAAAGGAGCTGAGAGTACTACACCAGAATTGTCACAGTTTGTCTCCACTGTATTCAAAGACTCTTATTTTGAAGTTTTCCCCAGCACTATTTCACAATCACTTCATTGTTATCCCCAACTGTCTTCCATTCCCTCATTAGTGTCCATGTGTATTTAAACCCTCTAGTTCTATTCATGTTTTGTCAGTCCTTTTATTGTTATGTTTGAATGGATATGTTTGTTACCACTCCAGCGAATGTGCTACTCCTGTGTTTGTAATTCAGATTTTCTATTCCTGCGTCTCCTCTGTTCCACTCCAGCACACCAAATGTTACACTTATAGGTAGTTGAAAGCATAATCAAATTAGTTGAATATTCAAAACGGAAATGTACACTGATTTTTACGATGTTAAAAGGCTTTCTCCATCCCCAGCTTAATATGCTGAGACAACTATTAGTAAGCTATTTTTATACTGATTTCTATAAAAAGTTGAACACTGTGGCACTGGCACTATAAACATATTGCATGAACATCCCAAACTAAAATTATCTAAAACTATTATTATTTATTCAATTTCATTTAGTGACAGTAGTGGCGCAGTTTATTATTTATAAGCAGTTGAATTCTGCAGATATTTGCAGAACTTTCTGTGGGTGCAGATTCTATGTTTGGCTGCTGATATAAAATAAGTGACTGTCACTGATGACAGACATTGATTTAATCTGCCGAACTCTGGGTGTTAATTCCAAGCTAAAACAAAACAATACAAACTTCGTTTTGAAAAACTACTCATGGCAAACATTTATAAGAGTCACCTCCATCTCGCCCTTTCAGAAGTCATGGAAATCCCATCACTGTAGATCACTGCTGTTGAGAGCTGAGGACCAAATACACAGCGGCGGTCTGAGATTATCTGTGTGTCTCCAATATCTCCCTGCGCTTATTTATCCCCACAGCTCCCCCTTACTCATGCCAAATGCAGAAGTGGGCTCGTTTTTCACACCCTCTGCATGGCATGTCTTTGTTAGGAGCCGATTAGAATGTGGGGAAAAATAAGTACTGTCGTAGACCAAGTTGATGACATTTTAAACAACACTCCTACAGTATGTGGAAGCACAGGACCATAAATATGATTAGTTTTGACAGAATTATAAAATGTTATCCCACTATATTCTTGGTTGGCTTTTCCCTCCATGTTTTGGTATGAGAATGAAAATAAATAAATAAAAAGGTGTGCAAAAATGCATTTGAATGTATTCCAGGCTGGGTGCTCCACACTGGAGTGGTTTGGAATATTATTTAATGATTTTATTTAATGTGGCAAACTTCTTATCATTGTGACTGAAAAGAGAGGTGGAGATCACAAATGCAGAAAAAGATGAGAAACGCAATTGACTGATTTCGGAGAAAATGTGAAATCATCTTTGGTTCCCCCTTTGAATGACAGCAAAATGCAGCACTTAATGTCATAAACCACTCCAAACAGAGCCCACAATTGATATTCAGTATTAAACATTACTGACACAAAGGTTGCCTTGAATATGGTGGTGAATACATGAATGTCTAAAGCTTTTTGAAGACTTGTGCATTGGTATAGTACTATGCAAAATTTTAGGCACTTAGGATGTTTCACAAAAACATTTGTCATAAGATGACTATATCTTCAGCTTTAGTGTGTCAATAGGAAATATGCATTTTAGATTCCCAAACATTACTTTTGCAAATAGAAAAGATCAGTCTGGGATTAAATGAAGAGACAGAAGCAATTGAGACAGACTAAATAGATATAATAACTGTGGTGTATTCTCCATGAAGCTTGGAACATTCTATCCGCCAACAACCAAGAAAACTGTGTTCAGGTGTACCTAGGAGATTTAAGGCTGTTTTATAGGCAAAGGTGGCCACACCAAATATTGATTTAGTTCTTTTTATGTTTACCAGACTTTGTATGATGTTAATTGATAAATGAAAACTATTTATGGCATTATTTTTGAAAACATCCTCACTATGCAACATTTCACAAGTGCCTAAAACTTTTGCACAGCACTGAACATGAACAGATCTTGCAATCTGTTAGAATATGTTAGAAGCATTGAATATCTCAATATCCTCTTTCACAGTGCCATAAGCTCAGCACTGACACAGGCCATCAATGCAGTAGAGAGCTGCTGCATTATGTCATTTTATACTCATTAATTGATACTTTTGTTGGGAACGAGAAAGTGGCCTAATCCACATATTAACAATGTGAGAATGTGTTTCCGTGGTACATAAGCCGTTAACATTCATCTCTGCAGAGGAGCCTAATCATTCCCCGCCCAGCCTGACATTGATGAGAACTTAATATTGAATTCCTGGAAGATTAGCTTGCTTCGTCACTTTTCTCAAAGCCCATAGTGTAATGCTTTATGGTGTCCGACAGATAAGAAAATCCGGCTAAATCCGTTCAATTTATTATTAGTCTTAGGAAAATTACACATTATTTAAAGAACAATGTATTCTGGCCTAAGACATATCTGTTTATTGATTTTAAACTATATTCAATAAAACTTGGAAGATATTCATATGATTTGGAATTTG
The DNA here is from genome assembly GCA_032164185.1 of Moxostoma hubbsi. NCBI lineage: Eukaryota > Metazoa > Chordata > Actinopteri > Cypriniformes > Catostomidae > Moxostoma > Moxostoma hubbsi. The sequence continues at coordinate 8,529,677 of JAVLUX010000023.1, forward strand.
GTGTCAAGGAATCAATCGCAGAAGTCCTGAACCAACACGATCACATTGAAAATCGACATATTGCTTACGATTGTTTAGTTACCCTGAAATCAACCCCATTTTATCAAATTCAAAAACACCATTCCCTACCAGATATTTCCACATCAATTCAATTAGGTCTTTTTCCTAAAGAAAAGGTCATTAGGTCATTTTCCTAATCAATGTTTTTTGTTCCAAAGTGTTTTATCCATTGACAATTTGTTGAAATGTATACAACAGTATGACATATTGAACAAACTGTACCTCTATCCCTCAAAGCCTGACTTTTGTTAAAATTTTTGTTCATGTCAAATGGAATATGTCCACTCTAACTGAATTCTACAGATTTCTTGCACTTCTATATTTAATAATAACTGACTACAATGGCTGTATAGATTGGGGACACATAAGAGTAGCTAAATATGACAGCAACCTTTGGACCTGCTATCTGTCTGGCCTGGTGAAAATGAGCAGCTATGCTGTGTATTGAGTTTAGTGAGCTGTCTGCTGGCCTGCTGAGGCAAAGACAGAGTGAAATCTGATTATTCAACTTTGACTTGGAAAAGGTAATTATGGACAGGTTTGTATTTTCCCCTCAAACTTCAATAACAGTCTGTGAATTCACAGGAAGGAGAGTGGACTGACTGCAGCTAAGACTGAAAGGTGGATATCACTAACGTTTGTTATGGGCGGCTGTGGCTCAGTTGGTAGAGCGGGTCGGCCACTAATCGCAGGGTTGGTCGAATCCCGGCCCACACGACTCTACATGCCGAAGTGTCCTTGGGCAAGACACTAAACCCCAAGTTGCTCCCAATGGCAGGCTAGCGCCTTGCATGGCAGCTCTGCCGCCATTGGTGTATGAATGTGTGTGTGAATGGGTGAAAGAGTCACAGTGTAAAGGGCTTTGAATACCGTTAAGGTTAAAAAGGCGCTATATAAGTGCAGACCATTTACCATTTGTTAGTTAGTAGAAAAAAGGAAAAAAAAAAAAACTGTTACTATATACTTTTCATAATATTATCTTACTGAATATAATATCGTATCTCCAGGTCCCTATTGATGTCTGCCTAACTCGAAACCGGATTGTCATATTGAGAGGCAGACAAGAATGGGGGTTTACACTTACAGCATGTGGCGCAGACATGCATCATAGGAATCTATACAAAATTGTACAAACGCTGCACTAGCAGATATGGCATGGCTTGACAACTTCCAGGCCATTTCCTATACAGTGACAAGAAGACTGATTGCATTCTTTGCCTGCTCAGTGCACAATATCCTCACAGCTGCAGGGCAAGATGGTATTTTGGGTCTGTGACATTGTGGATGTTGGTTAGCATTCAGCTCTTTGCCTTGAGGCCTGATCTGCCTATGCAAATCTGCTTAATCTATGCAGGATATTTACCATGCCACTGCTCAGAGATAACTGACAGCCTGGGCAAGTCATGCCAGTGTCCTGCTGGGTACAGGATGCAAGAGGGAATTACAGAGTGACAGAGTAGAAGAGGCCAGCATCTCAATTACAGCTAATTTGGTTATTTTGGAAACCCAAAGCATGTTTTTTTTTTTTTGAAAGAAAATTAGAGATACAGAATTTTAATGAGATTACATAGGGTCGAGGGCTGGGCGATATGTCTTAGCTATTGACGATATTCAATATATATCTTGATAATTATGCTAAAATTGTGTGTTATATATATATATCAGAGTTACCATCCAAACAGCCATTGTAGCCAAGTAGATTAAATATTTGAAAGACATTAAATAAAAATCTTATTAGTTTTCCATTAAATAAACACAAGGGAGAATGAAATTCAATCATTTTCATTGATATGCACTTTATATTTATATTTCATACACAGTAGCTTAATAAAAAGCACTGTTTACCTTCAAATGTTTTTACTGTGCAAAGCTACTTCACTGACTTATTTCTGAAACCCCAGTTGAACATTGCATAATACTAAATTATTACTGTGGGACATGTCATGTTGATTATATAATATAATGCTGAATTATCATTATTATTCTAATTATTAGATTTGTGTTATACAAAAGTAATATATTTCTGTCCTGTTCACAATGCACGTGAACTGATCTGCCAGCGCCGCCATGCACACAGATCAGCACGTCACTGGTTTGTTCTGAATCACAAACACAGACCATGTTTATCTGTCTTCAAATCACAGCCTTTTGTAGATTAATGATCACATATGACCAACTCGCCATGTTATTTTGATTAATTGTGCAGCCCTGAAAGATCATGAATTTAGTCTACTGATATTCACAATATTGGTGAATTTTACATTGTCACCAAAATTATCTAATATTCGATATATCGCCCAGCCCCAATAGGGTCTACTCAAAACCTTTGTATATCAAAGGGTAAACATGATGTGGCAAGTGTTTTTTAAACAAGTGATGTTGTCTAATGCATGCACGCTTAAACTAAGAGCAGTTGGCTTTAATACTTGGCATCACACACTGATGTAGACAATTAAGTCAACATTTCTATTGTTCGTGTGAATAATTTCTATTGTTTTTAAAATGCTCTACGAATACGCACTGTACAAATAGGTAGGGCTATTGGCAGGCATGCTGGGAGAGGACTTAGCATAAAGATGTGGCGCTCATGATGCCATATAGCAAAATCAGGGTGGTGTGAGAAAAAGGGTCATAGACAGTTGCCAATGTAAAATGAGATTACAGCAATGTTGAAAAAGAGTTCAATAGTCAGCTGTTGGAGGGTGAATTGGGGTAATCTGGGACATGGGGTAATTTGGGACACCTAAACTCTGACATGTAAGGATGTATATCTTGTCAACAATACAAAATTTTAGCCATGTTGTCATGCAATTGAGGTTTGTTTTTTATGGTTTGGGGAGGATTTTTGGTCTAATTTTCCAGTAAAAATGTCTAAATATCCTTAAACAAGATCAAGAAAAAAATAACTTGAGATATGAAACAGTTTTGCATCATGTAATATGCCTTTTTATTGAAATTTCACAAAATTTTGTGAGGTTTATACTATAAAACAAAGAACAAACTATTTGCCACTGGGATAAGAAAAATTAACTTTTTGTTAACTTGGAGTAAGTTTTCTTACTCCATCAGCAAATTGTTTTTTCTTGTTATAAGCGTAACAAAATGTATGTAAGATTTCTCTGAAAACAAGACAAAACATCTTATAACATTTTGCTTCTAAAGTGAACTTAACATTCTTAGTTTTAAGAATGTTACGATATTTTTTTTTACTGAAGAACAAGACAAAAACACTCAGTAAATTGACTTTCTTGAGCTAAATTCAGTCTTTGCTTACCAAAATATGAAGCACTGCCCCCAGTGGCCAACGCGGAAAGTGTTTTTGAATGTTAGGGCACATGTGAGCCCCAGTTTCTGGGTGAAATGCCCAAAGAGGGGTGCCAAAAGCAAGTTGTTTTATCTTTAAAAGATGTAATACGGTGAATAGTAATGCTATTTGATCAAATCTACACCCAAACCCCAACCCTCACTGATTAGTTCCTGGTTTAAACAGGGGACGAGAACCCGATTTCCCACATGGCTGATGCAACACACCTGCTGTCGCACCACAGGAGAAAGTAGAAACACTTGAACAGATGAAAAAACACCTAATGGGAGATGGTGTTTTTCAGTAACTCTGAATAATAGTGCTGATGCCAGGGTACTGAGACATTCAGAGGCAACATTCCAACTACCCATATGATCATGTTGGACCAAACAAATAATGTTACACATTTTGACATGTACTGAAAAATGCAAGCCTTATAATATGACAGCAGCCAGCTGAGGATAAACTAATTTCCTTAATAACTAAATGGATAAACGCACTAAATTCATTGCTTCTATGAGACTACGTTTTTGTCTTCACCTTAAATTACCATGCTGACAGCCTTGCATTAAATCAGCAAATTAATGCATTGTGTAAGTATAAACATTTCTGAGGTGAAAAAGCATAACAGCTTGATGAAAAGATTCACACATTTATGCCTCTGACCCATAGACTCCTAAATGAGCTATTTCTATTGAATAATTTCCTTCCATTTGGCTTGTCTCGTCAGTTGATTTAATTGAGGTCAGAGAGCAGCTTGTGAACAATGTAGGACATTCCATTAACAGGACTGAAATAAGTGCAAAGTGAAAACACAGACAAACTTCAATAAAAACAGAAACCCTGTTACCAGGTAAAGGCCAGCCCTGGTAAACCTGCAATTGAAAATGGCTTCTTTAATTTCTGTATGTTCACTTAGCCCTGAGTTAAAAAGACTGGGGACTGAAGGCTTTTTTCCATTTTTGTCAAATGCGAAAAACAAATTAGTACAGGGTCTTTACAAAGGGTGCAAAAATGCAAATTTAGAAATTCCATGTGGTAAAAATAAATCTAAGCCAAAATGCACAGACACTACTGCACCCGCGCATCCTCTGCCAAAAGTCTGTGCATGTAAATCCTGTAGATATAGGAGCATGCATGTGATTTATGGTCCAAACAGAAGCCAAATCATTCATTTCACAGGAGCCCCCAGTCCTAATCGATTATACAGCACCAAGGAAAGCGCTGACACTGGAATAATCTTTGAGATTTAGGATGTTTCCCTTGTCATGTTTTTATGCCCTTTCTGATTTAAAAAGTGGATATGGTCAACATGTTCCAAAATGCAGAGATTAAGTGTGAATCATTTCAATAGTCATAATTACTGGGAACAAAAGTCATTCTGATGTCTAGATCAATGTTAACAGTGGTAATGCTGATGCCACAATTAGTAGGAACAGTGGGAAGGCTGTTGTCATAATTACTATGAACAGAGAGAATACTGCTGTCATAATCACTAGGAACAAAACAAATTCTGATGTTATATTTACTGGAAACAGAAGTAATGCTGTCATAACTACAACTGGACACATTTTGGCATATTTGTATCTTAAAATGTATAAAAGTCTCTAAAATGTTCCTTTATTGTAAATTAAGTCTAACTGTTTTGTTTTAACAAATGCTTGTTTAAATATAGGGAATTCTTCACAGCTCTCATAGTTAGAGCCTGTAGGTAGCACATTGGCGGCTAATTGAATTGATGAGACAAGTTTGATTTAGCTAGGCAGACAGGTCTAATTAAAGGAACCTTTCAAACAACTATTTTTACAGCAGAAAGTAGTGAGAAAGGAAGAGCAGAATGTCTCAAATAGCTTGTGTTGCAGTTTATATTGTTTCCAGGTCACATTCTTCAGTAGCTTGTGGGAGGTGAGGAGTTTCTCACCTACATGAGAAATATTGTAAACATCTGTCACTGTATCTTGTGACTAAAATATGCCCTGCTTTAAAAAGGTTTGCAAACAAACATGTTTAAACATGAATTAGACAAATTAAACACAATGTAGATCTGAGAATGAATGCTACAAAACTGCACAAATCAGAAAACACATTCATGCTTAATAATAACCTCTGTTTTAGGTGATCCAATCACAAGTGAACATCGATTTAATATGTTAATTTAGTGTGATTAATTATATGAAAAATTTGTACGTAAAACAAACTATAAAATTAATTATGCCCCTGATCCATAAGTAAATTCTGTAATAAGGATGTCCTACCATTGGATAAATTCAAACTTGATGTACAACCTTGATGTTTTTGTCAGTTAGTGTTAGCATAGCACGGGTTTGACTCTCATTAGCAATGTCTCCTAGCAATCCAACTGATAAACAATGCTGCAGCACTAGAATTTTTGCTTCAGGTGTACGATTATCAAAAGAGATTATAAAGTTTTATACACCTGTTTCTGCAGGTTTCTTAAACAAGCTTTAATATCATTTTTATCGATATTACTTAATGAATTGAATGTTTATCACTTTGTATATCTCCCTGAGTGTCGGCATGTTTGTGTTGAGAATTTCTGTAATTCTGACTTCAACATGCATTGCATTGCACTTTTCTTAGTAGAAAGTTTCTCCACGATTCTCCATGTTGAATGAAACGCAGCACTAATTTTCAAAACTTGATTCGACACTGAATGCTCAAGCAGCCTAATTTACACTTAGAAAACTCCTGATGTTGCTATAACAATGCAACAATCACTTGCCAATTAACTTGAAGTGAAAACCAGCAGACATATACGAGCAGCGGGTTGGGAAACACCTAATACCTTTGCGAGATTCTACAATCTCAGAGTTGAGTCAGTATCGTCCCGTGTTTTCTCAGGTCCGAGCCGGTAGAACTGTTCCCACTGCCCCCTAGTCGCCGTGTTTGTAGCAACTCCCGCCTCCGGAGAGGTGGGATCTACCACCACGCCACTTTCCACATGTCGCCTAAAAACCTATGTGATGTATTCGCCACTCTTACCTCCCCCTCTCTGGGCAGGTGTGGCCTCCACAGGTTCTTTTCCCCCTGAAAAAAAGGAAACCGGGTAAGACTGCCTTCCCACGATGCGTGTAAGGGCCCCAGCCATTTGACTCTATGCGAGGAACATAGAGAGAAAAGAGGCCCGGCTAGGCTCGGCCCGTTCCCAGGTTGGCAAGCGTCGCCTTGTTCTAGGGTAACCAGAAGGATTCCGACGACCTTTTTGGGGCAGGGTACGTGAAGTCTGATACAGCTGATCGCTCTTGCACGTCAAGTACCTGCCCGCTCCTGTATCAGCAGTACACGTACACGGCTCAGCGCATGGTGTGATTTAAATTGGACCCCTAGTGTCGCTTCTTCGAGGAACGTCTAGGTTACGTTGTGTCCTCCCGGCCACGTCGCTGAGCCGAGCCACTGTTGTGGCCGGACCATTTCCGGCTCCTCAGAAAAATCCTGAATGTACTAGATGTATTTTCCCGCCTCTATACCCGTATTTCCGGGGGCGGGGTATGCAAATACTGTCTGTCAACTTCTCATTGGCCTTTTTTCATAGATCAGAGGCATATTTGGCACTCAAGAGACCCCTAGTGTCGCTTCTTCGACACAACGTCTCGTTCCCTGAATCAGGGAATGGAGGTTACATACGTAACCTAGACGTTTTGAAACAGAAAAACACAAATAAAAGGTTTGAGTGGGCAAAGAAACACAGACATGGGACAACAGATAATTGGAAAAGATCTTAAACCTATTGAGCTTTTGTGGAATCGGCTAGACTGTAAGGTACATGAGAAGTGCCCGTAAAGACAGCCACGTCTATGGCAAGTACTACAGAAAGTGTGGGGTGAAATGTCACCTGATAATCTGGACAAACTGACAGCTAGAACGTCAAGAATCTGCAACGCTGTCATTGCTGCACATGGAGGATTTTTCGATGAGACTCTTTGAAGAAGTTCTGAATATTTTTTTTCAAATTGTAATAGTAATTTTTCCAAGTTATTAATGTCCTGACTATACATTGCAATTAGTTGAATGCCACTTTGGTGAATAAAAGTACCAAATTCTTTCCATAAGAGCAAAATCTACTTTAAAATGTACATTATTCCACACTTTTGGCCGCCAGTGTATGAGGATATAGACAAACAACTAAAAATAGTGCAGACAGAAGTCAATAATAGAGATACGTTTGATGAAATGGAAATAACACAAACAATATTTAGACTTTAAAGCCATTTTTTACATTGTCTAAATGCTTTACATGTCTGCTGCCACAATATACTGTATGTATATGATGCAATGCATTTGAATTATCTGAATTATAATACTTATTATAATAATTATTTATTATTATTATTTATAACAATACTTATTACATATTATAATTATTTAAATATCTAAAAATAAATCAAAATTTTCTTCTTTAGCATTTAGTGATAAATTGACATAAGTGATGTATGAATTTTAGAGACCCTCTCTCAAAACAATTATTTCAGAAGTGGTCACAGGAGACACATTTGAGACTAATATAAACGGTAATGTGTCTCAGCTGACTACTTTAGATCACCTGAGATGTACGTTAATACCAGTTGTAAACAGGACCAGCGTAAATGCTCTTCAAGAGGTGGTTACCAGTTTTTAAGATAACACTCCAATTTACTATGCAATTAAGATAAAAGAAAACATCTACCTTTCCTCATTGTCACTATAGCCCCGAATTATTCCACACTGCTTCAAAACAGGAGGTAGACAAAGGCAGACGTTAAAAGAAAAGTTTGCTGACTCTGGTCTTCAGATAATCATCTCCTTTCATCCCTCCAGTGGGTCTCTCTGGCCTTGATGCAATCTTGTCTATCTTCGCTTTGGCAGCACAAGGAGTGAACAGCTTGTATTACAAACTGAATCAATAAGAAGAGAAAAGATCAGTTTCAAAATGATTCAGAGAGTTCCACCTCTCTGATGACAATCTAACATTGTGTTTTCTTGATGACCAGACCAACAGTCCTGTCTGTGTGGTGCTGGGTTATGCAAAGAACAAGTGGGCCAGTATCTACAATGGTGTCAGAATTAATGTGTAAGTGATTAATTCTTTGAATACTGTCTCTCCACCTCTTTCCATTTCTATTTCTCCCCTTGTCTCTCAACTGCCTGTTGACTTTAGATCGTAGTTAGCCCATTTTGCTCAAAACCACCTTCCACCAGTTTGGCCTGCAGCAAAGATTCAGTCCAGAACACTTTATCCTCTTTTGTACTCATAACCTTTTGTGTGCTGCATGGCAAATCATCTTGAGCCAATGTTGGAGCTTTCAAACAGCCGCCATTCATCTTCTTGTTTACACGGGAATGTTCTTGTGCCTTATCTTTAATCCCACTCAAGCTGAGGAGGGCAAGGTTGCAAAGGACCTTATGACAAACTATCTCCCTGAGCACTCCCTTTTGTGCCCTGGCTAAAATTAGAAAGCACTACGCAGTTTGTTTCAATTATAGATTCAAATCTGAAGTGGCATCTTTTATTATGGCGTGCCAGTTCAATTTGAAGAGGGTATGCAAATGGCCTTGGGAGATGAGTGCCGGGAGAGGAGTAAGAGAAGACATAGATGACAGAGACAGGAGACAGGGCAATGGGACAAGACAGTGGGTTCGGACAGCAGGTATGAGAATGAGTTCATTATCCAGACACCTTGATATCAGAATATGAGAAATCTGACCTTATGAGATGATGCATTTATGTTGTATGGAACATTAATTAGAAAACAGTGATAAATGGTGTGAATATAAGGATTTGAGCTGGCTTTCCTGATGGTATATCTGATGCTGTGTCAGACTGAATTAAATGGAAAGGTTTGAATTAAAAATGCAAGCTTCTGAGGTTACTTGATCAGGTTTAGGTAAACCATACGACTCCAGTGTTTTAATCTATATCTTCAGAATTGACATGACAGGTGTGGGTGAGAAACAGATAAATATTTAAGTCCTTTTTTTGCTAGAAATTTTTCTCCCTGCCCAGTAGGGGGCGATATGCATGAAGAATGTGAATCACAAAAACACATGAAGAAGAATATGAAAGTGAAAGTTAAAGGGAAGATTTAATGAGCAGGGAGGAGAATTTATAGTAAAAAAGGTATAGTTAAAACTTAAATCTGATCTGATTTTGATCTGCTCTCACCCTCACCATCATATAACTGTTTTTTATTTTCGAATGGCATTTTATACATATACTTTCACATAGAGAATACTGTGGCACGGTGGAGGGCGGGGCTGGGTCGTGACTCAACACTCACTGTCCTGCATTAGGCTAATCAAGCCTCCGAGAGGGTTAAAGGCCGATCGCGGAGGACGTGCGAGAGAGAGAGAGAGAGAGAGAGATCGAGCCAGTTTCTCGCCTCTTCCTTGAAACCGGCTTGACATACAAATAAAGGTTTAATGTAGATCTCAAAAGACAAACACATAAGACGACGGACATGTCCGTGAACGATTTCTCTCTCTCGCACGTCCTCCGCGATCGGCCTTTAACCCTCTCGGGGGCTTGATTAGCCTAATACGGGACCGGGCGTGTTGAGTCAAGACCCGGCCCCGCCCTCCACCGTGCCACAAATACCAAATGTGGAAGGTGAGTTCAAAGAGGACAACTGCCTGTTCAAATCTTACTCTGGTATTGATTAGCTGGATACAATTTTCGAAATGAATTGATCAGATGTCTGTTTTCGCCTTCATTCATCGTTTATATTTTCATGTCTATATTTCACCATCTACAGTATGTCTTTTCAAAACTCTATCCTCATTGGAAAAAGTTTATATGTTAAAATTGATATTATCCAATACAATTCCTTTAGGAAAAGGGTTTCTTTACATATCTGACCAAATGGCCTATTGAACAGAGTACAATAAGGAGGAGAATATTTGCTGCCATTGTTATGCAGATTTGTCCTTTCCTAATAGCTTCCCCTTTGTTTGTTGCTTTTTTTTGTGGCATTACGCCACAGGAGGAAATAAATTGGAATAAAGCAGAACTTGATTCACATTTCAATGCACAACAGTGGCCTGGAGATAGGACTCACATCATCCATCCATGGAGCACCATGATACGGTTCCTAAAGCTCTGGCCCTTTTGAATATAGCTGCAGTGCATTTCAATAAATCAAGGCTACCGTCTCTTAGGGATAGTGGCTTCTGCCCACGCCTAACGTTGCGGTCCCACACGGCTCGTCAGCACCTTCTGAAACGTATCAGTCCTCTACACCATAGCCGCTGTCGGCCGCCTCCAACCTCCATATAATTGGATTCTAAACACAACTCTGGTGAAATATTAGTATTTATTGTGTTAGTGCATCAACTCCCTTGCTGACAGCCTTTTTTCTGTCTCAGTGGATGGTGCGGTTCATCCCTGAACTGTCTGGCAGCTCTCAAACAGAGGAAAAGTGTACAGCTTTTAGTTCAGAGAATGCTGGGTGTACCTTAGCACATCATTTTTGCCTTTTCTAAACATTGTTTTGATTACTGTGTCTGGACAGTGCAATTCAGCAAACAATGGCCCCCAAAACGTATTTGGATATTTAAGCATTTATTTAATGCATGGCTGTCTTTGTATTAGATAATAAAATATAAAATCCAGTGACAAATGCAAACAAATGATGCTAGATGTTTTCTCAGGACTAACCCTTACTTTTCTTGAATTAATTTCAACCAACCATTGGTCCCAAGGTGATTTTAAGTGGATGTACTGTATAAGTCATACATTCTCCTTACATTACCACAAATGTTATTCATCAGATTAACTATGTTCTACTAAAGTTTGACAGCCAGAAAGTTAATAATAATTTAAAACCTTACAAACTTCTTTTGAAATTATTTGTTTTTTTCTTGACATGTCCTCTCAGCAACAAGACAGCAAGAGATGTAGCTACTGTGTGCAACACATGCATGGTGACAGATAGCAATCCTTAAAATTGGTCACGTATGTGTCTTAAATAGATTCATTGTTTAATAGCTACAAACTTGAGCATACAATACTCCAAGGCCAAAAAAATTACATTAAATGACAGTTTCTGCGTTAATTAGTAATTAATCTTTAAGTTACATTAAAGTAGCCTTGAAAATATTAAAGGGATATTTCATCAAAAAAAAGCTCTGTCGTCATGTATTCACCTCATGACGTTCCAAACCAGTATGACCTTCTTTATTCAGTCAGAATCCAACACAACAGGAGATGTTTGGCAGTTTGATAGTGTGTAAATGATGATAGAATTTTTATTTTTGGGTGAACTGTCCCTTTAAGACAGCAAGTCAAATTTAAAGGTAGTGTTAGTTCAAATAAATCTTTGCATTAAATTTGGATGTGTCCTGTTGTAAGTGACATTTATTATTACTTAGTTTTGACATTTAAGTCAATATTTATCACCCGGACTCTATTTTTATTGTCTTAAACGTTGACAATATAAAATTTACGAGATCTGTTAAGTTGTAGCAGATAAAAACCCTGTCCTGCTCTATCACTAGATCTAGAACACATTAGAACTTAAACGAATATTTCGTGTTCAATTAAAATTAAGCTCAGTCAACAGTATTTGTGGAATAATTTTGATTACCACAAATAATAATTTCGACTCGTCCCTCCTTTTTTAAAATTACATGTTTTTTTAAAATAAAAAGGAAAATCAAGGTCACAGTGAGGTTACAATGGAAGGGAATGTGGTCAATTTTTGGAGGGTTTATTTTATAAAAGCACTTACATTAATATTTCTGTTAAAATGCATGTATTATTTGAGCTGTGAAGTTGTATAAAATTTCATTTTGACAGTCATTTTAGGGTTTTAGTGTTTGCTGACATTACCGTCATGGCAATGAAGTTGTAAAAATGGCTATAACTTTATACAGAAAAGGTTAATAAGCATTGAAAAACTGGCCCCGATTCACTTCCATTGTAAGTGCCTCACTGTAAACTCATTTTTTGCCTTTTTTTAAAGAAAAGGAGTGGCAAGTCAAAATATATTTTGTTGGTAATCAACATTATGCCACAAATAGTCGTTTGAAATTAACTTGTTTTGAAACTGAAATATTTCTTCCAATCACACCAAATTTTGGTTTTCACTACATACTTCCAAAACATGGTTAAAGCTTGATCATTAATGAAAGTTTATATGACTTGCTGTTCAATAAGGGACAAATGTTAGTAACCACTCTGACAGATTCAGTGAATGATTCAATAGAAAGATGGTTTCCAATTTTATTTAAAAATACCCTGCCTTTTTAACTCATTACATTCTAATAAACAACCAGTCTCACAAATCAGATTCCATAGGATGTCTTTGGCTGTGGCTCTGTAAATTTAATGGTGGTTCAGGATAACTGAAAAAAATTAAAACATTTATTATCCATCCCAATGCCAGTGCATCAAATTGCTCTGTATGGCATCCTGTTTAAATGAGAGTGGTGGTGTAGTGGGCTAAAGCACATAACTGTCAGAAGGTCGCTGGTTCGTTCCCCACAGCCACCACCATTGTGTCCTTGAGCGAGGCACTTAACTCCAGGTTGCTCCAGGGGAATTGTCCCTGTAATAAGTGCACTGTAAGTCGCTTTGGATAAAAGTGTCTGCCAAATGCATAAATGTAAATCAATTAGATTTGTTAATCTAAATAATCCAATTAGATTTCTTAAAATTAGCTAATTGTTAATCAATTAGATGGCAAAAATTAGATAATTCAAAGAGAAAATTCTTTGCCTTTTCTCACCTTCTGGCAAACAGTCCTTTAATACAGAAATTTTCAGCATTACAGCAAAGGAAAAGGATTTGGTAATTTTGGAATGGAACTTCCTGAATTGCTTTAAATCCCTCCAATTAGAGGCCAAAAGGATGTAAGAGACCAAATATAGTCCCCCAGTCTTTTCTAGACATGAAATGAAACTGTTGAAACGTTGCCCTGAACCGTTACCTCTGATACGAAAATATGCGCAGCTCAATTAACCTTACATACATCAATGATTCAGATGCCCAGAGGAAAATACATCCCTCTACCACACCTCATATGTGAGGGTTATCATCATTTTAGGCTGTTATTAAACATTATTCAATGCGATCGTCAATGGGGGAGAGTGTTCTTCGACTGATATCTGGTCCTTCTGTAATGTGTAACATGGATGAGCAGCCAGGGGAAATTTTGGTGCCCCACTTAGGGTAAGATGTTGCCTCCCTATGGGGTTTGTGCCCTATGCTGCATAATCTTCATATAGGGAGTGGCGGCCCAGGCTGTAGCACGCTATCAAAACATAGTTGTTGTTTTTTTAGTTTAAGCATCTGACCAGCCCAACACAACAACATTGGCTCAATCAATGAAGTGAGCTTGGGGCAGGACTATCAGTTTGGCCAGCCAATGGAAGACGAGGGAGTATTCAGGAAAAAAACAGTTTGAAACAGTCGTTATTTTTGTAATTCCATTTGCTGATGCAGGTTCCACAAAAATGACACAATGCACCCTCAAAGCCGAAATGTGTGACTCTTTTGTTATTAAAATACTCCTATCCCAATTGTAAGTAAGACATTTTTAGGTTAATTTTCTCAAAAACCGAAACATTTACTCAGCCAATGGCATGAGTTGGGGGCAGGACTATCTGTTTATTCAATCAACACCACACCATATTTGAAAAGCTGTTTGAAAACAATGTTTATATATTTAATTCCATTTGGTGGCACTATTGATGCAGAAATTATGCATTTCATTTTTTAAATTAGGCCCTTATCTTGAGAATTCATTCAAACATCTTAAAAAAATTGTATTCCTTATTTCACTTTTATTTAAAAAACTTTTTTTTTTTTTTTTTACCATGTTTTGTACTGCTAATATGCTAATGAATTGTTTTACCATGCTGAGATATCTTGCTGTCAGTCAAATGAAAAGTTTCTGAACCTTTCCTAAACATGATTAAAAAAAAAAGGAAGAAGAAGAAGAAAAAAAATTTCCCTCCAGGGTTTTTTTTCCAGGGGAATTTCTTTGAAGAACAGATCCTTTTACTTAACCAAACCTCGAAAGAGTTCTACACCGAGATCCATACAAGCCTGGCTGCTCCCTGGCTCCACAGCCCTGATCTTAATTAAGCCAAATAAAACGAGTAGACCTTGTTCCAGTTTCGACACAACACTGCAAATGTAAATGGAATAAAAATAGAACTTCCAACACAATGTATTCAGGGGATTGTTGTTCACAATTAAATTACTTCCCCCAACTGTAACAGCCCACTTGTTTACTGATCCCCTTTGCACAAATTAAGATGAGAAAGCAAACATGCCTAGCAGCCTGTTGACCTACTGGGCTGATCAGAATTAATGAGAATCCTGCTGCCAATTTCACTGAAATACCCACAATCCTTCAATTCATACTCGGATGGTGAGATAAGTTGAGGAGGGAGGGTGTGGAGGTTGTATTCATTTTTAATTCTCATTTCAAGCTCATCATCAACATCTTGTTACCAATCCCTTGCTAATAAAACCATTTAGACGAGTGGTTTTGTGAAGATATTGGGTGTTCCAAGTTCCAATCAAAGTGAAAAAACGACAAAGGTGGATTATAGATGCAAAGGAATTCAAATGGAAAAATAAAAACACCATTCACTTTCACATCAGTTTTAAGTCTAAATATTTAGCCGGGAATTAATGCTTGAATCTGTAAATGGGCCAATTTGCGTGGGACAAGGATTTACAAAAAAAAAAAATGAATACATAAATAAACATGTTAGAAATGATTGTGGGTGTATCATTATCTATTTCCAAAAAACCTTAATTCCAGTCATTTTTAGTGACGCCAACAAAATGACTCATCCTAATACCATCACAAGTCTCTCACCCTTTCACATGTGGCATTTTGGATGGAAAAGTAAGCTATTGTAATCCAACACAGCCATCTACTGTAAGTCATTGTTCCTTGGTTGGGTTGGTTAAGCTAGACAGCCATTATTCTTGATGCCAAAAAAGACATTTTTACTCAGTTTAACCAATACCGATAACTGTTCTGGATCTTTCCCAATATCTGAATGTGGCGGATTTGTTACATCAGATAAATACCAATAGTTATGTATTCTGTGACACTGATTTGCCACAAAAGCCAAACAAGACCTACAGCAGTGCTGTTTCCAGTGTTTCAGAGTACGTCAGAGAGAATTGTTCTTTCTGCGGCGTGGCTCTGCTCCAGGCAGATGCAGACTTTCTCATTACCGCAGAGTTTGCATGTGTTTTGCCTGTTTTTGCACAGATTGGAACGTAATCTGATGCTTGGCTGAGCATCTACAGCTAAAGGCAAACATGGTCGACTTCAGCGCTGATGTACAGTAAGTGGAAATTTCCATCTCCACGGTTCAGTGTGCACAGTGCCGCAACACTTAGCACCCTCTAGCAGTAGAGGGAGATACTTGCTGAACACAGATTCAATGTTAGCAGAGGCACAGATTTAGGAGGGGACAGGGGGATGTCCCCTCAATGTTTGGAATCCGTTGTCTCCCCCAATTATGCACAATAAAATATTTTAGGATGAGTTTATAGTAAATTCCTGGCTATTAGTTGCAAGACTTTCACAGATTATTTTATAATAGTATTTCTACATTTTATTACAATTAAAATACAACTGTATGCGGTGACTTTGCAGTGAACAAGACCATGAAAAATACTATAACGAAGCTGTGCTATCAAATTTATATTTTTAACCTGCAATGTTTGTTGTTTGTTTGATTGTCACCATTGTTGAATTTTGTAGACTGTGAGTTGATATCGGTGTATACCAAGTGTTAACTCTACTAAATATGCAAAAACAGATCAATCATATCACATCAACTATTTGTTTTTCTTAAAAATGCACCATATAGTTTAGATTATACATCTTGATCAGACTTAGTCAGTCTCTAAATTGAACTATTTCCATCACATATCAAATTCTATATTGTGTTTAATAAATTGTGTGGTGGAAATGAAAGCACTTAGGCCAGCATTACCACCAAAACCAGAATTGCTTTGAGAGTTAATATAAATTCATAGATATTAATTCTCAGAAGTAATGTTTCAGGTTAATTACAGGTTAAACTATTTTGACAGCAGTTGTGGTATTATGTTGATTAGCACAGAAAATACTTTCAACTCATCTCTCTTTCTAAAGAACAAAAAATGCGTTTAGTAAGGCATACATAATAAAGGTAAACGGGTCCAATACACAAAACATTAAAATACAAACTATTTCAAAAGTACAGCCTCAATACTTAAACATTATGCATTTACATGACTCTAGTGTGATAAAATTGCTTAATAACCTTGTCTGTGTAAAGTTATTCAGGAGCCTATTTCAACTTCGCTGTCATGACGACGTAATGCTGGGAAACCCTGTAGACCTAAATCACAGTATCTTCCATACGATGTTAAGGACACCAAAAAGAGCTGACATGACTTTGAGTTTTCAGTTCGCATCTTTGGTCTTCTGTTTTTTTTTTTTTTTTTTTTTTTTTTTAAAGCCATTGTGTTATCTTGTCCATGATCAGACATATGGAGAAGATGCAATAAAATATGCACGTCTAACCAAATGGCTGATTTATATTTGGAGCGCTGGAGTAGCAAGAAACCTGATCATTCCAGTCCGGTTATGAACTGTGGTCCATTCTGACAAGTGTTTTCAATTTCACCACGATGTTTAGTGCAAAATCAATGCAGACTATTCCATTATCTGTTATAAAATATCAAATTACTATTAAAAATTAAATAATAATTTCACACTGCATTGTGGGATAATTGTGTTTCATTTGAAGTCACCCCTATGGTGTTTAGTATTCCCTTTGAATGAGACATAAATACCATAGATACATAATAATAATAATAATAATAATAATAATAATAATAATAAACTTTTTTTCAAGACTTGTTCACAGTGCTAAATGTGCTTGAAGTTGAAGAGGAAACGGCCATATATTTTATAAAAAGATACAATAACATAAATAATAATGATGATAATAATAATAATAATAATAATAATAAATATGACTATAATAAAATATAACTAGATAATCATCTGCTTTGTACATTAACAAAAAATCTGTATATCACAACATGCAATTATCAGCAGTGTTCTCTGAACATAAGCAACTGTACTTCTATAAAGTAAATGAAACTAAAAATGAGTGTTGCACTATTCTATGTGCATGAATACTCATAGCATTCCACTCAATGATTGCTGCCTTTTTCGAGAAGTACTTATTGGTGTTCAAGGTTGGCTAAATCATCCCCCTGCCTGCCAAAAGCTTACAAACCTGCTCCAATGAATGCTACAGCAGAAAGGTTTGTGTTCACTCCTCTTAAGAGCAACATCCTATCCATGTATCTCTTGAACTGAAGGCTGGAAAAAGCTATAATTTATCATCTGTTACCAATCTGTAAACCATTGACACAGTCCAGTAAAAGCAAATCGGTCCTGCAAAAATGTGCACGGCAAGCAACACGACAATATATTTGATTGATGTTTTTTTAGATATTCACTGTTGTGAATTAATAAGCGATGAACAATGGATTTCCCAGTTGTTTCCTGAAATTAATGTACTATTTAAATTAAACAAAAGTGCTGAGTAGCAAGAACAAATTTGTAGTACTTATTCTTTAAGCATTAGTCTATCACAAAGTTTCTTTATAGTCAATTGAGAGGGCTTCATGGATACAAATGTATCACATTTGAGACACAGAGAAGACTGATGGCTTTAATATCACTTCCACCAGCTCAGTTTGTACCAGGATGCCTATGAAATGGCCAGTCTAATCACATTTCACCAAAACACAGTGTTTTATTGGCTCTCGGTCAAATTTGATGTGGGTGGTACTCTGTTTGGTTGTCAAGAGTGTGTGAATGAGGCATTGTATGTTTGCTCTCATATCTTTATCTAAAGGATGGGAATTATAAACATACTTTCAACCGCATAATTTGTTATGAACTTGACCTTAATAAAATGAAGTTGTAGTCACTTCAAAAAGAGAGGCTTGAACTCTCTTTAACTGGAGCATGTTGTTTGCATATTGTTTAAAAATCATTCAAACACACCTGGTTGAGTGACTTCTCCTAAATGAAACAAAACCTCTCTTTTGAATATTTATGGTTGGCATCCCACACACACACACACACACACACACACACACACACACACACACACACACACTGTATTGTTGTTACATGTTTACCAGTCCACATACAGCATGTAACTTACATGCCTCGTGCAAATCATTGTTTCTCATTTCAATACCACAGTTATATTTGCATCTATTAAGAAACAAAGTCCAACAATCTGAGACCACTAGTGAAATTTTGTCTATCTTTAACTTTCTTATTTAATAATATAAATAAAAAATTATCAACATTTTTTGCAATTTTTATGAAAAAATGTATTGAAAAATTTACATGAATTTCAGAATTTATAGGTATTGTTATTTTGCTTAAATGATAGCATGCACTCAAACTGGCATGTATTACACAAGTTTGAAGAAATTTTATGATCTATATTATCCCAGCATAATTTGAAAATGTTACAAAAAGAATCTGAAGGAATCAAAGAAATCTGATTTTGCTTTTGTACAAAGTTACTGTGGTCAATTCAAAATGTATATTTTTAAATCCTACAATTGACTGTTTATAACAAGGATTTAATTAGATGGATCCAAGAGTTTCAATGATGCCTCAGATTTTTGGACCCCGCATATACTCTGTAAATTGCTGGACTAAATTGTCAATAACAAATTACATTCTGCAGAACTGAAGGCATGGCTTTGTAGAAAACCTACAAAATATCCACTTCTGAGATTTATTTTCCACGTTGTGTTGCAACAAGATTGTGTCCTCATTTATTTAAATTGCAAACCCAGACCATGCATTATTTGTGGTATTTGGTACATATTTGGTAGATCCATACATGCAGATTAAAGCCAAGTGCACAATATATGACTCAAGCTAATTGTGAATAATTTTTTAGTCGGCAACTAGTCTATGACAAGAATTCCCAGATTTCAGCGCGTACCCATCTGTGTGCGCACTGCTGTGATACGCTCTTTCTAGTCACAGATGCTATGGCGCTTGTGTTGTGTTGTGTAGTGTGTTTTTGGCTTAAAGGATATACTTGACCCAGCATCTCCGACAAATTGGGTCTCTGTTTTATGTCTGGAATCGTACCTTTATTGTGGGTGGTGTGCGGTGTTTTCTCATTGTTGTGGTGGACATTGTGGTGGTGGTCTCGATAAAGGTGGTGGACATCTCTGGAGGGAGGGCCGTGGTTCTGGCTGAACCTGCAGAGGGGACCTCACCAACCAGCCGAACGCTCCCATTAATTCTGATGTTAGGGTTGCCCTGAGCAGCCAAGTTGAGTACTTTCAGGCCATTATAGTAGAGTCCGGAGAGCTGGCCCTGAAATGGCCTCTTGCCGTCTGAACCACCAATTGTTATCGTGGCCTGGGTGTTGAATATCGTTAGCTGCCGCCCTGAGGAGGCAAGAAAGATCCAGAACAGTTATTGGTATGGGTTAAACTGAGCAAAAACATATTTTTTGGCATCAAGAATAATGGCTGTCTAGCGATGCTTAACCTACCCAACCAAGGAACAATGACTTACTGTAGATGGCTGTGTTGGATTCCAATGGCTTACGTTTCCATCCAAAATGCCCCAAATTATACTACCACGAGACATGTCGTAAACATTTGGAGGGCCAGACAATAAACCAGACCCATTATGTTTCACTGAATGAGTCTAGCTACAAGCTCATGATGGCTGATGTTTTAATATAAATGTGAGGGGAGAAAATCCAAATAAATAAATAACAAAACTTAATTTCATTGGCACATGAAATGCAGTGCTCTGAAATGATAGAAAGCCTGATTAAGATTGTAGCACTTTAAGGGTAAAACATTTCTCGGATGCTATTTTAACTCTAAAGATATTGTATCATTAAATATCAGACTAAATTAAATGCACAATTATCTGCCAGCTGTATATAAAAACTAATGCAGCTGGACACAGATCACAACAATTTTGGGGAAAAAAAGACAACAAATAATACAATTATAATTCTGGTTAAATGAGAGCAAAAATCATAACATCTAAAAGCAAAAATTTTACAATACTAATAATAATAATACAACTTCGTAATTTCTTGGATATTTCTAGTAATTTTAATGAAGACTCTTGATGATATGCAATTAATGTCTGAAACAATTTTCATTTTGACTTTTCCATCTCAAATGACACTTCCTGTGCTGCCACAAGCTGCTGCCTGTAACATTGTAACAATTTCTCCTCAGAAATCACTATAAGTATGTCTGTCTGACTGCTTGTCTGTCTTTCCAACTACCAGTCATTAAGTCAATAGAAATTTATGTTGAAATTTAGTTGTTTTAACAGTCCCAATGGAAAAATCATCTTAAAACCAACCTAAGATGGCTTGCTGGTCTTGACCAGGCTGAGAGACCAGCTTAGACCAGCAAAACAGCTTAGGCTGGTCTAAGTTGTTTTTTTTCCAGCTGGGATTACATTTTTAAACCATTCATAAAATGTTTACAAGGCCAATAAAGATTCACTAAACTATTTATATAGTATTTTGCCTTTGATAACAACACAAAGATCTCTTCAAAAGAAAAACAAAAATGACCAAATAAATTTGATGAGTGAAATATAATATATTCTTATTTATCTTTTATAAGTATATGTATATGTAACTGATGGAAAATGTGACTGATGAAAAAGTATCGGCGAGGAAGTTACCTTTCTCCTGAAGCCACTCCTCTACGGGCCGGGCATATTTGAAAGGAATTTTCTTATTGGCCATTTGAATTCTCTCATTATCGCTGTTCCCTTGGAAGTTTAAAAGATAATATCAGTAATAACTGTCAAAAATTGCAATTACATTTGCTGACAACATCTTACAAGCTATAAAAACTTTTAGAGATGTTTAGTCATTTAAATTTAAGTTTTATTTAAAAATAGTTTGTTGTCGTAGTCAATTTATCATTGATTTAAATTTTTTTTACAGTGCAATAATGAAACACTATTTAAACTGAACGCCTACTCAGTCTTCTCTTGTAATTAAATCAGTCATTATCAGAGTTGATTAAAACATATTTACAATAAAATTGTTTTAACTGTAAGAGATGCATCAAAATGTCAGCAGATTGCTGCCTGAGGTCAATACATCTATCTATCTATCAAAAGATGACAGCATGCACTCTTTCATGCTTTACAAAGTTATAATTACATACACATTTATCTGGTGATTGCTAATGATGCTGGTCAATATTTTGACATTTTCACACAGTTAACCACATCAACAGTCATAATCACAAAGCACTATTGAAAAACAAGAACTAGACAGCAGCTGCTTCTGTTTTGCAATGCTTCAGAAATAATATAGTCATGCAATCATGTTTGATGTATGAGCTGGTACCAAAGAGACACAAGTGAGTTGTAGGCATCCCCTCATGAGATGTGTCTAGGGATGTTTGTGTTAATGGCCCAAGGAGATGTGCTGATGTTCCATGTTATTGAGGGTTTGTGGAGACACAGTATGAAGCTCATCAGAGGGGGTTCTGGATTTCTTTTAAGGATGGGAGTCTGCAATATCATGCTGTTTCAACAATGACTTCAAGTGGTAAGGGTGGCATACCACTGCAGGATGCTAGGTGAGGCAAATTTCAGGACTCTAAGGAAGGGTTCCAGGGGACCAGCCTGATGGGAGCCTCCATCACTGGCAGAGCTGTATTCAGACAGCAGGATGTATAACCAATTCCCTCAAAACCAAGAATTATACACACATATAAAGCCCAATAGCTTGGAGGAAGCATTTAAGAATGAAAAAAAAAAATAAAAAATGCACAAACCAAACCAAAAAACAAAACAAAAGGAAGTTTGACATATTTCACAAAGGAAAGTTGCCCACTAACAAACTCAAACACAATGGCAGGGAATGCCTCAGCTATCAAATGCTGTTATCAAGATCTCGCCACTCCTCACTTTTGGTTCTGTCACACACACTGCTTAGAAACTGAAGATGATCATTAGAAGTGTGTTTTTAACATTTCTCACTGATACTTTGTCACATTTTGCAACAAGATGTTTTGACAGCCAATCAATGTCAAGCTTGTCAAAGTAAGAACAAAGCACTGAGCTAACGTAAATAATAACTGCAACAATTGCCGTCTTGCTGTAGAGTTTTCAATATAAATCTTTGCATTTACTGAAGAAGTTGCACTATAATTTGGCTTGACAAGTTTTTGCAATCCCACCTTGTGGCCTTGGCAGTGACCAATGAGCACCTCATTGGTCACTGCCAAGGCCACAAGAGCCTGCACACCAGCACCGACCAGGAAATACTAAACTATTTGTTGTACCTAAAGGCCACCAAAAGCACTGGAAGGAACTGATTTGGTGAAACTGTTTACGTTCACCAGGACAGATACATTTGTACCCAATACTTAACTTTGCCTTTCAAACATGTCTATAAATAGGGTTGGGAAAACAGAAAAACAAAAACACCAGAACTGAATGATTTTCATGACTTCCAATTGCATTAACAGTTCTTGAACATGCATTTTTTCTGCTGATGTGGACAGAAATCTGCAATAAAATACTCTGTCAGTGTTCCCTGCATTGCTATTTAGCTGCGCCACAACACCACTGCTGAATCTTCCCATTTCTATATTTAAATGTGTCTAACAGTAGAAATCAGTGGACAAATCAGTTAACAGGCCACTAGTTTTACAGTATACAAAATGACAAGACATTCCAATGGATTAACTCCAGGTAGCTCCATCCTTACCTGTGACCCATCCTGCAAACCTTGTGGTATCACAGCAGACTCTTAACCATGTGCTAGCACCATGGACAGATGTCAGTGTAGTAATAAGCAGTACAATTTCAGGTGGCTGTTAAGGTCACTTGCACTGGCCACATAGGGGGGCAGTGGGATGAGAAAAGAGATGTTGTGCAGACAGAGCAGATGGAGAGTACGATTGGGACACTTATTATCATCGGAAAGAGGGAGTACAGCAGACTGAGGCCTTGACCTCTCACATACACATTTTCCCCCTGCTGACCATTTTCTTTTCTTTCCTCTTACACTTCAGAATCCCTTTTTATTTTTACCCCCATAAAGAATATTTTGGGCAGTAAAGAGATCCTCAAGAGGTGAAATGTCTAATGCTATCATTCTAATCTCTGCTAAGGTGTTATGGTTGCACTGAAGGGTAGTTTGATGGTGTATCTCAGGGCTCTGGTAAAATTATAGACATCAGGACAATAGAATCTAAAAATAAAACCTCTGATGCAGTCCACACCTGTTTCACCAGATTTGCTCTTTCTACAGCTGTACACTTCCTTGCCGATCTCTACTTTGAAATGCTACTTTTTGAAATGACAGTTAGTCATGTCAGTGGGTCACAACCTCAAAAATGGGGCACAGATCTTTCCTGATAGGGTTGCAGACAATTCAAACCATAAAATATAGTAACATATTTTTTTGAATAGTTAGGTTTGCAAAATTAATAGGCTTATATATTTTTATAAAAGGGAGAAGAACACTTGTATTCAGTGTCTGTTGTTGTTGATTTCAAAGGCCATGTGTCCAATCAAACTTAACAGTATGTTACTTATACAATATTTATAACAGTGTTTGTTTCATGTTCTAGGCTGCTGAAGCTAATGTATCAACACAACTGACAATTTCACTAATTAGCCTATGTAATAAATGTCAATGTTTTATCGGCATGTTTGTTTACTTTTTAATATTATACAGTTGTGGTACTACTTGATGTCGTGACTTGAGGTTGTATGTAAAATCTGGGTACTGAAGTGAAACCTGTTGAAAACCACTGAGCTATAGTGCTCATTCTGGAGATACGGGCTCAAGTCTAAGCTTGTGTCATGCCCTAATTCCCATTTCCCTCTTTGTTTTTGGTCACCTCCCTGCTTTCTCTGTCAATAAAATGTCAAATAATAATAATATTTTCATGCTATCAAAGCATTACATAAATTAAATGATTGTATATTCTGCAAAATGATTGTAATTTTTATTTTATTTGAAAAGCTCTAGTTTAACTTTTTTTGGGGGCTAGAGGGGGTAGTGATGAGTGCCTGATTCACAGACATTTATGGATTTGTGTTACTTTGATCCAGCAGTACAGAGGGCACATCACCTTTTTTCATTCCCGAGGACATGAAAGGCTCTTTGAAAATGAAACAGCACTTGGAGGTGTTAACATGGCACAGGATCACACACTGCAGGGGAGTTTCCCTCATGCTGTGATTAAGTTTCACAAACACATACAAGAATGTGTGATATCTGTGCATTTTAATTCCCTTTAGTTTTAAATTAGAGAAACCCTTAATGGATCCGTGGTACCACGAGCGCACGCACGCACGCACGCACACACACACACACACACACACACACACACACACACACACACACACACACACACACACACACACACACACACACACACACACACAACTAATGCCATATTTAGAATGTATGTCAAGTTTAACAGAAATAGCTATATTTTTGTATAATTAGACGTGATAAGTGCATCTCCCTTGTGGAAAAGGCTGTTAATAACTACTCAAAATAATTCATGAGAACAACTGTTTGATTGTGGACACCTTCCCTTTGTAATCCAGCAATGTTGTGTGCAGTCGTTCTTGGTGCAGAGTGTTGAATTACTATGGAGCACTGTTGCCGTCTAGCAGAAAACATATACTGCCCATCCTTGCCAAGTATTATTTGAGCCTTTGAGCCACCAAAAATAAATAAATAAATAAATACAAATATCTCCAAATAAACTCTGATGTGTTGCCAAGTGACAAATTATTTCAACGCATCTCTCCACTACAGATTACAGAATACATGCTGTAAAATCCGTTAGATTACTCACGTTCAGTAACGTATTCTAAATATTTTGGATTACTTCTTCAGCACTGGCACATTTTTTCAATTGTTTTGACTATAAAAACTCAGTAACAGTAACACAAATTACACATGTTAAAATACATTCTCTGAAAAACCTACATATCTTATGCAGCGTTGTTTCTAAAACAAGTAAAAAAATCAAGTAACATTATGTGTTACTTAAGGAGTTTTATAGGTAAAAACATCTAGGTTACGTATGTAACCTCCGTTCCCTGATGGAGGGAACGAGACGTTGTGTCGAAGAAGCGACACTAGGGGTCTCTCTTGAGTGCCGAATATGCCACTGATCTATGAAAAAAGGCCAATGAGAAGCAGGCAGACAGTATTTGCATATCCCGCCCCTGGACATACTGGTATAAAGGTGGGGAAATACGTCTAGTTCATTTAGGATTTTTGTGAGGAGCCGGAAATGGTCCGGCTACAACAGAGGCTCGGCTCAACAACGTGGCCGGGAGGACACAAGGTCTCGTTCCCTCCATCAGGGAACGGAGGTTACATACGTAACCT
Organism: Moxostoma hubbsi; assembly: GCA_032164185.1. Lineage (NCBI taxonomy): Eukaryota > Metazoa > Chordata > Actinopteri > Cypriniformes > Catostomidae > Moxostoma > Moxostoma hubbsi. The sequence goes on from JAVLUX010000023.1 coordinate 8,555,490, forward strand.
AGACGTTCCCCGTCTGTCACTCACTTTGACGTTGTGTCGAAGAAGCGACACTAGGGGTCCAATTTAATGGGCCATGAGCTGAGCCGTGTACGTGTACTGCTAACACAGGAGCGGGCAGGTACTTGACATCCAAAAGCGACCAGTTGTATCATGTACCCTTCCCCAATGCCCCAAAAAAGTCATCGGAATCCTTCTGGTTACCCTAGACAGAGGAACGGTTGGCGACGCCAACCTGGGAACGGGCCGAGCCTAGCCGGGCCTCTTTTCTCTCTATGTTTCTCGCATAGAGCCAAACGGCTGGGGCCTTTACACACATTGTGGGAAGGCGGTCTTACCCGGTTTCCTGTTTTTCAAGGGGAAAAAACCCTGCTGAGACCACACCTGCCCAGAGAGGGGGAGGTAAGAGTGGCGAATAGATCACATGGGTTTTTAGGCGACATGTGGAAAGTGGCGCGGTGGTAGATCCCACCTCTCCGGAGGGGGGAGTTAGTACAAACACGGTGACCAGGGGGCAGTGGGAACTGCCCAAGTGAGACACGGGTCCGCTCGTAAGGGGACCGTACCACGGAAAATATTGTCACGTGCCACCTGTTAGTTGGCAAAGCACTTTTCTGGATGCATCAATCACAGTAGATTAAGATTACTGCATAAATATTTTTTCAAACTCATTTTCTGGAGGATACGAGGATGGATTTCCATTTGTATCTGAAGTACAATCGTCAAAATTAATCGATTAAAAAAAAAGTTGTTGCTGTGTGTGTGGGTTTTATGGGTTGCTTCAGAAGAGACCGTACAATAATGTACAAGTCCATGTAGGAGTCCTGAGCTGTGGAGCACCTATTCCAGTACAGGGTAGATTAAGTACCCGCAGTGGATTGGATCAGCGAGTTCCTCCGCTGAATTGCAGACCCAACGGGCTAGGGAGGAGTCATACAGGGATCCGAATGAGTGGGATTACCTGGGAGAGAAAGCGCACAGTTTTACCTCAGCCGAGGGAAAGGGCGTTACATTTACATTACATTTACATTTATGCATTTGGCAGACACTTTTATCCAAAGCGACTTACAGAGCCCTTATTACAGGGACAATCCCCCTGGAGCAACCTGGAGTTAAGTGCCTTGCCCAAGGACACAATGGTGGTGGCTGTGGGGATCGAACCAGCGATCTTCTGATTACCAGATTACCAGTTATGTGCTTTAGACCACTACACCACCACTCCACTGGTTAGGTGCAAGCGATCCACCTGGTCAGTCCGTCAGCATGTACAGAGTTCTACCGGCTCAGACCTGAGAAAACACAGGACGATACTGACTCAACCCTGAGATTGTAGAAACCCACTGCTCTGCATATGTCTCTGCATATGGCCTGGATGTGATAGGCCAATGAAATGGCATCCACCACCCAGTGGGAAAGCCTCTGTTTGGAGAAAGCGTTCCCTTTCTGCTGTCCACCAATGCAGACAAAGAGCTGCTCAGAACGTCTAAAGCTCTGCGTGCGGTCCAAGTAGGTACGCAAAGCACGTACCGGACACAGCAACGAATGTGTTGTAGGAACCTTGGGCACGTAGCCCGGCCGGTCTTAGGATCACATGAGTGTTTGCCGGACTGAACTCCAGGCAAGTGTTGCTAACAGAGAACGCTTGCAGGTCCCCGACCCTCTAAGAGGCGAGCGCGATCAGCAGGGCCATCTTTAGAGAGAGGGTCCTGAGTCCAACTGATTCTAGAGACTCAAAGGGAGATCTCTGAAGGCCCGAGAGGACCACTGAGAGATCCCAGGAGGGGAACAGGCTTGGTCGGGAGGGATTTAACCTCCGGGCACCTCTTAGGAACCTGATAATTAAGTTGTGCTTACCCAAAGGCTTGCTGTCTACTGCGTCATGGTGGGCCAGGATATAAGCTACGTACACCTTCAAGGTGGAAGGGGACAGCCTCCCCTCCAACCTCTCCTGCAGAAATGAGAGCACTGACCTAACTGCGCATCTGTGGGTCTTCAGCCCGGGAAGAACACCAATTCGCGAACAAGTGCCACTTCAGGGTGTAAAGTTGCCTGGTAGAGGGAACTTTGGATTGGTTGATCGTGTCTACGACAGCAGGTGGTAGATCAGCTAGATTTTCCACGTCCCATCCAGGGGCCAGACATGGAGGTTCCAGAGGTCTGGGTGCGGATGCCAGAGCGTGTCCTGTCCCTAAGAAAGGAGGTCCTTCCTCAGGGGAACTTGCCAGCGAGGTGGCTGTCGCGAGGAGTATGAGGTCCGAGAATCAAGCCCGGGTGGGCCAGTAGGGTGCCACTAGGGTGACTTGTTCGTCGTCCTCCCTGACCTTGCACAGCACCTGTGCAAGAAGGCTCACTGGGGGAAATGCGTACTTGCGCAGCCCCGAGTGCTATCTGTCTGCCAGTGCGTCTGCGCCGAGGGGAGCCTCTGTTTGGGCATACCAGAGCGGGCAATGGGAGGTCTCTTGGGAGGCGAACAGGTCTACCTGAGGCTTGCCGGACCATTCCCAAATCAGCTGGGCTGGGCTACACCCCTACTGACCAGATCACCACAAAAATTCTTATTTTGGGATGGCAAAGTTCTCTGCACAGTTATACATTTCACAGGACAAAATGTGTACACACACACACACACACACACACACACACACAGCAACAACTTTTTTTTTAATCGATTAATTTTGACGATTGTACTTCAGATACAAATGGAAATCCATCCTCGTATCCTCCAGAAAATGAGTTTGAAAAAATATTTATGCAGTAATCTTAATCTACTGTGATTGATGCATCCAGAAAAGTGCTTTGCCAACTAACAGGTGGCACGTGACAATGCCATTTATGGGTTGCTTCAGAAGAGACCGTACAATAATGTACACATTAATAATAATACTTAGAAACTTTAATAGTCTTAATAATATGTTTTTATGTTCATTTTAAAGTTGAAGTATATTCTATGTGGTAAAATTGCCCAAGTGTGACAATTTCAGATCATCTGAAAGAGACATGTCATGTCCATGGAATTAGTAGAATTTTATTACTCTAAAACCTAGCTCACGGGTTCCCTTACCTAAGAGAAATGTCTATAGGATTATATGCAACACCCTTAAGTCATTCCCTTAGGTAAGGGGTAATCATGCTTTAAGTGTTATACATAAGGGAAAAACTTAAGGTGTTTTATGCAACCGGGCACTGAGCCTCTTACAAAGAAGAACTTTGGTATTTCTATGTTTTTGAACATGATACCATAGTCATGCTATGTTTTTTTTAAATATGTACTATGGTAATACCATGTTTTTTGGACATGTACAATGGTTACAATACTGAAGTAATTTGAAATATCATGTTAATACAATCAAATATGAATATGATAATCAGTAACACCAGATTTTGTAAACTATACTATGGGTTGCAATACTAGACTATAATATACAGATTTGGGAATCCAGGTCATCATGAAATCAACAGTGATTCTATTTACTTTTATTGTGAACAATTCATCTGTGTGTGTGTGTGTGTGTGTGTGTGTGTGTGTGTGTGTGTTATTCCAAAGGGAAAAAAAAAGGTTGTCTTCATAGTCTTTGAACAAAATGTAATAACGTGCTGCTCCTTTGTCTGACTTCACCTAGCCCACTTATTTTTTAACCCATCTGCTCTGAGACCATTTTTCAAGATCCACTTAATTCCAGATGGATACAATCAAGTGCTCCCTTTTATTATTTTCTTGGAGGTTTACAGATGTAAATGGTAGTGAACATATTGACTTTTCAGACACAAAAAGCCTCCAAAGAGGACCATGTACCTCAAACATAATTTATAATCAAGATCAAAATGAGTCAAAATAAAGTCTTTGGTATCCCACATCAAAGCACCAAATATGCCACATTGTCCACACACTAAACAGACCTTTAACTCTGACAAGGATAATTTGTGAAGTTTAAAACACTTCCCTAATTGCCCCTACCTCTGATTATCTGCCTCTCTTGAGCTTTCTCTGTACCCTTCCAAAACAATCTTCTTTCACTTGGTTTGTATCTCACTCGAAAGAGACTTTCTGCACATTACCTCGCTCCAAACACTTTCCCAAAACAAAAAAATGTGACTCCAGAGGATCATCCCTCACTATCTTAGGAGGCAATGACAGTGGGAACATTTATCCAACCATCCTTGGTGGTTTCATTTAATCGTGGGATTAGAGAGGCAGCTCATATTGAAAGCTTATCACTTCCCCCCTCTAGAGAGATTTATAAGGGCAACAGATTTTGTTTTTGATAGAAGTAATTGTATTTGGCTCATAGGGTACACAAGTATCTATTTCGCACATAAGCAACCTGCCTTGAATCTTTTCCTGATAAAAGGTTCTTTCTTTTGTCAAAAACACAATCTTGTCTTTTTGTTTTGAGAGGTAATTGTCTTCCAGCAGTCCGGTCAAGCTTTACATGGGCCCTTCCATCAATACTTCCACACTCAAAAACACCAAGGATTCCTTATCATAAAATGTGTGTTGCTCACTTCTATGGGACTCGATCAGATTACAGAAGATGTAAGGTCAAATCTTTGTACTTATGTAGCAACTTGATTGTGCCTGGTAAGTGTGGTTTTTAGGGTACACCTATGGTACATATTATGATGTAATGATGGAATACTCCTTTTACCATTAGACATTTTTATACAATAGCGCAGATAAAAAAAAAGTATAGACAGAGTTTTGAAGAAGAAAATAAATGGAGAAATGTTGCCATATGGCATCTCTGCACTACAATGTAAAATGGTCAACTACAATTTTTCTTAAAACGTATCAATTTCTCATTTAGCTAAATTCAAGTTTTGAAAGAAATGTAGAAACAAGTTATGTGGCTTTAAAACAGCATAATGTTTGTTTCTTGAAACACTCACTGAAACAATGCAGTTTTTTTTCTTCTGATTAACAGGAAACTCATCGGGGTCTGTGGAAAATTTCATAGGGAAATACATTTATTTATGGATTTAAAAAACAAAAAGTAAAAGTAAGAATTTGTCAATTATTACTTTTTCATTCTGTTTTCTAAAGACTCCAAATAAATTTGTATAAAAGTGTTTTCTTCAAGTTTATACATACATTACTAGTGGGCAAAAAATACATGCTGTCAAATTAATACAAAGTGAATATTTTCCTCATAACAGAAATTATTTATTTTGGCTTAGTACAATGAGAAATACAATTATTTAATATTGTAAACAATGTTTTTGTCTTTATAATATGACACTTACTATTCTTTTAACATTCTATAAATGGGTTTTTATTCATGAAAATATATAGCAGCCTTAATATTTTAGGAAGAGCATCCCTTGCAAGGGGATTATCAAATTTGAGGGTCCTTTGCATCAAAAACTTTGAAAATCCCTGCCATAGTGTGTTAACAGGAGGTCTCGCAGGATACAACTTATAACTACCTTCTGTTAAGGCGTGTTTAGGGAAAACATTTTAAACATTTGGGGTCATATACGGTGTTATATCAGTCCATAGAAGAAAAAAAAAATAAAAAATGCATCATACATATTAAACAGGACTGCAGAAATAAAAGCTCTCTCCCTAAACAGAGGATAATGGAGACACTCAAAGTCAGACAGAGTAGGTGAGGACATTTTACTGCAATCTACTGCATCACAAACCCCTCCTTGTACAAGAAATATCCCTGATGTTGGCAACAAATTCCAATGCCAAAAAGAAGAAGAAAAAAAAGCACTAGAATTTGAGAGTACCATACAAAGAGGTCAAACAAAGATTCAGGACATCAGAAACATTATACAAATATTATTATCGACATCCAGATATTAGCATCTAGTTGGAAAAACCTATTATATGTGCTTGCAGAACAAGCTGATTTAGAAATCACAGAGTTAAAATTGTGTTTCTGAAGCGGGGCTGTGCGGGACTCTAAAGCATCATTGCTAAACTTGCTTCAGTAACTACAGGGCTGAAACGGCATGGGGTGTGCACATATGATTACACCTGTGAGCTCAACCCAATACATTTATGCTCAATCACACATAATAGTGTGCTGAAACTGATTTTAAAGAAATAAATCTCTCTAAATAACACATCATCTATAATACATCTAATGGCTCCACACTTAACATATTCAAAAATGGATTTTCACTGAATTGCATTTAACAGAACCTTTCAAAATAGAAGACTACATGGAATATAGGGTCATTTATGAAATTTTGAACGCAATGGATAACTAAAAATTCTAAAACAGGACATAAACTCTGCCTTATACTGTAAATTGATATTAGTTTTAATCTAAAATCTAGATGTTGATAAAAAATGTGTCATCTACCCACGTAAGTTCTTATGCATGTGTGTGGGTATATACAGTATATACTGTATAATGTTCCCATTCTTTTTAAGACACAATTTTCCAGGACATTTTATACACCCAACAAGTGTAATATTTAAGCAATATCACATGCTTCCATTCTTTTAAATTTGCGTTTTTCTTTTTTTACTATGGTAGTTTCTCAGCTCCAGATAATACAATTTGTTCCGATTGTTGAATTATTGAAAATTAATTTACACACCGAGGTATTAAGGCCAAATCACCATGTTACCAACCCAGCGTGAATTATAAAAAAAAAAAAGCAGTGGTCCGACTGTCATTGTTGTCTAAAGTTTATAACTCACAGGGATGCAAACTCATGAGGGTTGAAAAAGTTGAGACAATCACTGATCCATGAACATGTTTTCCAGGGTTATTTTTTTAAAAGAATACGCTAAAAGCTTCAACTTAAGCTATTTTAATGATCCAAATATAGCAACTTATCTGCACATTTGTGCAGAATTAACTGAAATAAAGGGTATTTTAGTGTGGCTTGCTTCTGTTTCAATTTGTTCAATTACATAGAAGACTGGAGTTCCCTTTACAAAAAAAGCTTCACTTTGATGCTGCGCTGCTAAGCGCTATGGGGAAACAATCTTATCGTGAGCTGCTTCTGAACATGTGTGTGACACGTCAATGAAATTGACTGGAATTTATAGCCTCGGTTGGTGAGATCATTGGACGCACCTGTGACGAGGCTATAAATAGAAGGCGTCACCAGAGTGTCGTCAGACATTTTTCTTCAGAGCTTTCTCTCTGTGTGTTTTCACGAGACTCTTGCTAGAAATTGCTTAAACTCTTAAGCCTTTCCTTCTTTCTCTCTTTATATATATATATAAAAAAAGGGGAAAATGGCGGAAAAGCAGGGCAAACAATGCGTGTTTCCATGTCAGCGTTCTATGTCTGACAGGGACACGCATCAATTTTGCTTTGTTTGCTTGGAGGAAGAGCACGCTACTCTCGCGTTGGAACAGGGCGGGTGTGAGCATTGCGACCTACTTTCGGTCGGGATGCTTCGCGCTCGCCTTGCTTACTTCCGAGAGCCGGCACCCACACTTCATTCGTGGGGCTCTCGCGTGGATCTGGCTGAGGAGCGAGAGACGGGTTCGCCCCTTTCGCTCGCTCTCTCCCCAGATCCTGCTGGTCCCTCGCGTGATCCTGAAGCGTGCTTCGGCGCCTCTTCAGTTCACGAGGGGGACCTCCTTTCCCTTGGGTCGGATTTAGAGTTAACCGCATCTGAGCGCTCCAATCGCGATTCAAAATCTTCGGAGGAGCTGCTCGATGTGATTACTCGCGCGGTGGCCAGGCTTCAAATAGACTGGCCACGTGACCAAGTTCCCCCCAAGCGCTCTAAATTAGAGGACAGATTTCTGTCTGGTGACCAAGGGAAGGGAACACCTCGTCAGTCCCTTCCCTTCTTTGATGATCTCCATGACGAACTTTCTCGTTCTTGGAACAAGCCTTATACTTCGCGCATTCACGTGCCTTCGACGTCAATATATTCGACTATCGTCGGCGCTGAGGCGCCAGGGTATTTAAAGATGCCACCGGTCGAAGAGACACTTGCGGGTTATCTCTCGCCGGGTTCTACGTCATCTCTTAATAAATCTGCTCTCCCTTCTAAGCCATGCAGGGTAACCTCCATGCTGGTCGGGAGAGCATATCAAGCGGCTGGTCAGGCTGGTGCTGTGTTGCACACCATGGCTGTTTTGCAGGCATACCAGGCTGACCTGCTAAAAGATTTGAGTGCGGGAAGGAGTCTCGACGATGAAGCTTTCTCTGAGCTTCGTCGAGCTACTGATTTGTCTCTCCGTGCCACCAAGCAGTCAGCCCGTGCTATTGGCCGGTCTATGTCCGCTTTGGTTAGCACTGAAAGGCACTTGTGGCTGAATCTATCCGGCATCAAGGATAAGGACAGGGTTTTCCTTCTTGATGCCCCAGTTTCGCCTTCTGGTCTCTTTGGAGACGCCATGAATACGGTCATCTCCAGATTCCAGGAGGCGAAAAGCCATGAGGAAGCTTTTGGAAAATTCCTTCCTCGTCGCACTCAGGGGGCGAGGCCGTCGGTCACCCAGTCTCGCCCTGATTCTGTGAGGAGGGAGGTTCAGAAGCAGAGCGTGGCAAGTCGTGCTCCCCCTCGTAAAGATTGGGGACAGACTCGTCGTTCTCAGCAACCTCCCAAACAAGACCTCAGGGCTGTTATCTCTAAGAGAAAGAAGCCCTGACGTCTTTGTTTCCAACCTTGTGAGGGTAGTTCCCTTCAGGACGGGGCGCGTGTATCATTCACTTCGGCCCTCCCGATACCCTCACGAAACCTCTTCACTCCCGCCACCCTTGGTGTTTCGGGTGACAGGGGTTTCCAACAAAATGTTGAATGTACCGTCGCTTCCTGCCATATTCCAGGACACGGAACATTCTACACCCCCTCGACAGGAAGTCTTGAAATTAGTTCCCATCTCAGAGAACCTGGCAGCGTGGAAACTTCTGCCAGGTATTTCTATGTGGGTTCTAAAAACAGTAGAAAAAGGCTACAGAATTCAGTTCGCTTTCCGCCCTCCGAGCTTCAACGGCGTGCTTTCCACTACCGTAAGCCCGAAACAGGCATCTCTACTTCAGGTAGAACTGCGAAATCTCTTGGAGAAAGGGGCCATAGAACATGTTCCCCTTCCAGAGAAAGAGTCTGGCTATTACAGCAGATACTTCCTGGTCCCCAAGAAGGGGGGGGGGGGTTGCGTCCCATCTTGGATCTTCGTGCCTTGAACCGCTCCGTCAAGACGCTCAGGTTCAAGATGCTAACAGTCAGGTCCATCGTGTCTCAGTTCCAACGCTTCGATTGGATGGTCACGATCGACCTCATGGACGCATACTTTCATATTGGAATTCTGCCACAGCACAGGAAGTTCCTGAGGTTCGCTTTCGGGGACGAAGCCTTCCAGTATCGGGTCCTTCCATTCGGTCTAGCCTTATCACCCCGCACATTCACGAAATGCATGGATGCAGCACTGGCTCCGTTGCGACTCCAGGGCATCCGCGTTCTGAATTATCTAGACGACTGGCTGATCCTAGCCCAGTCTCAAGAACTGGCAGTTCAGCACAGGGATATCGTCTTAGCTCATCTAGGTTCTCTGGGTCTGAGACTCAACGCCAAAAAGAGCGTTCTTTCCCCGACCCAGAAAATTTCCTATCTGGGGGTTATATGGAATTCGGTCACGATGCAGGCACAGTTGTCTCCCGCTCGTGTCACCTCCTTTCAGAACTCCCTGAGCATTCTCAGGCTAGGTCAAGTTTGCACTGTTCTTCAGTTCCAACGAATTTTGGGTCTCATGGCGTCTGCATCCACGGTGATTCCTTTGGGCCTTCTCCATATGAGACCGTTTCAGCTGTGGCTAAAAGCCAGAGGGTTTCATCCAAGGGCCAGTCCCCTCAGGCAAATAAGGGTTACGCGCCCAGTGCTTCGTTCCCTTTCTATGTGGTTCAGACCCCGGTTTCTCACCTTGGGTCCCACTCTTGGTGCGTTGTGTCGTCGCAGGATGCTTACGACAGACGCCTCCCTGACGGGTTGGGGTGCGGTCGTAAGTGGTCGTCCAGCCCAAGGGGTATGGGAGAGTCATCAACTCGATTGGCACATAAATCGCCTCGAGCTGATGGCAGTATTTCTGGCCCTGAAATACTTTCTCCAACATTTGAGAGGCTGCCACGTCCTCTTGCGGGTGGACAACACAGTGGCAGTCTCCTACATAAATCATCAAGGAGGCCTACGTTCTCGCCACCTCAATTTGCTGGCACGTCGGATTCTCCTTTGGGCCCAGGGCAAGTTACTGTCACTCAGGGCAGTCTATATCCCTGGACGCCTGAATGTGGGAGCAGATTTTCTGTCCAGACGAATCTTACCATCGGGCGAGTGGAAACTCCATCCCGAGGTAGTACAACAGATCTGGGAGAGATTTTACAGAGCCGAAGTGGACCTCTTCGCCTCTCAAGAGACTGCGCAATGTCCCCTCTACTTCTCTCTGAGTCACCCAGCCCCTCTGGGTCTGGACGCGATGGCGCATACATGGCCCAGAATGCGCCTGTATGCGTTCCCTCCGATCTCTCTGCTCCCGGGAGTCCTGGCCAGAGTTCGCCAGCAAGGGTCTTGCCTCTTATTGATAGCGCCTCGCTGGCCGAACAGGGTTTGGTTCTCCGAGATGATGCCTCTCCTAGACGGCTCGCCCTGGGCGATTCCGGACAGGAAGGACCTTCTGTCTCAAGCACAGGGGACAATATTTCATCCCCGGCCCGAGTTGTGGAGACTTCACGTTTGGCCCCTGAAGGGTACCAACTGAGGGACACAGGGCTGTCGCTTGGGGTTATTGAAACCATTCTTAGTGCTAGGGCTCCCTCCACCAGAAGAATTTACTCCAATAAATGGGGTGTCTTCGAAAGGTGGTGCAGTTCACACGATGCAGATCCAGTTAACTGCCAAATTGTTTCAGTTCTGGAGTTTCTGCAAGAGAAACTGTCAGCAGGCATGTGCCCCGCTACTCTCAGGGTTTATGTGGCCGCCATTTCGGCTTGCCACGCCCTGATTGACGGGGTGCCCTTAGGGAGACATCCTTTACTCGCCCGCTTCATTCGTGGAGCCAGGCGACTGAGACCTCCCGTTAGGGCCAGAACTCCTTCGTGGGACTTAACTATAGTCCTGGAGGCTCTGGTCGAGACCCCTTTTGAACCTCTGGAATCAGCGTCTGACAGACTTCTGACTCTCAAGATGGTCTTCCTTATGGCTATTACCTCTCTTAAGAGGATTGGGGATCTACAGGCTCTGTCTATTCTGCCGGCCTGCTTAGAATTTGCCCCCGGTATGGCCAAAGCAATATTGCATCCTCACCCTGATTATCTTCCTAAAGTTCCATTTTCGACGGTACATCCTGTCACTTTAGAAGCCTTCTGCTCCCCGCCGTTTTTAACGCCGGAGCAGGAAAGACTTCATGGACTCTGCCCAGTCCGTGCCCTTCAGATTTATGTCCACCGCACAAGCCAGTGGCGTAAGTCAGGGCAATTGTTTGTTTGCTATGGGGGCCGCAACAAGGGGGCGGCCGCTAGTAAGCAGACTATGTCACATTGGGTGAGGGATGCTATTGCCCTGGCCTATGAGGCGCGCGGTCAAGCTTCGCCAGTAGGTGTCAGGGCTCACTCCACCAGAGGGGTCGCTTCCTCTAAAGCCCTGGCTAGAGGGGTCCCTCTGCAACAGGTTTGTGATGCGGCAGGCTGGTCCTCTCCGCACACATTCATTAAATTCTATAGTTTGGATGTTCACGCTACTCCGGGCTCTTACGTCCTTGAGTCGACATCTCAAACTCATGCAGGAACAAGTTTGTGACGTGGCGGGCTAGTCCCCTCCACACACATTCTACAATTTCTACAATGGCCGGGATGTTTTGCTACCCCGGACTATGTCCCTGGGTCAACATCCCGGGCTCATGCCAAATCCAAGTTCATGGTACGAACTTTTGAGTTAGAGCATTTGAATCGACTTTTAAAACTCATCTTTAACTTTGTGGGCCAGATGTTCCGCTACTCCGGACTCTTATGTCCTTGAGTCGACATCTTAAGCTCATGTCTGAACCAGGTTTGTGATACGGCAGGTTAGTCCTTTCCGTACACACTCTTCGGATTCTATGGTGTTAGATGTTCTGCTACTCCGGGCTTATGCCCTTGAGTCAACATCTCAAGCTCGTGTCTGGAACCTCTCGCGTTCTGTGAAAACACTTCACAACGATCAGGGGTCCGGACAGCCCCAGTGCGGCGGCGTGGGCATTTCGTTCCCCATAGCGCTTAGCAGCGCAGCATCAAAGTGAAGCTTTTTGTAAAGGGAACGTCTCGGGTTACTTGTGTAACCCTTGTTCCCTGAAAAAAGCGGAACGAGATGCTGCGCTTCTTTTGCCGCACTGGGACGTCCCAGGACCGCTCTTCAGAAAAATAATCTGACGACACTCTGGTGACGCCTTCTATTTATAGCCTCGTCACAGGTGCGTCCAATGATCTCACCAACCGAGGCTATAAATTCCAGTCAATTTCATTGACGTGTTACACACATGTTCAGAAGCAGCTCACAATAAGATTGTTTCCCCATAGCGCTTAGCAGCGCAGCATCTCGTTCCGCTTTTTTCAGGGAACAAGGGTTACACAAGTAACCCGAGACGATTTACCTCTTCCCCAGAGGCAGCTGTGACAAAGAGATTTTCCAAGTCTACCACTACCTTGAAGTCCTTCTGATTGAAATGATGACCAAGTTCAGTGTTCATCAGGCCCTATACCTCAAAGTACTTTTTCTGTAATATTCTGAAGGACTGTCAAATACATGATCTGAAACGCTTCCGCCAAGTTTTTGGGGCCTTCTCTGTTGCCAGGCAACTTAAATCCTATTAAATCCTTGGAATCCCTTCCCTCACCTTCAGTTCAGTTCAGTGACTGTTTAGTTTTCCCCTTTGTTCATGGACTACACTTCCCAGCATGCACATTTTGATTACACTCACCTGCCCTCCATCTTCCACGGCTGTTCCCTGTTTCCTCATCATTCATCTGTGTAAATATCCTCTTGTTTCATTCACTCATTGTCAGTTCTTGTGATAAGCTGTAGCATTTATGTAAACATTTATTTCATGTGTATTTTTCCATGTTTATTGTAGTACATTCTTCTTGCTATCATTAAAAAGCTGTGATTAGATCCTAAGCCTCTTTCCTAAAAGATCACCATCACCACCACATAACACACACACTCTCTGTGATGTTTGCTTCTTGTGTGCTCTTTAAAAGGCATTAATGCATGTTTCCAGTTGTGGAAACTATCAACAGCAAAGGGCGGTTAAATTTTCTTGTTTAATGCCAGTCCTTTGACTGACAAAGACGACAATGCATGCAGAAAAATGTTCCACGCATTTCGCACAATGTCAGCCAACTAAAATCTTTAAGTCACTTTGGTTAAACTGACCAAGTTTAATGTGAGAAACCAGTTCCTTGTACCTTTCTCGTTTTCTTCAACACAGCAGGTTTGGTTGGTTGATTAGCCCTTTTAAGATCCCAGCAGCAATCAGTTGAAATGTGGATTTCGGCTGTACTGGATGTAGAAAGAGGGAGGGTGGAGGGGAGCACCTAAGGAGGAGAAACTGGGCGAAACTCTGATGAGCTGGCATCATTCAAAACTGCATCAGAACTCGATTTAGAAGTGTTGGTAGAGTTGTTGGAACATGTAGAGTTAGCTTGTCTCTTGTCTGCTCTTGTCTCTTGAAATAGTCGAAATTGCAGATGTCTTGAGAAATGTAAGAAATGTATCATGTAGGACAATGTGAATGTAGATCATATTACCACCTCAACGCCGTCTATACAAAATGCACGCAAAATGCAAAATGCAAAATGCACACATGCCCTTCTAATTCAGTCAGTCATACATGTACCAGGTTATTCAGTTTGTTTATGAATGAGAAGTTTCAAAAATGCCACTTCTCACTGTGCATACACTGTTGTAACCAATCAAGCGATCTGCCTCGGTTGGACTTCGATTGCCAAGCACATGATTGGCTGCTGCTGTAATCAGTCACGAATGTGTAAGCGGCCTTAACAGTCAAGGCGGTCACACACTGGACGAGAAGCATCACGTCACGGCTAGGACACAGCACAGGAATCAAACACGGGGCACTTTAATGCTGTTCAGGTTGCAGGCAAGACACATAAAAGTTCAAATCAAATCACTTTATTGTCACACTACTGTGTACACGAGTCTAGTTACCAAGGTTTTTCTCTTGTTCAAGAATGGTGAAGGCTAAATTAAATAATCTATGTCATTTGATAATGTTTTGGGTTGAACTTAATATAAAATATGTGAGTTGCGCTCCGTGGTGTGGCAGAAATTTGAGCAGCCTCTGAAGTTGTAGCTGGACGCCGCCGATAGATGCCGAGTGGTGGCGGCTGTGTGAGTACCTTCATTGAAAACAGTTGTTTCCAATTTTAGAAAGTGCCACGCCATCTGCCTGATGTGTCCAGTGTTCAATGTTGTTTCAGAATCTGCAGCAGTTTGTGTTTTTGTCTCCTATTCCGATTCCTGATTGTTACCATGTATTTGTCATGTAATGAAAACCTTGCTAGCAACACATTCAGACTGTTTTATTATACTACAATATTTTCCAGGACAAATAATTATTTTCCAGGAAATTTTGGTATTTTTCAAATGGTCCTTGACATTTACATGACTGGAAAACTGCATTGCAAAATTATTGAACTTGAACAATCTAGACGCAGCGCTAAAGAATGAAACAGAGCGCAGTTATCACAACATGCGTTTTTGAAAATGTTAAGTTCTTTTTAACTTGACATGGTTTTTAAACTATGCCGGTCCTGCGTGAGACAAATGTCGAAGACATTCATCCAACAAGCGTTTAAAAAAATGGTATAACAGAACAGATGTCCGCAAAAATACATTCGGTGTGAATGGCCCCTAACTCATCCGTCACGGGCGTGTCTGTGAGTGAGAGCGCGAAACAAGATCGGAAGGCCTGTTTATTTTTTTCAATAATTACAAACCTGAAGAGGGTTGCAGACCTCTAAATCTGCCTTATAAACCTTATATCTAGGGGGATCCTGGGGCATGCTCCACCATTAAATTTTCTTTGCTTGCAAAAAACAACACCAAAGCATTCAATTCTGTTGACTTTGAGATAAGCATTTATTTATTTTCTTGCATATGAGTAGCATTCATGTAACTATTGTCTAAAGCAATTCTTCCAGTAACCGTTCAGACAGACATGTTTTCATGCTAAAAAAGCAAAATGCACCACAATGAATAGAGCAGAATGCAGGTGTCTCAAGATGCATTTTTATCAGTTGAAGACGTTCTTTTAACTTGACACAGCATCTAAAAATGCAGCACTCCCATGAGAGATGCTAAAAACACAGTGAAACGTAATGCAGTTGTAAAAAGATATCTATCTAGTGAATGTTTACATGGAAAACTGTTGAAAAAGAGCGTGAGCAGACCTAAAAACACATTGAGCTTGAACAGCCCCTTGTTCACATGCCACAGCACTAGCTGAAGTTACCTCCAAAGTTACCTCTCAAAAAGACAGACTTTTGTTTCATTTGACTGTAGGTAAATTTACACTGTATTCAGTGCTTTATTTGTAAATATTCAGATACTGATTTACTGTGTGAGAAACCAATTGATTCAGTGAGAGAGTGGTCTGAACAAATTGTACTGAATTACGAATCAATTCAGACCGTTTTGCAAGCCTGTTTGGCCAATTCACTGAAAAGAACAGACTCAAAAGGAATTACTCATTCGCAAATTGGGCATTCATAGTTCTTTTAAACAGCCAACAGAAATATGGGACACATTTTATTATTGGTGAAATATTCTGAGAGTAAATTTTTCTCAGGTCAGTCGGAGCACACAGTGCATATGGCCGCACAGCTGCAGGCACCTCTGCTGGCGACCAAACGTTTGGAATAATGTACAGATTTTGCTCTTATAGAAAAAAAAATGGTACTTTAATTCACCAAAGTGGCATTCTACTGATCACAATGTATAGTCAGGACATTAATAATGTGACAATTTTTTTAAAAAAATTCTGAACTTCTTAAACTATTTCAAAGAGTTCTCATAAAAAAAATCCTCCACGTGCAACAATGACAGCTTTGCAGATCTTTGGCATTCTAGCTGTCAGTTTGTCCAGATACTCAGGTGACATTTCACCCCACACTTCCTGTAGCACTTGCCATAGATGTGGCTGTCTAGGCTGGCATTTCTCACATACCTTACAGTCTAGCTGATCCCATAAAAGCTCAATGGGTTTAAGATCCATAACACTCTTTTCCAATTATCTGTTGTCCAATGTCTGTTTCTTAGCCCACTCTAACCTTTCCTTTTTGTTTTTCTGTTTCAAAAGTGGCGTTTTCTTTGCAATTCTTCCCATAAGGTCTACACACCTGAGTCTTCTCTTTACTGTTGTACATGAAACTGGTTGTTGAGCAGGTAGAATTCAATGAAGCTGTCAGCAGAGGACATGTGAGGACACGTCTATTTCTCAAATTAGAGTCTCTGATGTACTTATCCTCTTGTATAGTTGTACATCTGGCCTTCCACATATCTTTCTTTCCTTGTTAAAGCCAGTTGTCCTTTGCTTTGAAGACTGTATACATCTTTGTATTAGATTTGTATCTGATTAGATTTGATCAAATATGGTGCTGATTTTTACATCAGTATTGTCCTGACTATACTTTGTGATCAGCTGAATGCCACTTTGGTGAATTAAAGTAACAATTTCCTTGCGAAAACAATATATATATATATATATATATATATATATATATATATATATATATATATATATATATATATATATACATACACACACACACGCGTACATACATATACACACATACATACATACAGGGTTGGGAGGGTTACTTTTGAAATGTATTCCACTACAGATGACAGAATACATGCTGTAAAATTTAATTTGTAACATATTCCATTGGATTACTCATGGTCAATAATTTATTCTGAATACTTTGGATTACCTCTTCAGCACAGGCAGATTTTTTTCACTTATTTTGACTAATAAAAATTATAAAAAGTATGTTAAAAATACATTCTCTGAAAAACCTAAATATATTATGCAGTGTTGTTTCTAAAACATGATTTTTAAAAAAATATTTTTACAGGAAAACAACAAAAAATTATTATAAAAAATATAATTATAAATCTGAATATATAAATACAACTTATACACACACAATCATTTTCACTATAATGATCATAGTAGGCCAACAATCAAATTTGAGCTTTTCCAGTTTTGCCCCCATAACATATACTATATAATACTATAAAATTTGAAACATGGTGAGGCTTTTAAGCAACAGTGTCTCGCATCCACTTTGAAATTTGGTGGAGGTGATGACCGGTGATGATCTTGGGTGCTTCAGCAAGGCTGGAATCATGCAGATATGCATGAATTAAGCCACATTCAAGGTTATCAAGGCTAGCTTCCTTCTTCTCAGACAGTGTTCCTCAACTCTGAGGATTAGATTTTCCAGCAGGACAATGCTCCATGGTATACAGTCAGGTCAATCAAGGTGTGGATGGAGGACCACCAGTTCAAGACCCTGTCATGGCCAGCCCTATCTCCAGACCTGAACCCCATTAAAAACCTCTGGAATGTGATCAAGACGAAGATGGATGGCCGTAAGCCATCAAACAAAGCCAAGCTGCTTGAACTTTTGTGCCAGGAGTGGCATAAAGTCAATGTTAAAGATTGGTAGACAGCATGCCAAGACGCATGAAAGCTGTGATTGAAAATCAGGGTTATTCCACCAAATATTGTTTTCTGAACTCTAAAACATTACTATTGTGTTTAAAAAATTAATACGAACTTGTTTTCTTTGCATTATTCGAGGTCTAAAACACAGCATCGTTTTTGTTATTTTGAACAGTTGTCCTTTTCTGCAAATAAATGCTCTAAATGAAAAGAGTACTTTATAGAAAAAAACTAAAATATTAATTTTATTCAAACACATACGTATAAACAGTACATCCAGAGAAACTGATAATTTTGCAGTGGTCCCTTAATTTTTTTCCAGAGCTGTATATGTAAGAAAATATGTAAGTATTCATGTCATAACTTATAGTGGTCGACCAATATGGGTTTTTTTAATGACTGATGCCGATATCCAGAGAGTGCGGTGGCTGATACAATACCGATATATCAAACAATTTAATATAATAAATAACATAAACATAAAATTGCAAAAAAAATAAAATAATAATAAACACGTATTTAGCACTATATTTACTAAATTTAACACAAAAGTTTAACTTTGTAAAAAATTATCTAATAAAAATATTTTATGTTAAATGGTAGACAGCAGTTTCTTCTGATTTCTGTTTAGTCATAACATTTTGGTAATTTATTTGCACATGAAGAAATTGTTAATATATTAGGAAGGAGGAAATAACAGTACACACAGTATTCCAGCAACCACGAATGGCATTTCCACATTAGCAATTGCATTTTCTAAAAAATACAGAATCAAACCAAATGTATTAAATTGTAATTAAAAAAGTCAGAACATAGGCCGATTTATAGGACTCAGCAAAATATCGGTTGACCATTAATAATTTATACACTAAACATTAGGAGTATAGAGTATTGTACTTAACCATCAAATCAGAATACAGAGGTACAAATTTGCTTTTCAGTGGTGTAAATGAACAGCACTCTGGTGAATGAAATGATCCTGGAGTGACAGTTTTCAGCAGGGTGTTCCGGGAAGGGACAGCAAATGAGAAAACTGAAAAGTACATCCAACTTTGTTTGATGGAACCAAAAATTATCCAGTGATTTGACTGAAGTATGGCACTATGAACCAAAGTCAGTACTATAGCATAACAGCAGAGCCCACTATCTAATTGTCTACCATTTTCCCTGCTGTCATTCCCTATTACCCAGCCCGGTCCTGGAGCTGCCAAAGCAGACAGAGGAACATCAAAAAGTCCTTGCACAGCCATAAAGACAGAACTCATCTCCTTCGAAACACACATGCACAAAGAAGTAGACACAGACACACACTGTTGAGCCATCATATTGTGCACACATGTGTCAAAAATGATATAACATCCCCTCCGTGCTCATTTTTGTAACCCCTGTCCTATGAATATACTTGTCTGTCGAACATAGCATCAAGCTACAGTCTGATTGACACACTCTGACATTTCCTGCCAAACTGCAGGGGTGTTTGGGACAGTTTGGGGCTGCAGACAGAGTGATAAAGATTTGGACTGATTCCATTCGCTTTGCTCAATTTTGGAAATGTAAAGATGATTTTTGAGATTCCCTCCCCTCTACCTTGCAGGTTATTTGCTTCTCTTTTTGATGAACCTTTCCTTTAGGCAATAATTTGCAACCTGTTCTCATAGAATCGAGTTACTATACCAACATTTTTGCAAAATGATTTCTACGTGGGTCTTTGTATGCATTGCAGCAGTTTCCTGGTGAAATGAACACTGGAGGCCCTACTCTAATAATTACTTTTATTCCCTTTCACACAAATCACCAGTAAAACGGCAAATGATCAGTTTGTAAACATATACTCTTCTCCCTGTTCCTGATCCAATGCTATCTTATGACATCTAAACACTTGCACTACACCGCTTGCCTTGAAAGGCAATACATTTTAACAAGAGCTGCCAATTGATAAACAATTTTAATCAAATTAATTGCATGATGTGCCAATTAATCACATTTGAGTATTTACTGAGAAAGGGCTCCAAATAAAGGTAATTTAAAATAATTATTAATATAATTATAAATATAATGTATAATATATATTATAATTCAGACAATTAAAATAAAGTACATTACTAGATACGTACATGTACTGTGGCATAGACAATACAAAAAGTGCCTTTAAAAGTAAAAATATTGTTTGTATTATTTTCATATAATTGAACATACCCCTATGATTGGCCTACATCCCTCTGCTCTATTTTTAGTTGATGGTCTATGCAATTGTGCATCAAACGGATGTTTTTGGAGCATTTCACTTTGGGTATGTTGCGTCTCACATGTTTTCAGCGCATCTAGTCTTAAGCGCTGTGTTTTTAGTAGGATGTGCAAAGTTAAATGTAGTTTGAAACTTTCAAAAACACACAATTTGAGATCCCAGCTCAGTCCAGCTGTCTTTGGGTGCAAAAGTGCATCTGTGGAAGACTGTGCTGCCTGCTCATTGGTTGACAAGGCATGTTGCTTGTAGAGCTGGAGCGTTGACTGCATCATTGCTCCGATAGTAGGAACATTTCTTATCACATAATATATGTACAGGTCGAGAGAGTTATTTTTCTAGTTTTCTAAAAACTGTTGTTTTTTACATAACCAACTACATTTCCAAGCTTGTTTGAGGGTGAGGTGTGGTAGCAATCCTAATAGAGAGTTGCACTGGCGAAGCAAAGGACCGGGGTACATGCCCTAAAGAGCACGCAAGTTGATACCTGAGCTGAAAGTATCACTGAAGCACCACACAATGATGTGGTTGCTTTAGCAATTGCATTTTTCATATCACACATTACTTTTCGTGACGCTATTGGTTTGTTTAGGTTTAAGGTTGGTAAGTTGGTTTTGTTGATTTAAAAACTCAATTGCACAGTAACCTTCAAAACCTATCTGTTTTTCACCTCACATTGGCTTTTTATAAATACTATCCATTAGGTTTAGGTATAAGGTTTAGGGTAGGGAGGTCAGTTTTGTTAATTATACATTTTATAGAGCATTAACCTAAAAAACCTCATCTGTTTGGTAGAAAAGTTTTTGCCCCACAGAGTTTACATTTTATATTGGAACTTCTGCAACATGTATAAGGATCCACGTAATATCATTTTGCAAAAATGTCACCACAATCACATAATTTTCATCAAATCAGGCAGGCAAATCATATGCTTTCCCTTTGCATATACAGTATAATGCCAGGGCTAATAAGCTATTTTTCATTGATTAGTGTGTCTCAGGATAGGTACTGGTCTGGATCTGGGCCTCAACTTGTCTAGTCTTGGTTTGAAACTGGATCTTGATAGGTCTGGTCAGCATCTGGGTTTTATGAGGTCTTGTATGGGTCTGGGTCTGTATCTTGGAGAGTCTGGTCTTGACTCCATCTCTATCAGTCTCAAACAGTCTCGGACAGATTCCAGCCTAAATTACAGGTAGAGCTGGAATAAAATGACAAGACTGCAAATCTCTTTGGAAAGTTAGGGCTACAAGAGAAAAGTTCACTCTGTGAGAGATGAGATTCTGCACAGGATTTAATCCTCTCTCTATTTGCCCTTTAAAATCCTTTCTAAATGAAAATAAATAAATAAATAAACTAATTAAATATACTGTTTTTAAAAGTCTTTCACAAGTCAACAGTGACATGACATACAGCCTTTGCTGAAGTTGCTGGAATTCATTAACATCAATTTCCTTCTGAATTAAAACAGGTGTATTGTAATTATAATTGATATGACTGCCATTCTGGTGTAAACACCATTGGATTAGATCAGATTTTAAGTAACATTTAATGCAGCTGCTAGCGTTTGAATGCACAGTAGTTATCAGTAACAAATACAGTTCTTCACATGACTTAGCATCTGATGCTTTCTAAATATATCGTCTTATGGCAAGGAGTTGTTGGTCCATATTACAGGAAGGTACAGTTTCTTGTAAACGAGTTACTTATCTGACTCTTGCAGTGAGTTAGAAAACTACATTTCCACATCATTATATGGTAAAGTGAAGCAAGCGAGCGAGAGAAGATAATACAGATTTTTGACTCAATGTTGCAGACTCCAACATAAAATGGAAATGGTTCAATCCCCCTTCAGCGTTTTCTGGAAAAATCCAAGCAAATCCAGCCAAAAGCACACACACCCTTGCCCACGACCAAAAACTAATGATGGCAAAAAAAATCTAAAATTCTTATATGCTTGCTCATATTCGGAGGGTGAGGAGGTTGTATTAGGACACTTGGCTCTGAATATCTCTAAACAAATATGGTGAATGGACAAGCACAGCACAATTTATTCTCAAAGTGATGGTTGGTGTAAATTTATTTAAGTATTCTGCACATAGCCTCGGGTTACATTGTAATGACAGTCATACGCTTTAGGTGACTGTGCTTGGAGCCCTGTAGACATCTCTGCTTGACCTTTCGAGACCCATGGGAGATAAATAGGTAGTGTGCTTGAAAGACACAATGAGCTAACTTGCCCTTGCTATTTGTGTGTGCTTAGCACTGCAAGGTGGTGTAATGGTACTTGGCAAAAGCACAGCCCTGGAACTGATGTGGTGGAACTATTAGGCATTCATTTTTTGTAGCCTTAGGAAAATAATGCACAGATGCTTAGTGTGGTTCAGTGCTCTGAAGGTCTTCAAGAATTTGCCTCATTTAGCCTATAAATTAAATAAAGAATACCATGGCAGTGCACCACCAATTTACTAATGAGGACTGCAACTTTGTCAAAGACACTGACATGCACAAATCTGCAGATTATATTTATTAATCGATGTCCTGACAAATTCAAGTTGAAAAATCAAACATTACAAAGAAACAAGAGCCAAAGCAAAGAGCAGCCTGCCATGAGGGGACACCTGTCTTCAAGCATAATCACATCCCATTTGCAGGTGGCTATCGGAATACAGTTGAAGTCAGAAGTTGAAGTTTGAAGTTTACATACACTTAGTTTACAACCAGTGCACAGATTTCATATGAGCAAACTATAGTGTTGAGAAGTCGTTTAGGACATCTATTTTTTGCATGACGTGAGTAATATCTATATAAATTATATAAAAATTCCAGTGGGCCAGAAGTTTACATTCACTAAGTTAACTGTGCCTTTAAGCAACTTGGAAAATTCCAGAAAATTATATCAAACCTTTAGGTAATTAGCCAATTAGAGCCAATTGGTGTACCTGTGGATGTTTAAGGAATACCTTCAAACTCAGTGCCTCTTTGCATAACATCATGGGAAAATCTAAATAAAGCAGCCAAAACCTCAGAAAAAAACTTATTGTGGACTTCCAGAAGTTCATCCTTGGGAGTAATTTCCAAATTCCTGAACGTACCACGATCATCTGTACAAACAATAGTATGCAACTTTAAAAACCATGGGACCATGCAGCCATCATACCCCTCAGGAAGGAGACACATTCTGTCTCCTAGAGTTGAATGTAGTCTGATGCAAAAAGTGCAATCCCAAAACAACAGCAAAGGACCTTGTGAAAAAGCTGGAGGAAACAGGTAGACAAGTATCTATATTCAAAGTAAAACATGTCCTATATTGACATAACCTGAAAGGAAGAAGCCAATACTCCAAAGCCACCATAAAAAAGACAGACTACAGGTTGCAAGTGCACATGGGTACAAAGATCAAATGTCCTCTGGTCTGATGAAACAAAAATGTAACTTTTTAGTAATAATGACCATTGTTATGTTTGGAGGAAAAAGAGTGAGGCTTGCAAGCCGAAGAACACCATTCCAACCATGAAGCATGTGGGTGGCAGCATGTGGGTGGTAGAGGATAGCATCATGAAGAAGGAAATTATTTGGATATATTGAAGCAACATCTCAAGACATCAGCCATGAAGTTAAAGCTTGGTCGCAAATGGGTCTTCCAAATGGACAATGACCCCAACAATACCTCCAAAGTTGAAGTAAAATGGCTTAAGGACAAGAAAGCCAAGGTATTGGAGTGGCCATCACAAAGCCCTGCCCTTAATCTGATAGAAAATTTGTGAGCAGGAATGAAAAAGCATGTGCGTGTAAGGAGGGTTAAAAACCTTACTCAGTTACATCAGTTCTGTCTGGAGGAATGGGCTAAAATTCCAGAAACGTATTGTGAGAAACTTGTGGAAGGCTACCCAAAAGGTTTGACCAAAGTAAAACAATTTAAAGGCAATGCTAGCAAATACTAACAAATTATATGTAAACTTCTGACCCAATGGGAATGTGATGAAAGAAATAAAAGCTGAAATAAATAATTGTTTCTACAATTATTCTGACATTTCACATTCTTAAAATAAAGTAGTGATCCTAACTGACCTAAGACAGGCAATGTTTTCTGCGATTAAATGTGAGGAATTGTGAAAAACTGAGTTAAAATGTATTTGGATAATGTGTAAGTAAACTTTTGACTTCAACTGTATACATATTTTATTACCATGTTGAAACTTTGGCAGAGAAAGTACATTTTGCTGACATTTAAATACAAGTGTTATACAACTGTGCCACCTATTAATCTCATTATATATTTTCTCATCTCCTGGTGCAAAACCCATGTTGGCAAAATTGAAACTTCAGACCTAAAATAGGCATGGACTGACTTCTCTATAATGCATCCATATGCATCTACAGCAATACGCTGGTGCATATATTTTTCATGCTTAATATCATTCATATAAATGACAGACTGATAAATGGGTGCATTAGCAGAGTTGGCCACATAAAATGGGTTTATTCAGTGCCGACAGGAACATAAACTGATGCCCTGAGATGCTCCAAAATAAAAAAATGGATATGTTGCTGTAACAGACAAGACAAATTACTATACACTGCATCGGTGTATAGACATGTTCCATGAAATTGTGCAAAAGTTCACATTTCTCTGACTCAAGGTGAGAATTCTTTCGAAATAATTCCCTGAATAACCCTAGTACCCAAATGCAATGCCACAGCCAAAAGACAATTTATAGTACATTTATCTGTCTGGCAGACACTTTTATCCAATGCAAATGACAGTGCATTCAAGGTATCCATGTATGAATGCATTCCCTGGGACTCAAACCTTTGTCCTTGTTGTTGCTCGTGCCATGCTTTACCAGCTGTGCTATGGGAACAACATTAGAGCATAACATTGACTGGTTGATGCAGTGAGCACAGTCAGATAATGTAATTAGTGTGAGTGTGTTCTCCAAGGGAGAATCTCTTAGCTAGCTCAAGGCTAGAGTGGGTGGTGAGACTTTCCATGTGGCCTATTAAGTGTGTGTGTCTTGTGTGTGACTCAGCTTAGAAGACAAATGGAGAAAGTTAGCTTAGTCAAATCTCAGCTTTACTTCCATAAATTAAAGTAATGACTAAATCTGTACTCCATGTACCTGAATTACAGGAAAGATCCAATTGATAGTACATTAGTTAAGTAATTCATTGCAACAGCATCCCTACTCAATGGTCTACATTAGTACTAATCTTGATTTTTATATATGCAATAAAGGCATAGCAACCTTAGGTTTTAGACTTACTTTCCCTCTCCAATTTATCCAATCATATTAGAGTGGCATAAAAGTGACTTTTTTGGAGTATAAGGGCAAAAATAACATTATTAACCGAGAAGATACTACTATTGCGTTAAAGGACAAGGACATGCGTAATGGAAGGACCGTTTGTCATGCCAAATGTACACCTGAGAGGATGGGAATGAAAATTGTGATGATGTGTACTGCCTTTTCAATAGAGGAACTGTTTGTTTCCTCTATGATGTGCATTAGCTGAACAAGCTTGAAGAAATTATTTGAGCTGAAGAAGTAACATTTGTAAATAATATATATAATGATGTAGAATATAAATAATGATGTTCTTTTTAAGATGTTTATCAGATGTTTCTACACAAAAATTAGAATGTGATGCTTTCCTGGTGAAACGGATTCTATTAAAATGCTCTTTAACTGACATCTTGGAAATGTTAAGGTGTTATCTGGGGTCTTTTCCCATTCAAGTAAATAGAAGCACAAATACTTGCTTACCTAGGAAATACCTACCCAAGGGACATTACCAAGATGGTGGCCAAGTGAATGACTGGCCTTAAAAGGAATTTTGTTAGCACATGAATTTCTTAAATTTTTTTTGGGATGAATTTCTTGGAAGTAGATGCAAAAAATTAAATCAAGTGAGTAAAGATGCAAGATTTACGTGAAAGAACATGTGTTTTAAAAACACAACCCATAATCCGACAGTTTTTTTGTCGCTGATGTAACGTGAGGCAAACGGTACCTGCTGTCTAGCACACCTTTTCACTGCAGATATTGGTTCCCAGAAAACCCCACAAAGCCATGCCAAAAAACACAATTATTTATTTGCCAGCTATGTGTGGAAAAAGACAATCTCAATGACCTTGTTTAATGCAAAAGATACCAAATTTAAAGGGAAAAAAAGAGAGGTTGAAAATCCATTGTTTGTTGCTACTGTTGTGATTGAGGCATGTACAGGATGTTCCTAAATGTTAGAAAGTACACCGCTTAGTCACTGAGGAGAAAAAGTGACTTTAGAAATAGCACAAAAGCAGTTGCTGTCCAGTTCTGTGTATTGTCCATTTATCTTACTGATGTCAAAAGGCAAAGGTTGAAACAGTCGGTGAGATGTCTTACCTAAGGGGAAGTACTCGTTGGTGGCCCAGTTGTCCACTTGAAGTGTGGCATTGCCCCCGTTTCTGGTGAAGCGTACTACATGGTACTTGCCGTCATTTACTGTGGTGCTGCTCTCCTGCACAACAATGTCAGCTGTTCCGATGTTGAATGTGACTCCGATTTTGCCTTGCTCCTGAAAATAAAAAAAAAGGACATAAAATATCTCAGTTTTGTCTAGAAGTTCTACAACATTTACAATCAGGTTCCCACATCTTTGGACCAGTGATCTTGAATAAAGATTTTAAGAAGTAATTGTATAGAAATTGCACTTCCAAATAGCTGCATATATTTTACAGCCTAACATTACTTTTCTATGACTTTTTTATATATATTATTATTTGCCATGACTTTTCCAGGACTGGAAATACAAAAATTCCCTGATAGATTTTCCATGACAGTGGCAACCATGTACAATGTATGCATATAATAAAATTTGGACACCAGATCTACAACATCCACAATAAACATATACAATTTACTCAGTACAAATTTTTAATGACAGAGGCGCCCTTGAAATCTGCTACCTATTGTTTTACTTTTGTTCTAGAGGATCCTGAATAATCCATTAGCATTGATGACCCTTGATAAACTTGTCTGCTTGATGAAAAGTATTCATCAGCCATTAGCTTCTCCCCTCCTTGGAGGTGAAGAATCAGGCTCATTGATTAAAATAATGCAGTGAAAGTAGCCTAAATCAATACATAAGCTAAAACAGAAAAAGAGATAAGAATGATTAATGGAACAGGAAGGTATGCAGTGTTTTCCCTCACGGATCCACAATGTGCAAATGTTGCTGGAAAGATTCCCACTATAAATTAATTAGCAGAGCATTAATGAGCATTGGTAGAGCCAGAAACATTGGGAGAATTTCTCTACATTTGTAATTTTAATAACCTATATAGAACGTAAGTTAAAAAAAGCACAACCAGTGTTAATAACATTATTGAAAATAAAACTAAGTGAAAAAATTTCTGTTAACTGCAAGATAATTGGAAAAACTGAAACTAAACTAAATTACATTTCAGTTGCTACAAGTAAAATAAAAATGTATATAATAAAATATAAATGCAGCTTTAGTTTTTGATAAACATTTTATATATATAAAATGTCACTGGGAAAAACGTCTCGGTTACGTATGTAACCTCCTTTCCCTGATGGGAAGAACACGACACGCGAAGAAGCAACACTAGGGGTCTCTCGAGCGCCGAAAGATACCTCTGATCTATGAAAAAAGGCCAATGAGAGTTGGCGAACAGTATTTGCATACTCCGCCTCCGGATACGGATATAAAGGTGAGAGAAATACGCTCGTTCATTCAGGATTTTTCTGAGGAGCCGGGAGTGTTCCGGGCACCTCAGCGGCTCGGCTCAGCGACGTGGCCAGGAAGACACGACGTCTCGTTCCCTCCATCAGGGAATGGAGGTTACATGTTCAGGCTGCACGTACTCTTCCCCAATGCCCCGAAAAAGCGTCAGCATCCTTTTGGTTACCCTAGGGGGGAACAAGGTGACGCTCCCAACTAGGGAACGGGCCAAGCCTGGCCGGGCCTCTTTTGTCTCTATGTTTTCTCGGCATAGAGCAAGAGCAGCCGGGGCCCTTACCGCATTGAGGGAAGGGGGTCTTATTCCCGAATTCCTATTCTTTTACAGTGAAAAGACCCTGCGGAGGCCACACCCGCCCAGCAGGGGTGGTAAAGGTGGCAAAATACATCACATGGCCACTTTGGGCATGTGGGAGGAAATGGCGCGGTGGTAGATCCAACCTCGAGGAGGGGGGAGTTGCTACAACTCGGCGACCGGAGGGCAACGAAGGACTGCCTAAGGGAGACGCGGGTCAGCTCGTAAGGTGACCGTACCACGGAAATACACACAGGAGGAGTCCTGTAGGAGGCCTGATCTGTGGAGCACCTATTCCAGTAGGGGTAGCCTGGGGTACCCGTAGTGGACTGGACCAGCAAGTCCCTCCACTGAACTGCTGCGGGCCCGAAGGGCTAGGGAGGAATCAACCAGGGACCTAGGTTCTCTGGGAAAGAAGGCGCACTGTTTTACCTCGATCGAGGGAAACGGTGCTGGAAACAAGCGATTCACCCGGTCAGATCGTTTACGTGTACCGAGTTCTACGGGCTCGGACCTGAGAGAACACGGGACGAGACTGACTCAACCCTGAGATCGTAAGGGTGTTAGGTGCTGCCCAGCCCGCAGCTCTGCAAATGTCTGCTAGGGAGGTGCCCCTAGCCAGTGCCCATGAGGATGCCACGCTCCTAGTAGAGTGGGCTCGAACCCGCAAAAAAAGGGGGGGGGGGGGCACGGCCTGGGTGTGATAGGCCAACTGAATGGCATCCACCGCCCAGTGAGACACCTCTGTTTGGAGACAGCGTTCCCTTTCTGCTGTCCTCCAAAGCAGACAAAGAGCTGCTCAGAGCGCCTGAAGCTCTGGGTGCGTTCCAGGTAGGCACGCAAGGCACGTACCGGACACGACAGTGAGAGGGCTGGGTCTGCCTCCTCCCGGGGCAGTGCTTGTAGGTTCACTACCTGATCTCCAGAGGGCGTGGTAGGAACCATGGGCACATAGCCCAGTTGAGGTCTTAGGATCACATGAGTATCTGTCGGACCGAGCTCCAGGCAAGTGTCGTTAGTAGGGAACGCTTGCAGGTCCCCAACCCTCTTGATGGAAGTGAGCGCGATCAGCAGGGCCGTCTTTTTAGGAGAGGGCCCTGAGCCAACTGATTCTAGCGACTCGGGGGGGATCTCTGAAGACCGGTGAGGACCACCGAGAGATCCCAGGAGGGGAACAGGTTTGGCCGGGAGGGGTTTAACCTCCGGGCACCTCTTGGGAACCTGACGATTAAGTCGTGCTTACCCAGAGACTTGCTGTCTACTGGGTCGTGGTGAGCTGCGATAGTGGCAACATACACCTTCAAGGTGGATGGGGACAGCCTCCCCTCCAACCTCTCCTGTAGGAACAGGAGCACAGACCTAACTGCGCACCTCTGTGGGTCTTCTGCCCGGGAAGAACACCAATTCACGAACAGACGCCATTTCAGGGCGTAGAGTTGCCTGGTAGACAGGGCTCTGGCTTGGTTGATCGTGGCTACGACTGTGGGTGGTAGACCAGCTAGATCTTCTGCATCCCGTTCGGGGGCCAGACGTGGAGGTTCCAAAGGTCTGGGTGCGGATGCCAGAGCGTGCCCCGTCCCTGAGAAAGAAGATCCTTCCTCAGGGGAATTCGCCAGGGAGGGGCTGTCGTGAGGAGTACAAGGTCCAAGAACCAGGCCCGGGTGGGCCAGTAAGGAGCCACGAGAGTGACTTGTTCCTCGTCCTCCCTGACCTTGCACAGCACCTGTGCAAGAACGCTCACTGGGAGAATGCGTACTTGCGCAGCCCCACCGGCCAGCTGTGTGCCAGTGCATCTGCCCCGAGGGGAGCCTCTGGACGGGCGTACCAGAGCGGGCAGTGGGAGGTCTCTCGCGAGGCAGAGGGGTCTACCTGGGGCTTGCCGAACCATTCCCAAATCAGCTGAACCGAGTGGGGGTGAAGCCTCCACTCTCCGCCAGGCAAGTGTTGTCATGACAGCGCATCCGCTATCACATTGAGGTTGCCAGGGATGTGAGTGGCACGCAGCGACCTGAGTCGGTGCTGGCTCCAAAGGAGGAGACGACGGGCAAGTTGTGACATGTGACGGGAGCGTACGCCGCCTTGGCGATTTATGTACGTGACCGCAGTGGTGCTGTCCGATCTGACCAGGACATGTTTGTCGCGAATTAATGGGAGAAACTGCCGCAGGGCTAGAAGGACGGTCAACAACTCGAGGCAGTTGATGTGCCAACGCAGCTAGGCCCTTTTCCAACGGCCTGAGGCTGCATGCCCGTTGCAAACGGCACCCCAACCCAATCTGGAGGCGTCGGTCGTGACCAGGACGCGTCTGGACACCTGCTGTAGGGGTACTCCAGCCGTAAGAAACAGAGGTCTGTCCAGGGGTTGAATGTTTGTTGGCAGGCGGGGGTGATTGTTACCCGGTGCGTGCTGTGGCACCATGCTCGTCTCGGGACTCGGGTCTGGAGCCAGTGTTGGAGCGGTCTCATATGCATCAACCCCAGCGGCGCAACCGCTGCGGAGGACGCCATATGCCCCAGGAGCCTCTGGAAAAGTTTTAAGGGGACCGCTGTGCCTGGCCTGAAGGCGGCGAGGCAGTTCAACACTGACTGGGCACGCTCGTTGGTGAGACGTGCCGACATTGAGACTGAGTCTAACTCCATCCCGAGAAAAGAGATGCTCTGAACTGGGGTGAGCTTGCTCTTTTCCCAGTTGACCTGAAGCCCCAGACGGCTGAAGTGCCTGAGCACCTGGTCTCTGTGGGCGCATAGTAACTCTCGCGAGTGGGCCAGAATGAGCCGGTTGTCGAGGTAGTTGAGTATGCGGATGCCGGCTTCTCGGAGCGGGGCAAGAGCTGCCTCTGCGAGTTTCGTGAAGACGCAAGGGGACAGAGACAGGCCGAAGGGGAGGACTTTGTACTGATACGCCTGGCCCCCGAACGCAAACCGCAGGTAGGGGCGGTGTCGGGGCAGGATGGAGACGTGGAAGTACGCGTCCTTCAGGTCTATCGCTGCGAACCAATCTAGACGCTGGACGCAGGTTAAGATGTGTTTCTGCGTGAGCATCTTGAACGGGAGTTTGTGCAACGCTCGGTTGAGAACTCGAAGGTCCAAGATTGGTCGTAAGCTGCCACTTTTCTTGGGTACGATGAAGTAGGGGCTGTAGAAACCCTTCTTCATCTCGGTTGGAGGGACAGGCTCTATCGCGTCTTTGGCCAGAAGAGTCGCGATTTCCGCGCGCAGAGAGTGGGCGTGTTCGCCGTGTACTGCGGAAAAGCGGACGCCCATGAAGGGGGGCGGGGGCCTGGCAAACTGAATTGCATAACCGAGTTGGATGGTCCGGGCCAGCCAGCGAGACGGTTTGGGAAGTGAAAGCCACGTGTCCAACCTCTGCGCTAGGGGCACCAAGGGGACGGTTAATTTGGACGTACCCGGTGGGGCTTGGCAGCGGGGCGGAGCAGGTAGGGCAGCGTTGGGCGGCGACAGGGCGACCCGCAGCTGGGGTGCTGAGAAAGACTCAAAGCACTTACCTTGCTCCGCACACCCGGCAGGGGGCGGGTTAGCGACTGAGGAGGAGGTCTCGGGTAGGCGTCCTCTAGATTGGTCGGAACCGGCCGGCCGGGGGGGCAGTCGTGGGGCTGGAGATGGGTGGTCCGTGTCCAGGAAGCCGGGACTGCTGAGATCTGGTGGCAGAGTGCCGTGGGAACGGCATTTGCGGGCCAGGTGACCCAGAGACAAAAGGAAATAGCTCGTTACAGAGAATATGAGAATGTGAAAAATAATTCGACAAAAAAATTCTCCTCCCGGCCCTCTACCGGGGACGGAGCGGTCTTACCACCTCCGGAGCTAACATCTTGGTTCCTGGGTTGAGCGTCTACGGACAGCCTGGGAGCCTTCCGGGTCCTTGAGGGGGTCTGTGAGACGGGGGCGTCCGCTTCCTGTGGAGTGCTCAACGCTGGGGCTGAGAGCTGGGCCCGGGTTGAGGCGGAGCAGGGTGTTTCATAGCCGCAGGAGGACGCCCTCGGCGAGCAGACGGGGCATGGCCCATGGCGGCAGGCTTGCGGCGGGGCAGGATGTGCAGTGGCCTCCGTCTGCCTCACCGCTGAGGACTGCTGGGCAGAGTCGTCAACGGTGGCGCCGAATAGACGGAGCTGGGAGACGGGGGTGTGGGAGAAGGTGTGCCTTGTCTGCCTCCCGCATTTCGACCAGGTCCAGTCCACAGGTGCGTTTCTGGACCACAAGGGGTGGCCATCGCCTGTTCGAGTGCCGGCGCTTCTGACCTCCGTGGCCCGGGGGCGCGGTTGGTCATCCAGCGCAGTTCCTGCAGCACATCAAGAACAGGACTACCCAAGGTGCAAGTTTTGAAGCGCCTTGGCCTGGCGTTGGTTGCAGGAAGGGCCGTGGCATGCAGAGTGGAAGAGGTCTGGGACCGTTCCACCGCGAGGGTAGTGAGAGCGGAGGAGCGAAGAAGCCTTGGCTTTGCTCAACTCGTCGTGCACGTCCGGGAAGAAAGGAACGGGGGGGCGTGGCTGTGAGCGGCGCACCTGCCCGCGGGACCGATCAAGTAGCCCGGGAAAGCATAGCAGATCTCCATGCGTCAGGCTCAGGCTGGGCGGCAGACCCGAAGGTGGCGGCCCAGGCGAGCGATCAGCATCCGATGCCGCTGTAACGCTCTCCGATGCAGCGGTGATGTCATCCAATTCTGAAGCAAGCAAGCGTGCCGGGGAGGCGGGCGGTTCGAGGGGGTTTACCCGGCGAACGGAGCCCGTCATATTCCCCATCGCCCGTGGCGCCTGCGTCAATCCCGTAGGAAGGAGGCGAGGCGCGGGGGGCGGCTGAAGTGGCTTTCTCTCATTACAAAAGAAAGCCGTGCGACCGCAATGCTATAACGGCCATGTTCTCACACTGAGAAGATGAACCATTGGAGAGAATGCTCATCCCGGGCTCAGACGGAAGCAAACAAGCGTGCCGGGGAGGCGGGAGGTTCGAGGGGGTTTACCCAGCGAACAGAGCCCGTTATTGTCCCCAAATCGTGTTCATCGCCCGCGGCGCCTGCGTCAATCCCGTAGGAAGGAGGCGAGGCGCGAGGGGCGGCTGAAACGGCTTTCTCTCATTACAAAAGAAAGCCACACGACCGCAATGTTGCCATGGCTATGTTCTCGCACTGAGAACATGAACCATTCATAAAACGCTGCCTGCATGTGATCGCAGCCCAGGCATGCAAGACAGTGTTTTATGACCGAGAGAGGTGGGGAGAAATCACCGCATCCAGAAACTACACAGGGGCGGAAATTACATCTTTATAAAGACGCGTCCTGAAAAGGACGTTCAACGCCGCTGTGTAATGCTCTTTCAGAGAAATAAACTCTTTTACGGAGAGAATCACTCTTTCAACTCTTTTAACTCTGCGCTGTCGAAGCGCCCAGGGGCAAACTGCACGCCGGCAGTGAAGAGAAAAGCCGCTGTAGTGCGCCGTAAATCCAACAGCAAAGCAGAGCGTCAGAGGATCAGAAGCAGGATCAGTTGTGTTACTCGCAGCTGACTGCATACACACGACATTCGGCTCCGAAGAAAATTACTGAATGAACGAGCGTATTTCTCTCGCCTTTATATCCGTATCCGGAGGCGGAGTATGCAAATACTGTTCGCCAACTCTCATTGGCCTTTTTTCATAGATCAGAGGTATCTTTCGGCGCTCAAGAGAGACCCCTAGTGTCGCTTCTTTGACACGACGTCGAAGTGAGCGACAGACGGGGAACTAAAACTAAACAAAAACGTTAGTTAGTCAAAATAAAAACAATATTAAAAGGACAAACTAAAAATAAAATATCAATAAATACCACATTATATATATACACTCACCTAAAGGATTATTAGGGACACCATACCAATACTGTGTTTGACCCCCTTTAGCCTTCAGAACTGCCTTAATTCTACATGGCATTGATTCAACAAGGTGCTGAAAGCATTCTTTAGAAATGTTGGCCCATATTGATAGGATAGCATCTTGCAGTTGATGGAGATTTGTGGGATGCACATCCAGGGCACGAAGCTCCCGTTCCACCACATCCCAAAATGCTCTATTGGGTTGAGATCTGGTGACTGTGGGGGCCATTTTAGTACAGTGAACTCATTGTCATGTTCAAGAAACCAATTTGAATTGATTCGAGCTTTGTGACATGGTGCATTATCCTGCTGGAAGTAGCCATCAGAGGATGGGTACATGGTGGCCATAAAGAGAAACAATGCTCAGGTAGGCTGTGGCATTTAAACGATGCCCAATTGGCACTAAGGGGCCTAAAGTGTGCCAAGAAAACATCCCCCACACCATTACACCACCACCACCAGCCTGCACAGTGGTAACAAGGCATGATGGATCCATGTTCTCATTCTGTTTACGCCAAATTCTGACTCTACCATCTGAATGTCTCAAAAGAAATCGAGACTCATCAGACCAGGCAACATTTTTCCAGTCTTCAACTGTCCAATTTTGGTGAGCTCTTGCAAATTGTAGCCTCTTTTTCCTATTTGTAGTGGAGATGAGTGGTACCCGGTGGGGTCTTCTGCTGTTGTAGCCCATCCGCCTCAAGGTTGTGCGTGTTGTGGCTTCA
Organism: Moxostoma hubbsi; assembly: GCA_032164185.1. Lineage (NCBI taxonomy): Eukaryota > Metazoa > Chordata > Actinopteri > Cypriniformes > Catostomidae > Moxostoma > Moxostoma hubbsi. The sequence goes on from JAVLUX010000023.1 coordinate 8,590,000, forward strand.
CAAATGCTTTGCTGCATACCTCGGTTGTAATGAGTGGTTATTTCAGTCAAAGTTGCTCTTCTATCAGCTTGAATCAGTCGGCCCATTCTCCTCTGACCTCTAGCATCAACAAGGCATTTTCACTCACAGGACTGCCGCATACTGGATGTTTTTCCCTTTTCACACCATTCTTTGTAAACCCTAGAAATGGTTGTGCGTGAAAATCCCAGTAACTGAGCAGATTGTGAAATACTCAGACCGGCCCGTCTGGCACCAACAACCATGCCACGCTCAAAATTGCTTAAATCACCTTTCTTTCCCATTCTGACATTCAGTTTGGAGTTCAGGAGATTGTCTTGACCAGGACCACACCACTAAATGCATTGAAGCAACTGCCATGTGATTGGTTGATTAGATAATTGCATTAATGAGAAATTGAACAGGTGTTCCTAATAATCCTTTAGGTGAGTGTATATATATATATATATATATATATATATATATATATATATATATATATATATATATATATAATCCTGAAAACATGCACAGGTGTTAGTTGGTAGCCTAGTTTAGGTATAGATAATCTGCAGCGTAAATATAGATTTTCTCGAATCTTTTTGCTTTTCTTTGTCTGCAACCAGTTTATCCTCCACAGCGCACTTACTCTCCCCCTCTACAGAGCCTTCTGCGCTGCAAGAATATATTTTATGGTTATGTTAAACCAAATTTGGCACTGGTCTTATCTGTTGCAGCATGGAAAATTAAGACAGATGATAAATTGTATCAAGGGAGATGTTTATCACCACACAGTGCATTTATCACCACAAAATCTCTGTGAGAAAAATCTGGGCCAGTGCTCTCAAGTTCATTTGGAAGACATTCTCAAAGACTCAAATGCGAGGTTGACCATCCTTCCCCCTCTCCGTCATAATTAATTACATGTTTGTTATGCAAAATTATATCTCTATATATATATATATATATATATATATATATATATATATATATATATATATATATATATATATATATATTAAAGCTGAAATGAATAGTTCAGCAGGCGTATAAGATCTGATTGGATGCGTCATGCTTAAAACCAAATAGCTAAAGATTGCTAAAAAAAATATTTAGATTGTTATTATTAATACATTTATTTCTTGATCATAATTACTGTAAATACATGCTTTAATTTTATTACTCTACATTTCACATTGTGCCTTACACACGCATTTAATAATTTAAAATCATGGTGTAATATTATGTCTGGTGACTTATAGCTATATGTAATATGCAACCAGATTCAGATATTAAACATGGTTTGAGGCAAATATTCCACTGTAAGTGACAAAAATCCCCCAGATATTTTACATCTAGTGTAGGGGCAAAGAAATAGTGACCTGAATTTGTCTCAGAGGCAAGTGTTTTTGAATATGTGATTAGTATAAAGGGTGAAAAAACTCAACAACACATTATTTAAAATAGATTCTAGCAAGAAAAGTTTTTATTGTGTTAAGACTACTTGTACATTGTTTACAGCTACACTATAAAAAGTGGTAACCTTCAATTGCCAACTTAATTAGTTTTGTTGGTGTAAACTAATATATCAAGATTGATTCATTAATGTTATATAATATTTATGATTAAAACCAATTAATTAAGTTGTTACCACAACAAGCACATTTTTTATTTTAAATATTTTTTATTCATTTTTTTTTTCTTCTTGGAATTGGATTTTAAAAGTAACAGCCATAATTGTTCAAGTTAATATTGAAATTGAAATAAATCGAAGTATTGGACATACATGGACAGCACACTGTGTGTTGTGTGTTTTATAAAATTCTCTGAAAATAATTTCTGGTTGCAAATATTGCCTCTTAACAAAATAAGTTATTTCTGACACACATCTGTATATTTATTGGACAGATATACATGACCTTGTCAGTGTGTGGTTGGGTTTTAATAAATTGTTTGTGTTCAATGATACTGTGGCCCCTTTGAGACTGGCTTTAAAGGAGGATTGTATGTTATTGTAACCCTGCCGTTCTTCCTGTGTGAAAAGCTACAGAAAACATATCTCTGCCCTGTTGTAAAATATTAATGAGACGGAAATGAGTCAAAACACAGAGAGAGCAATTTGCTAAATCTTTTTCCACAGAAGTGAACACATATACACACAGTGCTAAGAAATATCTAACGGCTCTGCAATTTTTAGCCTGTGAAATCCACATGCTGCTATATTTCTTGTTTGATCACAGAAACACTCTTTTACATTTAGCATCAAAGACATTTTTGTGTGGATCTCTCTCTCTTTCTCTCTCTCTCTCCCCATCTATCTTATCCCACCCTTCACGTTCAATCCCAATACTGCTATGCTTGTATCCAGGAGGGTAAAAGGACGAATAAACTTGGTTTTTGAACAAGTGATACATGAAAGGAAATAGTCTGTCGAGCACACACTATATTTGAACTTCGTGCCAGCAAGGAAGAGTGTGCAAACAGGGCATAAGCTCTGTACAATTTTCAATTATACCCTTTTCCCTGTGTGGTTACATTTCAGTATGGTGTGATATGCTATGGACAAAATCTATAGATACAAGTTTCCAGGCTTACAATACTTGAAATATAAAAATGTATAAATACAAAAAAATATTTCAAATATATGGTTGAATTATCCTTTCAGATTAAGCATCTGAAAAAGTGCCTATTAATGCTCTTGTTCTATTCTAGGCAAAAATACAACTCTGCTCATTTTATATTTGAAGAGGAACAGGGCATGCAAAAAACAATCAAACAAACAAAAAAAAAAAAAAAAAAAAAAAAACACTGATTGCCATGAAGAGTTTGAAACAATGGGCAACATAATAGTTTTGCAGGCCAGAAATAAATAAATACAATAAGAGAAAAAAAATGGAAGAAAGGAGTCCTGATAATCCCTTCTGCAAGCAGTGTTAACAACTGAGCTACAGCTTTCAATTATAGATTTTAATATTTAAATCTAAATGACCAAATGCATTCATCATTCTTCCTTTACATACGAAGCTGCATTTTGTGAAATAAAAAATTGAAACTTTTTTATGCAGGGTTATATCTATTGAAGTCAGGGCATTCTTTAAAATAATGTCTATGTATACAGCAGTAATCTTAACAAAATAAATCCCTCCAGCATTCATAATTGAATACCTCTCTATTATTCAAGTCCATTTCATTTGTTTTGCTGTTAACCTCCATCAAATCATCATTATGCACCATTCTAATATGCCTTTCAGGAACATAAACAAGAAAATGTTGAAGTAATGAATAAACAGTAGATGGAACAATGGGTGATTTTATTTGTATTCTGTGACACACTTGTCTGTTAGCTAGAGAGTTAGAGTCCTCACTCCAGAATGCAAACTCCAATCACAGTCATCAATTTTGCTCTCCTCTGCCGTGTGAGAGGTAAAGAGGTCTGCCCCACTGTATCACATGAACAAATTGATAAGTGGCTATAAGATGAACCTTCTCTCTCTCTCTCTGAGTGCCCATCTGCGGAGAGCTGATAAGAAGAGATGCAGCTCAATTGCTAGTAAAAGGAAAATGGAAGTGACATTTTTTGCAGCTGATTGTTTTATCAATATAGGAGTCGATAATTTCAAGTCTGCCACTAAATAGCATAGGATCTTTTCGTAACAACTTCATTACTTTCCATTTAATCTACTGTTTCATAGCATATCGTTGGATCAAGCCAAATGCGAAAAGACAGAAAACACTGCATGTGAACAATTGATGAAGGATACATTAAATGGAACATTACCAAACTGCAGTCTACAGAATGGTCTTGGACCATTTCTGAGCATTAATTTATATTGGACATCAAGCGGTAACCCAATACATACCAAAATTGTTTATTGTACAAAACTAGACAAAAATGTCCTTAAAAGGAATGTTCCGGGTTCAATACAAGTTGAGCTCAATCAACAGCATTTGTCGAACAATATTGATTATTACAAAAATGTATTTCAACTCGTCCCTCCTTTCTAAAAATAAAAACAACTAATAAATATAACAATCTTGGTTCCAGTGAGACACTTACAATGGAAGTGAATGGGGGCCAATTTTTCAACATTAAAATACTCACTTTTTAGCCACAAGACAAAAAGGATATGTGTGGAGAAATAATTTTATTGTGATAATATCCTTTTCTGTGTAAAGTTATAGCCAATTTTACAACTTCGTTACCATGAAGATGTAATGTCAACAAACCCTAAAACGACTGTAGAAAATGACAATTTAAACAACTTTACAGCAAATAATACACAATAGAAGAATTAAATGAAAGTGATTTTATAAATTTCTGTTTAAACCCTTCAAAAGTTGGCCACATTCACTTTCATTGTTAGTGCCTCACTGAAACCTTGATTTTTGCTTGTTTTTTCAAAGAAAAGTCGTGACGAATTTGTGGTAATCAACATTATGCCACAAATGCTGTCAGTTGAGCTTAACTTGATTGATCCCGGAACATAACGTTAAAATCAAACATTGAAATGTAAAATTAATACCATAAACTACATAGGCCCAATAATATTCCAAATGATTAAATATGCTAAATAGGAAATTTGAAAGTTTTGTTTTTATATGTCTTTTGTGTTTTTGCTCTCGGCAACCAATAATTCACCACACAAAACTAATTGAAGTTGTCGCAAATCAAGTTTATTCCAGTTGAATTTGGATTTTTTTTTTTACAGCGTGGAAAGCATTTTCTCATCCCTTTTAAAAGCTGATAAGCCTATTTCATTTGCCATCTTAACTATGTAAAATGAAAGTATACAGTATGCTATCTGCACTGTTTTTATCACTGGTGAAACTGAGACCTGCAAACAACCCTTTTCGGGCCGTGAGCTGCTTCAGAAGACAATACATAATGCTCTTTGAGAAACAATTGGGTGAATGGAAACAAGTGTTCTACTTTTTGATGTATCATTAGAGCATTTTTATAATAACAAAGACAATTTTACATCACATTATGGTGAAAATGTAGTGTCATTAAGATGTTTTGTTTGTCACACTAATTAGACTAGCATGGAAGAACAAGTTTCAGGAACTTGTCACTTATCTCATTAAACACACCACAATCAAAGCTCACTCATAACGGGTTGCGCCACAACATTTAAAAATGCCATTATGTCTTTAAACAGCACAATAAAGAATATGATCATCATCGGATTGAAATACATTTCTGTAATGACTCATGGTGCATTTAAAGGACATTTTATCTGTATGTGTGTTTTCTGGGATCAAATCCATGACCTTGGTCTTGGTGTACCAGAGCTACAGTATCCATGAGCTAGTGACCCTAAACAAACCAAAAACATAATACTTACACTACAGTTAGTCCTCTAATGAGCTCATTACAACTTAAAAAACAGAAAGGACATTTTCCACATAATTTCAAGTAGGTTTACTGATCTCAAGCCTGGTGTATGTGGGACATCTGTGTTGAAGAGCTGCTGTGTTTCAGAATAGTTTATAGAGATATCAAACATGTTGATGCGGCAGAAAGCACATATAAATCACTGCTAGATGCTGATTTGCCTGCCAAGGTTATTGGGTGCACAAAACACAGACTGCTGCCAGTCAATACTTAATCTACCCCAAAATTACAACATCGACACTCTTGCATGGCAAACTGAGAACAACATGATGGTAAAACAAAAATATGAAAAAAAAAACATAAAAATAAGACAGTAAACCAAGCCAAAGTTTCTTTCAGAAGTACAAATAAAGGATTGCAAAAAAAAACAAAAAAAACAATTTGAGAGTGAGTGGCCTTCGGTGGTCCTATTATAGTGTAACTACAAGGGTGGTTTGCTTCAAGGACAGTGCAGATTTTTTTTCTTCCTTTCTAAAACAAAAAAGGAAAATGGATGGAGGTCCAACGTGCTTAAATGTGAATTACATTCATATAATGATTTATGGTCTACAGGTAGCAAAAAAAGAGACTACAATGCAAAGCACTTCACAGAACTCCAAAAGAGTCTAGTGCACACATAATTTTTCATCTTTCCATTCATACACACAGACCTTGAGTATATATAGGATGTATAAAAGAAGTCAAGAGGATCAGATGCCTTATAAAAATCATTGTAGATCCAGGGCAAAAATAAAAAAGAAAGGCAAGGTAACTGTATAACACAATGAATAAGCTCTGTTGTGTGCACAGAATATGAGTTGCCACATCCTCGGGGAGGTCACAAGACAAAGACAGTGTTTTGTCTGTGTTTGATGCTTATCTAAACATCCCTCTGCAACATCGCAAACTACTCCACCTTGAGCTAATGTCTCACTAGACGTTATTTATGAAGACCCATTCTGCAGACAAAAGCAAAGCAGGTAGGGTGCAAAATGTGGCAAATGGCATGCAGCACTGGATGTTCTCTCCAGTGCAACTCAAAAGCTGAAATCTGGAGTCTGTAAACTGTAAACTGACAGAAAAATAATTAAACTATAATTTTCACAGGAATATCAAAGATCAAAATTTAGCACCACAGTGTCCGAAAGTATGTCTCATAGAATCATGTTACTACACCTACATTTTTGTATATATCGTAGCAGATTAATGGTGAAATGAGCACTTGAGGCGCTACAACAACGATTTTTATTCACTTTTACACAAATCATGAGCAAAACGTCAGATTATCAGATCTTAAACACTTGCTTTTTGTTCTGTTTCTCACTCAATGCTATTGTGGCAGGGCGGAGGGCAGGGCCGGGTCGTGATGATACACACCCGGTCCCGTATCAGGCTAATCAAGCCTCCGAGAGGGATAAAGGCCGATGGCAAATGGTGGTGCGAGGAGAGAGAGATCATTTATGGACATGTCCGTCGTGTGTGTTTGTGTCCTTCGTTTTATGTTTATTATTAAAATATAATTTACATTGTCAAGCTGGTTTTCGCCTCCTCCTTTCCATTGAAATCCTTTACAGATATCTTTTGTCAACTATACACTTTTACTATAACGCATGACTTGTAAGGTGAAACATTTTAACACTGACAACACATAACCTACTACATTTAAAAGTTTATTCAAATACAATCAAGTTGCGCAGTAGCTCAATTGATGGAGCGTTCGCATGAAGTACCGGGGCACATGTTCCGAAGAGAAGACGAGTCGACACAGGGACCTAAAGGTTGCCTAAGCAATTGCACTTTTCATCACACATTTGCTTTCTCTGATATTATCAGTTAAGTTTAGGTTTAAGGTTTAGGGTGGGTTTTGTTGATTTAAAACTTGATAAGAGCATTTGCCTTAAAAAGACCATAGTATGCTCATTTACAGGTTCATAATTTTATTTTGGGGGTCTACTAGAATAGGTTTACATGCTTTAACGTTCCAAAAACACATATTTTTTCTCATACTGTACATTGTGGCAGCACCTCTTTTCACCCTCTGTCTGAAATGCTCTGTTTTAGCTCCTGTCTCTTTAAAGCCCTGCTTTCCGAAAAGCCCAGTTTGCTCTGATTGGTCAGCTGGCTCAGTCTGTTGTGATTGGCCAACTGCTTAAGAGCGTGTGTCAGTTTCAGCTCCCGAGGCTTCCTGAGCAGTGCATTCCTGAGGCAGGTATTATGCATATGTGTTACATACAGTAACAGCTATATCATGGAAGTTATGTCTGGAATGCAAACCAGGCATTTCAGGAGCAGTGTTTTCTGTGTTTTCTTTCCCAACTGCCTGAAACGCCTGGTAACTACGTTTGCCATGGACTTTGTGCTTTGTAACTTTGCAGACCTTTTACATGCACAAACAGCAATATTACTGTGGAGAGAGACATAGTCATGCTGTCACTGGGGAGAGAGGAAGCACTAAGGGCCATCACCTGGTGATTAAAGATATGTAACACCTGTGTCTCGTTACAGTGACAACGGAGATGGGCTTGAAAAGGCTGCCGAGAATGCCAGTGAGAGAGAGTCCCAGTCACACAGATCGTGAAGCTAAACACTGTTAACTGTAACTTTTTATGAGTTTATGTTGTCTTATGATTAAAGCTGAAGTAAATACCTTATTGTAAAGCTAAAGAGTAAATTCACTGTTGTGAAGCTGAAAAGACAAAGACTGTTTGTTAGACTGGTAAAAAAACATTAGAGCTTGATTTAACGAGGAAAGGTAAAAATGATGAATTTTCATGATTTCAGGCTTGTTCTAAAAGTCAAATTAAAATACATTTTCGCCAAGAACTTAAAAACAACTTTAATCTTGTAACTTTGTCACTTCTCCTTCAAGCCCTATGGGAAAAATGCTTCTGAAATCAAGGCTGCTGAGAATTGGCATTTGCGACATCTCAAGAGATGGAGAGAGGGTCTTAAGAGATCATAAGAGGGGATTGAGTGAAAAAGGTTACATCTAGACATGCCACTCTACACGTGAAACCCTTAAGTGGCAGTGTGTATTCTGTGTTTGTATGACCTGGCTTTTCCTCCATACATATTCTCGCTCTAATAAGCAGTGGCAAGCTTCAGTGGTGCAGTGTGATCAAGGGTTAGGGGCTTGGAAGTAAAGCAGGGGGCTGAAACGAATCCCACCCTTTGAGGATGTTGGCAGTGTGAAGCTTTGTTAGGCAGTTCAGAGATCCAGTATCCTGCTTCTCTCTAACCCCAATCATCCCCAAGCAGTGGTTCCCATGGTTATTGCAGTTGCCACATGTTGCTTGGAGTCATGTGAACAAACACAAGTTTGATCTGCTATGTTTCTATAAAAAAAAAAAAAATTATATATATATATATATATATATATGTGTGTGTGTGTGTGTATATGTATATGTGTGTATGTATATATATATATATATATATATATATATATATATATATATATATATATATATATAAATTAGGAAATGCTACGAGTGAGTGTTGTTGATGGAACATTTCTAAGAAACTCATTCACTATAAACCTCCCAAAACCTTAAAATAAAATGTGACAAAAAAAGGAGGCAATAGGGTGATTATCTATTTTTGTGAAAAAAAAAAAAAAAAAATGGTTCATTTGCATTTGAGAGCAATTATCAGCACCGAATATGTGCATGAGATTATTTTTTCAGCCTCTGAAAGAACGTGCATTTAATAGATGCAATCATTACACTCTGAGTGCATTTTGAATAAAAGCCCATCGACTTTAGTCTATCATTTACAGAAATGATTAGCTTATTGCACTTATCTGGTAAACACTGCAGTCTGAAATTATTTTTATAGACTCATCTTAATGTTAACACTGACTAATTTGCTGTAAAATTGAATGATCTTTCATATTTTTCTAAAAGATATTTCATTAAAAAAATAAAGTAATCATTTACTGACCCTCATGTTGTTCTTAACCACTTACTTTCTGTCATGGAATACAAAAAAGAAGTTAGGCAGAATGTAAGGGACTGACAGCTTCATTCACTTTCATTGCTGAACATTTCCTTGTGTAGCAACCAAAAGCGAAAGTCATACATTTGGGAAATTATGAGGGTGAGTAAATGACTAATGTTCATTTTTGGGTGAACCCAATGTCAGATGTTAAGCATGCCAGTTGCACAAAGTGTGTTGGTTTTATCTTTTGTTCTTTCACCTTAAAATTATTTAAACTGCTTAACACCCTTCTTTAAAGTCTTTCTGCTTAAGTTTCTATTTTTTCTTCTATTTTGTTTCTTTTTTTCTCTTAGTTGTTGCTTTTTATGCACAAAGCCACGTCTGAACAACAGTTAATTAATGTGCATACTGAATGCATGTCATTTAAAACCTTTGAGATATAACAAACTTTATCGAATTAGTATGTGCTTTATTTACAAACAAGGTAATTTCTGCACATCTTAGGAGTCCTTATATAGTCTTGATTTATCGAACTTGGGATTTTCTAGAACAACTTATACACACATAGTACATTAGAGGTTGAGTGAAGTTGATGCCATTCTTCATTGGCCTGTGTGCAAACAAAGCAGTCATTAGGGATAAGAACTACTCATAGCGATCTAATGATACTGAATGATGCATGTGGTGCTTTGGTTGATGACAGAAGCATATAAGGACCATGACAAGCTGAATTAAAACAAGATCTGTTTGATTTCACCAGTCAAAACAATGGACATCAAAAAAATCAATGAGTGGGGAATTGCATATACTTGAAAGTGTATTTTTTTTGTAGTCGCATGTGAAAAACTAAAGCTAATAAGTTATTTGATAAAAATGCACCAGATAGTCCAACATGACTATTCTGCATGCAGATTTGCATACAATATATTGCCTAGACAGCAAAGTAATTAAATTGATTCAAGCCCTTAACCAAAAAAGATTAAGAGCGCACATTCATTAACTGTTTCATAAGATCGATGTCTCCCTTCATTCAACAATAAACTCACCATAGCAATCTACACAAACAGCTGAAAATCACATATTATACTCATTTAAAGTTTCATTCCAATTAAAAGTGGACCATTGCGCAATGCAGTTTTTCAGAGTTACACAGTGTCATTGACTCAAGAGACGAAGCAACTATCAAGTGCAGCAGATTTGAAATTTAGGCATGATTTGTGCCTCAAACAAAACTAATATACAGCTAGTTATAAAGGTAAATCATGGGATTCAATAAGAAAGGTATTCCAATGAGCAATCCTGATTACAATATTATTTTAGGTAGGTACAGCCAATTTCACAATGTGGCAGTAGATGCTTTATGTTCACAACGCACCTGTGTGAATTCACAGAGGTTATCCACAGACTTCACTACAAGCCATAACTGCTTTCATCTCTCATCTCTTCTCTTTGACTTTGACACAATAACTTTAAAAGATAGATTTGCAGGTTTTCACTTGCACCACCCAGGCTGAGGTACCCTGGATCATACATTTCATAATGCCTTTGGATCGACTCTCCTGAAAATCAATGAAAGGGCCAGTCCACACAATTTCTTGATTAACAGACTTTTGGGCCTCCAGCAAGAGAAAAAAAATCACAAATTTCCTCAACAAAAGGAAAAGACTGAATACAACAATAAAAGAATCAAAGACCAAGATGTGAGGCCTCTGAAGTTCAAGTGTCAAAAACCACTATCAGAAAGTATTTTTTTCTTTGCCTCAACCCAACCTTTAAACTGCTCAGACGGCAATTCAAAGCACGGCTGGACATCTAGTGCTTATAAAATGAAGGTTTTCCTTTTTAGTTTAATTGTTGGAACACTTGAGTTGATAATACAAGCAAGTCATTTTAACCTGTCTGATGGCTACAAGGAACTGTTAGGTTGTTCTTAGGCTGGTGACTCCTACTGCGGATTCTGGGCAATTTAGCTTCCAAAACACTTAAAACTTATTTGTTCTTAAAATCACAGCAGGGCTCAAATCACATACATTACCTCAGAAATGAAAAAGAAAGGTACAGGCAATTCAGTAGCTACGCAGCATGTTGTAAACATTACTTTTCCTCTGAAAACACTCAGCTATAGTTATTTTAATTCACCCCAAGACAGAGCCATACTTTGACTCTTTAAAACCCTAGTTATTCAGCAAATTTTATAATTTAATCACTGAAAAGTGATGAAGTTACAAAACATTTCAGAGCACTCTTTAAAGAGGGCCACCTATTTTTTGAGATAGCAACAGTCCTGGTTGATGCTCTTGACAAGATACAACATGACCAAAGAAAAAAAACTTTCTTCGTAACACACACACACACACACACACAAATCGCAATGTCACTTGCTTTTGTTTGATTGTTTGATTGCTGAATTCGCAGACAAAATAAATTTAGCAAATGATGATAAAAGTAAAACAGATGAAAATTACATTGGATCTTTAAGAGATAAATCCTGGAGAGAAGTGGTGAGGCACTGGTATAGTGAATTGCTTAAGTTAATATGGATTTGATGCCTGCTAGCCACAGGCAACACCACTGAAACAGACAAGATGCACTTATTTCTCTCTGAGGCATCTGTAAATCAAAGCTGAATAAATCCATCTTTAAGTGCTTTTGTACTTACAGCAGTGAAGCAGATACATCTAGTAAGATTCTGATTCACTTCTAACAGTATGCAGCTGTTTCAGACCCCTTTGAGGTCTTTTCTAGATCTTCTATCACACAAAAGGTAAAGAATCTGATCTAGTGCTGCCAATAATTACAGTCACAAAATTGGGAGGCCTAAGATGGTTTGCTGGTCTTAGCTGCTTTAAGCTAGTTTAGCTGCTCTCCATGGTTAAATAAGAAGGTCTTCACCTGGGTAAACTGGTCAGTCAGCTGGTCTCCCAGCCTCTAAAACCAACAAAACACAGCAGCTAAGATTAGAATGGTTCAGGTTTTTTTTTTTAGAATGACTAGTTACATTACTAATATGAAGAATGTATAAATCCTTAAATAGATAGACCGTGTTACACTTTTTTGTGATTGCATTTAATATATATTTCGTTTTTCATAGAATAGCACACGCTCAGGATAGCACAGTTCCTCTCAACCAATCTGAAGGTACAGCTCGACAAGGGAGGTCACTCCAAATGAACACAACTCCTGATTTTTGTACAGACTCCCTGGTTACTGAATTGCAAGGGAGGCAGCCGGGCAGCTAGCAATTTTTCCTAGAACATAAAATTACCATCTCCGTGAGGTGAATGCAAAGTGACACAATGAAGCACTTTTGGAAATAATACGTGCAGTCTTCCCCTCCCTCAGCTTTTCAGTAAACACAGAGGCTTCTTATATGGAGGGCGAAAAAATCCAATTGAAATGGCCACAACGTTTTAGATTAGGCACCTGTGTCTTTCATCTGTGCCAGAGACTGACCAGTTTATTTAGCTGGAGCGGTTATGATTCTTCCAAAATCTGCTTGACAGCATATGCTGTGCAGAAAGTGGGTCATGCAGTGGAGGTCTGGACTGTCTGTCACAGATTAAAATATGTGGCTGGACAAAATAATGCAAATATGTGCCCTGCGGCTGCCAGCTTTCATTAATACGTAATTAGAGTTATGGATAGTCCTTGAAAAAAAGTGCTAGTATCAGTGTTGAAGCTAATTTGAAACTGTGGCGTCACAAGATACTCACAATTTAAAGTAGTTAGTCTACAGTCAAGCTACCCCTATCAAAATGTATTTAGCTACACGACAAGCTACTAACAATAAGTAGATAACTACATTGAAGCTATTTATGGAGGTAAAATCTCTTTTTTTTTTTTTTTAAATAATCAAATTATATGATTGATTATTATAATCAGAGCTATCTATCCATCTGGGACAAAAAAAAACATTGAGGATCTCAATTAGATGACAGCATTAAATTTAACTGATAAATTTACACAAAATATAACTGATAAACATGGACATATTCTAATTTCTGAGTCGAAAGCAGTAACGACGAGCAGATTTAAAGCAGAATAATATAATTGTAATTAAAAATACACAACAGAGTGCATCTGTGTTGATAAAAATTAATCAGCGAGTTGTTTTTTTTTAATAGACATGTTTGCATGAATAACCCAAGCTACCTAATGGACCACATAATGCTATATATAAAAGGATGATATTCTAAGAACGTGTTGATTATTAAATAAAGCAATGTAGCATTTTGTTTGCGTTAACTGCCACTAACTGAAAAAAAAAGCTTGATACTGAAAAACCTGCTCTGTTTTGAAAACGTCTCACTACTGAGCAATATAGGTTAAATAGTAGGTTAAATGAACATTACCTGAAATACATTAATATCATCTAACACACTATTTTTCAGTGGCCAGAGTAAATGCATTTATGTAGCAATCAATGTCAAGGTTAATGAGACAACCAAAAAAGAATTACTGGGAAGTCACTGAAATTCAACGCTTTTTGAGTGAAAACCACGAGAAAGCATCAGTTTCCTCCTCGTTAACGTGTCTGTGTTTCATAAACTGAACCCCAAGGATCAATGCACTCTGATCGAGATGACCTTCCAGGGCATCTGCATTTTTTATTCTCCATCTGCGTCCACATTATGCTCCATTTCAGACATGGCTCACATTCATCTGCTTTCAACTGCTGGCCAATTTAACACAATTTCCAGATCAAATATACCTTTGGGGGATTGTATTACACCACTCTAATTCCTGCCTGTAGCCACTGCGGAGCCCGAGAGTATACTATCACAGAGCCAAAATTAGACTTTAATTGTAAACTGATTTGTTTTTTATGAGGAACGATTGTGCCTGTACGTAGACATATAAATGAATTTACATGTTTGGGGAAAATAAAGCTTTGTAAATGATCTAGATGTATAACAGATACACTAGAATATTAACAAAAAAAATAATGAGACTATTTTTTAATTTTAATTGAATTTTGTATAATATTTAAAATAATCCGGGCTCAATACCAGTTAAACTCAATAAACAGCATTTGTAGCAAAATTATGATTATTACAAAAACTGATTTCGGCTCGTCCATTTTTTGATGCCAACAAAAATAAAAATAAAAGCAGAAATTGAGGTTATAGTGAGGCGCTTACAGAGCACGTGAATGGTGGCACTTTTAAAAGGCAGAAATTTGAAGCTTATAATTTTATACAAGTATTTACATTTATTTTTCTGTTAAAACGCATGTATTAATTGAGCTGCAACTTTGTTTAAATTGTAATTTTTACAGTCATTTTAGGGTTTTAGAGTCATCGTGACAACAAAGTTGTAAAATTGGCTATAACTTCATACAGAAAAGGTTAGTAAGTGAGTTTATCACACTAAAATCATGATCACATTAATTTTGAAAATTTGAAAAGTCTTACTTTTGAAATTGTTTGTCTCACTTTTGAAAAGTGAGTATTTTAACATTCAAAAATTGGCCCCTTTCACTTCCATTGTAAGTGCATCACTCTAATCCAGATTTTTGCTTTTTTTTAAAGGAAAGGATGGGCAAGTCAAAATACATTTTTAGTTGTAATCAACTTATATCTTGTATTGAGCACAGAATGTTCCTTTAAGGCTAAACTGTTATATGATATTGCAGGACACTTTAAAAAGGAGAACAGGCAGATTGTTTTTAAAGAAAACAACACATATTGATTTCTAAATCATCCATATACTCAAATCAAGCTTTTGATTCAATGTAAAGCTTTTGATTTAACTAAATTATTATTTTGGTAGTCACAAATTATTTTCACACAATAATTTAAAACAAAAATGGTTTAGAGTACATCTGGGCTAAAGGCCTTTTAAAAAGATTTTTGGGTTGATTTGAAGCAATTTATATAATTTTTATACTTTTTTAAAATGTTGCAAATTTATGTTGCTAATGAAAATCTCTGAAATTGATCAATTTTGAAATCAAATAAGTGTAAAGATAGTATTTGGGGTAAAAAGCTCCCATGTTGCAGGGGCTAAAAGGCCCCTATAAAACACATTGTTTGTTGATGATTTTTTTTATTTAATTTTTTTAAAGTGGGGCGAATAGATTTGTTATGAAAAATGCTCAAAGTGGGCTCACATTGACTCATCCAATTAGAAGAGAGATTAGTTTGTTTATAGAATACTTGAGCTGTTATGAAATGCCAAATGTGTTTGAAATTAACAGGAAATGATTGACTTTTTCTGAAGTAGTTATTTTAAGTAAGCATCATCTTAATTTGATACTCAAAAAAGCATCTTGGTGTCGCAAAATGATTTGCATTAATTGACCAATTTTTCCCTATAACTATTGACCCGGTATCTACACAATTTCACTTTAAACCCCCTAGGGGCCTTTTATCCCAAGTGAAGGAGCCATTTACCCCAAGTGTACTATAACATAGTAAACATAGAATTCACATGTTGGTTATACATTGTTTTATTGTAAACTCTACTGGACATTGTATTTTATATTTAAATATTTTTTAAATATAATTATTAAAACATCATTTTTTATTATATTTGATATATTTTTAGGTTAAACTTTACAATAAGGTTCCATTTGTCAGCATTTGTTAAAGTTAATATAACAACATTCGTTAACACGAACTAACAATGGACAATACTTTTACAGTATTTATTAATCTTAGTTATTGTTAATTTCAACATATACAAATACAATTTTAAAATCAAGTTGTATTTGTTAATATTAGCTAATGCACTATTAACTAACTATGCACAATTCTATTTTTATTAACTAACCTTAACAAAGATTAATAAATGCTGTAAAAATATATTGTTAATTGTTTGTTAATTATACCTAATGCATTATAACGAATTTTAACAAATGGAACCTTATTGTAAAGATTTACCATTTATTGTTTGCTGCTTTGTATTTAACCTTTTGTTATGATTCAGAATTATAGTGCCACTCAAACCAAATTTTTGTAAATTTTAAACTTTTGAATTTTAATTTCAGATCAAACCTCTGGACAGAAATAATGTAAGTTCAGTAAAAACTCATGTATGCATGTTTTTTTTTTTGATTTTCAACAACATTAGAAGGTAACGTTAGACCCTGAAATATTGATTCATAACTCAATATTAATGTATGGGAGATCAAAGATGGATTCTTTTGATGAGGGAGACCATGAAAACAGAATCTCAGAATGCATTTAGACCAGCCTTCTCCATGTCAAGTTCATTTAGCCAGCTGGGCTTTCTTACCACAAATGACCACATAGAGCAAAGGAGGAGTTTATATGAGCTGCCAAAAACAGCTTTGCACAAGCAAAATGTGCTAAATGTGCAAAAGTAAACTAAAGGAAATATATAGCAAAATTAAATGAAGCATACAGTATATACAGCATTGCATCTGCATTCCAAAGCTTCAATTGGAATAAGGCCATGCATGATAGTTTCATTATTAGTTTTTTAAATGGTTTATGGAAATAGCCCATTGAAGAAGTCAATGCTCTTTTGTTTCCAGCTTTCAGTAATAAAATGTCCTTTAAGCTGTCATAGTCTCTGCATTCTTAAACATACAGGTAGGTTAGAGGGTCAAATACATTAAATACAGGTATAGCTACTATGAGACTAGGGGTGTAACAGTTCAAATTTCTCAAGGTTCGCTTTGTATCACGGTTTTAGTGTCACAGTAATTTTTTAAGTTCAGGAAAAAAAAAATATAACTGCCAAATCCAAAGTAAAAATATAATATTTGGTAACAGACACTTCAAGAGATTTGCCTTCAGTACAAATCACCATGATTTTGTACAGTAACCATACTTTAAACATTGTATTTGTATTAGTGGAGGTTACAACTGCGCATGTCTATTTGGCGCTTGATTTTCTTCGCCAAACTGTATAATCCAGATGCAGTTTTAAAACTAGAGATGAACCGTGGAGCAAATGCTTACTGAACCAAGTATGTGAACCGTAAAGTTTTTTAAAAAAATTTAAAAAAATTTTTTTTTACCGAGAACCGTTACAACCCTATAAGACACCACATACTCGTTAAACAAAAAGTTTGACCCTGATCATGAAAGAACTAGTTATACCAGCCTTTAAAAGACTTTGCAATTAATTTTCTTTTCTTTTCTTACAATGCACACTCCACAGCATTTGTACAAGTTTAATAACCCCATGCAAACCTCATGTAAACCCAATGTAAACAGCACTTAAAGGGTTAGTTCACCCAAAAATTTAAATTCTCTAATTTCTTATTCACCCTCCTGGCATCCCAGATGTGTATGACTTTCTTCCACAGAACACAAATTAAGATTTTAGAATACTATTTCAACTCCGTAGGTCCTCACAATACAAGTGAATGGGTGCCAAAATTTTTAAACTCCAAAATCCACATAAGGGCATCATAAAAGTTCTCCAGACAGCTCTGGTGGTTAAATCCATATCTTCAGAAGCGATATGATATGTGTGGGTGAGAAACAGATCAAAATGTAAGTCCTTTTTTACTATAAATTATCCTCTCTGCTCAGTCAATCTCCACTTTCACTTTCTCATTCTTCTCGTGTTTTCGGTGATTCACATTCTTCGTGCATATTGCCCCCTACTGGGCAGGGAGGAGAATTTATGATAAAAATTACTTGAATATTGATCCGTTTCTCACCCACACCTATCATATCTGAACACATGGATTTAACCACTTCGAAATTTTGGCACCCATTTACTTGCATATTGAGGATCTTAATTTGTGTTCTGCAGAAAAAAGAAAATCATACATGTCTGGGATGCTAGGAGGGTGAAATAATGAGATAATTAAAATTTTTGGGTTAACTATCCATTTAAGAGAAATGTCAAAAGCATAAAATTTTTGTAAGACTCATGGTGAAAGCTAATGAATTGAAGACATCAATAAATTACACAGCTACTTGCAAGAAATGTAGATTTATTTATACTGTTCTACAAACACTGAACTGAAATAACAGGTGTATAAACCAGAAATTAAATATTTGCCTTTGTAATACTTTGTTTTTAGTCAACATAGTTATTACTCGTCTTGGGTATGGCTTACCCCAAATGAACATTTTGTCATCTATTACTCAACCTCATGATGTTCCAAAGCTGTATGACATTCTTTTGTGGAACACATAATGACACATTTACATCTTAGTCACCATTCCAGTTCAGTTTATTGCAAAAAGATGCAATTAAAGTGAACGTTGACTGTTCCACGGTGGAAAGAAATTCATACAGACACAGACCGGGGTTATCCCTTTAAAAGTCTTTCAGATTGAAGTATGCTCCCTCTATTTGGCAAGGAAACCCTGAACTCCATGCAGAAAATGTAACAAGATGGGTAATTGGGCTCACTTTTCTTACTCAGGATTTTTTTTACACTTTAAGGCTGAATAGAAGTAGAGTGGGAGTCTTGTGGCAGGGGCCATTCAATAGAGGGAGCTTTGCAGAATTGGAAATCAACAGGCAATGTGTAGCTATGCTGCTCACTGATTAAAAGAGATCAACACTATTGATTTTCTGTACACTTAAATCATTCTCTCTTATAGGATTTCAGTCAGCAGCTTTGGTGGCAAAGACTGCTGGTGTCTAAGCTATTTATCCTTTCCCACTTCTGTCGATACGTGGAAAGCACCCTGCGACAGGGAAGAGACCCGGACCCCGTTTCACAGCCAGAAAAGTCCTGGTTCTACCTATGGCCAGTCCTTGCCCCGTGACATAATTTAGTTAAAATGAATGCCTCATCATTGGACCATGTCATTTTAGGCCCCTTGTCTATTTAGCCAAATTGCAATCTTCTAAAATAAAAAGACAGTGGTTAAAGTTATTTAAAAAGGGATATGGCATATTTGTTTTGTATGTAGTAGGTGGTAAAGACCTTCAAGGCAAATTAAAACATTCCGACCACTTGTGTAGCGACAACACAGCGGCACTAGCAATTTGTAGATGTGCTTAGTTTTTACCCTAATTATACACTTCCAGCTGTGCAGCTGGTAGAGAAAAGCCATTTGCTTTTAATGAGTATCAAACATCCTTACAACAAATACGTAATGCTGTGCAGACTTTGCTGTTCGTATTTCATGGAACTGAATTTGAAAAGCATTTAACTTTCTTAATTTGAAACTTCCTTCAATGAGTGTTTAACTCTTAAGAAACTCAAAAAAAAAAAAGAATTGATTTCAAATGAATTTGTGATGAGTGTTATAATCAGCCAGAACAGCAGGATATCTTCTTGAGTATCTCTCCTTGGCTCTTTGTTTCTCTTTCTCTCCAAGAAAGCACATCTAAATTGAAGGCATTAAGCAGATGCTTTATTCAAAGCGACTTGCCATGTGTATTAGCTTTCCCATATGAGACTGCAATGGTCAACAGATGGGAAGCAAACTGGTCAGAATGGTTTAAACACGTATTCCACAAATAATGGCAATTATTTTCAAAAGAGGTTAGCCTTTAGTTCTTTGCCTTAGTCAACATGAAACCAAATTCGCTTCTGTCACTCACTGAATGTTGTGTCGAAGTAGTGACACTAGGGGTCGCCCTTGGGAGCCCCAGACACCTCTGATCTTTGAGAAAATGCCAATGGGAATTGGCGAATGGAATTTGCATGCCACTCACAAGTGCAACAGAAGGTGAGTCTTGTGTTCAGTTCCGAGCAACATAGCATTCATGACAGTGACGAGACCTATACCTACACTGCTGACTCTCTCCACCGGTGCTCCATTAATGGTGATGGGGCTGTGTACTCTGTCTTTCCTCCTGAAGTCCACTACAAGCTCCTTGGTCTTACTGACATTGAGGGAGAGGTTGTGCTCCTGACACCAGCATGTCAGAGTGTGCTGCACCTCTCTGTAGGCTGTTTCATTATTGTCAGTGATCAGACCTACCACTGTCGTATCATCAGCAAACTTAATGATGGCATTGGAGCTGTGTGTTGCCACACAGTCATGTGTGTATAGAGAATACAGGAGTGGGCTGAGAACACAGCCCTTTGGTGCTCCAGTGTTGAGGGTCAGTGATGAGGAGATGTTGCTGCCCATTCTAACCACCTGACATCTGCCTGACAGGAAGACCATGATTCAGATGCACAGCGAGCTGTTTAAGCCCAGAGTTTCACATCAAGCTTGGAGGGCACTATGGTGTTGAATGCTGAGCTGTAGTCTACAAACAGCATTCTCACATATGTGATCCTTTTTTCCAGATGGGAGAGAGCAGTGTGTATTGTAGATGCAATGGCAACATCCGTGGAGCGGTTGTTGCGTTAGGCAAACTGCAATGGGTCCAAAGAGGTGGGCAGCACAGAGCAGATGTGATCTCTGATTAGCCTCTCAAAGCATTTGCTGATGATGGAGGTCAGAGCAACAGGACGCCAGTCATTTAAAGAAGTGATTTTTGATTGCTTTTGTACAGGCACAATGGTGGACATTTTGAAGCATGTGGGGACTACAGACAGGGAGAGGGACAGGTTGAAAATGTCTGAAAAAACAACAGCCAGTTGGTTCGTGCATGCTCAGATGACGCAGCCCGGATTGCCGCCTGGACTCGCGGCTTTATGGGTGTTCACCCATCGGAAGGATCAGGTTACATCTGCAACAGAGACGGAGAGTGAACCATCCTCTGTAGCATCGGCCGTATAGAGATGTTTTCCTCGAAACAAGCGTAAAATGTATTAAGCTCATCTGAGAGAGAGGCAGCAATGTTCACGGCAGAGTTTTTATTCCCTTTGTAGTCCATGATAATGTTAATTCCCTGCCACATACTTCTAGTTGGTAGTGTTAAGCTGTCCTTCAATTTTGTGCCTGTACTGGTGTTTGGCTGCTCTGATAGTGTTACGGAGGGCATAACTGGCTTGTATATGCACCTCCACATTCCCAGAATAAAAAGCGGAGGTCCGCGCATTAAGTGCCGTGCGAACATCGCCGTTAACCCATGGATTCTGGATGGGGTAGATCCATATTGTTTTGGTCGGAACAACGTCCTCTACGCACTTCCTAATGAAACACGTTATGCTAACAGCGTAAACCTCGATGTCGTCAGAGGCGGTCCTACTCATCTTGTAGCATAGAGTCTGATTGGTCCAACCAGCACTGGATCGTTCTGAGGGTGGGTGCTTCCTGTTTCAGTTTCTGGCAGTAAGCAGGCAGAACCAGAACGGAAGAGTGGTCTGATTTGCCAAATGGTGGGCGGGGGAGGGATTTGTAGCCATCCCAGAAAGGAGAATAGCAATGGTCCAAATCCCGGTCCCCTCGTATGTTGAAGCTGATGTGTTGGTGGTATTTTGGTGCGATTGTTTTAAAATTGGCTCTGTTAAAGTCCCCAGTAACAATGAACGTGGCCTGTGGGTGCGCAGTTTCCTGCTGACTTATACTCCCATACAGTTCCTTGAGTGCCTGGTCTGTGTCGGCTTGTGGGGGGATGTACACAGCAGTGATAATGACCGCTGTGAATTCCCTCGGTAGCCAGAATGGTCGACACAGAAGCATGAGCAATTCCAGATCAGGAGAGCAGAAAGACTTGATAAAATGTACGTTCCTCTGATCATACCATGATTTGTTGATCATAAAACATACACCACCACCTCTGGTTTTACCTGAGAGGTCTTTCACTCTGTCCGCTCAGTAACCTGTGGGTTCGATGGCCGAGTCTGGAATCTCCGCAGACATCCAAGTTTTTATAAGGCAGAAAACGCAGCAGTCCCTCATCTCTCGTTGTAACGAGATCAGCGCTCTCAGAGCACAGAGCTTGTTGTCCAGAGACTGAACATTTGCCAGTAGTATACTGGGTAGCGGGGGTCGATTTGAGCGACGTCTTACTCTGATGAGAACGCCGGCTCTTTTTCACCTTTTCACCTTCTGCGTTTCCGTGGCCGGGCAGCCCAGACAAAGGGCTCCGCTGGCGTGTTTGTAAACAGCGGGTTGGCATTGAGGAATTTGAAGTCCGGTTTTCGGTGTGTAATTGCAGAACCAATGTCCAAAAGCGTTTGTCTGTCATATACAATAAGGCAGACAATATCAAAGACAAAAAAAACAAAAAACTGTAAACAAAACAAAAAATAAACTGCAGTGTTGTGTAGGAGCTCGCAACACAGCAGCCATACTCGGCGCCATCATGAGTCCAAGATAAACCTGCTTCAGGTTTTGATAGATATCAGTCTTGCATGACAATCTGGCACCTTTATATTTTGCAGTTTGACTTAATATTTTGAATAGTAAAAAGGCCAGAGTTAAAGTGTTTGATGAGCAGACTCCATCACTGATGTTGCCATTTCAGAGGAGGCATGTTTGAAGGGCAACGGCACTGACATTTCCCTTGTTGACGGAAACTATCTAACAAGGTATTCCACTGTGTCACCAGCCGCTTCAAGTTCAGAAGTGCAAGACTGAGACGTTTATTTCTGAAAATAGCTCACTCATTATCAGAGCAGATGAAATGAGTGCAGGGAAGCTTACAAAATAGATCTGAAAACTGCAGCAACATTCTTTTGTCTACTGCCATGCATAACCTCCATTATTACTCATCCACTAGATGATGCAAACATGCAAGAGGTGTACAATGATTTTAAAGCTCATAATGGAAGATTTAGGTTGCAACGATTAAACATCTGAGCTAAAATCTAAAAAAGAAACAAAGCTTGTAATGTGTCCTGTATACTGTTCCAAACTGATTTATTCCACATCACTACATAATAATCAAAGACGACTTTAAATCACTCACTAGTCATGTAAATTTTGAAACAGCTTGTAAAATATGGGCAGCTTAATTTCCTTTACTCTAGAGTTGTGCTCTAGATTTAGTTAATTTGGCAGAAGAGGCTCATTTCCATCAGTGCTACCCTGCTATAATGGGGTGAGGGTGTATGTGTGTGTGCACAGTGTGTACGTGTCATAAAGGGTAAAGGCAGGGGGTGAGGGTTTAGTGAAATGCCCTTAGTTATATTGCCCATTCCAGAGCCATAAGAGTCCCCGTGGACCACCAACATAGGCCACAATAAAACTAGTGGACAGATGGAGAAAGCGAGAGCAATATTCCCTATTCACATTTTGACAAAAGAGAGCCAGTCCCACATTAAACTACAAGGTCACACGTTTATGTGCAAACTTAAATGAGATGATGTTATTTATTTTGTTCGATAGATTTTTTTTAATGAACACAATCATATGAATCAATGTACAAATTTTGTCTGAACTATTACAAATACTGTAAGTACATAAAAAATGCACCAATAATTAAAGGGATAGTTCACCCGAAAACCGTATCATTCTCTCATCATTTACTCACCCTCATGACTTTTTTCACATGGAACATAAAAGGCAAAATATTAACCTCAGTCACCATTCACTTCAGTGTGTGTGTGTGTGTGTGTGTGTGTGTGTATGGGGGGGGGGGGGGTAACTTTCTACATTCATTTTCATTTTGAAAATTCCCCACTATTAAAAAGGACTACAATTCTAAACTATGCCTTTAATTTTAATAATAATTTTGAATGGCATGAAACATGTAAACATAAATGTTTCTTAACTCCACTGATGTCACGTGTACCATGAGTACGAATACAAATAGAAACACTCTTTTGTTAATTTATGAACATCACCTCATTGTTGATTTATGAGCTAAAGACCCCCTGCTGACAAACAATCTTTTTGTTTTTACTAAATTACCAAAGCAGCATCCGTTACATGGCTACTGAATTATTTACATTGGCCATATCCAGCAGAATAAAACCTCTTGATACAGTTTAACTATGAAAAAGGTGTTATGCTTCTGTAAGTTATTCTGTATGTATTAAAGCAAGCCCTTCCACTGCAATTAAAGTTGCAGTCGAGGGGCAAACTTCATATTAGGACTGACAGTATAAAATACTGATTAAGTGAACAGAGCAGTACATTGGATCAACCAATCACCTTTAAATTGCTTTGTTGTTGTTCTTTAGTTTTGGAATTTCTAGAGAAATACTGTGCAGGTGCAAGGGAGAGCCACAGGAAGTGGGTTAGATTAGGATTAATGTTAGAAATGAAAGTAGCTTTAACTTACTATGTGGAGCATGAGGTAGTCTCCAAGACCGGGGGCGCTGTCGATGCGGATCAGTATGCCATCTTTGAGCGAGGTGCTGAAGCCCACGGTCAGCCTGTCCGTACGGGTGCTAGGGCGCTCATTGGCTGGCCAGTTAAAGGTTATGAGGCCTCCTCCTTTCCCAAAAATATATGTTGTTCCAGCTGTAAAAAAGATCAAGAGAATGAAAAGTTTAGTTTGTAATACTGAGCGCTTGATTCTGAACCCATCTAAAGGGCCGGAGCAGGCCAAATTGATGCCCTATGCAGAGCTCCGAGATCGTCAGATGAGGGGGATTGTGTGATGAGAAAGTGCACGCGAGACATGATAGTCTGTGTTCCGCGACTGCTACCGGGTCCTTGAATAACGTATAGCATGCAAGTAAAGGCAGCCGGTGGAGTTTCTGTTGCCCGCACATGGTAAGATGGTCAAGGGTTGGGATGGTTACGTTTGAAATGTGTTCCACTACAGATTACAGAATACATGTTGTAAAATGTAATTTGTAACATATTTTGTTAGATTATTGAAGGTCAGAAATGTATTCTAAATACTTCGGATTACTTCTTCAACATTGGCAGATTTTTTCACTTGCCAGTACAGTAAGACAAAATACATGTTAAAAATAAATTTTCTGAAAAACCTAAATATCTTATGCAGTGTTGTTTCTAAAACAAAATTAATTGAATTGGTCTTATTTTAAGGATTTTTAGATATTTTTACAGAAAAACTATACAAAAATTCTTATCAAGAATATGATTTTTGCCCTAATATTAAAGGTCTAACTAGAAAAAATAAACTATGATTTAACATGAATTTTCTTGATAAATAAATATGATCGTGTCTGATAACATGTGCATGTAAAATTACTAGAAATAGCATTTTAGATTTACACAAGGTTTATTTCTATTTCTTCAGCTCCAAACTTACTTCAAACTTACTTCTCTGTCTGCTCGTATGAATGTAACACATCTTCAGAAAGTGTTTAATCTCTGTTCAAATGCACTTTGGATCGCATCATTTATTAGTATAAATGTTTTCCATCCGTGGCGGCTGCTGGTCTTTCAAAGAGGGGAAGCTCATTTTCGGCCTACATTATAAACTTGTCCATTTATTTAAAAGTAAATTCTGCCCTACGTTCCTTTTTGAGAAAATGATTGCAATGATATCAAGAAATAGGTTGCAGCAATTTGTCTTTCGACTACACTTGAGAAATCCGCGATGGGACTGAGCGCGAATAGCTTCAGCGACTTCTTATAGTACAGATTCGCTGTCAGTCAAAAGGAGATGCAGTCTTTCGACAGATCCTCCAATCATTACGCGGAAGCCCGGAGTCCGGGCCAGCCCACTCCTCATTCACCCCCAGAGACGCTGAACGTCCGTGGGCGGGGCATAATCGCAGCATTTATCCAATGACCGTCTAGTTTCGGAGCACTGAAAAAAACTGTTCAAAGCAGCCCCATTGAAGTCAATGGACGCTCGGCTTCAACAGAGAAATGCACTGTGACGCTACAGGAATGTATGAGAATGAAATCGAGTCAGCCGACCTGCTATATGTAGCTGATTCTGAACGAACTCTTTTTCGAGATGAACATGTTCTAACGCATTTTTAGTCAATAAATTGTTTACCCAATAGTACATATTTGACCATTATTTTTTTGACATTATAGGGGAAGCCGAACTTCCCTTGCAGTCTTAAAGAAATCCCCACTGTTTTCCATATGAAAGGACCAAATAAGAAATGAAAAAAATGACAATAAAATGCAAAGCAATCTCTTCAGTAATCAAAATACTTTTTTGAATGTAACTGTATTCTAATTACCAATTACTTAAATTGTAACTGTAGTGGAATATAGTTACTTATATTTTAAATTTTTAATACATATTCTCATTACATGTATTCCGTTACTCCCCAACCCTGAAGATGAGGCCCCCCCTAGGAAGTTGGTCTACCCAGACTAATATGCATATAGGGAGCGGCGGTACTGACTGTGATAACTAATTGTGCAAGCGTTTCAGCAGAATAACATTGCAAAATTAGGCTAAGTTAAGGCCCAAAAAGCACAAAAAACATATAGTGTTAAAAAAACAGAGGTAAAACTCATGCTTATGTAACAAGTCCTGCTCGATCCACTCAAACCAGCATCAGCTGGCATGGGAGGCGCATGCACTAACATGGAGCCTAAAGGCTACAGCCTGTAGTGTTAGTTGCTATTAGTTATATGAACTGTCCATTTAAATGTGATTCCAAATGCCATAAACAATCAATGCAATGCTTACAAGGAAAACACACGTAGCTCAAATGCTAATTTGGTATAGTGCAATGACACCAGGATAAAACTATAAACGTCCACACATCATCATATCGCCACCACAAGTAGCCTACTGTACAAATGACCTCTAGGTGCAATCAGAATGACGTGCCATTAAAATGCCCTCTTCAAGTTTCGGCAACTAGGCCAAAGACTTTGAGAATAGTCCTGACATTTAAGTTGTCAGCCGCTCCTCTTACCCATGATCTCGAACCACAAGCGATCAGATCTTAAGCATAATGCCCACACCTGGGTCAGAAAAGTCATAATTCTTCAGGCTCATATTCTCTGCAGAGCCTGCTGGAAAATGCTGTGACCTATCCCAGTTAAATATAACTCTTTCCAGGGAATAACAGCAGGGGCTTTTGATGAATGAATTCTTCTATTATCATGCATTATATGAGGAAAAAAGCAAATGTGAAAGTTTCACCTGGAATCGAGAAAGGGCTATAATTATTTTCAATTTGACATAACAGAATATCCAAACTTGGACCTGGTTTCTCAGCAAACCAAAATACTGGGTAAACTACAATTTTATGGGACTATTTGTTTTGGACAGTTTCAACACAAGGATCATGGAAAGGCAGCCATAGCTATTCTGTTGATTTTGCATCATGTTGAGCCCCGCTCAACCATCCACCACCAAATGGATGTATGTGCGGTAGGAAGGGGGACAGCTGGCAGAACTGCCCTCCACTCAAGGGGCTTGTCAAGTGGAACATCTGGCCCTGGAGACAATCATACACTCTCACAATACATATATCCCCTTCACCACCTCCATCAGATGCAGTGTCACATTCATTTCATTTATGGCTCTCATTCTCAATTTCAGTCTGACTTTTGTGACACTTTTCCATGACAGCTTGGTGAGTCATCGGGATGACAGCATTGACACTGTATTAGCATGTAATGTATATGCAAGATGCCACCATCAGATGCATCAAGGATAAAGCTATGGGCTGTTTCCGAATTCGCATACTTTAAGAGTTAATAAACCATTAATAAAGTAATTCTTGAGGTATGAAGGTGTCTAAAAAAGTACTTGACATGTCTATAAACATGCACTTTTTTTGTAAAATGTATATTAATGTAAAAGTGAAAGTGTATATTTTAGGTGCTATTACTGGTTACCGGTTTTTAGCTTTACAAAAAAAGCTATACAGCTTTTAATATATTTATTTTACCTTCACTAGTTAATTTTAAATAGTCCTGCAGTGTAGAAAATGCATTTGTAAAAGCACAGAAATTCCAAATAGTATCTTAATAAATATGAGGTCATAAAAGCTGCATAATAATTATAAAAGAATTACAAGTCAACTTCCAAAAGTATTTAATGTCAACTACCTAAATACATTTGGACAAACTAAATATGCCAAAAACAATTTTTGTTGTTAAACCAGTAGAATAGTTGTTTAGTTGTAGTACTTACACATGAAAAGAGCTGCTGACTCAATGTTCTTTGCCATTTTTGCTCTCAATTAGTTTTTCATTTATTTTTTATTTTCAACATTTTGACTGCCTCTGTGTGTGTGTGTGTGTTATATTTAATCTGATCACAAAGCGTTTTGGACGCTATTTACACTTGTATTGAGTTCTGACCACTTGTGATGGGATCACCTGAAATCTTAATACTAGGTTTACGGGGTCAACGTGTCCACTTATTTCACACTTCAGAATGTACATTGTTGCTTTTTGCATACTGGCAAAGTCCCTTTGGGGCAAGTCATGTCACTTGGTGGCCATGTTCGAAACACTTCCAGGAAGCTCTTTTCTGTCTCTCTATTGGGTGCAAGCGGGATACAGATACAGCTTGTCTCTCCTTAAATGTTGGCAGACTGAAATCTCCAAAATGTTAGTCAAGTTTACAATCAAATTACATTCCTTGGCAGTAAAATCTATCAATGGTGTAGAAAATCTAACAATCCAAAAGGGAATTGGCTTTTTTAACTGCAAGGTGACATTCGATACCTACAGCTGCCATATTCAGCATTACAATATCTCCCATTTATAAGTATGCCAGTGACTCATCTCAAGCAATACTGTCTCTGATATAATAGCAGGAAAATATGTATATTTTGATGTAGGGATAGTGTCATCATCACAAAAGGAAGTGCAAGCGAAAGTTTGTTATTTACTTCTGACAGAACACATCAATGCAGAAACGAAGGTCACAACTGGGGAGACGTGATGCCACTTGTACGGCTCAATCTGTGCTAGAATTGTAGCTGTCCATAGATCCTGTGTTTCTAGTGCTCACGAACAAGAAAGAACTGAATTTAATTTGCACTTATACACGTCTGTTTCAGTGAAAATATGAAAATTATTCAGCGGTAATGCATTTACAATCATAACCAGGGGCATGAATTTTGTTGGTAAATCACTTTTACTCCGAAAGCACTTAAAAATTATTAGCCGTTATTTGACTGATGTGGAGGTGCTTTAGACTTATGCTGTTATGTCAGACATAATGACTCTGAGGCTTTTAAAACAATTAAGAAGCCTAATACCCATTCCTTTCTGCACTTTAATGCACTTTTTGATATTTCAGTGATGCAGCTCAGATTAAGGTGTAAAAAGCAAATGCATCAGAACATTTTCGTAAAAAAGTAGTGTCAATGATTTACTAAAAAGCAGTGTGTGCTTTTCAAACAGAGGATGTCCTCTTTATAAATTAGCTGCCAGCATCAAACAACCCAGCTAATGTGAATCTTACCCTGATAAGCATTCAAATGAGGACAGCATCCCACAAACCAAAAAATGAAGAAAAGGCTTATTGAGACACTCAGGATACTTTTTAGGGTTTTAAGCACTAATGATTTCCTTGGTTACAATTTTCCATTTAGCAAAACGGCAATATCTCTTGAAAGAGTTTCACTCTGTCTTCGAATGGAGGGTTTTCTACATGTAATGGACAGTCTTCCACTGACCTAAGAATTCATTGAGCACACACAGCGTTGGTGTATTATCAATAACAAAACTCCAGCAATGATCTTAAAGAGCGTAAATAAATACCCTCTGAATATTTCCCCTATTGACTTGACATTGGAATGTGTTACCTGTATAGTATTGCACAAATATGTGCATACAGTAGAGAGATTTATTCATTGATTTTAGATGGCCAGTTGTTTATTTTAAATATTGTTTTTATTATTATTTTTGGGAAATTATTTAATAGTTAAGATAAGACATTATTTTATATTATCTATATACTGTACTTGTTTTCTATGCTAATCAATTCGCGAGGCAAGTCACTTATTTTAGGTTTGTTTTTACAGACCAGGACGCGTGTTTGTCTTGTGAGATCTGGTAAAACTGCAAATGGTATATCACCCACCCTTAGCACAGAGTACTGCCATTTTAAAAATAACACTATTTCTTTTATTTCATTCTAACTGGTTACAATTTGGAGAGGAGGCCTCAGAAATTTGAAGCCGGAATGAAAAAAAATAAAATAAAATATAGCTTCTGCTCAGAACCAAAAACTAACTACCATAGGCTGGTTAAAGCCTTTCTTTTATTTCTCTTCAGGGGATAAGCAGGATAATGGCAATGTTGTGCAATTGCATATCAAAC
Source organism: Moxostoma hubbsi (assembly GCA_032164185.1). Taxonomy (NCBI): domain Eukaryota; kingdom Metazoa; phylum Chordata; class Actinopteri; order Cypriniformes; family Catostomidae; genus Moxostoma; species Moxostoma hubbsi. Next base: position 8,620,225 of record JAVLUX010000023.1, read on the forward strand.
TATGACCAACGAGAGCAGCCTAATCTTATCCCAGCTTTATTATCCTATATTTCATTGCAGGGCTTGACAATAAGGACCGCCCGATGGCCCGGGGCCAGTGTGAGAAATATTCGGGCCAGTTATTAGAACGGTCTCTTGCCCGATTGGGCCAGTGCTGCATTTATAACATTAGTGCAAGCAAACATCAAGCAAGAGAGCAGAACCATTACACGGAGCTAACGAAGTCTTCTAACCAAGGAGCGAGCACGAGTATATTTATCTTGCAAAGATGCGCAAATGCATAATATACTGGACGTACCAAGGCACAGTTGTGTGCATGCACAAGCTTGTGCAGACACCGAGCGTACTCTCCTAGCACTTTCCTCGCTCTTTTCCAAGTGTCTTAGCAACAGCTATAACCAATGTGTAGAAAATAGCAGAAAAAATCCCACTTAATGAAGTTCGTAGTGGGATTAAACATCTTGTGCAACATTTTAAGTATCCCCGCACATTCCGTGTTCACAGTGCGCAAAATCCCCACATTTTTCGTTTTTACATGTTGGTGAAAATTAGAAATACACACACTGGAACACAAGAAATCCAAAATTATTTCTATAGGACTGAAAATCCATGTCTCTCCGTGCATAATGTCTCATAATTATATCTCTCCTTGCAGCATAGTCTGTTTAACATGCATGTGCTTTCGTAAATGTACAGAGCACTAGTTTTATTGCTACTTTAAAAAAAAAAACACACACATTTTCTCTCGTTAATTCGCCTTAAGAGATGAAGCACCGAATGAGACATAATAAACTTTGTTAAACCCCAGTTATACACATGTCTGGAAATCACGAGCTGCTCAATATCCAAAATGTAAGTATCCAGTTAATTATGTAATGTTTCAAAACATAAACATTAATTCAACATGATAATGGTGTTTGATATGAAAAGAAGCAAGATCACTATGGCTATTAGGCTATTATTATCAGAGCTGTTTAGCTGCAGGGTGAAGAAGAATATTCAAAACTGTCTACTTAATATCATCCTCATGAAACACCAGTTACATTTCTCATTTCTGGACCATACAGGCATTTTTGTTTTTGTGCTTTGTGAATCAGTTGGTCTTTAGGTTGTCTGATTTCATGTTATATACACACCCTTAATTCACTAATATCTCCCTACAGTATTTTACACATCACAACCGATTTAATAGCAAGTCTGTTCTCTCAGCCAATAATCAAATCTTTAACTCAGTAAATAATCTTTGATCCTTCTTGTGAAAACACTACACATGGGCAAAAGTTGCATGACAGCATGAATAAACATGTGACAGAAAACCCATCATGTCCTCCACAGAACTCTTGGCTTAAAAACACATATGTAAATGGCAGGACGGTTGAGATTAATATGATGTATTTATGCATTTTTATCTGTAAAGCGCATATATGGGATTACATAAGGCATAAATCATATCTTGCAAATTATAAATGGGATTCCATTTTTATATAAATATAAAATGTTTTTTTTCCTCCCCAATTGGGAATGCCAAATTCCCAAATGTGCTCCTCGAGTCGGCATAGTGACTCATCAATCTGGGTGGCGGAGGACGAATCTCAGATGCGATGAGATCATCAATCCGTGCATCTTATCATGTGGCTTGTTGAGCGCATTACTGCGGAGACATAGCACGCGTGGAGGCTTCACGCTATTCAACGCAGCATCCACGCACAACTCACCACATACCCCACCGAGAGCAAACCACATTATAGCGACTACATGGAGGTTACCCGTGTGATTCACCCCTGCCTAGCAACTGTGCCAATTTGGTTGCTTAGGAGACCTGGCTGGAGTCACTCAGCACACCCTGGATTCGAACTCACGACTCCAGGGGTGGCAGTCAGCATCTTAACTCGTTGAGCTACCCAGGCCCTTGGAGGACATTGTATTAAAAACATGAGATATGTAAAAAATATTTGTCTTCGGATATATTTTTTAAAGCCATGATGGTAAAAACAGCTATTTGTAATTTTTTTGTTGAGGCCAGTGAAAATTTTGCCAAGGCCAGTAAAGATCTAAAGCACTGGCCCAACCGGGCTAGTAGAAAACATCCTTAGCGTTGAGCCCTGCATTGTAAAGAACAAATCACGATCGCTTTGAAACATGCTGGTTAAAGAGGTAAGACATACGTGATGGAGAGTTAATTACGTGTTTTCAACATAGTGAAGACTGCAGCCTTCTCCTGCCACATTTAAACCATGTAATATGTAATAAGACTATTACCAGGACAGAAGAAAGGCAGCTGTCAGAGAAAGACTTGAGAAAGACAGTTGTTCAAAGTCACATGGTCATCTATATGATCATAATGTAAGTGAAAATGAAATGCCCTCACTGAATACGAGATTCATCCGCACCTGCCCAATTTATATTCCGTAAGGGTAAAAATGGCAATGCTGCTGCCGAGCTTCATTCCCCCATATTTGAATGTAAGATGAGAACGTTCAAACAGCTCAATTTGATCACACACATTTCAGGTTCTTCGTTTCAGACTGACACTATGCAATGCAGATATTGCTTGCCTGTACACACACATGGATGTAATACCTTGAGATGATTGAGTGTACTTTAAGCAGTCAAGCACTTTTACAGAATGATCTCTAGAGTCAACAGTATAGAACTGCTCTTTGAAGTGTGTGGAGTTATAAAGTCTATCAGCTCAGCAATTGGTACTGATTAGTTTGATAAGGTGGCGATTAGGAAAGGGAGCAGGTAGGAGTCCTACATATTTTGAGACTTAAATTAGGTTCCAGAAGTATTGTCAGAAGCTTAGATGTGAGACTCTTAAGTTCTACACTCACATTTCACTGATTTCTGGTTTGATCACAAGGACAAAAGGTAACAAGGCAAGAGACATACCTTGTGCACTCAATTCAAAAACTTTGGAGCTTGCCAGTTTGATTTGGTTTTTAATTTAACTAGCAAATGACATGCACACGCTATCACAGCGTGAAACCACAGAAGATCTGTGGGTTGAATAAACCCATTTCTGCAATTGAGCCACATTCATATGAGAATTTTCATAAAATTTAAATTCTTTCAATTTAAAGTACAAGTATGGTACAACTGCCTGCACTGCTCCTCTATGAATGTTTCTGTAAATGTTTCAATGATCATGGATGGAGACAGATGGATTTCTGAAGAGAGAGGGCAAAGATTTAAAGATCGCACTTTACACTGTGGATTTATGGAGAGAGGGAATACACTAAACTAGATCTCTTTTCTCCCACCCCCTTGAAAAATGCCCATTATTTTCCCAAATTTAAGGCAAAAGTTATACTGAGCAGGTTTACCTACTCGAGAGAAGTCTTTTTTGTACAATCATGAAGAGAGTTTGCTGAGGCCACGCTGCTTGTCATTCCCCGGAGAGAGAGAGAAAAAAAAAAAAGTTCATCATTAATGAGGACAAGTACTCAAGAGTCAGATGGTACTGCCATCCAAACACCAAAAAATAAAAGAACAAAAGTACCATCCACACAACAAAAACAAATAAAAATGCAAATCATGAATATCAGGGAAAACAAAAGAAATGAGAAACAATTAGAAAATGTGTCATGTTCAAATAAATGTCTTGTTTACCTTCTAACCTAAAAGTGCACTCGCCACGCACCCCACAGAGAACACACATTATAGCAACCATGAGGAGGTTACCCCGTGTGACTTAACCCTCCCTAGCAACGGGGCCAATTTGGTTGCTTAAGAGACCTGGCTGGAGTCACTAAGCATGCCCTGGATTTGAACTCGAGACTGCAGGGGTGCTAGTCAGTGTCAATACTCGCTGAGCTACCCAGGCCCCCAAAATGCTCATACTTGAAATTACATTCTTAAATGGTAAAAATGATGCTCATAATTCTTCTGTACTCATTTCCAAGCAGCATTTTTTGTACAATTGCACTCTTTAAGGTATAATTTATGCGCCACTTGCATCACCATGCAAAATTGGTCGGGCAAACATTAAGTTCCACTCCAAAATCATACCATTGCTTTAGCCAATGCTGCTATATTGCAAAGCAATGTTGGGCTTCTTGGCATGATCAAACAAAAAGATGTTTTGAAAGCGCCACAGAGCCACAGTGTTTACTTTCAGGGGAACCCGTGAATGGCTTACTTATAGGCTAGTTGTTTCTGCACATTAAGCTGTGGGATATAAAAGGTATTTCAACAATAAAAATAATTACATCACCTTTCACTGATAACGCAGATGACGCTATTGCATTTGTCCAACATGGGGACAAAAGGACAAAGAAAACAAAAATTTGGCATACACAGCAGTCCTTCATCACAGTCCAAATGTGCAATCGTTTGCATTTTCAGTTTATAGTCATTCTTCTTTATCAGTGGAAAATAAGTTGATCTGGGAGATTAAAAGATTTTTCTCAAGTAAATAAACAATTTGCAGGAACTGTGCCAATCACAGAGTGCTTGCCTAATTCGAAAAGCGTGTTGCCCTGATATATAATAAAGCCAGAAAATAATGAAGCCAACAAATGGCATTAGAGCTGTCAAATTTTTTCTTAAATTGCAACAAATGACGCCATCTGAAAAAATCTATATGTTTGCTTGAGGATTGTTTTAGTAGAGACATGCAAACTCGACAAGCTGGGAAGGATAATCATTACAACACATAACATATTGATTCCCTATTCGCTAGCACAGGGAGATTAGGAAACATTATTCATAATGCAACAGAGTGGCAAGCTTTATGAATTACTTCCATCCGACAAACACATGCAGAGGCAGCATCCATTGTGCAAATGTCCTGTGGGCAGGGGAATCATGTTACACATTTCAAAGCTACCTAGGTCTCGGCGCATATGGTGAGAATGTGAGTAGGTCTAAGTTGGCTTCTCTATGAATGATGAAGTCACAGCATAGATGACTTTGAACATTTCTGCCAAATTCTTGTCGGGCTGTATTTCATGGCTGGCTTTTAAGAGGGATGGAGCACATTCTTTTAGCAGAATGTGCTCATCTTCTGTGAATAATCTCTAAGCGTCTAAGTGATTGTTACACAATGGAGAAAGACAAATGAAAGGCATCAAAATCAGAAAGAATTACTGATGACTTGGCTTTAAACAGTTTTCTTTCACCAATAGCTGCTGTATTGATTTGACATTCAGTTAAAAATGGGATACCCATCTTTCCTTGTATTTTGTGCAGGAAAAAGGGCACTTGAGAATAAGGACACTGCTTTTGTGATTAAAATGACCTGTAATTATCAAAAATGTTGTATACTGTAGGTAAAAACAGAATGTGTTTTTCCAAAACTTTGTGGTAGAGATCACAAAAATTATTTCAGAACAATTGCGCCAGACCTTTTGCAGATAATTTGTTTAAAAAAAAATATTTGTCATTGCCTATCCACCCTCATGTTGCTTGTGTGTTGTCAAAAATGTTAAAGCCACCCGACCTGTTATACAAATACTATGAGATGGAGAAATCGTAAAAATTTTATGAGTTGGCTAGTATAAAAACAAACACATTTTTGGCCTATAGAGGAAAAATAATCCAACCAAAGAATAAGCATTCTTAAGTTGTTTTTTTTAAAGAGCACCTATTATGATTTTTAAACGTGCCTAATTTTGTTCTAACATGCACCCAAGGTCAAAAAACACTTTATTTTGCTTATAATTTAAATTGCAGCATTACCTTTTTTTCCCAGTGTCAAAAATGACTCGTTCAATGATCCGTACTAAAGCATTCATTCAAACTCCTCCTTTCAGAGAGCCTACTCTGCTCTGATTGGTCAGATGTCCCAGTTTGCTGTGATTGGTCTACCACTTATAGCATGTTGGAAAGGAAATGCCCACAGCTATATACAAGTTTCAGCTGCGACTGAAAAAATATTTGTTTTACGTCACCAATTTGAGGCAGTGTCCGATAGTGATACATCAGAAGATCAACCATCGCAAACATAACGAGAACAGGACGTTTCTCAGTGGTAAGTTTATATGTAGTTTGACAATAACATGAGTTAGTCAGTTAGTAGAGACTAACTGCTAACAGCCTAACAGCAAACACTGTCTGTACACGTATACAGACCAGAGGCGGGTTTTTTGTTACCAAATTGTGTAGGTTAGAACAGGAAGTAAGTCTGGAATTACTAACGACTCGTTTCAGGTGTTCAGAATCGGTTCTTTTGCATATTTTTGAAACTTTGCAGACTTTTTTTTACATTCACAAACAGCTATACAACATACTACATAAAAGGTAATATTTGAAAAACCATAATAGGTGCTCTTTTTCAAGGGTAACCCAAAAGTTTTTTTTAAAGTGTAACCAAACCCAAAATCATACCATGATTTAACAGGAAAAAAAATCACTGTTGTGTACCACAGAAGAAAGAGAAACATTGGGTTTGAAATAACACAAGGAAAGCGTATTACAGGTTATTTAAATAATTCATTTTATAAAATATGTATTCCTCTGGCCCACAGGCCCTCTGAAATGTTTTGACTGGCCCGCGGAACCATGGCTGTCACATGTTTTGACCAGCCCACACTGGAAGCGCGAGACTGCTTTGGTGGATTTTATGACTGTAAGACTGACTATAGCGTGAGCCAACAGAATTGGAGTGCAGGCTGTTAAGTAGCATATAATTGGTTTCACCCGCTTAACGAATACACTCTTCACTGAAGTTCGAGTCGGTTGTTTGAGTCAGAACAAGATAAGACATCTCATTTATGAAGGAACTGATTATACTGGTACACTTGTTCACAAACTAAAATGTATGAATCAGTCATCATTAAAGAGGATCTGCAAAACAACTAAATGAGAGGAGGCAGCAAGTCGTTTATTCAATTCGGCAATCTCGTTCAACAAGAAAAAGGGACTGATGAATTATGAATAAAATTTTATAATAAACAACTAATTAAAATGGCATACACACTTTATTGAAATATATAAATTGAAAAAATATAATAATTTTTAAGGCTAGTATTGTCTTTTTTTGTATAGATTGATAAAAAAAAAAACATGCTCAACAGTTCACAATATGATAGATATGCTTTGTTGTCATTTGTAGGGAAATCCTTATGGTGCTTAAACACTCTGCTGGGACAATTGTTGGGAAGCAAATTTCTGATCATGAATAACACTCATTCAAAGCATAAAAGACACTGGCGCTTTGGACATTACACTTGAAAATGAAGCTTGCACATGACTATACAACACTTGCCTCTTTGGCCATTTGGGGCAGTGCTTCGAAGTTTTGCAAGCAGGTACTGATTTTAGGCTAAAGAAAAGTCAACCTGCTGTTTCTGATTTCACTGTGAGATTAGCCTGTACTAACTCATCTTATATTTAAACTTATTTTTTTTTTTCTTTGCTCATGTCTAATCTCATTTAAGGAACTAAATAAGCCAGGAATGCCCCTGGTGCCCCCTTAAAAGCAGGTTCATTACACCCTTGTCTGTGTAACCGAATTGCTGTAAATAAATTGCAATGGCTGTGGGAAACTAATTAGGAGAGCAATATGATTGGGCAGTATTCATAGAAAGTTCTAATTTTTCATTTCAACACAATGTGGACTTGAAAGCCAACATATGATAATGCAAATATATATATGCAGCAAACCCTCTGCAAAGAGCACTCTCACTGTAACCAATTCCTGTGTTCCCCAGCTGTCGACACTGACTGTTCGCTGGGATAATTGGCCATTACTTCTACTTTTGTGTTTAGAGTCCCACTCTCTGAGATTTCCTAAGGTTATATTATGACAAATTATCCAATTTGTTCTACACTTTAGCAAGTGGCATTAAGCCAGCCTTGGTAATAGGTTAATTTCTTATTCTTTATTTCTCTTTGGCACTGAAAAAAATAAATGTTTTATATATATATATATATATATATATATATATAGAGAGAGAGAGAGAGAGAGAGAGAGAGAGAGAGAGAGAGAGAGAGAGAGAGAGAGCGAGCATACAATTTTCATACTGGTCTTGTTAATGTGAAGTACATAGATTGGATTTACAAAAGCATAAATAAAAATACAGCATAGGGGGTATATTTTCGGCTGTCTCATCCGCTAATGTGTTGTTTTGTACTCTGTGACACATATTGTTGCCGCCTAATGATTATATTCTCCAAAGCCTTCCTCAATGTCCAATAAATTCTTGTTATTCTCCCTCGGTCCACTGAATAAGTGTTGCCATCTTGTCATGACAGCAGGCTCTTCGCTGTACACCGGGATGGCGGGAACATCATACAGTTATCACAGGAGAAGTTCTTGAACTTTACGATCAGAGTTCCTTTGGTGTTGCTGAGGGTATAGAGTATGTGACTGGTTCACCTCACATTCACTATTTATGACTAATTAAACGTAACTCCATCTGTCCCTCTTTTATTTCTTTCAATCTGGCCAAAATGCTCATAGTTTAGCTTTGATCAGAAATGACCTTACCCAAGCAAAGCTATCTTGTCTGACTGCATAGTTGCCATTAAAGTGCTATAGATATTGGCCAATTAATTACAAAGCAAATGCTCAGAGAGGCTTTGCTTGGAGATAAATGCCTTGGTGTCCTCTAAGAATGCACAGCCATGGCTACAGGCTTGCACAGGAAGGAACGACAATGAGCTTTAAATTCACAATGATGTTTTAGAATAAAATCACCCTTTCAAGCAAGTTGAGAAATGTTTTTTTTTTTTTTTTTTTGCGTCATACTGAACTGAATGAACTTGTGTGTTCCTATGGATTCAGACATCATTAATCACAAATGATGTGCGCCCATTCACCCATTCTTGAGAAGTTGCAAATAACCTCTCCACAAATTAACTTAAAACAGAGGAACACAACTATGAACCTTATTGTAAAGGGCTATTTTTTCCAATTATTTTTAAATATCCTTATCCAGTTATCATTTAAGTCATTGATATCCATTGGTCAAAAGGTGTGGGAATCCTAATCAGATAAACATGGCTTACCAATTCTTCTGAACAGTCCTTAAAGTTTTCAATGAGTCTGTGAAACTGTGTCTGTGGTCTATATGAATGCATCACAGTGTAGCCTTACCACCTCTACACTCAAGCTAACCACATATCTTTAAAGTTGTATGATCTTTATCTTGGACGTCTTGCACATAAGGTATAGTCGTGTGCATCTCCAACAGTACGGATAAGCACTGCAAAGCCTCGCTGAGAAAGAACAAGTCTGGCAGAACTTGGCCAACATACCCACACGTCAGACCAGCTTCTGAGAGAACCACACAAACAAACTGAGCTGCTTTCTGAAGATCATTTCTCATGAGAGATCCCATGGCGTTATGGATACTTACAGCATGAAAACCAGCAATGCTGGTCACCAACAAATGTTTTATTTTTAATTTATTATGGCATATTGCGTTCTAAACATTTTTTATTCAGGTAACCTAAAAAAAGGACTTTGTCTGGTAACATCTTAAGGTGCTTTTTCACTGTCAGGCTAAACAATTACCATTGCTGATCCTTACCATTCTGTACTAATTTGGGCTTGTTGTCACAGTTAGTCTACAATTTCTATGGTTGTGCTGCGAAATCAGGATTTGAATGGATTTACTGGGCAAGAGACCAATCGTGTGTCGCCACATCACAGAGAGCATGGTTCTCCTGTCCTGAGTACTGTTAGCTTATTGCGCTGAGAAATCCACATTTGGAATGGTTTGCAATTGTACAGTACCAAATTGTGTTCAAATGGAAATGCTACAGGAACCGTTACTCACCATACTCAAAACGTTTCGGCCTGTACGTAATGTAAGTTGTTTTAAAGGAGTTTTAGATATTTATATTGGAAAACAAGCCAAATCAAAAACTGATTTTGTAGCAGAAACATATTATGATTCAGTAAGTCACGAGCCAGCACGTTATAACTAGCTGCATTAAGCGTGCGTGCTCGAGGGATGAGCGTCCCGTGACAGAGTGTGCCTCATTCGGGTGCAGTTTCAATCTCTCCCCCTTAGATCAGGACATTCGCGCATCTCTTAGAAGAGGCACTGACCGCACAGAGAAATGGAAGTTTTGGAGTTTGTAGTTATTTACATGATCTGTTTCTGTATTATTTGAACTTTAATTAAGCTAAATTGCAATAAATATAACAGAACTAAATATGTAAAGCGGTATTTCCATTAAAGACGCTCGACATGCAAGTTTTGCTTCAGCGGAGCGGCAGCTCCAGCTCCACTTATTCTACAATGAGAGTGTTTCACTTTTTACCTATGTTGCATTTTTGCATTATAATTTCCTCATAATTTGCAATCTACCTAACCTGAAGCTGTTTGGAAAGTTAAGAGTGCATCTGGACTGTGAGCTTTGTAATTCTTCCTCTCCTCAGTCAGGCGTGCTCTGCAGTGCTACTCTCGCGTGTCATCATTACATTTTAATGTGATCTCATTTTACGTGAAATGAGAAACTACTATTCAACGTCGAAAGTGTTTTATTGTCAACGTCGTCAATTACTTGTAATATTTAATAAATCACAATATAGATGTGATTTAAAAATGAACACACATGATTGCTTTTAAGCTACTTTATTCAACTGTAATTTTTAAATAAAACGTTGTCTTCAATATTACTTTAGCAGCATATTTCAGCTTTTGAAACTACAACATAAACGAACAGCTTAGTTTTTATTTTCAAAGCTAAAGAAAAAAGGTTTAACAAGTTTAACCAAATGATTGCAAATGGTAAATGAAACAGAGACAGGATGATTTATAAAACTCTAAACAAAAACATCCTGTATATTTACCATGACTGATGAAACTTAAACATATGCTATATCCTACATATTTTTGTTCAAAAAGAGGAGTCAGCCTACCTGCACAGGTGAGAGGTGTGTGCGGAGTCTATACGCAATTAGGCCGGCGGTGGAATAAACGCGCTCCGCTGGAACAGATTTAGTAGAAACAGCGAAGTATAATGCTTAGCTTTGTAAACTGATTCTCATTTACCTTCCACCACAGTAAAGGATCCTGGTTTACGGAGATGCATGGCTCACTGAAGTAACTTTAGACGTCGGTGTCACGCGAATAAAAATCACTCGCGCCGTAACTGCTGCTCGATCAGGCTGAGAGTCACTTTGTATGGGTGTGACAGAATTTGAAACTGTGTCGTAAATCCGTTTCAGATTCTCCTTTACTCACTCACTCTCTCTCTCTCTCTCTCTCTCTCTCTCTCTCTCTCTCGATGCTCTGTCTCAAGAAACTTCAGATGTTCGTGTCTTGGATCCAATGTTGCGACGGTACTGAATAAGTTTGTGTTCAGGTACTTTCTGCTGTTGTTGTTTCTGGCTCTGGCTATGTTGCATTTCTGTCTGAAGGTAAAAGATGTGATGCTCATCTGGTCACTAACCAATCGGAGCTCAAGTTGCCTCCCAAAATTCTGCTATAACCAATCAGAAAAAAAATTAAATCTGTCTTTTTTTTAAACTCACATGATCATTGTTTTTAGGATCGATCGTCACTGCCCATCCCTAATATATATATATATATATACAGGTGCTGGTCATATAATTAGAATATCATCAAAAAGTTGATTTATTTCATTAATTCCATTCAAAAAGTGAAACTTGTATAATGTATACATTCATTCCACACAGACTGATATATTTCAAGTGTTCATTCCTTTTAATTTTGATGATTATAACTGACAACTAATGAAAACCCCAAAATCAGTATCTCAGAAAATTAGAATATTGTGAAAAGGTTCAATATTGAAGACACCTGGTGCCACACTCTAATCAGCTAATTAACTCAAAACACCTGCAAAGGCCTTTAAATGGTCTCTCAGTCTAGTTCTGTAGGCTACACAATCATGGGGAAGACTGCTGACTTGACAGCTGTCCAAAAGACGACCATTGACATCTTGCACAAGGAGGGCAAGACACAAAAGGTCATTGCTAAAGAGGCTGGCTGTTCACAGAGCTCTGTGTCCAAGCACATTAATAGAGAGGCGAAGGGAAGAAAAAGATGTGGTAGAAAAAAGTGTACAAGCAATAGGGATAACCGCACCCTGGAGAGGATTATGAAACAAAACCCATTCAAAAATGTGGGGGAGATTCACAAAGAGTGGACTGCAGCTGGAGTCAGTGCTTCAAGAACCACCACGCACAGACATATGCAAGACATGGGTTTCAGCTGTCGCATTCCTTGTGTCAAGCCACTCTTGAACAAGACACAGCGTCAGAAGCGTCTCGCCTGGGCTAAAGACAAAAAGGACTGGACTGCTGCTGAGTGGTCCAAAGTTATGTTCTCTGATTAAAGTAAATTTTGCATTTCCTTTGGAAATCAAGGTCCCAGAGTTTGGAGGAAGAGAGGAGAGGCACATAATCCATGTTGCTTGAAGTCCAGTGTAAAGTTTCCACAGTCAGTGCTGGTTTGGGATGCCATGTCATCTGCTGGTGTCGGTCCACTGTGTTTTCTGAGGTCCAAGGTCAACGCAGCCGTCTACCAGGAAGTTTTAGAGCACTTCATGCTTCCTGCTGCTGACCAATTTTATGGAAATGCAGATTTCATTTTCCAACAGGACTTTGCATCTGCACACAGTGCCAAAGCTACCAGTAACTGGTTTAAGGACCATGGTATCCCTGTTCTTAATTGGCCAGCAAACTCGCCTGACCTTAACCCTATAGAAAATCTATGGGGTATTGTGAAGAGGAAGATGCGATACGCCAGACCCAACAATGCAGAAGAGCTGAAGGCCACTATTAGAGCAACCTGGGTTCTCATAACACCTGATCAGTGCCACAGACTGATCGACTCCATGCCACGCCGCATTGCTGCAGTAATTCAGGCAAAAGGAGCCCCAACTAAGTATTGAGTGCTGTACATGCTCATACTTTTCATGTTCATACTTTTCAGTTGGCCAACATTTCTAAAAATCCTTTTTTTGTATTGGTCTTAAGTAATATTCTAATTTTTGGAGATACTGAATTTGGGATTTTCATTAGTTGTCAGTTTTAATCATCACAATTAAATGAAATAAACATTTGAAATATATCAGTCTGTGTGTAATGAATGAATATAATATCCAAGTTTCACTTTTTGAATGGAATTACTGAAATAAATCAACTTTTTGATGATATTCTAATTATATGACCAGCACCTGTGTGTGTGTGTGTGTGTGTGTGTGTGTATATATATATATATATATATATATGGTGTAAAAAATGTAGTATCCTATGATACAATGCTCACCATAAAATACCATATATATCGTACAATATATTAACACATTATTGTGTAATTAAAGCCAATCTGCGCAATATTGAGAACTGCAGGACAGTCTCATACCACTAGAGGTGGTGTTCTGGCAATCTGTGCTACCTGCTCAGGATGTGCTACCAGCAGTAAAAACAGTGATACGTAAAGTAGCGATGGGCGATACCACTTATTTTCTTTCCGATCCGATACCAATAATTACAACTCCATTATCGCCGATACCAATACTTCTAATAAATGTATTTATTTTAATTGTTTTGGGATTTCTTGGGGTTTGATGGCTAATTAAAAATATATATTTTTTGTCATAATTCAAGTAATTATTATTATTACATTTGTGAGTGAAATTATTAGACTTCTGTTTTGTTTACGCTACAGTAAATATAGTTTAACATGGTATTTAGTTAAACCATAGTCTTACAAAAATGAACCATAATTACTACTACAATATTACAGTAGTAATAGCATGGTTAACCATTTTATTTAATTGTTAATTAACAACAATTGCCCACAAACGCATTATAAGAAATGTCACCTTTAGATATGTCGGGAGGCATGGAAGAACCCGCCGGTATGTACTACAACAGCATGAAATGTGTTAAAAACCTAGGTGGCACATCTTGTCAGGCAGATAATACATATCAGGATGTGTTACCAGCATACAGTGCATCCGGAAAGTATTCACAGCGCTTCACTTTTTCCACATTTTGTTATGTTACAGCCTTATTCCAAAATTGATTAAATTCATAATTTCCCTAAAAATTCTACAATTTCTATGACGGTAGCATATCCTGTTAGGTAGCATATATTTTCAGGACACTGGCGCTGAGTGCTCACAGGAAAACAGGGCAACACATTTACAGTACATAAGCGAGAAGATCTATGACGGTACAGCTTGTCGAATTTGCCAAACAACGGTGTCATGTCCTGGTGCTACTGTGCATCAAACATGTCATTTTATTTAAGCCGACATCCCAGCGCAAAGCTGTGGATTTGTGAGGCAGTAACAGCAGCAATAAGTTTAACAGCCGCCTCTCCCAACCAACACCGAGCATGACATGCACAGCAAGATGCTCATAAGAAGTGACGTCCACAGACCTTAGCAGGGATAAGGGTGAAAGGATGAAAAAAGGGCTTTTTTTTTTAATGAGTAGTAATTGTAAATAATTAATTTCTTTGCTTTTTGAGTATTTAACCATTTAACCATTAGTGTGTATATATAGGTCTACACTAGTGGTACACAATGTTGGAAATGCTTTAGCAATCAAGTATTTTTCTTTTGTTGAACTTACAGCACAATACATGTAGTGGCCTTTTTATCTGACCTGGAGCTCGTCTGAGGTAACTTTCGATGCTCTGAGGCAAATTAAAAACAGCATTTTTTGCTTCCTTGAAGGGCACTGCTGCAACTCAAAAGCTCATTCAAAATGAAGAAAAAGTGAGAAAATTACATTTTTCTCAGAGGGCCATTCCACAAAACTGTCAGCCAAGGATACTTTCATTCATTAATGCCATGTTTCCTTCAGAGATTTGTGAACAGATTTGCGCCCCTGCCGCCCCGTTCTCTGTACATCACAGTTAATATTTTATGAGTCATAACTATTAAAAAACAGCTTATTCAAAAAACCAACAATGCAAGAATACTGATTACATGAGACTTATAATTATCTGCTTTTGACTTGGTTGCGTGTGCAGATCGTTTTTTGCTTAAGCCGCTAAATATTGGATTGTGTACATATACCATAAAACCAGAGGACAGGTTCATCAAAGGAGTTTTTCACAGTGGGCTTTTAGACCAGGCATGATTTCTATAAAGCTGCTTTGAAATTGAATTATGTGTACTGTGAAAGAGCTATATAAATAATAATGACCAATGTTGCCAATCTTATTTTTTTAAGAAAAACATGAAAATTGCGAGTTCATTTTAGTTCTCAATAATCAAACAAAATAGATTAAGTTACTTTGAGCTCTGCTTTTTAAAGGTGAAGTATGTAAGATTCAGAAACCCTTGTTATTAATGACACCGATGGCCATTAAGTGAACTGCACCCAGCTACCTGTTGCTCATGCACACACTCCGTAGGTGCACGAGCATCAACCAAATCAATGACGTAACATACAAAGAGACTGAACGTGAACGCATCATGCTGACAGATGATGTAGCATAATTAAAGTTACACAGTTATGATTGTTTTACAGCAATCTTTGAGACTGCATATTATATTTGACTCTCCAGGGCTGGAACAGGGCTAAAACAAAGTGTGGATATAAGTCTGACAATGCGAGACTTTTCTTTGCATGATGCACTGAATGCATTTATATGTCAGCGTTAGCTAGCTAGCCAGCTTTTTCAATAGTTCTTAGCTAAATTTGGTGGATGATGACAGTAGCTGTTTATAAAATAGACTGTACATTACAAATATGTTGAAACAGTTCAGTATTGATGTGATTCCATCACAGCTGTCATTTTGATATATGGATGTGCTATTGTTTTATAATAATAGAATGTATACATTTTCTGTATAACCAAGTTACGTTACACTAATGAATGGAGCTTTTTGCATTATCTTGAACATTGTCTAGCTTTCATTTCATGTGTTATTGTAGTTTACCTAAAATTACACAGATCAATCCTTATGGCACTATATTTCACCCGCTTTTCAGTATTGTAAGCTTGTCTGTCCAATAAGAAGGACGGCAATTCAGGGTCGGTTTTGATCCCCAAAACAGAGCGAAGGTCCCTCCAGGAATCAAATGACCTGCCGATGTTCACTAGTTTTCAATCGACCACAATTACGTTCCCGCTTAGCCAGACGGAATTCAGTAGATACTTTTTATTTGGCTTACTCGGAGTTTGTGTAGGAGTCTGTGTTGTGGTGGGAGCCGGATGTTTGCTGGATTCCATCTCTAAGATAACATTACCTAGTGTTGCAGTTTGTTGTCACTGTTGCACAGCAGAAGAGATGCACTGAGGCAAGGCTCTCAGGACCGCACCTAAACGTCACATCCTTTGGATTTTCCCAGCAAAAGCAACCCGCTCCCTTCGCATGAAAATCAGTCTACAGGCTTTAATAGGCAACCTAGGAAGTCCGGGAAGGGCTGATTTTTAAGTACGTTACAAGCCGTTCACACATTGCCAAAAAAAATATTACATGTAACTTGTTATATATCGCACCTTTAACTTTTTACTGTCCTGTGAGCTGTCATTATCTGGCTTTTTAACTTTGTTGACTCAACAGCATTTTTTGCTGGTGAAAATCTTGGCTATGCTGGTCAACAAGCAACACCAGCACCAAACTTGCTCTAACAAACATAAACCAGTCTGAACCAGCATGGAAATCCATGCTGTTCTAAAATGGTCTTTAAAACAAGAATGCCCAGATACTCTTTGAAAGCAAACTTATCCACAATCAATCTGAATTTAACAAATGGACAAACGAAAACAAAACACCAACATATCTCCAGAAAGCATCAAAATAAAGCCTAACACGCTTGTTATCATCAGTGTTCCAGGTATCTGCAGTGCAGTTCAATACATAAAGTTCAAAGGAACCTGGACTCTGGAAGGCCCTGTCAAGCAGGTTGATTTCAAAGACCAAAATGCTCTTTTCTAACAGTGTCCTTTCCATCCCTTTCTTATTTTGTTTGTCTTTATTCTCCCCTTTCTGCTAGCCATGCGCTTTAGCACGTGACTCTTATCGCATTAGCTGCCTCAGAATAAGGCAGAGTGCAGGCCAGCGAAGGCAGAACGTGGGAGCTCCTGATAGCACCCTCTTTGTTGTTCAGTCTCTCTTCCCAAGCAACAATAGCTTCACCGTCACAATGCCAGCAGTTGCAGAAAGATGTGAACACCTATGTGTCTGTTTTTTTTTTTTTTTTATTTCCATCACCACATTATTTTTTTCCACACTTTTCTCCTTCCCTGCAAGCTGCTAAACCCGACTGCCTTTGAAGACGCACTTAGTAGAAAAGGATGAAACGTTACGTAGCCAAAGGCTTGGCAGCTTATGATGGTGGATACAGTCTACACAAACACAGCACTTTCTTCAGGGAATACATTTTTCAACCAAACACATATACACACACTTACAGCGAGACGCGTCCTGTGAACAAACCAACACGTTGAAAGACGAGGAGACACTTTCCTTCCCATGGGTGGACAGGTATCTCTCCAGAGAAACAAATACATTTATATGAATACACGTTTTTGAAGAAAGATAAAGTAAAGGAGGGAATTCACTGAATTCATGAAGAATGAGAGCCAGTGAAAGTGACGTTTATTTGCACGCGCTCTCTGCACCAGATTCACTATACGAAATATAGCTGCAAGCAGCCATTACTGGGGCCAAGCGCAAAGATGATGACAAGACATGCCAACATGGCTGGAATGGTCAGACCAACTGCAGCAAGTAGCACTTAAAGACATGTAAAGATGAATTTAGGCAAATGGATGAAAAATCATAAACATTAACTAAAAATATGATTTAATTGATTATCACTTTCGACAAATAGGTGGTGCAGTTGATGCGGTTTATGATTTTTGGACAAACCGTTCATAAGTTACAAACAAAAATAGCCATTTTTATTTATCTCCGGACCAGTAGGTGGCGCTGCGCCGAAACACAGCATGTAGCCTCAGGTCATGCTTGTTATGACATGTACCAAGTTTGGTCTGAATACAATTAAGCTTTGCGGAGATACAGCCTTACGTTTGTTTTTGCAAGCGCTACGTAAAATTTGTTTGTGCGTTTATTAAAAATGGTTTGACCAAACCGTCTAGGACGAGTTCGCAAAAGTAGGTTTTTTGGACAATTAAAATGGTGGAAAAATTTTAATGACGGAAATGAAGTCATAGGGTGCAATCGAATCGTCATGAGCTCAGGAATCAGAGGAAAAAAGAATTTTGCTGATAGGCCTTACGGTTCAAAAGTTATTAGCATAATATTTTTGAAACTTTGGACAGGTGGTGGTGCTACAGGGAATGAGTTAGAGACACCAAAATTGGTGTATTTGATGTTGGGACTGTCCTCTATCAGAATATCAAACCGTTACAAGTTTCCCGCATACGCTTCTATAGGCTGCCTTAGACGCACAGTCGGAAGAAGAAAAAGAACAATAACTAGGTGGCGCTGTTTCGAAACCTGGCAAGTCTGGTATTGTTGGACTCTGCAAGTATTCAGGAGTCTAATAATATGACTCCCATGAAAATAAGTCAACCCCAGCCAGAGTTATAAGCATTTGAAAATTTAATTTTACCACTAGGTGGCGCTGTTTCTAAACTTCTCTGGCTCCTTCAGGGCATCGTACTGATGACCCATACCGAGTTTTGTAACAATTCATTCATTTGTTCAAAAAATACAGCATTTTAGCACATAATTCAAAATGGCCGACAGCCAAAATGGCCGATCTGAGAAAATTGGATATCAGTCAACTCGGCATGATGCCCTGAGTCTAACAAGACCACTTTTAGGATTTTTGGACAAACCGTTCAGAAGTTATAAACAAAAATAGCCATTTTTTGTATCTCCGGACCAGTAGGGGGCGCTGCGCCGAAACGCAGCATGTAGCCTCAGGTCATGCTTGTGATGACATGTACCAAGTTTGGTCTGAATACAATTAAGCATTGCGGAGATACAGACTTACATTTGTTTTTGCAAGCTCTACGTAAAATTTGATTGTGCGTTTTTCGAAAACGGTTTGACGAATCAACTTGAGTTCCATAACTTTTTGTTGGCACTGCTTGAAGATGATCTGGTGCAATTTTGGTGAAAATCGGACAAACCGTCTAGGACGAGTTCGCAAAAGTAGGTTTTTTGGACAATTCAAAATGGCGGAAAATTTTTTATGACGGAAATTTTATATATATATTTTTGAAACATAATATTTTTGAAAATTTGGACAGGTGGTGGCGCTAGAGGGAATGAGTTAGAGACACCAAAATTGGTCTATTTGATGTTGGGACTGTCCTCTATCAATGTCAAACCGTTACAACTTTCCCGCATACGCTTCTATGGGCTGCCATAGACGCCCAGTCGGAAGAAGAAGAATAAGAACCGGAACAGATACAATAGGTGCCTCCGCACCTTCGGTGCTTGGCCCCTAATAAGAACCGGAACAGATACAATAGGTGCCTCCGCACCTTCGGTGCTTAGCCCCTAATTATGAAAATCAGGAAATATCGTAAACACACCCAAAACGTAACAATTCCCGATCTTGTGTGTCGACTCTGCCAAAAAAGTGTGCTCAACTACACCTGACATCTGTATATATTACCGGCTACAAAGCTCTCCAACACAAACTTCTCTTTCAAACTAAATTCCATAAAAGGCACGTCATACTTACCTTAGTACATCCAAATTCCGTGGATGAAATACAGACGTGCAATGTTCATGTTTGGCAGCATTATTTTCAATATTATTGCCTCTTGCCGGCAGTTTACCGAAGCATCAGCAATCAGTGGTTTAACGCGCTCAATGTCCTCCCACGCTATCTTTGCCCACGGTATTTAGCCATGAGAAGGTATGTCTGACTGTACCTTAATAGCATGGTATTAACTGAGTAAGGCAAATAGTGGTTGAGTTTGCGAATAAAGTGCAATTTACAGTAAACCTAATTTATTTAGAAAAGAGGCGTGATTGCACTGAAAAGAATGTCAATCCCTACTTCCGAAATCACGTACCCTCAGAGTATGCGCTGCATTTGATAAATGAAACGGCTGTTAAAAAATGATGTTCTTTAGGTATGCAGGTGAGTTGAATGAAAACATTCCATACATACATCATCTGGGAATGTGGGCATTGTCCCATAACCCGAATATACTGTGACCTAGTAACAACAACTGTGATTTAGTTAAAAAGCACACCTTAACCACAAGCAACAAATTTCTTGTTAAATATAGCTGAAAAGAGCCACCTAACTCATGGTTGTCCTCTGTTTATTTTTTTTAAATTTTTTTGTCAACATATTGAATGTGACATTGTGAGGCACTATGGTATCGTAAAATGTCCAGTTGATGCGCTTCTCAGAATCTCCCTGGAAATAGTAGGTCATCCAGGTATTTCTCGCATACTCTTTTATGATTACTGAGGAGTAGGACAACCTACTCCATTGGCATACTGTTTCTGGCATACTTTATATTTAAATATGCATATTCAGCATATTTAGCTCCTGGTTAAACTTGAATGTGGGTGGTTAGTGAATAAGACACAGGTTTTTGCACTGAGATACCAAACACAAAAGATCACTGTTTAGTTATTTTGCCTCAAAGTGTTTTTAATCTACTGCATGCAGTTTTAACTGTCTGCACAAAGCTCTCAGGACATACAGAAGGTTTTTGTGTCGAGATACAGAATTAAGAAGTTCACTGTTTGGTGAATTTGCCTCAAAGTGTTTCCTGGTCTATTTAGTTCAGTTTTACTGTCGGATGAGATGGTAGTATTGCACCATTCATAGGCTTGACCGTGAATCTCTTCTGTAAAGTTAATAAATCAATCAATCAGTGCGGGTGACAGGGACAGCAGGACAGACTCATTAGTGCCCGCTGTGCATGTGTGACCTGCAGGATAGAGATAAATGGAGGAGGCTCCAGTGTGAAGAGCTGAGGAAGGAGGGATGACTTGGGGAGGGCTGGATGTAGACGAGGTGTGGGTCGAATGCAGGATAAATGAAGGCTGCCAAGCATGAAGAGCTGTCACCATGCATTCAGGTGCCGGCCTTGCTGATTTTACACCTGGTTTGCCATGTCTGCTCCACTCAGGTGCTCTAACGTGTCATGTGCAAGCTGGGATGTGGCCTGGGCCGTGATAGGCGGGCACCAGTGACCATGCTCACTATCACGTTGGTGCAACTCATGGATTAATCACTAAGCATGTGGTACATTACACTTGAGAAAAAAGGCTAGGTGCAAAAATGTTATAATAAATGGGAAGGATGCTTGATGCACATTTACAAATCCCCAGTGCCCTTCATTAAATGTCAATATGTGAAATCTGTTCATGATATTCCATGTTTAGAACTTAACTGGGAAATGCTTAAATATGCCTTACATAATATTTGTGACAGGGGCGGACTGGGAAGAGAAATCTGTTCTTTTCTGCATATTGCTGTGCCGTTTTGTGGCCCATTCTGCATAATGCAACGGCCCATTTCGCGGCTGGCCCAACTGGAAAAGCCCCATTTCCCAATGGTCAGTCCGCCCCTGTGCCACGGCTGTTACTTTGACCAGCCTTTTGGTAAATCTCCCGATGACCCTGATTTGTGGTTATACTATCTTAGTCAATTGTTTAAAAATGAAAGGTGAAATATGTAATTTGTGCACCACTAGTGTCACCAAATGGAATTGCAAGGTAATTTTCAGCCAATTTTGCTATGTCTGGCTGGTCATAAAACTCAAACAAAGCAATGTTTTGGAAGCACTAAAGAGTTATAGTGTTTACACTTTTTGGAGAAATGAACCTAAGAACAGCATACATATAATCATCTCTTCAAATTAAGCTGGGATAGGTGAAACTATTTTAACATTCAAAAGTTGATGAAGATTACCTTTAAGTTAGTGAATGTTACGAATGTGTTGATACAATCAAATATCAATATATCGTGAAACTTTTTCTCACAATTTTGTATCTATACTTGGATCCATATTTTTTATATTTTCAGTGCATTCAGAGATGTTACAATGAGGCGTGAAAGAGACAAACTGATCCTGCAGGATTCACAGTTCATGGACATGCTGGACCTCTCTCACGTGTTTGGATCTGACGTCAGGCAAAAATATTGATTTTCTACTTAAATCTTCATTTGTACGATCCCTATGTCAATTCCTAAAATTCCAAGATCGCCCTTTCTTTCTCCCTGCAATCCCCAACAATCAGATGTGTGTAAATACTTCCCAAATGCTACAAAAAATGTCTGTGATTAGCCACTGGCTGTTAAATTCTTTCACTCACCAGTGTTTCAGTGGTGTTGTGGCATAGAAGTTCAGCACCAAGGCCTATTCATTGCGTGCTGGAAGTAAAAGTTTTGAATCTTTCTGTGTAATGTGATTCCAAAGACTAGATCCAAGCAAACCATTTGTTGTTTAATAAAATCTTTTTTTTTAATATCCTTTCTGTTCTCTACAGTCAGTTATTTATCAAAAATAACAAAATAAACAATTAATTCTAATCACACAGCATGGATGCTGCAAAAAAGCCATTCCACCAAACAAACACAACTGTCACGAGTCTTAAAGAGACCGTACCATTTTAGCACTTGTTCTACACATCTAAGTATATATTTGTAAATAGTACAAATCAGGCATGCAAACAACAAACATGTAGCAATATATATATATATATATATATATATATATATATATATATATATATATATATATATATATAAAATATACAATATACAATAAATATGGTGTATTGAAATTGCATATATACAGTATATATGCAATTTCAATACACCATATTTATTGTATATTGTATATTTTATATATATATATATATATATATATATATATATATATATATATATATATATATATATATATATATATATATATATATATTTATTTATTTATTACACAAATGAATGGACTGCATTATAAAAAAAAATATAATAATTATAAAAATTAAAAATAAAAATGTCACCAAAATGACGAAAAATGTAAAAACTGTCCGGCTCATAGTAAAATCTCCAATACTGCAAAAACAAAATGCGAGAGATGTGGAGAGGGATAGCATCAATGATTTGTGTCAATTAAATTTGTATTTTAATGTAAACTGAATGCATGCTATTCCTTGTTTACACATAAAGAATACAGTAACACAAAGCCATAGCCAGCTCATGTATTGTTCTAAAGAAGAAATTAACATGTCATTAAACATTGGCATGCTGGAGTCCACATCTGCATGGAGCATAAATTTGAAGTTATGCATTTAAATGATCTCGAAAGACAGGTGAAAACAATTTTCACACTTACAAACTCTCTTACTTACACTGTAACCCTAAATGACCCATATAACACAGGGATTTATATATTCTCTAGATACATCATGGCCCATGTTTGCTATTCTCTCCATAAGGGAAGGTTACATTTTTCTCATTTCAGATGTTAGTTCAGTGTTTTTGAGTGAAAGTGCTGGAATTGTATCAGACCACATACTGGGGTCACATTCCAAAGAACTGTCATTAGCTTTCCGGTGCAACACATGTTCATGTCATTTTAAAATCTATTTCAGAGATCTCTGATCATTTGTCAGCATATCATTTATGGTGGAAAAAGGTGTTAAGTTTTTTTTTTTTCTTCATTTCAAACACTTATTTTTCCCCTGTGGTTGCGAGTTACTTATGTAACCTACAGTGTGGTACACCGTGAAATCATTTAAAGGCCGTTTCTATGACAGTGAAAAATGTATGGATGGAAAAGTGTAATAATATTCCACAGCTCCGCACAGTCATTAACTTTTCGCTTAAAATGTAATTAAAGCTCTCTATAACATGAAAAGTTTGCATGAAAGTAGTCTAGTGAACTCTCATCATTATCAAGTCCTCACACTAGAATATAAAACATAGTTCCTGCAGACTTGCTCCTGGTCTTTGATATTTTAAAAGCGTACTAATTAAATAATTCATTCATTTCTTTTTCATATCTGTTTCCAAGCGAGAATTGGCAATCATTTCTAAAGAAAGATTACCTTTAACCGCTGACTCTCACATTTGTTTCTATAGACCTGATAATGAAATAAATTGGTTTAAACTGCACACAAAGCTATTAATAATGTAGTTTACTCTTTAGAATAACGAAATAATTGCTTCTATGCTTTGTTTCATCATGCAGATGTTTTTGTCTAGAAATGGTCAAGAGGTGCCAAGCTAATTAAGACAAACCCAAATCATCAGCTCGTACATATAGCACATGCATAACAAATAAGAAACCATTCTAGCAGACAGAGGTTCAGATTTATGCAGGTACGGGCGGGCACTGTTGAGCTCTACTGACTATATTTTTAAAAGAGACATGCCCGGGACAGGACAGAAAACAGGACTGAAAACTGTGCTTGTTAAATGGCTTATGCCCAGGGTTGGGGAGTAATGGAATACATGTAATTGGAATATGTATTTAAAATACTAAATATAAGTAACTGTATTCCACTACAGTTGCAATTTAAATAATTGGTAATTAGAATACAGTTACATTCAAAAAGTATTTTGATTACTGAAGAGATTATGCCATACCAATGCCATTTGTTTAATTTAATATTTAGTCCTTTCAGATGGAAAACATTAATACATATATATGATGTGATCCAAAGTGCATTTGAAAAGCAGTGAAACATTTTCATATGATGTTACATTCATATGAGCAGACAGAGAAGTAAGTTTGAAGTAAGTTTGTAGCAGAAGAAATGGAAATAAACCTTGTGTAAATTGTCAGCTTTACGCTAAGCTAAAATGCTGTTTCTAGCCATTTTACATTCACATGATGTTACCAGGCACGATCATATTTTTTTATCAAGAAAATTTGCGTTGGATCATAATTTCTTTTTTCTAGTAAGTCAAAAATCTAATTCTTGATCATAAGTTTTGTATTGTTTTCCTGTAAAAATATCAAAAAATCCTTAAAACAAGATCAATTAGATTAATCTTATTTTAGAAACAACACTGCATAAGATATTTAGGTTTTTCAGAAAATGTATTTTTAACATGTGTATTTTGTCTTACTGTACTGAGTTTTTATAGTCAAAACAATTGAAAAAATCTACCAGTGCTGAAGAAGTAATCCAAAGTATTTAGGATATATTACCAACCTTGAGTAATTTAACGGAATGCGTTACAATCAAATTTTACAGCATGAATTCTGTAATCGGTAGTGGAACACATTTCAAAAGTAACCCTCCCAACCTGCACATGCCTTCAGATAATTTTTCATCCAGTGGTATGATACATTTTTTTTTTTTTTTCATATAATAGTACAATTATTATATGCAATATAATATCAGGAGAAACAAAATGCATATTATAAAAAAGAATGCTGTTTCATATAGTTTTAGATGTAGTATAGCCAGTTACACTCCAGCAGACTTTTGGCCATCTTTCCAAAAGTATTTATTGTTGACTAAATTTCAACATAGTCAGAGAAAGAAATAATGTACTGTCAAGAAATAACTTGTGTAAATTGTGTCACAATGTTTTACCAAATAACACCTTTTGATAAGCATTCTTATCACAATTTTATTGCACCTGACAAAGGAACCAAGTGTATAAGAGAGAGCAATAGAAACCTTTTCCCTCATCACTCTGTTTCATCAGAGGCCCTGTTCCAGCCGCAGAACACTGATTAAAACAGTTCCGAACGAAAGCCCAGGAGGCATTTTACGCTTCCATTTACAGAACTTAATTCTCTTTGATGATAAAAATCTAATGTAACCTTTTTAATTTGTTAGTGTAGGAATGACAAATGTAACCTCCCCTCCCCGTTCCCCACCCCCTTCCCACAACGACTCCCTCTACCTTCCCTCCACCTAGAACACTACCAATGTCAAGGTGAGAAATGTGAAGCAATTCATGTCACCCTACAGCAACAAAAGCCATTATGCAAAAACACACCTAGAACAGTGTGTTGCATAGTTAAATGTGCTAGCCTGCCTATTTATTTCGTCCACTATATTATTTTTCCTGGTTTTGTGCTGCATTCCAAAGCCCAGAGCTACCGATGCAACCCTTTGCAGTTTTAGGAGCAGACTAATTCTGCACTCTTTAAAAATGCAATACAACATTTCAGGTTTAGAATCAAGTAGCATAGGGAGCCCTCGACTCTGACAATAAAGAAACTAATAGAGTTTCTACAGGGTTCAGTACACCTTCTACTATAACAATTTCGTAAGTTATAGAACCAGAAAATCATACATTTTCAATATATATTCATAAATTATACATGACAAATTTTACAAGCATTTGCATGAAACATCTGGTGGAGCTACATAGATCATGATCATGAAACATACTTAGCTAATTAAAATGAAAGCATGGGTATCAACTCAAGTGCATGCTGTCATTAAAAAACAAGAAAATGCCAAATATAAGAAGCTATATTTGGAAGTTAATAGAAAAGCTTGACCCTCCTTTTTAATGACAGCATGCACTTGAGTTGATACAAAACCTAAAGATCCATGTTATTATCATGATTTGAGAATGTTCCATAGAATATCTGGTGTGCTTCAAATGGAAGCAAGGAATTATGACTTTCTGTACAAAGGTGTTAACATGGTCAATGTCACAATTTTGCTTACATTTGATTTGTGACCTAGAAAAAGTGAAAAATTAATTTAAAATAGGAAATATTAAAATAATTAAATAATACAACTTAATTAAAATGATAAAAATACTTTAAGATGTATGCCTAAATTATAAACAGACTTATTATGAAACTACTAGAATCAAAAATGTCTAGAAATACCAGACATGTCTAGTTTCGGGCAAGGGGGCCTTCAAATATTGTTTTGGACAGTGGGGGGGGGGCCTTGGATCCAAAAAGTTTGAGAATTTTTTAGATGACCTTTTACTGGAATCCCAGAAAGATTCCTTTTGACGTGAGAGCTTTTCACTCGCCATGCAACCGCCATCTCTCTCACTTGATTGATATCTAGAAAATTAGATATGTATCATGGTATGATTAGTTGGACAATCACAGAATGCCCACTGAATGGTGATCATATTGGAGGTTGAGTACATATTTAAAGAAAACGGCATTATAATAGAGTCTGCATTGTTATGCTGAATTGAGTTAGAGACAAAGCAATTTCTACACTGTCCTTAACTAAATGAAACCAGTCAGTTATACAAAGGAGTCATTTCGCTGTGTAACAAGAGTAAACAAATAATGGTTTTAAAGCCTAACAAGACATCTAATGTTCTCTAAACCTTTTTCTGTTATTTTATCACTATGACAAGAGCAAATAAATTATATAGTGGATAATTAAAATGCTTAGACTTCTATCAAAATACATTTGTATGTATTTGTTTGTTCTGTGATTCCTCACTGCCTACACTTACCTTCTAAATCCATGCACATAATAATCAGTTATCAAAATGCTCAAGATTTTGGTGGAGGAAAACGCCATGCCAGCGTGGATAAGAGGCATAAATGTAATAAAAGTAATACATTTTTAAACAAAAACTGATTAATGTTTATTTGGCTTAATTTGTTTAAGTTTAAAACCTCAGATTTTACTGTGCCTACCTTTTCGTTTTTCAAAGTATGTGGTAGTGGAGAACATTTTTTTAAATGCTCTATTTTCTGTAAAGAAAATGCTGTTCCGGTGTGAATGATAGGCATAAATGTAGCGAAGACAATGCATTTTCAAACCATCATAAAACGGCTTAAAACAGCATCTTAACTGAATTGGAAGCTTACAGGTAACTGATGTGGAATGCTCTATATATGCAGCAACTCGGCGTGCTAAACAAATAGCACTCCACATGGGTGGCTTGGTTCACAATCAACACGATACTCTATTATTCATTTAAATTCACAACAAACATAACCCTAACCCCATATATTGTGTAAAATTACCCATATTTGGATTAGATTTAATTGCTTTTGTCTATACTTCTCAGCTTTGAATGAAATTAGTACAATAATAAATCAACATTTCTCTCCCCTTGTCCACCATCATGGACTTTTTTTTTTCACTGAGCTTGTTGCTACGCATTCTACCATGACAGTCTGAAATAGCCTTCGAACTGAAAGAATACATTAAAATAGGGGTGGTCTGGCTATAGGGAGAACCGTTAAATGGGGCTGAAAGGGTCACGATAAGCTGAAACGGGCCACCACGTTATGCCCCACCCCCCAAAAAAACAAATTTCTGTGTAAATCCCAGTTTGCCCCTGCCTTAAAATGCTGCCTCCGTAGTCAGGACTAGGTTATTATACTAACTTGAAGAGCTACAGCTTCAATGTAAAAGAAACAAGGAAAATCAATTCAAAGTTGCCGTGTTCTCTTATAACGCTGGCAGAGCTTATGAGTGGTTGTCTGTCAGGCAAAATTACATCCATTCGCAGACTTCTTCATGTAATTTATGGAAATGGAAGAGACATTCCCTCATAGAAGACACAGTGCATTTATGCATGGGAATACATCCATTAAGCAGGCACAATTTCAATATGAAGAGCAAAACAAGCAGAGCTCACAATAAGGAAGTCTGCTTAAGTGAGAGGAAAAAATCATTAACATTCCATAACAAGAAGTGTATTTCATTAAAATTTCACACCTTCGAAGAAACACTAAAATTCTCTTGCTCTATGTCTCTCTCTTACACAAGCACAGAAACAAAGATAGCTACTTGGTTCTTTGAGTTATCAATTGAGGAATCTAGTTGTGTTTCAGAACTCAGAGTGAGGAGTTTGATAATCCCATTTGTTGTAATATTCTTCATGAGAAGCCTCTCAGACATACAGACTATCAGGGTCCTTCAACACATCAACTCAACTGTCTCTACCAGTACTGACATGCATCTGCAAACAGTGCTGGTGGCTGAGAAATAATGACCTGTACAATTCTGGTGATGATTTGAGCTGAGCTATTTGCATGTGAGAAGACACCCACTTCCAATTCCGTGCTCTTGTACTAGTACTCATACCCGTAAAAATGCTTCGATACCAAAAACCGATACCATCTGACGTACAAATGCTATTATGTAAACATTCAGTCCACAAATTAAAATCACGTTATGTCCTAGTGAGATTATTTAAAAGCAAAAGCTGCGATTTAATGAGATAAATATGTAGTTTGCATGTAAATATTTATGAGCGCTTGTGGAGACAGTGTTGTGCTGACGCCGGTGTTATGGATCAACTGGGGATCGTGTTAACTGTGGATTTGTGGAAGAAAAGACATTTTGCACATTATAAAAAAAAACGTTGGTAATGAATTTGACACTGTTTAAGAGCGATGTTAATGGCACAGGGTAACGTGGTTGTCTATGTTAACGTAGGACATTGGTTTGAATGGGAACTGGCGATTACACTTGTCAGAGCAGTACATCGCATGTGGAATTATTTTATTTGCACTCACGCTGTACTCAGTTGTTATTTCGTCGATCTCCAAGTGACAGGGAAGTGTAGAGAAAGCCAAATTGAGCCACCGGTGTCTGTGTGTGTCTATAGAGCTCTGGTTGAAGAGAACGATACATCAAACACAACATTCTGTAGGTCTGTGACATCCTCGGTGAAAATAAAGTTGTTTTGAATCGGCCAGTGTCACACCGGCTTTAATATACTGTTATGAGAAGGATCACGAGATCAGGGCCGCATTAACACACGGGGCCAGCGGCAGCAGGCATCCTCCTCTATATTCTCCCCATCGATATTCTTGTGAAGGTGCGCATGAAAACACATTCAGTGGAGATGCTGATCTAAACACTGAGAAGGTGCACAGTGGTTAGATCCATCCGTGTACCACATGGTGATTGAGTGCGAATGTTTTGTCGAGGAAATTGGCATTAATGCAAAAATACAGTGTTACAGTACATGACAGAATTTACCCCAATCATTAGCCTGTATTTATCATGATGACAAGGAAAACAACCTTGAAAGCCAATTTATTGTACATGAAGCATTACTCGCACTGTTATGGATTGGTCTTAACGGCATACCTGCACAGATCCGAAGCTGCAAACACATCTGCATCATGACACTTCCAGGAGTGCCAACACAAATACCTCTCATGCACCTGTCCTCGACAAATGCAGAGTACAAATGAATGGCCACTCTTTGCGATTCATTTAATCGTGGTAGCCATCCATTTATTTATTAAAGTTTCTTTTCCACACCATTCAAAATAATAGATGGCAGTCATTGATTTAGCCCACAATACAAAAAACATATAATTTCTGTGCACAAAGATAAAACATAAATACACAGTACTAGGGAAAAAGCTCCAATGTGCTTTTTTGGAACACTAACATAGCCCGATTCAATTAAATTATTGTTTAGCTTTTGAAAAAATCTCGGCAAAATTCCCTGTATTAAATTAAAGAGGGGGACGGGGACATGAAATAAAAAAAATAAAAAATTACCAAATGACAAAATAATATTGTTAGGCCTATATAATTGCCTTTTCTTTACACAAACTTAAATTAGCCTTACCCTGTTCTGTAGATGAAAAAAGTCGGTGGATTGACATTCTCAGAATGTTCTACACTTTTATCAAGACTATAAACTATCAGAACTATTTATCCAATGCGGAGTTCACTTTCAGAAAACTAGCTTTTGAACATTTTAAAACTTTTAAATAATTTAAATCTAACCCTCTTTCGCTCGGATCGCATTAGCTGAGCTTCTTCAGAAAATGTAAATTGCATTATGACGCTAAAATTTATTTTAGTTCAGTTGGTCGTTGCTGGACAAATATGCGGGACATAATGAAGTTGTGATGGCAATGCTTCAGTTTAGATCAGGGGTTGGCAACCTTTTTAGACATGGAGTGCCATTTTATACAAATAATATTATCAGCATAACAGTTTGAGTGAAAATTTTGATAAATCCCGATGGCTATGATATAATCATGATCCTGCATGTGAAAGGATTTAATGATAGAAAGCCTGTCCTTTTGTACAAAATGAGTTAACACAATTAATCTCACAAATTTGCTTATTTGATTACTGATCACAAAATTGTGTGGAATCTTAAATAATACATTTTTTATGTCATATATTTTTCAAAATCACGCAGAGGGTTACTGGCATGCAAGCAACAGCTAGATTGGAGCAGGCTATTAAACTTATATGAAGTTTTTCGCACCTGCATTCAATCTACATCTTGATGTAATCCTTCCTCATGATCACGCGTGTTTTCATCAGCTGAATGGGAGGCTAAACACTAATAAAGTGTGGCGAGATTCGCGCTGTGTGTGCATCACAAGCCTATCAATTATTTAGCCCTTTTCTGTGAATTGCACCTACAAAATCCTAAAACTGTATTTTCAGGTTTAATTTATATTTTGAATAGACTTGAAAAGATTTTTGAATCTCACGATGTGGGTTTATACTTTCTTTTATAATCGTTTAATTTAATTCTGAATGTGACTATGGTTCAAGGGGGGTGAACCTGTCTGCGAAATCTCAAGGATTAATAGTGGTGTTAGATCACGTGTTGTTTTGAAAGCAAAAAGGAACAAATGAGACACTGAATGTAGGTTGTTATCCGCACAGCCTGACCGAAGCAAAGCGGGCACATTTACTCACAAGATTATCCGAAAATGAAGCTCTGCCATCTCATGATGTGCAAATGGCTTGCACGTGCTGCAAGAATCAAGATGTAGATTGGAATGCAGGTGCAGAATTTATATAAATAAACCAGTACACTCCTCTCTCGCCATTGCAGGCATGCCAGTGATTACCCCTCTGCGTGCTATTGGTGGCACACATGTCATAGGTTGCCAAACCCCTGGATTAGATGATTGTTCAAAACAGCCTATTGAATATCAGGTATGTATCATATATGTAAACCCTGATATTACACCAGATACATTTTTCTTTAACAGCTTTGCACACTGCATATACACCTCGATGGATGATCCTTATACTAAGACTGAAAGTTTCCCCACTACTTGGTGCAGATTGCCAGCTTGAACAGGACCATGACGATTCACATTCGGGTTGGAACCGGTGACAACCTGTGATAGGTGCAACATCAGGACCAATATTACAGTCCTATCAGAAGGGCAACAGCTGCCATTTGATTGCAATTCCTCATCTTCTGATTGCATTTATTTGTGAAAGTAAAATGACAGTTAGATGGCTAATTTCAATGAATTTTCTCGATACTCTCCCCATTTTACCAAAACTTAAGGGGAAAAAAATTAGGGACATCTGGGAGGCAAAAGGTGCACAAATAGCGATTATACACACATTTCTGTATGGAAACGGCTTAAGGGCAGATTTCATTTGCGATAAACCAAAACTTATGCAACAATTTTTTTTATTTATTTATTTTTTTAAGTATGACTCTCTCTCTTTCACACACACGCACACACACACACACACACACACACACACACACACACACACACACACACACACACACACACACACACGTTGGTGTGGCTATCCTTATGAGGACTCTTGAAGACATAATGATTTTCATTCTGTTTTATAAAGAAATGCTCCAAGCTGCCTAACTGGCACCAACAATCATGCCACGGTCCAAATAACTGAGACCTCAGTTTTTCCCCAATATGATGATTGATATGAACATTAACTGAAGCTCCTGACCTGTGTCTGCATGATTTTATGCAGTTTATTGATTTCTGGTTTCTTTACAGCACCAGCACATACATGGTTTTCTAAAGAATTAGACAATTGAAAGTTCTTTGTTGAACTTTAAAAAGTGTAAAATACATTTTTGGTTCTAAATGGAACCTTAATTTTAAAACAATGACATCTTGTTTTCAACATGCAATACATTACATACTGTTCTGTGATATCGCACGTACATCAGTGAAACATCTATTCAAAATGTGTTTTCATCTTAAGATAAAAAAAAATAAAAATATGTTTTACAGTGATGGCTCATTAGCAATACCTCACTAAAACATTACCTGTCATCCGTCAGAATGCAATTCAGCTGATGTAATCAGAATGTTTAATATTCATAATGTTTGTGAATCCACTCTTGTTTGAACACAAATATAATGCCTCAATTACAATGCAATGCTTTCCAGATGATGCACTCTTTCACAGATGTCTTGTGATGTACTTGGTCCTGAAATCCCACATAGACTCTTAATATTATAATTTTGATCAACTTATTTATTATTTATAGAACACATAGTGAATTAAATTGTGAACAACAGGGCTCAATTCCCTTGTTCACTTGAGAGAGTGATAGAGAGTGTGTTTTGATATTATACCCCTTCCATGTTCCTAGCACAAAAAGGATGACACTGACTCCTTTTGTTGTCTTGTGAAAAAAACCTGGAAGAGAAAAAAAGTATTTTCTGGGCTGTGAGCAAAAGCAGTCCATGTTTGGGAGGAGAATGGCTCCTGGCTAAATGGAGGAAGTGATGCAGCAGACAGCAGAGTGGGCTGAAGCATGCTGGGACTGCCAGCTCTCTTCTCATCCACAGAGCCAACTGAGGAGGCCACTGCCTTCAGAGACTCAGCTTAATGTGGAATTTCTCCTTTTTCTATTTGCTATAAAAATAATGACCTACTGTTCTATACTTTTAAAAAATAACCTGTTACATCGTTGCGTATAACTAGAAATACATTTGACTTGTATTTGTTTGTGAATAAATTAAACAGGAAAAAAAAGTTGTACTTATTTCACAAAGTTATTCAGGTTTTATGGGGAAAAATCAAAATGTAAGATATTTTCACTTAGTACCAAAAAATAAACCTGATTACTAGGAATGGGTAAAAATATTGATTTTCAGATTAATCGCAATGTTCATTTGAATAATCATGATTCATAAAATCCCAAAATATATATTTTTTTACTTTTACTTTAAAATTTACTTCAGTTTTGGTTGTGTTGATTATTATATCGGTAACACTTCACAATAAGATTCTATTTGTCAACATTAGTAAATGCATTAGGAATCATGAACTAATAACAAACAATGCATTTTTTTAAATAATAATTTAAATCATAAATTAACATTAATATTGGTTAATCTTGGCTGTAAATCAGAATCAAATCAGGAAATCTGTGTCGATACCCAGTCCTAGTACAGATTTTTTTATTAAATTAAATAAAAAAAAGTCTGACTGACTATCAGATAAAATGAAGGCAAACTAAATGTCTCTTGAAAACTAGTATGAAATCCAATGACACTGCATGCAATTCTGCTGTGATAAGTCATACATTTGGGGAAGTATTATTCTGCAGGTGAGTCAGTATGAAATAAAATCTGTAGTGAGCAGACCTTTGGTCTGAGAATGTGCATGTTAGAGATGAGCTGCAATGATTAGGTGTCTTAGCTCGTACCAGCTCCCCAGAGCAGATAGAAAGTACTACATTATGTGGTGGAGCCGTTCTATTGGCTGGTAATTAATTTGCCCTGTGCACACAGGCATTCATCAGCCAGCATGACGATCCATTTTAATGCATCGCCGCATCCTCTGATCTCGGACCCATCAGTGTCTGCAACTCAAGCCTGAGTGATGAAATACACAGGGCAAGACCGCACTTCCCGAAATGGAGCTCGAACCAAACAAAGGTCTCATTATCTAGCTATTTAATCTGTATATGCTAAAAACTGCACATCCAGTCATTTTAGAAGCAGAAACTTGCATTAAGATTTTATTTATTTATTTATTCTGACAGCTACAAAGTGTATGTGCACTCTTGTAGTTCTGTAGCTGTCATTTATCGACAGAGAAGACAAAGAAAAGGGAGGCCAATAATGGTGCAATGGTCGGGACCATGCCCATTAATTTTCAAAGCCGAATCACACTCCTAATGTACTGTCTAGCCTGGCGCTGTCTGTGTGCAGCAGAGCCAACTTGATGGACATGTGATTATGAAGCCCCACAGCTTCTTAGATTGTAATCATAGGTCTCTCTACGATGGCTATGATGTGCTGCTAGTCATTATGTGTGCTGTCAAGGTGAGCCCTGATAGATAAGTGCTTGTAGTTTTCCATACAAATTCTTTTTACTTAATAATGCATGCATTTCAATCCATTTTGCTACATTTCATTAGTTCCACTTTACATGGTGATTGACCTTTTATCTTCAACAAAAATCCAGGATCTATTCTTTGTGTATCTGTTTCTATTATTTCTGACGAATTAAACGCTGTCTTTCGAAATTCCAGTGGAAAGAAACTGTGAAAGTGAGACATCTAACAGTACAGGAGTATGGAGGTGAGGAAGCCAACAATATGCCGTCTGCCGTGAACATTAGCAGATCTGAAAATAGAACAGCCATAGATTTATTGGAATTCTGTTACAAAGCCAGCAATAACCTACATAAGTGGAGCATGTGAGGTTGTTGCCTGTGACTGTGACAGAGAAGAAGAGGCTAAGAAAGAAAAGAGGATGCTAAAAAGATACAAAGAAAACTAGGGATGGAGAATGTTGGTTTTGTAGGCACTGAATTTCTGACTTGGAAGCTATTTAAATTGAACCCATTAAGATCTCAAAGCATACTCAACATTTTTATTATTTGAGAATTATAGCATCAGTAGCTGAAATCAAACAAGACTCTGGTTCAAGTAAGGTTGGAAAGCGAGAATAAGAGCCATTTGTCAATTTTTTGTATGCATTATTTGTCACATATTCTCGGTTGACTTTTGTTTTGTGCTTTTATGTTGAAGTTTCTGTTTTGTTCCTGTTTCCTGTTTGGTTTTTGTAGTCCTTTGTAGTTTCTTTTTCTGATTGGTTTTCCCCTGATTGTTCCCATTCCCTAATTGTTTCCCCAGGTGTTCCTTGTTTTCAATGTCAACCGAGAATATGTGACATTATTACACCAAATATATTGAATTAACACATTAAGATATGTGAGAGAACGAAAACAAAAACAAAGACTATAAATAGACAAACATCTTCCTATTAAATAAGCAGAAAATTACACAGTTTTATGGTGAGATTTGAAAAAATACAATGGTTTTACTTGTTACTTCCACACAATAAAAATCTAATAATGATACAAGGACTCAATAAAAATATCGATTTTTTTGGACTAATTGTGGTCTTCATTTTAACGCTACCAATATCGAAAGCTAAAAAGCTGTTAAATGAATGGAAATCCCTGACTGTAAAAATGATGGAAAGTATTTAAATTATTTATCAATGTAATATGTAATATGAAAGTAGTGTTTTCTATTAGTGTTACTGATTTTAATTAATTTTAGTGACTCAAGTCTTTTGATTCGGTTCACCAAAAAGATTCGTACAGATCCATTCACTGATTTGTTCATCTTCAAAGTAAACCTTTGCTCCCATAGATGGAACCAAATGACCGTCTTTTAAATATTTGCCTATACAAGCAGTCAATCATAACCATAATAAGTCTAATTATCCTTTAATAAAATGTACGTGTCTACAGTTCTACTCAGAGACTTCAGCAGAGTGTTTAAGCATCATAAGCATTTTCCCCACAAATGACAACAAATCATATGATCATACTGTGAACTGCTGAGCACGACTTATTTTTATTTTTTTTATCAAAACATTTTCATAAAAGACAGCAATACAAGCCTTAAAATATATCTATAAATTTCAATAATGTTTGTTAGTCATTGTAATGTTATGGTCATCAATAATTTACAATTCATCCGGCCCCTTTTTTGTTGATCAAGATTGACAAACTGAACGAACAATATGCCTCATCTGAACAAGAGTACAGTACATTCAGTTCATTCACAAACTAGATGACCATCTAGTTCAGTAAAGGTATGTATTTAACATAAATTGCAGGTTTATGTTTTGTATATCATATTTACATTTGAATATTTTCCTATATTTTGTCAAATGTTGGGCTTAACTTCTACTAAGACAGAGAAAAAGTTCAAGAAAAGCCTAATAATATCATGCACTGTGCACCAAAGCACAACATTGCCATTCATAATTCATGTCATTTTAACTTCACGTCTTCAGTCATTTTTATAAATTCATAAATTGGGTATTGAGTTTTGTGCATACCTATTACCTTGTCTTAGAGCATCAGCCCTTTCTCTTTTTATTGAATGCGATTGACTCACATAAACGACATGTCTCCTCTCGCTCAGTCGGTCAGCAGATCCTCATTCACGAACCAGATGAGTCGTTAATTTTGTTCATGAAGACATTTACCAGTATATTCAGTTCTACATAAACGATTTCTTATCTCATTTAGACCCAAACTAGGTTCAGTGAAGGGGTGTAGTCGTTCAGTGGGTAAAACCAATGAAATGCTGCCCCACAACCTGCACTTGAATGTCTTTACAGGCATGAAAAGTAAACAAAGAAGTCTCAAGCTTCAAACTAGAGCTCACTGGCTTAGAAAGGGACAGACGGGAGTGAACGAGAAACAGTTTTGTGGAAGCTACTTTGAAACTGTAGTTTGACAAGCTGCAAGCTACTCATAATTTTAATTAGTTAAGCTAGAGTCAAGCTACTCTTTTGAAAAAGTAGTTATCTACACTACAAGTTACTATCAAAAAGTAGCTAGCTACATTGAATCTACTTAATGAGGCAATATTTTTCATTAATGTTACTATCAAACCAATAATATTAATAACAGAATTTACACTAATGGCATTTATTAATTAATGTATTAATTAAATACATTTAATGTGTTTAATTAATTATAATAAATGTATTTAATACCTTTAATGAATAGTAACATTAATACAGTTAATATTGGCTATAAAATAAAATACAACATTATAAAATAAAAACTAAAAAAGACCAGACACCAAAAATATTTTTTATACTATACTTCACACTTTTCAGTCCTGCTGTGGCCAGGTGCAGTCTACTTCCCTAAAGATCAAATTTTTAAGACAAACTCTCCTTGGGATGGCATTTTTGGTTCTTGTCACATAATATTTAGTGTGGATAATATGTGAATAAAGACTCAGGGCTTGTTTCTCCCCTCACCTGTGTTCATGCTCATTGCATTTTCTGACTTTTTTGCCACATACAAGTGCCAGGTTTACAGGTTTACAGGTTTCTCAACAAATATTTGTTCACCTTGTTCAGGTCCAAAAAAAAGACTTATGGTCATCCTAGATCAGGGGTCGGGAACCTATGGGTCACGAGCCACAAGTGGCTCTTTGTTAAAACTCAAGTGGCTCGTGGGGTGTCTCACTATTCACCAACACATGAACGTTTAAAACTTTCTAGAGATTATTCTCCTGCAGAAAAAGTGGGTGCGATTGCAAAGCTTGAAGTCAACGACACTGTTTTGATTTCCTTCCTCACAAATTTGTCATACAGCCTACTCCTGGGGTGAACAAGGTTTGAAATGTTCACCCGCCAAATACAGATTTTTCATGCAGAGTATTTTGCTGATGTACCAGCCACTGTGGAAGGCAACCTGTAAGACTTCTCGGAGTCATATATTAGAAGAAATTAGACACAAAGACGTGCTAAAAAAAAAAAAAAAAAGCTGCCAATGCGGATCTGATTTGATGTTTGTGCGCAGTGAGCTGTGCTATTCACGAGTGCAATGAATGTGCTTCTCCTATACACGCACATGCATTGAGTTCTGGGGCCTCATTTACCAATAACTATTGATCTTAGCGGTTAAGAGCATTTTCTACGAGTGATTTTATGAACGTTCGTTATTTTTTATCTACACCCAGGGTGTGAAACTAGCACCCGCCACCCGCAAAATGCGAAGAGGCTCAATTCAGTTTGCGAGTTCCTTGTCCAAATGCAGGTATTTCATGCGCAGATAATTTTGCTCATCTACCTGCAGCAGGTGGGTGACATGTAAGATGTCTCAGAGTGACACACAACAAGAAATGCTGTTTGTCAAAAAGACATGCGCATGAAGAAATGGATTTTATTATATTTTTAAGAATAGACAAAACAAAAGCCGTCAATGCTCGCTCATACACATTGTGAACGCAACTCTGCAGGTTCAGTAATATATACAGGTATCTTTGTATTAAAGAAAAAAAAGACGAAAGTGATTAAATCATAACGTAATACAAGACACGTTCACCTTGAACATAACGTTTTGTCCTATTTTCTTTTCATTAGGCAGCATAAACTGTATTACCAAAACGTAATACAAACACATTCGATAAGAACACACATTTGGCAGCATTATTTTGGGAACACAAGGGAATTTTTTAGGCTTATTTATTATGATGATTATTCTAATTATCTTTACATTTATAATTGTATTTAGTTCTTAATTTGCACCTGTTGCCGCGTACTGATATTTGCGTGATGGCAAATGGAGCCGGTGGAGACTGTAAAGGTTTGGATTTGGGGAGGTGGTTACATATAAGATTTTTTAATCACTTCGTTATTTTAGTTGTTTTGTTCGTTTAGTTTAAAGTGCAATTTGAATTTAGAAATGTCTTTTAAGTTTTTTGTGTTGTAATAAATTTATGTAATTTTTAAAGCAAAATCAATAAAGAAAAAATATTCACCGACCTTGGGGTAGACCATATAATCGCATATTAAATGTGATTATTATTCAAATATTTTTTAAATTCACTCAGCCCAAAAGCTGTTACATTTTTCATGTCAATTGTAAAATGAAGTAATTTTATGGAGACCCGCACAAACATGTGTACTCAATTCCATACTGAAACATGTTACCTATTAATTTTTGCATATTTGATTGTTTTTGAGGGCGGCACGGTGGCGCAGTGGTTAGCACTGTCGCCTCAGAGCAAGAAGGTTGTGGGTTCAAACCCCGGTTGCCCCGGCCTTTCTGTGTGGAGTTTGCATGTTCTCCCCGTGTCTGCGTGGATTCTCTCTGGGTGCTCCGGCTTCCTCCCACCATCCAAAGACATGCAGGCTAGGTTAATTAGTGTCTCCAAAAATTGCCCTAGGTGTGAGTGTGTGTCTGTCTATGTGTGGCCCTGCGATGAACTGGCGACCTGTCCAGGGTGTACCCCGCCTTTCGCCCAATGTTAGCTGGGATAGGCTCCAGCCCCCCGCGACCCTGTACACAGGATAAGCGGTTGACGATGGATGGATGGATGGATGGATGGATGGATGATTGTTTTTGAGTAGTCTATTGGAAATATAAACATTTTATTGAAAATAGTAAATTATTTGTTTGTGGTATGGCTCTTTCGAAAAAAATGCATCAACCAAAAATAAAAAAATTGTCTCCTTAGTGAAAAAAGTTGCATTTTATTTGCATAATAATACATAACGTTAATTATTTCTTTTACCAAACATTTTATTTATTTTACATGAAAATAATAGTTAATTAAATGCTGAGAAATTGAAAAATTAAATAGTTCTGCATGATAGTAATTATTATAATATATATACTGAATTCTTATAAATATTATAATAATAGTTCACTCGCTGCTCCCAATAACGCACAGATTAAAGAAGCGAAATAAACATATTTAGAACAGAAGCAAAATCCCTCAAAATGCAATAATAACTTTTTGAATTATTTTATTTAAAATAGTAAAGGTAAATATGCTGTTGAGTGATCTATTTAGAACAAAGTGAGTCATTCTTTGTTTCATAGAAGAATAAAATGGTGTTCTTTTATTATTTTCATATTTTCCTGCCCCTGTACCTCTTGTAAATGTAAACAAACTGTGGTTGCTCGCTTTACATAATCATCAGACAATCTCTTCTTTTCCAAGTGGCTGTAATAAGCTCTCAGTAGATGGCGGTAATTCACTATTTGTAATGGATTTTTTCTGCCATTACAAAAGAAGATGATGACGCTGCCTGATTCTGATCAGAAGAAAGAAATAAGCTGCCAGATCATCAGATATTTTGCTGGTAAAATTTTGGCTTCTACGCAATAAGGAAGGCTATTAATTATAATCTGACCAACTTAATGTAGCGTTTGGTCATGCTACACTGCTACTTGCTAGAAAAAGTAGTTCGCTACTGGAAAAGCTACTCTATTTTAAAAGCAGCTGAGCTACTGTCAAGCTACTGAAAAATGTAGTTAAGTTAGTAGCATTGCTACATGTGGTTAGCTACTCCCAAACTCTGATGAGAAATATGAGTCAGTGTATGGAGGTGATTGAGAACAATTCCGACTTTCATCGGATCTCTATCAGAATTCGATGGAGACGCATTTGACTGAAAGGTATAAATGCAGTTCAGATAAAGAATATCCAGATACTATCCAGATATGAAATGCACCTTATTTGCAAGGTGTAAATGGAGCCTTTCATTCGGGGAAGAAGTACTTTGCAATGTCCTCTCTGGTTGAATGCAACAGGTTGATTTAACAATGAATGACTCTTATGAGTCAACTGATGAATTAGCAGTTTAAATCAGTCTAATAACTCATTCACTGACTGAATCGGTCGGAGCAGTTTTCACTTTCGCTTCACTTGTGATTTAAGTATAAAAAGAACTGTTAATGGAATCATAAAGGAATCAAAGCTATTAAATTCCTTATAATTCCCATCTCCATGTACAAGCATTTAAAAAATTACATAAAATGAGCATCATCATCTTTTCATGTGACTGAGTTATTAACAAGAGTCTGCAAGAGCGTAACTTCAGTTCATTCAAAATCTTTGTTTAAACACTGGCCTTGGTTTTACTAATTTTAAACCATGACTTGCACTGAATGCAAATATTATTAATATTATTATTAATATTGGCATTATATTCATGCATTATATTCAGGAACTGGCCCGTACAGTAACCCTTGTTTCTCCCAAGGTTATTTTTCTCCATTAACCAACATCTTATGGAGTTTTGCATGCCTTGCCACAGTCGTCCAATTATTTATTTTTATACACAATTTACAATCATATTTAATCAAACTACACAATGATGACTCTATAAAAGACTTTTAAAAATATAGAATACAGTTATATTTTCTTATAAAGCATAATATTCTGTAAAGCTGCTTTGAAACGATGTGTTTTGTGAAAAGTGCCATACAAATAATACAAAATAAATACAAAAAATGAAACTTGAGGTCTCAGTCTTTTTCACGGTGCACTTGAGGGCCCATGTAACTTGTTCCGCAGCAGGAGCCAATGCCTAGCGTGTGTGCTAATGGGGAACTGCTGCGTCAATAGGTGAATAGCCTTGGCTGTTACTGATAGCATTAGCATTTCTCAGTGGCTTGCAGGTCTCATTAAGATGGCGAGTGTGTCATCTTATAATTAGTACTGACATGGAGAGTTACTCATAACTTAAACTGGAAACACCTGCCATTACCTGTGTATTGGAGAAATCCTAATACTCCAAGCATTTCTTGTCAATCTTGAGTTGACTTGTTGTGACCTTGTAAAGCAACGCGTGATTGTTTGCATGAATGCAAGATTCTTGCAAATTTCCTCGAGTCTGTTTGTTTTGCTGCACGAGGACTAATTTGATGTTGTACAGCCCTGGATTAGATGCATGCATGTGTAACAGCAGAGTGCACGATAGCAGCCGAGAGCTTTTTAATGTTGATTGTACAGCCACAATTATAATCAGGCTGATCTTGCTCTCTCTTGCCAGCACTGTCTGTGCCTCTCCAGGTGCATTCCTGTTTTCCCAGTGGCTTGTACTGCTATAATAAGGAAAGTAAAATTAAATAAATATATAAAATGATTAAATAAAAATAAAAAAACTATGTTTGACGAGCAAGGCCTCCAAGGGTCCCAGCTTACAGATACAGGCTTTGGGGTATTTATCATATTTGACAGTGTTTTAAAAAGGCTTCTGGGAACCTTAAGACAAAATACAGGAAGAATGGGGTTAAAAAATTATTTAACTTTTCTGGATTGTGTCCACCAAGGAGTTCAGCAGCACCAAACGGAACTGCAAATTTTCCCCTTGCTGTCATTAGATTAACAGATAGTCCCGCCCTAAACTCTCACCATTGGTGGAGCCAATAAGATTGTTTACATACACTCCAATATGTTGATAATTTCCCCCAGAATGTGCAACACAACCGTATTTCCATGAGACTTAAAATCATCGGACTGTTCTCTGCTTTTAAAGTCAAAACTTAAAAATGCCTATGCGCCACATTTGCACACATTGTAGAAGCTGATAAAAGTGCTGGTAAAGATGCAATGCGAAATCAGGTAATGAGCAGAGATCTGCCTGAATCGATCGGCTTATGCCTAAACCGTTTATGACCTTACCTCGATAAAGGAAAACTGTCTAAGGCATTTACATGACCAAAAACACATGTCTACTTATTAAGCATAATCTGTGTATGATTGTGCAGGAACACACTTCTTGTTGCTACTACTGGCTGGATGGGATGTTTAAACAAATAGGCTAGAACAATTTTTACATTTTTCAGAGAAATCAACCTACAAATGATTTCCATGTTGGCTATGCATATTAAGATGGTACAGGGAATAAAATTACACACTTCAGATTTTAAAAACAAGCCATAAAACTTATATAATCTTGAACCAGTAAGGTTGGATTTTCCACCCAGGGTAATATACAGTATTATTCCATACAATATTATTATCTAGTTCAGCATCTTCGGTAGCAGCCATTTTTTAATCTTTCCATTTGTACTCTACCTGCAGCATTTGCATTTTAATTTTCCATAAATCCAATACATTTAATTTAATTATTTATTTCACTTCTATTTATTCCAGATCTCCTGGAATTTGTTCTTTCACAATGGGATTAATCTGCTTGGGCTAATTCCCTGGCTGTGGTTGCAGAAATGAGGGGTTTTGTGTGGACACAGAGTTAAATCCATTGTGTTCAACTTTATCTCCCACTAAGAGGGTTCTTCATTGCTGTGATTGAGAATACTTCTCATTGCTGTAAACACAGTTAATACCTAACACCCCTGCCTATTCTCTCATGAATTTATGTAAGGGCCATACAGGACATAATTCTCTTTGGCCAGACACAAAGATGTGAAAAAATATGAGATATACGAGTACGGTTGCACCAAAGGCCAAAGGGGTTAGCATTGCTTAGTTATCCCCTGTAAATGTTACTCCACCAGCTGACTGCAAAAATGCATCTTTCTCAATTGACAGCCATTTAAAAGTAGCTGTGTATTCTGAGAGAGTAACATTTTCCTAATAAATTAAATCTCAAATATTTCATAACATTATAGTAAATGTCCCTGACTGACACATGTCTTCAACATCTTAACCTAAGAAAGTCGCTAATGAAGGTCTTTAGATTGTGCTTTTTTGTGGTGCCATCAGCCAATCAGCGTTATGAAAATTGTTTCCCATGGCTCCAGTGTGAGTAGTCACATGGTCACATGGCATTTATGGCAAAAAAGATTGGCTCAAAAAAGATTTGCTTGGCTGGTGCCAATTTAAATGAAGGGAATGCTTACAGATAGCTTTCTTCAGGTATTATAGACCTAATTGCCAACCACCAAAAACACCATACAATACAAAACCTTCATAATCACAGCTCGATTTTGAATGGATTTTGAATGGATAAACCTCACTTAATCTAACTATACAGTTCCACAATTCATTGTAAGCAATTAGATCCACTGGGCATTGCAAAGACATGTTCCTTCTAAGCAGATTAACTGCATGATTGTCTCTTCACATAACGTGGAAGCAAGGACAAATGCAGCATTTCATCCAAGCGTTCACTGATGTTCTGGTTTACCACAGTAGGCCTATGTCAGATTGAATTCATCCAATCTGTGCTGAATGAACCGTGCCACTGAACCGCTGACACCACAGTACAGGTGGGAAATAAGAGCTTGAGACTGACTGATCAGAAACCTCTAAAAATCCAGAATTTTTAAGCAGAGACACTCTATGCCATCATGTTTCTGGTATAATTTGACTACCAAAGTATAGTGTTTAGCTTTTGTGCTGACATCTCCAAGCAGAACAATTCTATATGCAGAGCACAATGTCACCAAACAGAATTGCAACAATAGTGATCAATTTCAAACAGGTTTCTCAAAAACTTCGACCATTTATCATGCCAACCAATGTCCCAAAGTAACCACACCAAACTCAGGCCATTGGTTCATGGAGTTAATGTTTCTATATTGGGTTGGTATTGTTGGAGTGGTGGTGGCGTAGTGGGCTAAAGCACATAACTGTTAATCAGAAGGTTGCTGGTTCAATCCCCACAGCCACCATCATTGTGTCCTTGAACAA
Organism: Moxostoma hubbsi; assembly: GCA_032164185.1. NCBI lineage: Eukaryota > Metazoa > Chordata > Actinopteri > Cypriniformes > Catostomidae > Moxostoma > Moxostoma hubbsi. Next base: position 8,665,163 of record JAVLUX010000023.1, read on the forward strand.
GTCACTTAACTCCAGATTACTCCGGGGTATTGTCCCTGTAATAAGTGCACTGTAATTCACTTTGTATAAAAGCTTCTGGTAAATGTCTTAATGTAGCAACAAAAAGCAATGTTTCAGAGCGTCAAACAGACACAGTTTTAACACTTTGCAGAGGAAGCAATCTACAAATGGTTTACTGAAAGTTGTCTTGTCCCTATATATTATGGGAGATGGGGGAGATGGAAAAGGAGATATATTTTCAACATAAAAAATTACAAACATTACACAAAAAAACAAATCCAACCAAAGTGTCATATTTGACGTGATATTTATAACACCTTAGACAACTTTAACAAAATTTGTCCAAATTGGAATAAGGCACATCGACTATCTAAGCCAATCCATCAAAAATGGATGGCTGTTCCAATGCATGCAAAATAATTTTGGCAGATACAGTGAGAAATTCTCTTGTGCATATCATGGCAGGTCTCATAACCCCATTCCCAATCACTCTCCCCTTTTCTGCCTTCCAATTCTCTCCTTCACACACACATATACGCTCAAATAATTCTCCTCAACACATGCCTTGTGAAATCCTGTTATCATACTCTCCTCCCCACGCTTGCTGTTTCCATTAAACCCTATCCTGAGGATACAGGTCTAAACTTTCCTTTGATCCACATTTCAGTTAGCAAAGCGACACATTCTGAGTGTTGTGCAACACTCCCAGCAGAACCAGTCCCTGGGTCTTCATATATAGAGGAGCTGCCTCGATATAGATAGTCAAACCTAGCACCACACTCCACCAACACAACCAGCTCTGTTCCACCTTAACCCAATTAACTCAACAGCAAGAGTCCTCACATACCATCACAACACAGGAAGTGGCTAGGGAACCAATAAAATGTTGACATGCAGTGGTGTACAGCCAATCTTTGGGGCAACCCATGATCCATGAGATGAAGCCTTCCCACACGTTAGTGACGCCAAACATGAATGTTTGTTTCTGGGATAAAATGTATCTCAAATGAAGACAGTTAAGTTATTTGGGGAAATTTAGGCTTCTCTTCGACACTTTTCTGTTTATTTTTCCTTTTCTTTGCTCCACTGTAGGCCCTACTTCTACAGTGTTTCCCCTATATGCATTTTGCAGCAGCACCCTGCCGCTGCTGAATTATGAGCGTCGCTGTTGGGATTTTACATGGTTCATTTAATATTCTTAACACAACATAATGCTTACCAGCCCAAGTCAGCTGTGTGCTTTGTATACTTAGAAAGAGACTCCATCACACACACACACATGCACACACACTCACAGTGACATCACCGCATGACACATGTGTCAAACTCGCTTCAGTTCAAGTGGCCCGTGAGCTCATTTCTGAAACATAGGATGGAAGGGATAGCAACATTTCACTGAACAATCAGTTAGTGGTTTCCTCATGAATATTAATGAGCCTTCGTCATCTGTATGTTTTGGAGCACATTTTGCTCACTTCAAAAGCAGAATGAAACAGCGCAACACAGATAAATTATTAACACGGCTCAATCATGGATAGAGCAGCACAAGTAGGTGTTGTAATACAGACTATTTTAAATGTGCTGGTGAACGAGATGTGTGGTAGGTTTAAAACTAGTTTAAAACAAACAGTCCCGAAATTCTAAATGGCACTGACAAAGAAAACAGGAGAAAATTTCAACTTTAGGTGTTAATTTTTACCCACAGATGTTACTGTTGTTAATATCAGAATTTTCATCTGCATCCCAATCTCAAAATCAATGCTGTACTGTCAAATGTACATTTCAATGCATATAACATGTAATATTATTGGTGATTGCATAGGTGCTACCAAAGCTGGTGCTGGTGACACATTTTCAATGGGCCCTTTGAGGGCACAAATAAAACTAGATGTGGCCCATGCTGAAATTGAGTTTGACACCCTGTTTTAAGCTATTCCTCTACCAATATGTGTTAATACGGGTACGATGTAGTGGGTTTGTGGATGCATGCACAACAGCAACTCTAGGGGAAACACTTTTTTGCATTGCCCTGTTCATCTTTCAAGATTTCTGTCATTTATTAAGTGTAAATATGGTGGGCTACAGCAATTCTAAAGTGGGATAGCTATAGTAGATTTAAGTTTTAACTAATCAGTAAACATTTGACTGTAAAAGAAATAAGAACAAAGAGCAATTATTCTAAAATGAAGCTCCATTGTAAAATCTTTGACCCGGCAAATGCTGCTCCTATAACTTTACACTTCTAAAACATTTATGCTGCCACCATAGATATGCCACTTTAAAGGAATGTTTTGGATTTAAAACAAGGTAAGAGCAATCGACAACATGATTATCACAAAAATAATTTGCATTTTTCCCTTGTTTATTTATATATAAAAAAAGCAAAAATCACAGTTATAGTAAGGCATATACAATGGAAGTGAACAGGACCAGAGTTCAATTGGTAAAATACAATACTATTTCAAAAGTATAGTGATAAAAAATAATTTACTAACCTTATCTAAAATCATGTTAACACATACAGTATAATGTTCATTAGTGGTGGTAATTTTGATTCATTTTAGTGAGACTATTCTTTTGATTGCATTCACCAAAAATATTTGTTCATATTCGTTCATTAATTAGTTCATTGACCAGTTCAAGTTACGCATTTGTACCTGTAGATGGTGCCAAATGACCATCTTTTAAGAACGTAATTGTATTGAACCAAAAGCAGACATTCACGACCAGAACAAGTCTAATTATCCTTTTTTTAAATTTGCGCCTGTACAATTCTGCTAAGAGACTTCAGCAATGCAGAATGTTTAAGCATCATTAGTGTTTCCCCAAAAATGACCAAAAAGCAATACTATATATCATATGCTGAGCTGCTGAGCATGACTTTTTATCAAGCTATGCAAAAAAAGACAACAATACTAGCCTAAAAAATAATTAGGAGTTTCAGTATCATACATATGTCATTGTGTGTGGTCATCACTCATTTTATTCATAATTAATCCAGCCCCTTTTCTTGATTTTGAGATTGATGGTCTGAACGAACAACATGCGAACGAATATTGAACGAATGAAGATTGACGAACTGAAACATGCAGCTTTTCCTCTCATTCAGCCGGTCAGCAGATCATTCACAAACGAGATGGCTGATTTATTCAATTCCTTTGCGAACCTTTTTTTTTTCAGTACATTCAGTATGTTCACGAAGGACATGATCAGCTAATTCAGTGAAGTGTGGTATTTGTTCAGTGCATCCAACCAGTGATATGCTCCTTTACAGTTCGCTCTTGAACGCTATTGTTTCATGCTTTAGTCTGTCTTTAAAAGCAGGAAAGAGCAACACAAATGGAATTTGCATGTCCACAAATGTACAAAGACACATTAAAATTACCATAACAGTTTTCACCACAAAGGACAGGTCTTATTTTCCCTATAATTTGTCAAATGCTGGTATCTTACACTGTGCATCAAAGCACAACATTTCCACCATTAATTAATGTAATCTCAACTGTATGGTCTTCAGTAATTTTTTACACATTCGTTAATTGGACAATATTTACTTATAAATATTTATTGTATACTTATTGTCTTTAGTGCATTTCACCCCTTTCTCTCCTTGTTGAACGTGACTGACTCACATACCGAGCTGAACAAACGACATGCCTCCTCGTTCACAAGCAAGATGACTGAGTCCTTCATTATGATTGAGTACATTCAGATATCTCTCATTTCATTCTGAATTAAATGACCAACTAGTACTAGTTCTCTAAAGGGGTGTATTTGTTCAGTGGGTCGAACCAATGATATGCTCCTTTACAGCTTGCACTCAAATGGTATTGGCTCATGCTATAGTAAGCCTTTACATTCATGAAAAGCCACCAAAATAGTCTCGAGTTTCAAACTAGTGCTCTCTGGCTTTGAAAAGGGAGAGACGTAAGTGAACGAGAAATATGAGTCAGTGTATGGATGTTAACAAGAACAATTCGTTCACTTAAACGACTTTTACTATAAGACAGATTTGTTCAGGAACAAAACATCACTAATGTTTATGTCTTGTGGCTATACTTTTGAAACAGTATGTAAATCTACACCAGACATGAGTGACTCAACAAAAGCAAATCACTCCCATTATATTCAATGATGCTGTCTACTCTTGATGCATGTCACGTTGCTCATGTTGCGCCAACATTACACACCAATTTTTCCCTGCACGCGCTGGTGTAAGTTCTGCCAACAAGACAAATATACAATATAGGACGTTCGTTTTGACACGTGTTTGAGAGTGTCAGATCTCTGGTGCTGGTGCAGAAATGTCACATATGAAATTATAAAATACTTGGGCCTTATTTGTTATTGTTATTTGGTATTAAATAATATAATGTATTAATACAATAAATCTTCATTCTGTTTGCCATTTTTAATATATACTGTGTGCTAATATAAAGAGTAAACACATTTTATCAAATAAAGAGTACATTTTAAAATGTATCTGAATGTTTTGTCTCTCTATATATTATTATGTTATTTTTATCCAGTAATGATTTGTCAAAGTAATTTACTACATTCAGCATGAAATAAAACATTGCAGGAGTGAAGGAAGCAGTAAACTCGCAGCTTTAGAAATTAACCATCATCGAGTGTACTTGAAATGTACACTTGAAATTAGAGTGCATTGTGGGTAAGAATGAGTGAACAAAAGTAGGGAACGAGTGGCTCACTCAGAATTCAGACACTCCTACAAAATAGCGAAAACTCTAAATAATCCCCTATATAGTTGATAGGTTTCAGACACAGTGAGTGTTCAACGTCCAGAGTTGGTACCCTACGTAGGCTGCGTTCTCTGAATTTAGAGAGCGGCGGTACTGCTGCACAGAATCTAAATACTTACGACACTGAAAACTGTAACTACACTGAAATAAGTATCCACACAGGACTTTAAAAGCTATGAAATAGCAAAAGAAGGCATTATATTTCAGCATTATATATAATGTCCTTGTGGGACATTTTCCCGTTTTCACTGTAATAATTACTAGAAATGTTTCCAAACCTCTCTTCTTATTGACAAATTCATCCAGATCTGACAAGAGCCCTTAAAGGGATAGTTCACCCAAAAATTACAATTCTCATTATTTACTCACCCTCTTGCCACCCCAGATGTGTAGAAACGTATTTCTTCTGCTGAACTTAAATGAAGATATTTAGAAGAATTTCTCAGCTCTGTAGGTCCATACAATGCAAGTGAATGGGTGGCAACATTGTAAAGCTAAACAAACAAACACAAGCCAGCATAAAAATAATCCATAAGATTCTAGTGGTTAAATCAGTATCTTCAGAAGCTATGAGATAGATGTGGATGAGAAACAGAGAAACAGATCACTTTCACATTCTTCTTGTGTTTTTAGTGATTCACATTCTTTTCTGCATATCGCCCCCTGCTGTGTAGCAAAAAATTACAAATATTGATCTGTTTCTCACACACACCTATCATATCACTTCTGAAGACATGGATTAAACCACTGGAGTTTTATGGATTACGTTTATACTGCCTTTATGTGCTTTTTGGAGCATCACAATTTTGGCCTACAGTGCTAAAGTATTCTTCTAAAAATCTTAATTTGTGTTCTGTAAAAGAAAGAAAGTCAAACACATCTGGGATGGCATGAGGGTGAGTATATTTCATTTTTGGGTGAACTATATCTTTAAAGTGATAGCTCAGCCAAAGTTTAATAATCTGTCATAATTTCTCCACGCTCATGTTGTTCCAAACCAGTGTGAGGATTTGTATTATGTGGAACACAAAATATGTTAGACAGAATGTTAGGGACTTACAGTCTCAGTCACCATTCACTTTCTATATATATATATATATATATACATATATACATATATATATATATATATATATATATATATATATATATAAAACACATTCCCTGAAAGTAAATAGTGACTAATATCTGTCTAATATCTCCTTATTCTGTTGTATGGAAGAAAGAAAGTCATATGGGTTTGGAACAACATGATGGTGAATGATGACAGAATTTCCATTAATAATAATAATTCTGTAGTACATGTTCAATGTGTATCATGTAATGGGGATTTAACATCTATTATGTAATTTGTGAAAGTAACAAGTTCGAGAGTACTCTTTTAATTGGATACTTTCTTACTCTAACTCAGGTAATTATTTATGTTAGTACTTTTACTTCTACTTGAGTAATTATGTTTTTGAAGTAGTTGTACTTTTACTTGAGTGCATTTTTTGGCTACTCTACCAACCTCTGCCTTTAAGATATGGCTTTGGTGCCTTTTGTATTTTGTATATATAATATAATGTGCTCATAACACTGCTTTGCACTGCTGGGTGTCCAATTAGACAACAAATGGTGTCCCATTAGTGTCTACATCCAACCCATACCACATATGTTGAAAGGAAATACATGGAAGAACAATGACATAAATGGAATGGTTATGCAGGCATTTATGGAAAAAAAGAAGAAAAGAAAAACCTACTTTTTCCTCTTGAAAGTCGATTAGTTCCATTGTGATGTGTTCAATTGCTCCTGCCATTCAAGAGAAGTGCTGGACAGTTAATCAAAATGTATAGTGAGGGAATTATGCAAGACTTGGACTTTAAAGAGTGATGAAAGAAGATCATTTGAGGTAGAGAATGTGTATAAAATGTCCTCATTTACAATTAAAGAGCAGTAACTGAATGATAATTGTTGCATATTGACAGAAGGTGTGTAAAACTTCCTCTTTTTATCAGGACTATAATGACCCACAATTATTGTAATTATGATTCAGGGTTTCTGTCAAGCATGATAAGAGTGGTGAAGTTAAATTTGTCTGAGTAATAGCACTGAACGCTAATTAATTAAACTTCAACGGCTAACAACGTCTTTCAAAGTATCGCGAACACTGAGCTGAACAGCTTTTATGGTAGTATATAATTTGTCATAATGAAGGTGTTGTTTGTATCTTCCTGCAATAAGTTTATTCATACGCATGCACACACACAATTACACAGACCACATACATACATGCAAGTGCACATTCACACAAACTGTACATACCTCATTTAAAAGTGAAGTGTGTAACATGTTTCCCAAGTAGATAACTAGATTGATAAATACCAAATAAATCCTAGCAATAGAATTGGCTTCCAAAAATATTAGTTCTTTAATGCTTTACTGTACTACTCTAATGTGAACAAATGCGTATTCACGTCATACACATGTGCACATAAACAGCCGCTCTGTCACACAAGCACACACTACCACGGTAAACAAGTGGGGGAAAATCCACTCTGTTCTGCCTGTCATCCTCTCAACTCATCGTTGCGAGAATTTGGAGTGAGAGTGTATTGGCTTAGCACTGCTTCCTCTAAGAGTCTTCACCTGGATACTGTCATTAAAGCACACAGCTCCACTATATAGCATCTAACTCTCCAGATGCCATCAGACAGCTGGAGAGTCTTCAACTTGGACCACTCGTCTGGATGCTATATACCCAAGCAATCAGAAATCGAATCAAACCACCACAAGTCAGAAGCCTCAAGCCTGTTCAAAATGAGGCATGTGCCCAGTGGTAATTCAGAGGCATTTACATGTTTCCATTGATCATGGTATATATAATGGGGGGTGTTGTACTTACTTGTTTTGATTATTGGGGGGTTTACCACCTCCCCGGAATCTAGGCCCCTGCATGTGCCATCTGTATTTTAAATACAACATTTAAAATACATTTATACTAAAATAATTCATTGTTAACCATTTTCTTTACTCACATAGGGTGCAAGAAGTGAGCCTGGTTCCCCTCACAAAAATATAGGTGCATGATACCCTGCTGTAATTTGTGCAACTCTGAATGAATTTAGCAGACAACGTTCAGAAATATCTGTGTGATGAATACGTAAATGAAAATATAAATAAATAATTAAAAACTAAAGATGTAGAGACTTAATTCAGGGATTCTGCTTACATGTGTAAACAGAGGATATAAGAGAGAGCACAAGCTTTTCATCTTTATCTAATGCAGTATAGTGCCCCATGGGGCCTTCATTGAGTGTGGAGGGAAAGGGTTCTTGTGCTTCGCTCCACCAGGATTTTCAAACAGACATGAATTCAAGAAGTAACCAGAATAATGATCACAAGAATTAATATAAATACATAGATTTTTAGCAATATAAATAGTGTATAAATAAACCTGGAAATGAAAGAATGAATTAATAAATAAAAAGATAAATGTATAAAATAAATAAATACATAATGTACTGAAAGTTAGCATTTCCACCTCCCATTTATTAATTTATTATTATTATTATTACTTCTTAAGGTAAGTAGATTGGAATAAATTATCTAGTGTGTCTCACTTTAAGACTGAATAAATATTTGCCATTTGCAAGCAAATATTCTCTCACAGTTCTTTGTTATGTTTACTATTAATTTGTGCTAGAAGCTTTAAAGCCACAAACTGAAATCTAAACAGCTGTGGTGAAATAAGGAAATTAGATTTGACACATAGTCCACATAATAAATATGTAAGTATTCTAGCCAACCACATTAGCCAGAGAAAACATCATAACAAATATTTACAAACAAGATCACAAAATCAATACATTATTTCATGTTGTCCTTCATGTAACTAACCCTGATTGCAGTCTGCAAACTTGTGTCTATTGATTTTATTAGACAGAGATTTAAATGTGTCTGATCAACTCCTTGTACATGCCCACACACAGCTTACAAGAGAAATACATCTCTAAAAATAAAGTCTGAGGGCAAAGAAAAATGCATTGCACTTGCAGAATAAATGTGATTTGTAAGTACGAAGCCGCTGAGGTGAGAAAAGCCGCTCTGCTTGAGTCAAAATAAATGCATTACTGCAATCACATTTTTTTTTCTTAATGAGCAAACAGCTTCAAGGCTGATTTAAGACTACTATTCCCAGTTGCCGTGTATTAAGCGAGCACAAAAGTAAACTGGAAATTAATCTTTGTGTTGCTCCAATGTCCTTTGGAATTTTTGAGTAGCATTTCCCATTTGCGCTCTCCAAATATCAGCATCTGAATAACACCAAGCAAACAATAATAGCCTCTTTCAAACAATTAGATTACAGGAAAAAAAAAAAGTTGGCAAAGATATGCAGCTACATGTACTCTGTAAAAGTTTTGTTTTTAGACAGGAAAGCATCTCTTTACATTTTCTACTTCCAATTCTCTTAAGCCATCACTTAATTAGTACTGTACCCTAAACTCTCTGCTTTGTTGACGCTTAAAACACTGCAAATGAGCAATCACAGCCAACCTATCACAGATTCTGCGGCTCGCTTTAGCCTTTAATAGGGTAATTGCCTGTGTGCATTAGGAGACAGCTCTCCGTAACCACAAAATAGCTCAACGTTTATCAGATCCCTCCTAGTTCCAAAAACCCAATCTAAAGCTAGACATATTTTAGTCCCACTGATGTACTATCTTCTATGCTTTAATTAAACTGCAAGCACAAATACAAAGGCAGATAAATGCTATTGAGAGCATCTTATACAAGCTTCCCTCAATAAACGAAATCCCCACTATTCCCCAATCGCAATTAACTATTATATGACATTGACACGGAAAAGCCAAACCTTTGAACAAACAAAAGATGGACAGCAAACAGAGTAGTCTTTTATTTCACTCTCTCTTTTGGAGTACAACTCCAGAGAACTACAAATCTGGCATGTTCAACTCACCATGGCCACTTCTGAGGTAAGCTGGGGAACGGTATATGGAGATGGGTACAGCATGGTGTCGGGTGTTGTGGAAAGGCTTATCAGGGTGGGTGTACAATGTAGCCACCCCAGGGGGTCCAGCGGCTGCCCCTGAACTATCCGACCCAGGCGAGGAGCTCCACACCAAACCGGCAATACATCCCATGGTCAGAGACCATATCCAGGGGGTCCAACCGAGAAGGGGGAGTGATTGCCCACCCAGACCGCCACAAAACAACAATGCCACTTTGATGGGATGCATGACGCACACCCGACTCGCTCTTAGACACTAGGCACGAAGAACCGAGAAAGGAGAGTTCTCTCATGATGGAGAATACCCCATGCTAGGAGTCACAACCTCCTCTTCTAACACCTGCATCTGGCACCGTGACAGTTCGTTCACTTTGGAGAGCCCCTTTGCAGCTGCTGAGATAGAGGACAGATCGTCTACGATGGACTCCGCTCTGTGCGCCTGCCACTCACAAGACTTGAAGAGGCAACAATTACCCAGAGGAAAAGAGGGTCATAGCCTGACCTTCTTTCATTCATTCAATGTCCATCCCATACAAAGGAACCAGCTGAAGAAAACACTTTTTTCGCCTTCTTCAAAAGGACAAACTTTAGCGTGAAACAAATTCCTTTTTTCCAGGCACTGTCCACTCCTGGGCTCCAAAGGTGTTGCAATACAAACACTTGGGTTGAAACACAGCTCGCTCTTCTCGCGCACTCACACACACTCACACGCACACACTCTCTCTTCTGATACTCTTCCTCCTGAGATTAGTATTACTCAGCCTGTCTGTATTTGGAAAGAGGCTTGACGCACTTTCAGCAGCTCGGCGAAGCAATGAGAGTGTGAGTGAGGGAGTGGAAGGGAGGAAGAGCGAACTGAGAGACAGTGAGAGAGAGAGAGTGAGAGAGTGACTAAACTGGAGGGAGGAGGGAGAGAGAGCATGAGAGACAGAGATAGGGAATGGCACAGGTGAAACAAAGCAAACAGAATGGGATGAGAAAAGAATGTGTGTTTCGGGGCATAGAAGTATGAAAAAAAAATGGGGATGCCAATACTGATCCTCATAGAAGACAGAGAGATCCGCCCTCAGATAGAGATGAACTTGTAGATATATTTGACGGGAGAGGAAATTGAGAGATAAGAGGAAAGAAAGAAACAATGACTGACAGTTGATAGAGAAACAGTCAAAATAAACCAACCAAGCAAAAAGACTACATTAACTCAGCCTGTGTCCACTCAAACTATCAGTTTCAAATTTTCCTAAACACACCATCTATGCAAAAGAGTGCAACAAAAGGGTTCCAGAATTAAAAATCCCATTCACTTACTCCACAGAGAAATTGATTTTAGAGAAAATGTATAAACTAGGTTATATGCTGATTGATTAATCAACTAAATGCCATTTATTCATTAATTGCAATATATTAATAATTCATTAATATTAATATTCTGTCAATACTTGCTGATAAAAGCCTCCAAATAAACATTTTAAACATTACATTATTGTGGCAGACGAGTACATCAGTATATAGACATTACAAATGTAGCTACAAAAAGTTGCTCACCATCTAGCTGTTATTGATCACAAGAAGATACAAGTCAGTGTGATTTCAATTGTATAAAATTCATGCTTAATTGAATTGGTGAAAACCCAGTGAAAAACTACGCTATCAATAATCCTGAAGAGAAATACACCATTTAGAGAAGTGTTACCATGCAAATAAAAATGCCGGCAAAAATCTCCACAGTGGCCGCCCGCTCCCACCTAATCAAGTTTGTAATTTCCAGTGCTTCACAGAACGAATAGTTAATTCCCTCAAAAAATTATTTAATTTTACAGTCTTTTTACCTTGATATTATTGTTTATTATTGCTTGTTTATTTAAAAGCAAAATTTAGAATGTTGTTCACCTCGGAACTGGTAAAAGAAACATCCCTATAGAGAATGCGAGAAGGAAAAATTGTTCTGAAACAAAAGTCGCTGAAAAGGTGGACGGTTACTGCTCTGTTCTACAGCAAAATCACATTTTGTGATTCACAAATGACATTATTTTGGAATAACATCCTCTTATCCTTCCTGACTAGGCTTTGTCTTCAATAAAAAAAGAGCAAGTCCAGCAAGCATGGCTGACAGATTGCCTCAGACCCTGCCTCCTATAAAAGAGCTCCAGACTTCTAATTCGCTTAGTGAACTCCGGCATACGTAAGAGGAAAGGAAAACAAGAAAATGTGATAATTGAGTGAAGAAAATTTATAACTTCTTGCTTTAAAATAGACCTTAATTGGCAACACAACCAATATGAGATAAATCTGTTCATGAGCATCACATTAAAGAATATTGCATAAAAAAAGGATTCATAGATGGATAAATATCATTACTGTTAAGTCTAATTTTCCTTTTTGTCCTCGAAATATGAAAAAAAAAAGAGCACTAGGCCTAAAAGGCATTTTCTGCCTAGGCATAGGCCTAGAAACGCAATTGGGGCACCAATAGGGATCATGCCCAGGGTGCTAGAATGGCCTGAAATGGCCCTGTGCGGGACTATCTGTTTGGATGACCATGGAAGACTTGAAAATGCTAGTGGCACAGAAATTACCAGCCTGATCTCATGAACATTATGTGACCATGGCAAAATTTTTGCAAAAGAAAATTACATGCTTCGTTACACGTTTTGCTGCACTTTCCAAGTGAAATATCCACCAAAAGCGAGTGAAACTGTGTCAGTCTCAGACAAGGTTTTTAAGGTGAATATTAGATTTAGTTTTAATGAGTAAAATGTACCTCCTTAACCTAAAAATTTGCCTAAATCTAACCAATACTGTCCTTAAAGCAAATGCGAGGTTTACAAAACAGACATCCTTATCCTTAACCAACACCTAAACCTAACTTATTGTGAGGACAACGCTAATGTGACATGAAAAGCACATTCTTTTCTATGATTCTATGAGACAAGGTTAGAAATTACATACTTCCAGCTCTATATCATGATCACGCTAGGCGAAATGATATGCAACAACCGTGCACTACATCTTATCCAGTTTTCATGAGAGCAATTTTCGTTCAATCAGATCAGCTCTCCATTGATATTACTGTGGTGAAAGACTCTCTTAACATGTGGGCCATTGTAATTGAAGAACTGTTTATTTGAAATCCTCTCCAGCTTAATCAGTTTATATTCATTCCACAGGTGGGGGCATAGATAGACGAGGGGGAAAACCCCTCAGTGTAGGAAATGTACTCATTTATCAAAGGGCTATTTTTCTTCATCTGCTCTGTCTTTTTCGTTTCATTAAACTCCAAACTCAGTCCTCCGAGCTGATTCTGCCTTGCCTAAGGCATTTCTCGGGTGAGTGTCCTCCGTGCTTCTGATAAGAGAGGAACACATCGGCCATTTTTCACAAGAAATTCATCTTCAACAAATCTCAGCCTGTACAATCAGCATCTGTCCTCAGTTTAATAATTCAAAACATGTTTGATGCTGTTGGTGGATATCTAAGCAATGTCTATAATACAAAACAACTCTTTCTGACCAAACAAAGGAATGTTCCTCAGTGTTGTAAGAGACATATATATTGTATTGTATATTGTATTGTTGTATATATATATATATATATACAGTGTTTGTGTGTGTGTTTTTTTTTTTTTTGCATAACAGTGAATTTTAGCTTAAAAACATTTTGCCTTACCCCATTGCCAAATTGTTTTATTTGTATTTTATTTTTTTTACAATTGAAGATTGGATGTATGTCAATTTTGCTGAGACACATTTATGTGGCCAAGTGTAAATGGAATGTGCATATACAATCAGAGAGCAGTCCGATATGTAAAAACACTGAAAGTAACGGAGTGTAAATACCCCCAAAATTATCATCATTCTATTTAGCAATGGCATTTGTCAAAATTTTTGATAAAAGTATTATGCAATCTAAGAGAGAGACTCTAAATAATTCTTGTTAAGTGTTAGCAGTCCCACTCGAGATTCACCTGGAGGTCATACAGCATCTTGGTGGACAGCTTTGGGAGCAGCAGTCAAAATCAGGCACAGATGAGTGTGTTTAGCTCTCAGTGGCATCTGCTAAGATGCCTGGAGCTTCCTGTAATAGAGGCCCATGGTATGCACAGCTGCGATAATATAATTATTGGATGATCTGCTAAAATTATGTTTACAGTTTACAGCAGGGGCAGACTGGCCATAGGGTGAACCGAGACTTTTCCCAGGAAACGGGCCAAACAGGTAAGCTGAAACGGGCCACCGCATTATGCCGAACTGGCCACGACTGTCTGAAGAAGGCTGCAAAACGATGCCGCGATATTCAGAAAAGGACAACAACCCTGCTTACCCCCCTCATTACTCTGCCTCAGGGTCCTTATTTGCTCATCCTGTCTGTAAGCACACACACACACACACATGTTGGTGCGGCTATCCTTATGAGGACTCTTCATAGACATAATGATTTTTATACTGTACAAATTATAGATTCTATCTCCTAACCTTACCCCTAAAGCTAACCCTCACAAAAAACCTTCTGCATTTTTACATTTTCAATAAAATTTCATTTTTTTTAAGCTATTTGAATCATGAGGACACCAGAAATGTCCTCATAAACCACATATATAGCTTAATTTCCCTTGTAATTACCAGCTTGTAACCTAAAAGAAGTCCTCGTAAACCACCCAAACTGCCCACACACACACACACACACACACACACACACACACACACACACACACACCAGAAACATACTGGCCCTCTTATTCTCTCTCCCTCTCTCACCTATCCCAGGGATTCAAGAACACTTCTCAGTGGGCCTCATGGCAGCTCAACAAGAGCACTTCGTTAGGAACTAAATAAAGTAAACTTTGTGATGACTGTAATAACTGCTTGGTATTCCTATGCATGCTTCTGCTTCAGCTGGCTGGTCTTTGGTGTTTTTCTCTTGCCTCAGGGTACCGTCCTCATTGAACGCACAGTGAATTCAGTATGACCGAGAGTCGTGTCCTTCCCTCAGTGAGTACCTCATCCTGAAAAGGCAGACAGCCCTGGGAAACTGAAAATGAGGATCAGAAACCTAAAACTCATTCTGGAAATAGCTGTGGTTGGTCATCACAAAATAAACTGATATTTTTGATTATGTGAGGAAGATGTTTAGGTAAATAAAGCATTGTTGCATGATATTGCATCACTGGAATCAGACAAAATCATCTTGCGGGGGCCAACAGGCTGCTGAGGCTTCAGCAAACTCTGTCTGACGTGACTTGGGGCTAAATAGATTTAGTATATTTTTAAATGTTTATTTATATCAGCTTTTTTATTTACATTTATTTGGATTAGTAACCCTTGTGTAGATGAAATTATACTAATGAAATTTAGTATATGAGACTTAGTAGTTAAAGTTTATAGAATTTTATTTTCATGCCTCATCAATTTCTTTCTAAATCTGAAGACAGGAATTTGTTTTATGGTAAATTAGTCTGACATACAGTAGGAACATTTGATCAAGTTTGTCACGGTACATCTGTTTGTCCAAATAATTTAATTTAAAATAATTTAAATGAAAAAAAATCATTATTTTTGCAATTCTGTTTGGTGGCTCTTCTGGACATACACTACAAATTTCAGCTTTAATACTGTATGGTGCTGCAATCAAATTGTTGCTTTTTACTGTTATATATATATATATTATGGGTATATGGCATTTCATGACCTTCCAAGTCTATAGTGTGATGAAGGTTAAGAAGAACGTTTGTTATGGTGCAGATTTGTTTGATTCTAATAAGTGTTTAGTGTCCTGGTGTGAAAGAAATTATGATCCCAGTCAGTGGAAAATTTTATTATGGGTAGTGTCATTACACTTTTAGCCGGCTTCCAAGATCACAAACACAGTTTCATTTCTATGATTTAAAAAGTTATGCATCTCTAATTCAATGCATGTAAATGAAAATCGGATTATTATTTTTTTAAGGGACACCTGGGTCGCATCTCTTTTGAGGTGAGGAAAAAAAAAAACACCTTTTGCCAACTATTTAACAACTTTAATACATTCATTTCTAGGATGTTTGTCTTGTGGAACACTTTATTTTTAAATAAATTAATCAAAATTGTCAGCTGAATTGCATAGCCAGTCAACTCCACACATTTTAATTATATGAAAAAGAGCATTTTTTTTAAATTTACATTTTAGTAAAAAACGATTTCATGTTTTGAGAGACAAAAAGGTAGGAAGTTACATTTATACAATTATATTATCAGTCGATCTCGAGTGGATTGAACACATTTAGACATATGAATGGATTATTTTCAAAGCAGTTCTAAATGTCACATTTATCAAAGAAATCAAAATGCTTCTATTTTAGGATAATTGGAAATGCACTTGACTCAAATATCTGAGGGGACAATTCTGGTAGCAACATAAGCTCAATAATAGTTCCCTTTACAAAAAGCTTCACTTATGATGCTGCGCTGAGAAAAGCGTTTTGGGAACATCTTATAGTTGTGACCAGCTGTGAATATGTGTGCAACACGTCAATGAACATTGACCGGAATTTATCACCTCTGCCGGTGTAATCATTGAATGCAGGGGCAGGGTTATAAATAGATGCGTCACCGTAGCATCGTCAGATCTTTTGTCTTCAGATCACTCTGTGTGTGTGTGCTTTACACGAGCCTGTCAAACTCTCTTCCCTCTCTTAGGAGTTAGAATTGGTTAGGCAGTGCGCAGAACGACCTTTTCTCTTTTCTCTTTCTTTTAAAAAAAAAAGAACGGGGGAAAAAATTAAAAATGAAGAAAATATGACAGAAAATCAAGGCAAACGATGCTTTGTTTGATTGGGGGATGAGCATGCTGCTCTCACGTTGGGGCAGGCGAATGCGAGCATTGCGTTCTGCTTTCGGGCAAAATGCTTCGCACTCGCCTCGCTTACTTCTGGGAGTCAGTGCCCACACTTCATTCGTGGGGCTCTCGCATGGATCTGGCTGAGGAGCGAAAGACTGGTCCATCCCTTTCTCTCGCTCTCTCCCCAGACCCAGCTGGTCCTTCCCGTGATCTCGAAGCGCGCTCTGGCGCCCCTTCGGTTCATGAGGGGGACCTTGAATTTCTTGGGTCGGCAGATTTCGAGTTACCCACCTCTGAGCATTCCAAGTATGATAATAAATCAGTGGAGGAATTACTCGATGTGGTTACTCGTGCGGTGGCCAGGCTTCAGATAGACTGGCCATGCCAACAAGAGACCCCCAAACGCTCCAAATTGGAGGATAGATTTCTGTCTGGTGGCCGGGGAAAGGGAATGCCTCATGAGTCCCTTCCCTTTTTTCATGACCGCCATGACGAGCTTTCTCTTTCATGGAGGAAACCTTATACTTCCCGTGTCCATGTACCCTCGACGTCAATATATTCAACTATCGTGGGTGCTGAGACACGGGGGTATTTGATGATGCTGCCGGTTGAGGAGACACTTGCGGGTTATCTCTCGCCGGGTTCGGCATCATCGCTGAAAAGACCCTCTCTCCCCACGAAGCCGTGCAGGACCACCTCCACGCTAGTGGGGAGGGCTTATCAGGCAGCGGGTCAGGCTGGTGCTGCTCTGCACACTATGGCGGTGTTACAGGCATACCAGGCTGATCTGCTGAAGGACCTGAGTGCAGGTACCGCATTCGACTTCGTCGAGTCATGGACCTATCTCTCCATGCGACTAAGCAGACAGCCCGTGCCAATGGCCGGTCTATGTCTGCTTTGGTCAGCATGGAAAAACACCTATGACTCAACCTATCGGGCATCAAGGACAAAGATAAAGCTTTCCTCCTTGATGCCCCGGTTTCACCTTCTGGCCTATTCGGAGATGCTATGAATACGGTTATCTCCAGGTTCCAGGAGGCGAAAAGCCATGAGGAAGCATTTGGGCTATTTTTTCCTCGCGGCACTCAGGGGGCGAGGCCGTCGGCCACCCAGTCCCACCCGGTCCTGCTAGAAGGGAGGCTCAGAAGCAGAGCATGGCGAGTCATGCTCCCCCTCGACTGGGGACAGGCTCGTCGCCCTCGACAGCCCCAAAGCAAGACCTCAGGGGAGTAATTTCTAAAAGAAAATTAAGAAAAAAGGTCTTGCGTCCAGCCCTGTGGGGGTAGCTCCCCTCGGGATGGGGCGCGTGTACCATCCACTTTGCCCCTCCTGGTACCCTCACGAATCCTCTCCTTTCCCGCCGCCTCTGGTGTTTCGGGAGACAGAGGCTTCCAACAAAAAGTTGGGTGTACCACTGCTTCCTGCCTTATTCCAGGACGTGGAACACTTGACATCCCCTCAACAGGAAGTGTCGAAATACCCATCTCAGAGAACCTGATTGCTTCTGGACTTTCTGCAGGAAAAACTGTCAGCAGGCATATGCCCCGCCACTCTCAGGGTTTATGTGGCCGCCATTTCGGCTTGCCACGCCCTGATCTTGCCAGGCCCTTGTCCGCCCATGACGGGGTGCCTTTGGGGAGACATACTCTACTAGGCGACTGAGGCCTCCTGCTAGGACCAGGACCCCTTCATGGGACTTAGCAATAGTCCTGGAGGGTCTGGTTGAGACCCCCTTTGAACCTCTAGAGTCAACGTCTGACAGATTTCTGACTCTCAAGATGTTTTTTTCTTATGGTGATTACCTCTCTAAAGAGAATTTGCCCCTGGAATGACCAAAGCAATTTTGCACCCTCATCCCAACTACCTGCCTAAGGTGCCTTTCTACCTTACACCCGGTCACTCTTGAAGTCTTCTGCTCCCCGCCGTTCTCTACACCGGAGCAGGAAAGACTTCACGGACTTTGTCCAGTCCGTGTCCTTCAGACTTATGTCCACCGCACTAGCCAGTGGTGTAAGTCAGGGTAACTATTCGTTTGCCATGGGGGCCGCAACAGGGGGGCGGCCGCCAACCAAGCAGACTGTGTTGCATTGGGTAAGGGATGCTATTGCCCTGGCCTACAAGGCGCATGGTCAAGCTTCGCCTGTAGGCATCAGGGCTCACTCTACCAGAGGGGTCGCCTCCTCTGAAACCTTGGCCAGAGGGGTCCCTCTGCAGCATGTTTGTGATGCGGCAGCCTGGTCCTCTCCACACACATTCATTAGATTCTACAGCTTGGATGTTCCTGCCACTCCGGGCTCTTATGTGCTTGAGTCGACATCTCAAGCCCATGTCTGAGCCCTCTCACGCTCTTGTGAGCACACTACACATCCGTAGGGGGTCCGGACAGCCACAGTGCGGCGGCATGGGTATTCTCGTTCCCAAAGCACTTTTCTCAGTGCAGCATCATAAGTGAAGCTTTTTGTAAAGGGAACGTCTCGGGTTACTTAAGTGTAACCCTTGTTCCCTAAAAAAAGCGGAACAAGATGCTGCGCTTCACTGCTGCACTGGGATGCCGAGCTCTTCAGACGAAATACCCGATGATGCTCCGGTGACGCATCTATTTATAACCCTGCCCCAGATGCATCCAATGATTACACCGGCAGAGGTTATAAATTCTGGTCAATGTTCATTGACGTGTTGCACACATATTCACAGCTGGTCAAAACTATAAGATGTTCCCAAAGCACTTTTCTCCGCGTAGCATCTCGTTCTGCTTTTTTCAGGGAACAAGTGTTACACTTAAGTAACTCGAGACATTTTCAGGTGTTCCGTGATGATTAATTTGTTTAAAACAAGGAAGTCCCATGTGGAATAATCTGCCATGCCTTTACTGAAGCTTTTTATCAAAGTGCTATGTCATGCTTTTGAAATCTTTATGGTGATCTTGGGAGATTTTGGATGGCATGAGACATTGTACGGTACCACCAATCTGATCTCCTCTTTGAATATGAACAGGGGCATTCTATATTGAGAGGAAGCTGACAGCTCCAAGTTTGTCAAACAAGCCACAGTGAGGATGGAGCCTGGCAGCATCCAGCACACAGCAGGCTTGTCTGCTAATTATGGTGCGCTCAGATCTCTCACCCAGACACACTTGTGACAGAAGCGCAGTTGCTGTCATGCACAGCACTGGCCTGACTGGCAACCCTAATGTGCTATAAACCACAACTTGCACACTTACCACACTTACTGGCCTATACAGTTAGACACACATACACTCCAAAGGCAGAACTATTACAAGGTTGACATACACATGTTCCCATGTGTCCAACTAGTTGCAACTGCATGAACGCAAGTTTTATTCTATACTGTTTGTTTCTAAGCCACACTGTACATTTTTTTTTACTCCATAATGTGCATGAACAAAAAACGAGGGGAAAAATCCAATAAAAATCCAAATAAAATAATTGCCTATAATAATTACATTTTGCATGGCTGAAACATTGTTGTTTCAATAAACATTGGAATTCTTGCTTGCTATAAAAAAGTGTGATTTTTAAAAAAAAAAGTAATATAAGTAATATTTCTTGCAAACATTCAGCTGTGTAAGGGCTGTTTTTATGTTATGTAAAAATAAAATTAAGCAATTATTAAAAGTTTTTTTTTTAAACCATTTTGTGTAGGAACCATTGGTCTATGGTAGGAACATTCAGTTATCTTTGAAACTACACAATCAATTCTATATGCACATTCTGATGCTAATAATTAAACATATAAACAATTATTTAATGGCTTGTATTTGTTATCTGGTAACTGCTTCACTTGCCTTTTTTTTTTTCTTTTTTTTTTTTTTTTTAACATCTAAACCATTAGCACAAACAATATTATCTGTCTGGCGATCTATTCGATTTACTCATATTACTCATAAAACATACTGTCAAATATTTTTTAGAACATCTTTGTAGGTGCTAACGAAAAGAAAGTTCACATTTATGCACCTTCATGCATTTGTTACTCTTTTTTAGTATTTCATTAATTTCCTCCCAGAAATGTCCCAGAAAGCAAACTTTGGAAATACTTTAAGGATTATCTAAAATATTTACAGAAGCCCTTTTTAAAGTTGTGGTATGGTGGAGCAGCTAAGAATTCCATATTTGATGGTGATTTTGTGAGATCAAATGGGAAATCACATTACAGCTCTGTGGGTTTGGTCAAGTAGATGACTAATAAATGATGCATCAAGTCAGGAAATGAGATACTCCCTGTCACTACTCTCTGTTTACTGGGCATTTCATTCTATATACTGCATACCAGTATGCATAAAATGTACCTAATATTCACACTGTGAATTTTATATACAACCGAAATAGTAACAGTATGGCAGTGTGCTGTTTCCCACTATGAAGTGCATAACGAAAAGATAACCAGATGGTAATGAGCTTACCCGAACAGTGCCAGCACACCAGAAAAAAGCTAAATAACCTCTAAAATGCTGTTAAAAGTCTCCATTTGGTTCACAGTTGTGATTATACCCAAATAGTCTGTCAAAAGAAAGAGAAATCAAAGGGTCTGACACAATTATAAGCTCTAAATATGCAAAGAGGACCCTGACTGCAGGTTTCCTCATTAGCATTCTATTTGTGAGCTTCATTTGGCTTCTGCACAGTTTATAATTGACAAACTAAATGATCATTATTAAT
Organism: Moxostoma hubbsi; assembly: GCA_032164185.1. NCBI lineage: Eukaryota > Metazoa > Chordata > Actinopteri > Cypriniformes > Catostomidae > Moxostoma > Moxostoma hubbsi. The sequence continues at coordinate 8,686,432 of JAVLUX010000023.1, forward strand.
CTGAGTTTAATTAGATGTTTAAAGTTTTTTTTTTTTTTTTTAAATATCACAATAACGGATAACATTCGTGTGGTTTTTGGAGAAGGTGCCAGATGCCTGGTGTATTCAGAGGCTATAGACATTTGTCTGTTATGAGCAATTGCTGTTTCTAATAGGAGGCACTGCTGTGATGAAGCCACCCTCTATGTTTTCATGTTGTTTATGAATGTTTCAGCATATTCGCCAAATGAACATCTTTCACTTGAAGCTGATGAAATCAAATACATTTTCCCAATACAAAAATACTTATACATTTCTATAGACTATAAAAGATAGTGGCATGCTCATTGATCACTTAGATCTTTCTCCAGCCTGATCTCATGCAAATTATGTGGTGATGTGGTTGAGAGAGAGATGCATGCAGCCATGTTGTGTGTGTGTGTCTGTTTGTCTTAAGTTTTATGCTGTTTTAAGTTGAGTTTTACATTAAAACTTACACTTACTGTTCAGCCAGTTCCTGCCTCCTTCTTACCCGACCTTTATCTGACACTATACTTGACCAATAGTCTTGTAAAAAGCGAAAAGCTAAACACATTATTTTGTGGTGTTTCAATGACATTTTCGGCTCAAGTGTCGACTTGAGTGCTCTTCAGGACTTGAGCCTCGATCCTGTGCATTGCAAGTGCATCGCTCTATCAGTTGAGCTACCGTGTAATTTGATCATGTTGGAACGAGCTTATAAATTTCATTAAACATTAAAATGTATCACCACCAAATGTAAAACTAGGTGTTTATGAACTGATAATCTGCTGTTTTACCTGTGATTTGTGTAAAAGTAAAAAGTCGTTGTTGTAGCACCTATGTTGTTCATATTACCAGGAATCTGCTGTCATACGTACAAAAGATAAGTAAAAATAATTTAGCAAAAATGTAGGTATAGTTATGTTATTCTTTGAGAGCAGCTTGCATTTTTGATCATGCGTTTAAAAGAGCGTTTAAGGTACTTCCTTCCTGTAGTGTGTTACCCCCCCCCCCCCCCCCCCCCCAAAAAAAACGCGTAGTGGCAGTGGGGGAGAGAGGGGAAAAAAAACACTTACTCGCCGGATCATCCTCGGCCACTCACCCACCCTCTAGTGGATGACAGCCGTACCTCCCCGGGCAGATCGAAGGCAGACCACCGGCCCCTGGTGGACGGAACACCCCGCCGCGTTCTTGGGGAACAGAAAGGGTCTCCCCCACCCCTGGTAGCGGTTCTTCCACCCCAGGCGGTCGGCAGTGAGCCCCTCCCTGCTCGCAGTCGGCGGTCTCAGAACCCGCCACGTTTCAGCGGCTGGTAGGGGTCTCCTCTGCCCATGTCAGCGGCCCTGACCACTCCAGGCTGTCGGCTAGGAGCCCCTTGTCCCCTCGTGGTCGGCGACAAATTCCTCCGTTTGACTGCTGAGCTCCTCCATCCAAGCTCCTCTGTCCCCCAGAAGACAGCCGCAGCTGCTCCATTGGGGCGAGAACTCCACTACGGCGTATCCCTCCTCCTTTCCGGGTTTCAGCACCAGTGTAAAGGCATATAAGGGAAAGGAGGAGGCGAGAACTGTCTTGACAATATAAATGATATTTTAATGAAAAACTTCAACAAAAGACAAAATCAAACACATGATGGACAGCTGCCAGTAAATGATCTCTCTCTCTATCGCACCACCATCTGCAGTCGGCCTTTATCCCTCTCGTAGGCTTAATTAGCCTGATAAGGGACCGGGTGTGTAAAATCACGACACGGCCTCGTCCTCTGCCCTGTCACAAAAAAATTATTTGTGAAATGACTGTAATATATTGAAAATATGAGTGTAATGATCTAAATTATCATCTTTTGGATACAACAGCAGCTGTTTCATTGTTAATAAAAAAGACCTTCTGACTCTCAACATAACGCCATGGGTGTAGATAGTTAATGCTGTTGCATTCAACAGAGCATGATGTAAAACGACAGAGCATATTAAAATAACATTTCATTTAGCCAAATAAAATTTAATGGCATGACTTCTGAATGATTTCTAATGCTCCTCATTTTATGCAGAGCTCGCAGAGACCATGGAGACCAGGCTGAGGTCACCATAATACCCTTATGCATGCTCCCAACGTGTTCATATTTTCTCTCGACAAGCTCATCTCTAAGTCACTCCAATTTACAGAGACAGCAGTCGCTCCAATGTCAAGGATAATCCAGCATCCTGCACAAGCACTGGATAAATTATCCAAAATGGAGTACGTGGGACTCTCTGAGACTGAAACGGCTGCATTTGCATGGATTATATTGGGGGAACATGCTCAGAGATTTTTCCTAATAGAGAATTAATAAAAAAAAATATTATAATGGCATTATAGGAAAAATATATATTATTACACTATTATATTAGAAAGAAAGCACAGCATTGTGTATACATAGGCAGCCACAAATATACACAGGTTGCAGTGAAAGACGTGACATTTTTAGCTCTATCTATAAGGCTTAACTTTTTTTGTGTGTGTGTAAGGATAAGCCTGCATGTTACTGCAATATTTATAGCTGTTTGTTCAGCTTTGAAGGTTGCTCAAAAAGTTATACTATATTTCCACTCATTCACTATGGTTAGCCCTGCTTTATCTCAATTTTAAGAAAGCCACAGGTTGCATGACAGCACACGCAAAAAAAAAAAAAAAAAAAAAAAAAAGAGAGAGAATATTTTAAAAGTCTGTTTGAATCTCTATAGCCCAGTGGTTCCCAATTCTGTTCCTGGAGGACCCCCCCCTCCCCCAAAACACTACACCTTTTGTATATGTCCCTTATCTGACACAACCAATTCAGGTCTTGGAGTATCTATTAACAAGCTGAAGAGTTGAATCAGGTGTTTGATTAGGGGATATCAAAAATGTGTAGTGTTGGGTGGCCTCCAGGAACAGTGTTGGGTACCACTGTTATAGCCCATTGATTTTGATTGCATTATTGCTGTAGGCTCTCAAGGGCTACCTGATTTGCTTCTTAAATAGATCATGCTGGGTTCCAGCAATGTGCTCAACAAATATTAAGAGCAAACTGTGTGAGAGAGAGACAAGGCTCAGCAGGAATAAAGAAACAGAGACCAATTTTGAAACATCAGTAAGCACATGTTTCAAAATGAGAAAATGTCCAAAGAATCATACTCACTCCTGCATTGTTCGATTACTGTGCCGAAATGATCTCATCCCATTTATTGGGTTACTTTATTGTATGTTGCATTTCGTGCTATGAATATATATACATATCACTGAAATATATCTCATGAATTATTATTATAGTTGTCAGGCTCACATCTACCACCCAGGGTCTAAAATGCTGTGAGGAAAACAGACTCAACAACGATCCCAAGGTGAATCGAGCCTATTTTGCAGGGAGGTTAAGTGTAGATTTTCACTATATACATACAGAATACAAGTATAAATCAATATCTTAAAGCTAAGGAGGTTAAAACAGGTACAATGAATTATGAGGTATTCCAAATTGCTTTTGCTTGCTATTGAAACTAAATATTGCTATTAAGCATTAACCAAAAAGTATAAAGTTTTTTAAATTTTGTTACTTTGGTATTGCAAAAGCAAGTATTTCCATATATACGTGTATTATACAATGCCATATATACAAATGCTGTGTGTATATATATATATATATATATATATATATATATATATATATATATATATATATATATAATATAGAATATGAAGCACATATGATGTGTTACATTCATAAGACAGAGAAGTAAGTTTGAAGTTTGCAGCAGAAGAAATAGAAATAAACCTTGTGAAAATTGTCAGCTTTATGCTAAGCTAAAATACTATTTTTAGCCATTTTACATGCACATGTTACCAGGCATGATCATATTTTTTTTTATCAAGAAAATTCACATTGGATCATAATTTATTTTTTCTAGTAAAACCTTTGATATTAGGGCAAAAATTGTATTCTTGATAATAATATTTGTATTGCTTTCCTGAAAAATTATTTTATTTGAAAAAAATACTTAAAACAAGATCAATTTGATTCATCTTGTTTTAGAAACAACACTGCATAAGATATTTATGTTTTTCAGAGAATGTATTTTTAACATGTGTATTGTTTCTTACTGTACTGGCAGAGTTTTTATAGTCAAAACAAGTGAAAAAATCTACCATTGCTGAAGAAATAATCCAAAGTATTTAGAATTTGTTCCTGATGTTGCGTAATCTAAAGAAAAACTTTACAAATGACATTTTACAGCATGTATTCTGTAATCTGTAGTGGAATACATTTCAAAAGTAATCCTCCCAACCCTATCTATATGGCCCTAAATCAGCTCTGCTGTGATTACCTGTGGCCAAATCACAGCAGTGCTGATATAGGGTCATATCGTGCTCTTGCTCGTGTGATATTGCTTAAATGTATGTATGTGTATATATTAGTATTCTCACCCTCATGATATCCCTGATTTGTATGACTTTTTTTCTTCAGAAGAACACATTTGAAGAAAAATAGAAAAATATCACAGCATAGTAGGTCTTTAAAATGTGGATGGTGATCCTTCTTTTGAAGAATCACAGACATTAAGCTTAAACATCTGACCAGAAGTGATTATTTATAGTTAAAATTGCATAAATTTTTATATTTTTCACACCAAAAGTGATTGTGTCGCTTCGGAAGACATTAATTTAACCACTGGAGTTGTATAGATGAAGTTTATGCTGGCTGTCTGTGAGCTATCTTTGGAGCTTCAAAGGTCTGATCACCATCCACTTGCATTTTATGGATCTACTGAGCTAAGATATTTTTTTCTTCAAATGTGTTCCGCTGAAGAAAGTAAGTCATACACATCTGGGTTGAGGGTAAGTGATGAGAGAATTTTAATTTTTTGGTGAACTATCCCTTTAACAAGACATCTTCAGAAGTCAAGTAAATTTGTGAACGAGATGCAATCTGAGATTTTTAAAATCATATACAAATTCATTAGTCACTGTTTTACGACTGCACTTTGCTTCGATCAAATTTTTGAGTGCAGTACCCAACACAACCTCAGCACTTCTCTGAAGCAGGGCTTAATAATTGATATTTCTGAGAGATGAAAAGAGTGAAGTTTGGAAGGCAAAGGAGTGACTACTATAACTCAAACAGGGTGCTTCAAAATGCCTCTCTGTTTCTTTGAAAATTCATCTGAGTGTGTTGGACAGGATCCAGTAGACTGCACCGGGAATTAAGGAAGATGGATGCTTGTGATAGTGGGCTATCAGTTGGTTGGCCCATTACTTTCCCCACTCGCATTCATCATCTGCCTGGCCTGTTTGTTCAGTGCCACATTAGGCCTTCACATTTGAATCTGCTTGATCTAAATAGAAATTGATTTATAGTCGTAAGGGTGGCAGGCTTCTGTGCTCGTGTCTGACATTGAAAATGTACTTAGTTACCTCATGTACTGGGGCTGGGAGTCTATAGTGTCAACGGTAGTGGCTAGATTCCGATTCACTGAAGGAAATGCGCAAGTCAGTTAATGTTACAAATGAAAAAAAGAGAGAAAAAAAAACTTTGTATATAGTATTATATTATTCATTTTAATTCTATATCTCTCAATAAATCTGAGTATTGTTCAAATTATTATAGAAAGGAACAGTATGAAGGACCTTATATGTATGACTGACTTTATTGAGAGCACTCTCAGTACCAAATGAATCATTCAGCATGCGGTAAACACCACTTACCACTGATGTGTTCCATTTTCAATGACACTTCTGTTCACAGTCTATTCAATGGCTTTGACTTGATGTGCTTATCACCAGTGACTGCAAGTCCTTAAATGGACTTGTGAAATACCGGCATGTGGGACCCTGTATATGGTTTTGTGGATGACATCACATTCCCGTTGATCGTTTTAAAACTGTCTGCAAAACAATTATAATACTCCTACTGATGTGACCTCAGAGGGGCTCACTAGTGGGAGTGAAACGTTTCCATAATACACATGTGTCAGTGGTTAAAATCTGGCTAAAGTCCCATACTAATTGAAAGAGTTGTGCACAATCCAGAATTGAATTAATAATGTGTTTTATATTCCAATTAAATTCCTAATTTTGAGTTGAGAAAACAAACAGTGTGAAAAATTGTCAATCAATTTCAATTGAAGTACAATGGAAGTAGAATTACAATGTAAATTCAATTAAAATAAATTCTTATACCTGTTTTAAATGTACCATCTACAATTACCATCTCACTTATCACACTGAAAAAAGAAAAAGCAGCAAATACTATACGAGTACACCTATAATCAACTTGATTAAGTAATGTTTGAGATGATAACATAATTATATTGACTAAAGTCCAAGAAAAATTCAGCACAGTCATCAAAAATGTATATGATCACACCAGTATTGTACTATACTGAAAATTTGCATAGTCAGTAACGTCATACTTGTTGAACAGTACAAAAAGAGAAATCTATTATGCTAATCAGCTAGCTAGTAGTTAGCTGAGAGGGGTTCAATAGTTATTTTGACATATTGGAATATTGAGGGTGTGCAGCAATGAAAATTTTTCCCCTGCCGATTTCAGACGATATCGACATGCCAAGTCATGCGAGAGGTAGCTTAAACTCGAACCTCTCATGAACATGCATACCATAGCAGGCCGGAAGCAAACGTTTTTAGTAAAAAAATCTGTTTCTTACACACATAGCATTTCGCTTAAGAAGACATTAATCACTCCACAGGAGTCATATGGATTACACTTTTATGATTCTAAATGTGCTTTTTGGGGCTTAAAAATTTTGGCACCTTGCATTTGGTACTTGCATTGTATGGACTTACAAAGCTGAAATATTCTTACAAAAATCTTTTGAACTATTCCTTTAAGTGAATTGAACCCAATTAATTTAGGTTTCACTTTCACAAGGTATTTGTTTATAGTTTATTTTCATGTTAAGGAAACTCACTGTCAATTTATGATGAATGGAATAAGTTTTAGAATACACAATTACTATTTGTACATTTATATGGTTAAAGCTCACAATAGATTGCATTAGTCTGTTAACTGATTCCAATTTTAATCACAATATTATTAATATTATTATTTTAAAGCTATCTGAAAACAATGTGGTGTAAGTTGTATGGTGCAGTGAGGCAAAATTAAAATCTGTTTTGATGCTGTGTTGTTTTGACAGTATTGAATTTAGTTGAGAATGATAGCCTGTCTGATTAGATGAAAAAAATTACATTTCAGTGAATAAATATGGAATTTTTTTTATTTATTTATTTTAAAACATTCTGACTTTTCTTGAATTGCAATTCAGTAAATTACCTCATGTCTTTCCAATTCAAATTCAAATTCATGTATGATCGTGTGGGCTGTGACAAATTCAACTCAAATACCACCTACGGTTGCTCCGATACCAACATTTTGGATTCGATACGACACCAGCCCTGGTAACTTGGTATCGATACTAAATCGATACAATAATCAACTAATAAAAAGCCTCAGACTTTTGATGAAATAATACAGAAAACTACTTGATTATAAGAACTGCATAAAATCTTACATATACAAAGTATGCGTTTACATTTACATTTTTCTGTTTTCCGTGTTAAGTGTTTTAATTAAATGTTATGATCAAATGGTATTTAATCAAATTGATACATACAGTTCCAATCTCACAGCGTTTTTAACGCTCGCAGCACAAACCGTGTGACAATCACCCCTTCTTGCCGTCAGACTTTCAATACTTGGATAGACCTTTCTGCGGACCAGAGTCCCCTTGCAGCAGGTGCCCAGACGTGTCGTGGTCATCACAGACGCCTCTCGACAGGGTTGGGGCGCTGTGTGCAACGGGCACGCTGCCCCTGGACAGGACCCCGGCAGTGTTGGCACATCAACTGCCTAGAGTTGTTGGCTGTATCTCTTGCCCTATGGAGGTTTCTCCCACTAATCCGGGGCAAGCATGTCTTAATCCGTTCAGACAGCACCGCAACGGTAGCGTACATATGTCACAACTCATCCGCCATCTCCTCCTTTGGAGTCAGCCGCGACTCAGGCTGCAGGTTTCGTCCAGCATAGAGTGGAGGCTCCACCCCCAGGTGGTCCAGCTGATTTGGGACCAATTCGGCAAGGCACAGATAGATCTCTTTGCCTCCCAAGACAACTCCCACTGCCCACTACCTGACAGGAGCTCCTTTCGGGACAGACACGCTGACACACAGCTGGCCCCGGGGGCTGCGCAAGTACGCATTTATCCCAGTGAGGCTTCTTGCACCGGTGCTGTGCAAGATCAAGAGGACGTGGAACAGGTAATCCTGGTGGCCCCTTACTGGCCCACCAGGGCCTGGTTCTCGGATCTTACGCTCCTTGCGACAGCACCTCCCTGAAAAATTCCCCTGAGGAAGGACCTTCTTTCTCAGGGATGGGGCACCCTCTGGCACCCGTGCCCAGACCTCCACATCTGTCCCCTGGACAGGATGCGGAAGATCTAGTGGATCTACCACCTGCAGTCGTAGACACAATCAACCAAGCCAAAGCTCCCTCCACCAGGCAACTTTACGCCCTAAAGTGGTGCTTATTTGTGAATTGGTGTTCTTCCCGAGCTGAAGCGTAGCAGAGGTGTGCAGTCCAGTCAGTGCTTTCATTCCTGCAGGAGAGGAACATCTCTTTGGGGCGTTGGGGAGGGCTACGTGCAGCCGACACAGTTACCTCTAGCATGCAGTAGCCTGCTTGCACCTGTCTCGACAATTCACGTAACATGGTCAGTGCGTGGCATTTTCATATGGGACCCCTTGTGTCACTTCATTCGACACAACGTCGAGTGAATGACCGAAGGGGAACGTCATGGTTACTGTTGTAACCTCCATTCCCCGAGGGAAGGAACGAGACGTTGTGTCCCTCCTGACACAGCACTAGACCTACCACTGTAAACGGCCGTACCTTATGTTTCAGCTCCTCGTTGCAAAATCCTGACTGGCACTCGCTGCCCCGCTTCCCTTTACACCCGTATGTCCGGGGCGGGGCATGCAAATTCTGTCTGCCAACTTGTCATTGGCCTTTTCTCAGGTTCAGTGGTATGTTTGGCGTCCCAGGAAGACCCCTTGTGTCACTTCATTCAGCACAATGTCTCGTTACTTCCCTCGGGAACAGAGGTTACAACAATAAACATGACGTTTTATTGCTACTTATTGAAAATTACATTTTTATACAGTAGGCCTCTGTAACACTTTACACTTATTTTTTTAAGACTATAACAATCCAAATACAAAAATATAATAAAAATTTGAAACTTTTAGTATTCATTTTTCCGGTCACTTCATGAATGGATAATTTACTTTTTCCTCTCCTTTTTTTCAATTGAACTTTTTTTCAAAATTGTGAATTCAGAAATTATGTTATTATGCTCGTCGTGCATGACACTGTGGCGACTCCGCATATGGAGGCTTATGCTACTCACCGCGATCCATGCACAACTTACCACACGCCCCATTGAGAATGAGAAGCACTAAAAAGGCATTTTTAAGGAGCTTGTAATTTACAAGGTCAATTTCTATCCATTTCTAAGAAAAATGTTGCTCATAACTGGCCAAGTACCTGCTGCTATTTCTTTGAACAGCTCTGATTTTTGAACACCTCATACTACTCTGACTCCAACAAATTACATAAATATATTCTCTTGGATCTATTCTTATATATTAATTAACTATTTATCATTATTATTATTATTATTATTATTATTATTATTTACAAATGTATTGCCATTACAGCGGTCTATTAATTACCAAACTGCCACTCTTACTTTCTGGCCAGTCCACCCAGGCACTATTGTGTTAAAGAGCATTTTGCGCTTATAATTCCAAAATAAATACATTAATGTATTCTTATCAATCTATTATTATAGATTTAAATTTAAAAGGAAATTCATAGCAATCCAGGAGATTACCACATTTATTGTGAGAATGCTTTGTAAGAGACTTTAGTGTCAAAAGAAATCTTCGGAGAGGCAGGTGAACTGTTTCATGTGATCCGTCACTGGCGGCTTCTCCCTGTTGCCCACTGTCAATAATTACCCCTCTGTGTGCCAGTGGTGGCACCTATACCTGCCATAGGTGTCCAACTTCTGAATGTCCATGCATTAAGACTTTCTGCCCAAGCCACACACCCCTGATAATGGTATAGACCACAGCAAGTTGCAAAAATTGACAGAGAAAATTGGCGATTTGACATTTATTTAAAAATGTATTTCTTAAGTCACAATAAAGAAAAAGAAAAAAATTAAGAAAAGGAGAGGGAAAAGTAAATGATCCATTAATGAATAACTGAATAAATGAATAATGAAAGTTTCAAATCGTTTTTCAATTTTTGTGTTTGGTATGGTATGGTATTGGTATGGTCTAAAAAACAAACTGTAAAGAGTTACACAGACCGCAGTTATATTATTCTGTCTTCAATTTCATGCATCCATTTGATTAGAGCTTTCGTGTTAACAGGATTTTTATTATGATAAACCTTTGAGTTCTTAGTTATATCAAGCTTCGCATAAATGCTGAGATACTCCCGTCGTGACACAAGCTGAAATCTCTGAGCTGCACCTGGGGAGTTCATTTAAAAGTTAACAGCTGTTTATACTCTAAACACACTGCATGAAAATTAAGCACCAGCAGCGTGTGTTGAGTTTGTGTGAGTGTGTGCGCATGCGTTCACCCACGTGTGTGGGAATCATATGAAAGAGTAGAGCTGCACCTCTTGTTCATTCTGTAGCGTGCAGTACATGTGACTGTATATTATTTAATTAAATTACATCCTTCTGCTCTTTAATGATCACACTTGGCCATATCCAGAGGTTTTTTATTTTATTTTATTATCTCAAATTTGTCACATCTCATATAATTTTGTTAATGACAGCATACTGTTATATGATATCGAAATTAGCAACAAGATGATATCATTCCAGTTTATTTTTTGGGGGGGTTTTGCAATACTTCATTAGTACTGGTAAACTGCGCAGTCCTAACTTGTGAAGCAAAGTGGAGCTAATTCTTAAATTCTGAATTTTACCCACCCCTGTTAACTGTCATTTGACAAGGTTCAGGGAAACTGCCTGTGATTAACTTTAAAGTCCATATCTAGAATAAGAATGTGCAGCAAAAATTGTGACTTTAGCCATATGTAAAAAGGCAATAATGATTTTCAGTTTGACAGAAGTCACAAAATGGTGTGCATAAATTTCAGGTAAGGTTCCACCAGCCAATTTACCTTGCTTTAGCTCTACAATGAGAGAAAGACGGTAATTTGAGGAGGAACCTTTTTTTTTTTTCAAAAGCTTTTTCAATTAGAGCGAAATGAGTGGAGCTATTATCACAATGCTACAGGCCTCGCTACTTTCCAATAGGTCCTTTGATTGCCATGGAAACCAGCTATCATTGTCATGGCCACCCCTAGTACTACATGAAATTTTCGGTGTGTGAGGGGCACTGATAATGCACAATCAACAGCTTGGAGAGGAAAGGCATTATAGCCAATCCGGGAGCATCTGGCACAAGAACCACCGGTGAAAGAGAGTCTCTGTGAGGGATAGATTGGACTGCTGCAGAATAAGGCAACTCTTCTCAATGCAGTCTATGAACTTGCTTCCAGATGCTTTTCATTTTCTTTACCTTGTGAGTTTAAATGATAGAATGGATCATGGCAAGCAGAAGGAGACCAATAATAGCTGCTTGCCAAAAAATTTAATGTGTCTTTCTCCTAAAAGAGATGCGTACTGGGAAGTTGGCACTTGTGTTGTAAAGCAGAGCTCATTCTTCCATTCTTTACCACCCCCCCCCCCGTCCCCCCCCGTCCCCTGTGTCAGAGATTAACCTATTGTGTTTTTCTCCTGTTAGATCCCACAGACATTTTTCTCTCACCTCTTCTGCAGTGTCTTTATCCTACTTCAGTTTGCATTTTACTGCAAACTTGAAGAAATTCTTCCTCTCCGATCCTTAATCACTCCATATTATCTTCTGTTCTCTAACTATGTCAGTGTGCCCTCATTTCCATGCATGTGCATGAGATAAAGGCCTTTAAACTGAACTGGCTACTCTTTTCCATGGAATTATAATGAATGGAGTTTGGAGTTCTCAAGAATTTTTGAAGTATTTGACAGCTTTGGGTAAAAAACAGACCAAAGAAATACAATATTTGCACTAATGATAATGGTGCAAAATTTAATTATTGAAATTTTACCTCCTTTCTCTCTCTTTGCGTTCTTTCTTTCTTTCTTTCTTTCTTTCTTTCTTTCTTTCTTGTTTTTTAAAGAAGTTGAAATGGCAGTCAATAGAAACAGCTAAATTGGTTCCTGAGCACCAGTGTGAAAGCTGTTCTTGCCTTTGTTAATTATGTGTTTTATCTGTTCAAATCTTGGCTGCTGCATTTCTGGTGATGAAAAAGACAAATAACCCAAAAGGACAAACAAGGGGGTTAGAAAAAGCTGATGCTGGAGGAAAATCAGATGCAATTTCCACAGAAGCACAAACTCTTATACACACGAAGGTCTATGCAGATAGAAAGCTTAGTAACAATACTATTAACATACTACTTAACCTGCAAACATTCTAAAATGTTTACATTCTTCAGATAATGTAAGGTACATTATGAGAACAAAATCTTTACTGGAAATTTCAAGAGCTACACAGGGGTTCTGCTGTATAAGATACAAAAAACTAGAAGAAACTCAGAAGAGAAACTTTGGATTTATGGACGTATGCAGCCACTGACCTTATAAATGAGACTCGTCCCTCTGATATTGCATCAGTCTTGCCTATGTTAGAACTTTTCAACTTCATTTGCCAAATGGAAGTTCCATTTACCTCTGGCTCAAACAAATAATCTCTAAGTGCAATTCCTAGTTAGGCTCCTCTGCACAATCAAGCCAGGAACTCAAACATCCGCAAAGCTTTCTAAATTTTATGAGCATAAGACAAGTTTAGGCTTTTAACAACAGTAATCCACTTACACTCTGCATGAGTTTCCTCACACGGGATGCTCCGAGGGACTGGAGGATCCTTGCCATAATAGATTCCATTGTAAAAGATGACAGAAGCACTACAAATAAGTCTGTTAAATAAAGCATGATTGGACTAATTATGCAGTTAAATGCAGCTGTCAATGGCTTGATAAAGGAGGCCTATCATTCAAATATTTATCACAGTGACAGTACTTGACCATTTGAAACACACAGTCTTTTAATATAGTAAGAGAAGAAAGTGTATAATGACTTACATATATGTAAAAAATAAAATAAATAAAAAAAGCCTCTGTTAACTAGTACAAGCACTGCAAAAATAGGTTATTTTTCTCTCATAAAAATTCATCATGCACTTTTCCAATGTAACACTTGTGTAGTTTATAATAAAATAATAATTTAGCCTTATGACTTATTGATTTGGTTGATATAACTAAAACCTATAGTGCGTTATGTTGGTAGAAATTTTACATGCAACATATAAGGGTTAACCTCACTTGTCAAAAGCAAATCTGGGTCATATTTTGTTATTAGCTAAGAAAAAGTCCCACAGATTTAACATTGATGGGAAATCATTGGGATCATATCTCTGGATCAGAAAGTCATAGAGACTTCAGGGTTGGCGGTTAGCAGTCAATAAGAATTTCCTTGGAAACTTCTTAGCCACACCCTAGCAACAATTTAGAGCACATAGCAACCAAAACCAATAGACTTCTATTTAAATTGTCTATAAAATCTTAAGATCAGAATGTCATAGAGACTTCAGGGTAGGCTTTTTTGAATGAGGCTAGCAAGCAGCATTTTTAGCATCGCCCTGACAACTGCATACCAACCAGATGGGCTTACCATAGCACTGGAGTAATTTATTCTAACTTGGGCTAGCAAGTAGCCTTTAATTTTGACATTGGAAACTTCCTAGCCATGCCCTGTCAACCATCCATTGCACCACAGCAACCATGCAGCAACATGATGCAGCCATATGACAATATCACAACATCGTATAGACATGGGGGTTTGTTCTTTTGACTCAGGCTATCAAGCATCCTTTGTAGTATCAACATGGTATCTGGCTAGCAACCAGATGGAACACCCAAGCAACCAAATTGCAATACCCATATCTTTGCACCAGAACAAAGTAAAAACATGAGGTTAGGCTCATTTGACTTGGGATAGAAAGCAGCAGTTTGTAGTATCACCCTGGAAACTGCCTATTAACCAGGTGGAACACTAGAAACCTAGAAACTCTATTACAACACCCACGTCACTGCACCAGAACATCATACAGATGTTGGGGTGGGCTCTTTTCACTTGGGGAAGTGTCCTAAGGCCCTTGATGACAAGTTTTCGCATGGCAAGCACAACACAAATTTTCTTCAGAAAATGTGCCTATTTAGTAATTATTATTATTAGAAATATTTTGCATGTGAAATTAATTACATGAAAATGACAATAAACCACTTCTATAATGATAATGTAACCAACGTCAAAATTAGATTAATGGTAATTACAAAAAAAAAATGGACTAATTATAGCTATACAAATTTGGGGGAAATGTGCTTAACTGTAATTGTAATTGTAAACTGTAAATATTACAAAATGCACAATGAAAAAACTTTATAGGTTTAAAAAAATCCTCACTTTGTATTAGTGCCCGACCAATATATCGCCTATAGAAAGGCCAATATTAGCCTTTCACCAATATATCGGTATCTGCGTGTATGTTTACCGATATGTGCAGAACATATAATGCAGAATACAATGCTTTAGAATTGATGTCATAACGTAGTTTGTCCAACAGAGCATGCTCCGTTTCCATTTTTTAAAGAGCTGACTCTGAACTGATGGTGGCTCTGCAGACAGGGAGGAGTTAAGCAGTGTCTTCTTGGTAAGTTGCTAGTTAGTTTGTGAAATACATACTGGAAAGTTAATAAACAATGCCCCCATCATTTTACCTTTTCAATACAACTAATATAACGTTAACCCTGTCCCTGGCAACCATGTCACTCTTGTTTATCACATCTGTTTGCTGTGTTAGCCAGATATAGTTTGTCAGTGCAGTGAGTAATGTAGCAGATTGAAAGGTAAACATCAGATCATCTTCTTTCAGCTCAGCAGACAACAGTGCGATGGTGGATTTTGTCTGTTGAGTGATGATTTCATGATTTCATTCAAAATAGCCAAGCAGTGCAGTCAGATTTTGTGTCATCTTGAAAGGCAGAGCCTTAATTTTACTCTTTACTCCGGCAGTGATTTTCAGAGAAAAAAGCTTGCAGGAACCTCATTTTTGTTAGATCATCTTCAAATTTGAAACATAACTTTTTTAGACTTGTGGGTTTGAGAACATTGTATTTCTGGAATGCCTTGGCACTTTTATCTTTTAATTTAACCTTTATTTTTTCTTAGCCCAAAGTGTCTTCTTTCAAAAGATACTACAACTGTGTTCATACTCCAAAGGGTACAGTAAATACAACTATTTAAGTTCAGGTATGCCATATTCATGGTTTTTGCTCAAAAAGGGGGTGCGTATCAACAGGTTAATAAAAGCTAAAATGGCTTGCCATATGTGAATACGATCCATTTTTCAGCTGTTCTTATTTGGTTAGTAACTGTTATTTAATTAATTTAAATAAAAAATAAAAAATACAATAAATAGGTAAATAAACATCAGTAATCATTAGTATGTCAATTGCTGACTATTTAAAATTCTAATTCTTGATATCAAGAATACAATTTTCACTAGTGGATATGCCAAATTTTTATATCAATAATTACATTTCCACTTGTAAAAACATGAATTCTTGAAATAAAAATATGACCTCATCACTCGCAGAACTCACCTTCTTGATATCTGTAATTGAATTTTCACTAGTTAAATTTCACAATGATCTCTGATACTGTTGCAAGCCGAATTGGACTTTTATTCATATGCAGGATATGAATTGTTGATATCAACAATTACATTTCAGTAGTTACAATGTTAATCCTTGATATCAATAATGTAATTTTTTACTAGTGGAAATGGCAATTGTTTGTATCAGAAATTACATTCCCACTAGTAAAAACGTGAATTCTTCACATTCTTGGTATCAAAAATGAGATTTCATCTAGTAAAAAACATAATTTTTTAGATCTCTAATTGAAAATGGTGATTTTTGATATCAACAATTGAATTTCAACTAGTGGAAAAAACAAGAGAAATGGGTGTGTGCCAAAGAGGGCTAAAATGCGGTATGAAATTGAAAGTAAATTAAAAATGAAAAGATTGACAGAAAATCGAATCTGTTTAATTTAGACTAAAGGGTTACTATAGGGATGGAAATTAAGCATGGGGCAGTTGTCCCAAAAGGAGAATGGTTAAAGTGCAGTGGAGCAGTTCATCTCTTGTCAAAACACTAGTGGATATTGTCAAGTTTTATCTGCAAGCTAAGTGGTCTGTGAACATGTGGATGCCGCTTTCCACCACATAGCAAATTTAAACTCTGTATGGACTGGACTAAATTGAAATCCTGGATGGACAAACCTTGATATGCGAGTAAACTTTCCGAATTTGCTTAAAATTGAATGCGCAAGGAGTTAAAATGCGCATTAAGGTGATGGAAATGGTTTATTCTCAAAACAATTATATTTTCTGACCATTTGTGTGTGTGTTATGAGTGTGCTATAGCTTGATGTGACTAGCCCACCGAAAGGTCCAACCTTGGCACACAATTATTTGAACATATTGCTTGTCATTCGGTAGTGTTTAAACCACAGCTGGTTGATAAAGTGGGTCCTCACAATTTTTGTCCTCACAAGTTTTGAGAGCGGATGCTCCTATGTATGCGGAGACTGGCAGTGTGTGAGCATCGCAGCTATTTCAGCCCACATTATTTCAGATATTAGGCTAAACGTATTCTGCAGTGTTAGTGGATACATTTAATAAAAGTAGATACTTGCACCAGTCTTGCAAATAAAACTGTCCCAAATCAGGGAGAGGTCATTCAGCTGCTAAATATATACACTTGCAAAATTATTCAAGCCCCCCAAGACAGTAAGGATTTACAAATCTAAGCTTTTCTGATGACCCAGAATTTTTCAACTTTACATCTATATCAGTTGAGTGACACATTCAAAGTCATAGTGTGAATACATAAATTAATATTTCTTTAATATTACACAAGTAATTGTTTTAAAACAAAATGAAGTCATCAATCTGCAATGGCACTTAAGTTTTAAAATTTAAGCTTAGCGCTGTAAGCAAAAATGTATTTCAATGCAAAAAATGTTATTAAAAATAAGCTGTCTCAAAAGCTAATAGATTAAATTATTTCATTCCACAAGAAAGGTCATGGCTAAAAGAACATTTCCAAGGCACTTCAATTTTCAATCGATAAAGTTGGCAGCACCATTCATAATTTTTTTTTTTAAATGGTACAACTGCAACCTTCTTGGCGTGTGTAAGAAAACAAAACTTCACCAAGGGAAATGTTGACTCCAATTGACTGAATTTTCAAGAAGTAATTAGGAAAGACCTGTGGAGTCCTGGAAGAAGGTTTTATAGAAGTATGACACTAAACTGAAAATGAGTTTTAGGCCCATAGGTCAGCAGTACATTTGAAGTAAGATGACAAGTCAGTAAAAATTACACCATCCCCACAGTCTAGCATGGAGGTGGGTCAGTCCTGTTATGGGAGTGTTTTGCGGCTGCAGGAAATGGCTATCCTGACTATGTGACTGACACCATGGATTCTTTCAGGTATCAGATATTTTTACCTGCTAGGGCTAAGAGTGGATTCATATGAAAACCAGGTCTCTTTAATATTCATACACTCATTACCAAAGCTATTCTTACCTGATAAAACGTATATTTTTTATATCAGTAAATTAATTTCAAAATGATACATTTGGTATTTCTGATATCTGGAAATAGATTTCAGATATCAATAATTTGGAGAGTAATATATGATATCTAAAAAGATTTTCTTACTAGTTACAATTACATTTCAGAAATCAGAAATTAAAATTGTCACTAGTGAAAACCAAATTACTGATATTAAAAATTAGCATTTTTATTAGTTGTTATTCAATCGATAATATAAAAAAAATGGGCATTTCCACTTTTAGAAATTACATTCTTGATATAAAAATTCTATTTTTACTAGTAAGAAAATAATTATTGATATCACTTATTGCCTTTTGAATAGGAGTGAAGACATTTAGTGTGAAACTTTACTAGTGAATTTCCACTAGTTGGAATTCAATTGTTGATATAAAAAATTGGCATTTCCATTTATGCATAGAGTATATGCATGAATGCCCCATGTAAATCACAGAGAT
The DNA here is from genome assembly GCA_032164185.1 of Moxostoma hubbsi. Taxonomy (NCBI): domain Eukaryota; kingdom Metazoa; phylum Chordata; class Actinopteri; order Cypriniformes; family Catostomidae; genus Moxostoma; species Moxostoma hubbsi. The sequence goes on from JAVLUX010000023.1 coordinate 8,704,728, forward strand.
CCCCAATAACAGTGAAAGAGAGGGAACATTTGTTTAAATTTGCTATGTGGTGGAAAGCGGCATCCACATGTTCACAGACCACTTAGCTTGCAGATAAAACTTGACAATATCCACCAGTGTTTTGACAAGAGTTGAACTGCTCCACTGCACTTTAACCATTCTCCTTTTGGGATGACTGCCCCATGCTTAATTTCCATCCCTATAGTAACCCTTTAGTCTAAATTAAACGGATTAGATTTTCTGTCAATCTTTTCATTTTTAATTTACTTTCAATTTCATACAGCATTTAGCCCTCTTTGGCACACACCCATTTCTCTTGCTGTTAGTCAACTGTAATGTGACGTTCCATATTTTCTATGGGTTATGGCAGCCAAATTATCATCTAATAATTCTTAATAATTTCAATAATAATATGTAACCATTTGAATTTCCACACTAGAGTAATAACATAACGCCAATGGACTCGAGCTCCAATTCATTTTCGCCCTCCATGTGGTTGACAATGATTCATTATGGAGCTTAATGCAGTGAGAGAGGAAATGGAAGGCGCACACTCTAGTTAATTGGAACTCTTGTTGCAATGATAAGGATTGCATGAAAGGCAGTTAATATCAAAATCTGGTATCAGTAAACAATCGCTCCACAACCATGCCACTAAAGGATAATGAATCAATGCAAATTTGAATTGATTGTGATCTAGAAAAAATGTCTTTCACAATTTAAAAAGACTAGTTTCTAGTTTAAAAATCAAGGGTTGAAAAAAAAATCAAGTCAATTTCCATCGCTACCAACATAGTTCAACAATTTGGTGTTTCTACAGCTCTCCACCTGTGGTTAGAAGCATACAGTTAATTGTTAGTATGCTGTATGGGCATCAGTTGACTTTGATGAGGCTTTTATATCTTTCATTCAACATATATCTTTCATTCTGTCAACACTTCGACCATGTTAACATGCATTTAAGGAAACAACTTGTTCTGTGGTTTTGCAGAAAGTGGCATTCTGAAACATTACGTAAATGGGAATGCAGCAAAGAGAAAGTGCTATATCACACAGGGTTTCTTACAGAGAAAACATCTTTTATGTGTTTATGTTAATGGTTATGTTATCAGGATATAGCTATATAGTTGATAGCCTATGAGCTTTAAAGAGGTCATATAATTATTTTTCTCCATGAGGTCAGTGGCAAAGTGTGCGATCCTTCGAATGTCCATAGTATAAAAGTGGCCAGTTATTGCTGTTGTACCTTTAAGATTGCTCACTAAGATGTTAGTGATTTTTTTCACATTTGAAGATGGATGAGAAAAATGCTCATTCACGGGTTATGGGTCCAATATACTGTAGTCTTCCTGCCCTATATTTTAATAACAGCCCACTTTTAAAGACTATGCAAAGCCACAAAACAATCCTCACATAAACATGCCAAACAAACAGTCAAATTCCAGACAGAAATATTCAACGACCTTGTTAAACACGAGCCACTGTTTTTTTTTTAGCACTGGGTGCCAAAAACAGGAAGATTTTTGGCAAATGTTATCCATATATTACTCTAACCATATTATGCCAACTGGAAAATTATTTTTTTGGGTGTTTAGAAAAGTATTTATTCCTCTTTTTTCTTTAACTGCAACTATGCTTACCTAATTAGTATATTAAATAAGTTGTACTTACATAAAATGTATTTATCTGAATGAGGTCAAAAAGTTGTGGAAGTTTTAGGTTAAAAAGAGGGTCCTTTTGGACTGAAAACACACAACACATTGGCAGAGGTTTCTCAGGCAATCATCTTCCCTATTGTCCCGGCTTCACAAACAATGAATGCTGGCAGTCTGAGATGTTCTTCAAGAGAGAGAAAGTGAGACAGAGGGAGAGAGGGAAATAGGAAGATCTTGCCTTTCAGGCGGACCCGATTCTGGTGCCCACTTAGGCTGAAAGGGTTGTGGATGTGGCCAAAGATGAAGCTTGGTGACCTGTGAAATCTAAGAGCACTGAAGCCAAGATTAAAGCTAATCACCCCGATGACTGGCTCCCTCACTCCGACTGTCAGAACCCAAACTGCGGACTCTCAAGGACAAAGTGATATTTCAAGATTTGGCAACATCAAACTTCGCCACAGTGAATTCATGAGGTATATATAGGCTTTTACTAGAGCGATTGTTTGTTGCATACAGAGTGGTTTGTACAGTTATATTTCATTTTATGTAGTTTTAAAATTGTAATAAGCATAAGGAGATGGTGGTGGGTAGGGAGGGGGGCAATATTTTAAAGTATCACAATATTTTACCCCATTATACTGTATCAACATTCTCACAGCAAGAATCAATATACAGTATGTATTTACATTTTGTAAATGTTTTCACATTTGTCTCAGAGCAAGTCATTTAAAAGATAAAAAATACTGCTGCATTAAGTTGCACATTAAATTATTCCTATTTGACCAAAATCCAAACTAACACATTATTAAATGTCCACTAAAGTCCAATGCAGATGAATGAGAATCAAGTGAGAAAAAAGATTGCAAAATATCACAGTTTAAATCACAATACACTAAACAAATTGTGTTATAATAGCATGATCCATCATGATCTGTTTTATCATGCAGGCAACTAGCAGAAAAGAAAATTACATTATATAAAAAAAACAACAAAAAAAACAAACATGTACATTTGGAAACTGTGCTTAAATTGCCGTTGTCAATAATGAATAGCAGCACTGTAAATCATGAATCATGTATTTTTTCTATGTGCACTCACAAAAATAAATACATAAATAAATACACAATTGCTGAGCAATGTGTGTGATGAAATGTGCCATACAGCGTGCACAGAGAACTCTCTGCCCCAAAGAAGCCTGACTCACAATGCCCAGCATAGTAACGAACTGCCCTCTATGAGGATCAGATGCATAAAATGCACAGCTCTCCCCACATGGCATATATGAATATTACATTTCCTGTCTATAATTCAATGTATCTGTGCCAAACATCTGGGAGTAGTGCTGGCCAATATTAGTGAACTGCCCCATAGCGATGCAGCACTGGAATTTTTATAGCTCTAAGTGCTTCAAGTCGAATAGTATGCTTTTACAAAGTGTTGCGCAGTGTTTGTTTGAAACACTACTGAGTGAGAGAAGGTTAAAAGCTGCGCTTTGTGACATGTATGTATACAATAAACCTATGGTATGTTAGATGCTTCCTGCTTGAAAAGTCTAAACATCCTCTCTTTTTTCTTTGTTCCTTTCTTCTTTCGATTTTCCCCAGTGCCTTCTGGGACAGTGTTGGGTAGAATTTCTCTGCTGATGTCTAGGCTAACCTAGCCTCTGGGCTACCCTTGAGCACTGTCTATCTGTCCTCATCACTCACAAAATACTGCTAAAAACTGCTCAAAGTCAGTCTTCTTTGCCATTAAAGGGATAGTTCACCCAAAAATGAAAATTCTCTCATCATTTACTCACCCTTATGCCATCCCAGATGCAGATGAATTTCTTTCATCTGCTGAACTCAATTTAAGGTTTTTTTTTAGAAGAATTTCACTGCTCTTTTGGTCCATAAAATGCAAGTGAATGGGGGCTAAAATTTTGCAGCTCAAAAAAAAAAAAAGTCAGCATTAAAGTAAGTAATCCAGAAGACTCCTGTGGTTAAATCAATGTCTTCAGAAGCGATATGAAAGGTGTGGGTGAGAAAAAGATCAATTTCAAATTACTTACTTTTATGATGCCTTTATGCGTTTTTTGGAGGGTCAACGTTTTGGCACCATTTACTTGCATTGTATGAACCTACAGAGCTGAAAATCTCTTCTAAAAATCATAATTTGTGTTCTGCATTAGAAAGAAAGTTATACACATCAAGGATGGCATGAGATTGAGCAAATTATTAGAGAATTTTAATTTTTGGGTGAAATATTCCTTTAAAGGACACATTTCGCAAGATTGTGACAAAGATTATCTAGGAACAATATGCTGTTTTGAATACTTACGGAAGAGCATGTGCAAATGTAAAGCCATGTGAACTACTTCACCTTAAAATATAATTGAAAATTGAAATTGGTTGTGAGTTATGAGATTGTACCACGGTTCAGAAATATTTTAGTCAATTGCTGATGAACACACACCTGTGACCTCCCACGTTTCTATACGTCAACGCTGATAGCGCCAAACGATTGCATGTGTGTCTTTGTTGTTGATGACAGCATAATCAATACATTAATTCACCTCTATTCTTGTAAAATTTTTAAACACATATGCTAGGTAACACTGACTATAATGAAATGGCATATCAAGTCAAAATATATCTAAACTGCATTTTATCTATTGAGGCTGCTGCCATGTTCTTTTTACGACTGTCAAAAATTGTGAGATTTATAGAATTCCAAGTTTACTTGTAAAAATGAGTTCTACAAAGATGTGAATGACGTTTACAAGTAGAAATATCTTAATTATGCTAATTCCAGCATAACCCGAATACCATATGATGTGATAAGTTGCTTCATTGCTAAGCAACCACAAACAGGGGCAGGAGGGGGGATTTTCTCCCCTTTTTCCCCCAATTTGGAATGCCCAATTTCCAATGCACTTTTTAAGTCCTCATGGTTGCATAGGGATTCACCTCAATTCGGGTAGCGGAGGACGAATCCCAGCTGCCTCCGCATCTGAGACTGTCAACCCACGCATCTTATCATGTGGCTTGTTGAGCATGTTGCCATGGAGACATAGCACGTATGGAGCCGCATGCTCAGTACAGGAAACAGAAATGATTAGCTCACCTCACGATTCGGTATTCGGGTATGAGTCTTTCAATCGACACGTGACCCATAGGATCGGTACCATAGGATCAGTACAGGAAACAAAATTGATTAGTTCACCTCATGAGTCACTTTTCAGATCTGGGGGCATCTCAATCGGCTCTCAAGTTCAGTAGTCAGGGCACTGATCATTGAGTTGGCCATTTTAAGGGCTGTCTCCATCACAAAATCCTTCCAGTGCACTGAAACTTTCGCTTCCTAAAAAAATCTCACAATGCACCGTAAAAACCAGGGAGCATTGTTGTTCACTATGTTCCTTTACCAGAAACGTTGCCATGACTTCTGAAGTCTCGCTGGTTTGGGGGCAGTCGCCAAAAGTAAGTCAAGCGTGCCATCTAGTGGTTACAGGTCACATGGCAGGCAAGAGCCGTGTATTAATCCCGCTGTCTGCCTGTCTGTTGGCAGAAGCTGAAGGGCATTTCAAACTGGGTACTTAGAACAATAAAGCATAGTTTTGTAATTCAAGTAGGGTTGTTCCGACAGAAGTTTCTGTTCACAGGTGCTTTCTCAGATTTGCTTTGAGGGCAAAGTGTATCAATTTTGCATCCTGCCATTCAGACTTTCGCTGGCACCACACTTTCTCAAAAATGCATGGATTGATGTTCAGAGTGGTATGCGTTCTCCCAGCGAGAAAGTTTCACAGGCTTTTGTGGCTCATGATTGTGGCTTCCGCTGTCAATCCCCTGTGCATGTTGCATGCGAGACCTTTTCAGTGCTGAATGACCTCCACAAAAGGACTTCAACCACTGATGCATGCACTCTCTTCAAAGTGACGCGTGGGTGCTACCAAACTCTGTCACCATGGAAATGGACCCACCTTCTGATGTCAGGCATTCCGTTGGGGCAGGTGTGTCACCACAAATTAATAACAACAGACTCCTCCTCCATGGGTTGGGGCACTCTATATGAGGGTCATCCAGCCTGCTGGGTTTGGACAGGCCAACAGCAATATTGCCACACAAACTGTCTGGATATGTTCGCAGTGCTGCTGACATTAAAGTGTTTCCTCCTGGAGATTCAGGGCAGTCATTTCCTTATCCAGTCGGACAATAGGACGGTGGTGTCCTACATCAATCGTCAGGGAGGAGTGCATTCTCATGCCATGCTGAGGCTGGAATGTTGCATTCTTCTGTGGGCATGGGACAATGTGATGTCTCTATGAGCCATGCATGTTCCGGGCCAGTTGAATTTGGGTGAGGATCTCCTTTCCAGACAGTGCTTGATGCCTGAAAAGTGGACATTACATCCTCAGATTATGGAACAAAATTGGAAAAGGTTTGGCAGAGCGGAAGTGGATCTGTTCGCTTCGAGAGAGACATCATACTGTCCCCTCTGGTTTTCCCTCTCGCCCACGGCACTGCTGGGCATTGATACGTTAGGGTTCTTCTTTCGTCCTGTGTTTTCTCAGGTTCGAGCCGGTAGAACTCGGTAACACGCTGACAACTGACCGGGTGGACTGCTTGCACCTAGCGTCCTTTACCTCCGCTGAGGTAAAACTTATCCCAGGAGATCCCGCTAACTCGGCTCCCTAGATGACTCCTCCCGAGCCCTCTGGTCCATGAATTCAGCAGAGTAATTCGCGGACCAAAAACCAATGCGGGTACTCAATCTACCCTGTACTTGAATAGGTGCTCCACAGGAAGGGCTCCTACGTGGACTTCCCCCGTGTGTATTTTCCGTGGTATGGTCTCCTTGCGAGCGGACCCGCATCTCCCTTGGGCAGTTCCCACAGCCCCCTGGTCACCGTGGCTGTAGCAACTCCTCCCTCCAAATGAGGCAGGATCTACCTCTGCGCCACTTTCCACATGTGACCTAAAAGCACATGTGATGTATCTCACCACTCTTTATCTCCACCACTCTGGGCAGGAGTGGTCTCAGAAGATCGCCTTCCCTGATGCGTAAGATGGCACCAGCCACTTTAACTCTATGCGAGAAACAGAGAGAGAGAAAAGGTGCGGCTTGTGCGGCCTGCTCCCATGCTTGGCACGTCACCTTGTTCCCCCCTATCGGGGGTAAAGAACCAGGAGGTTTTAATGTTGTAACCTCCATTCCCTGATGGAGGGAACGAGATGTTCAGCTATATGTTTGGTAATGAGGTCTGTTCACATTGATGCGGCTATTATGGGTCAGCGCCACCAACTGGCAGCAGGAAGAATGGCACTTTTAACAGACTTTGAAATAGCCCTCTTATGTTTAGATGAAATGATTCAAAATTCTTTAGAATAATGTCAAGATACTGCTGATGTAAAATTGTGAAGGAATATATGATTATGCCATGGCAACGCATTAATTGTTATTTTTCATTTCTTCCTATATTTGGGTGTTTTTAAGGGACTTGGCATGCTTAAAATTTCATGAAATTTTGCACACATTTAGTCATTGCCCATTAGTTCTAGGCAAAGATTCACGCATGGACGTGCAGTGGGGGCTCTGTAGCACCCCCCTTTAAAATGGGTGTGTAAGACGTCCTCTGTAGCACCCCCATTTTCATCAACATTCACCAAAATTGGTACATATATAGTTCTCATCAAGCCGCACAACTTACAGTATTTTAGTCATTAGGTCTGCTCAACAAGAAGTTGTCCATTTTGGATTTTTTAAATATTGCAGTCTCATAGGAGACTGTCACCACATTTAGACAACATTATACCAAGATATTGAAGATGCTAAAATGTGAACAGATTTTGATATATCAAACAGTTTTGCCATGGCGAGGCATTCAATTAATGGCGAAAAATGGGAAACAGGAAGTGTCTTATATCTTCTGTGTGCAATGTGTGATTTAAAACATAATTGAGATTTATGTTTAGTCTTGGGAGCTAATCTCATGGATGTGACTATTTTGGGTCACGATCATAGCAACACCACCTGGCAGAAGGAAGTATGGCTTTTACAACAGACTTTAAAATAGTCCTCTTTTAATTTTAACCAGATTGCTTCAAATTGTTGAGAAAAATGTCAAATGCCAAATGTATGTGTCCACCATGCATAGTTTTCTGAAAGCCATTTATGTATTTGTCAGCAGCATTCCTGACTCAAATGCATTATTTATATGGACCGAGTTACTTTACATGTCTAGTTGAGACAAACGAATGCCAGACTATGAATGTCAATAAATTAGATGTTCTTCACCTTTATATCAAAGGCCAAATCTCCTCACAGCTACAAAAATACAATGATACAACTTGATTTACCACGTTTTGTACTTGTTTTCTTTCGGGTGTCCTTCCTGATGTCCGGAGACGTGAGATAAATCACAGGACGTCCTCTCCAATAAAGTCAGTTAATTCCAGAGGGTTTCAATCTTAGGGCCGGCTGCAGATATTAACACAACAATTCCATTAAACCAAAATTAAGCACCACAAAGGCACCATCTCAGCAGAAATATACAGCATGGGCTGCCACATTAACATAAAGCATGGCCCTCAAAAATTATTAGCCCCTCTAATCTTGAAACTCTCAGACGCAGCATTGCACAGTTCCAATGACCTGTCTATGGTGATGCATGGCTGTTTTTTTGCCTCTCTCTCTTTTGCCCCAGCTCTAGATTTATGCTCACTGAAATAGAAATGCACAGACTCATAGGTGTCTAAAAAAAACATTCTTGCACATTCACATAAACAAGGCGAGGTGAAGGTCAACAAACACTTTATCCATTTCTTACCAACAACACATTAACAGTGCTGAGAAGTAATTTATATTGCGCTTGAGACAGACTCTGACAGACAGCCATCTCGAACAGTGTTGAGGAAGCTACTTTGAAACTGTAGCTTTCTAAGCTACGAGCTACTTATAATTTCAAGTAGTTAAACTAGACAATTTAGTTAGAAATAATCTAAAGTACAAACAAAAAGTAGCCAACTATATTTAAGTGTGAATTAACTATCTTGTGATATTATATAGCCTGATCTCATGAAAATTATGTGACTGTAGCGACATTTTTGCAAACTGATATTGTGTGGTTCTTTTCGCGTTTCATGGCATTTTTGCAATGAAACATCCACTGAGTGGCACCTTAATGCGAGTTGCATTTTCTAGCAACAGAACTGGCAGAATTGGCTTTTAAGGTTAATGCCCTATCAAGTTTTCAATCAACAAACTGACCTCCTTTCTTTAAACCTTAAACCTAAACATAACAGAAAGAATCAGAAAAATCACACGTGCCTTAAAAAAAATGCATTTGCTGAAGCAACCATGTCATTTTCTGGTGCTTCTATGTCACGTTCGACTCGTGTCGACTCACATTCTTTTCAGGACTCATACCCCTGTAATTTGCATCACAATTGCAGCAATCATTTGAGCTACTGCACAATTTGATTGCACACAAACAAACATAGAATAAAATAAATAGGCTCTCTTTCACACCACCGATAGTCAGCCGGTCTCCTTCACCACACACAGTATACAACCTGTAGCCAAACCATGCAACATTGAAACTGATTGTCATACTACATTTCTAATTGTTGTAAAAATAGCCTGTTAGTGGAAAAGCTACAGTATTTTGAAAGCAGCTGAGCCACTACCTTGCTACTGAAAATCTTTTTAGTTGTGACAGTAGCAGTGCTAGCTACTAACTATTGCTAGTTCTCAGCACTGACCTTGACACATCAATTCCACCACACTTTCCAGGTCTGGGCCAAAACCAGTTTATTCTAGGAAGATTCCAAGCCCACCTATCCCCACCAGAAATAATGGGTTAAGACACTTAGCTCTGATTAAAGATTGGATGCTGTGAATAATCGCAGTGTTTTATGGCTAAGGAGAAAAATCAATCAATGTGATCTCGCTCGCGGCAGGGTTGAAATAAAGCCCAGTCATGTAGAAAATAGACTCTCTGTCACACCACCGATAGCCAGCAAGGCTCTATCACCACACACAATAACCTGCAAACATCCCCTTCATATTCAAACAGCATCCAAGCTCCTGGGAGCTCTTTGATGGACAGGGCTTCTTGTCTGCCACTGTTGTGTACTGACATCGCTGTATCTGACACCATTTGATCAGGATGAGGGGAAACTTGCATGAGGTGAGGGAGTATGCCATCTGGACATCAGATCATGACATGCCTGTTCACAAGTCTTTGACTCGTGAGTTTTTATTGTGACATTGGGTTCATAATGCAGAACTAACACTTGTTCGCCAGTCAAAATCCAAAGTGAGGAATTTCTGCGCAGCAGCAGAATTTTACTTTAAAGCAGGTTATCGTGTAGCTTTTCTTTGGTGAAAAAAATACAAAAAATAAATAAAAAAATATATATAAGCAATATCACACGAGCAAGAGTGCGATATTGCCCTACATCAGCATTGCTGTGATTCAGCTGCAGGCACGAGGATAGGGCCATATAGCATGATTGTGAGTGTGATATTGCTTATATACAACAGTTCATTTCACAAATAAATAAAAAAAAATTAGGAAAAAATTAGTACGGTCATAAAAACGCCTTTGTGCGCAGAACTACTTTATTAAGTGACGGATCAGAAGCTGCCGTTGCTGGTTCAAACCAAATGATGTGTCCAAGTCTCCATTAGTTATTCAAAAATATCACTTCAGAAATAGTATCATGGCTTGTGCTGTTTTTTCAAAGTTATTGGATAAACAAGGATTGATGTGAGTGTGTGTGTGTGTGTGTGTGTGTGTGTGTGTGTGTGTGTGTGTGTGTGTGAGAGAGAGAGAGAGAGAGAGAGAGAGAGAGAGAGAGAGAGAGAGAGAGAGAGAGAGAGAGAGAGAGAGAGAGATATGGAGCATGTGTGATTACCCTTTGCCACTCCCAAGCAGAGATGCTGTCAGCTTTCTGAAGATCAGCTTACTTAATCGAAAAATAGCCATCCAAGCAGGGATAATTCTCCCTTTTTCGCAGTAGCCGGTACACAAGAGTCATTCACTATAAAAATCTGCCATTTTGAACAGTACTTTTTCTCCAATGTGGAAACTCCAGTAAGAGGTAAGCGCCTTGAGTTGTGTAATTAATCTTTCTGTTGTATCTCTCAGCTGTGATGAGCCATAATGCTAAAGTTGTTCGTTTAAAGCTATTTTCTAGCTGTAGTCATGTAGTAGTAATACGAGCAATCACGGAGTGCTGTTGTATGTAAATAACGAAGGACAGATTCACTTCATCCCACCAACTGCTCATATTATGCAAAAAAATTATCTTTTGCCACCATCTGCTAGCTAACACATGTAATGTCAAAAATACACGTAAGAAACACTTATACAGTAACTCTAAACACATATGCACGACTCTTACAAGTTAGTTTAGAACAGCACAAATACAAGCGGAGTGATACACACACAGTGAAGTGTCGGAGTGCTGATTGTGTAAGACCATCAGTGCGCATGGAACGTGTCTCATCCAATCAGAATCAAGGACTGGAACTAACTGTATATATATATATATATATATATATATATATATATATATATATATATATATAAAATATATATATAGTCAATGTCTGTGTCAATAATAATGGCAAGCTACCTTTGCTGCGTTAAAATATTCACAACAGTCACAAAGAGATGTGTTAAAAATACAGTTTGAAAAGTAGAGCACCAATATGCAACATAAAATTGGATTTTGTTTATAAAGTGTGATTCTAGCACATGTATATTTATTTAATTTTGGATAGACACTGGTACATACAATATGAACATATGGACAGCTTCTAAAACATGAACCCTTTTAAATAGAATATGTACAACTTTAGAGACTTTCACAAATCCTTTCATAGAATATTGAATTCATGGAATTCAGAATTTGATTAGATTAACCTAATTCAATTGTTATTGCCATCAGATTTATTTAACACAGTAAATGTTTCACCTTATTTTCCATTATATTGGTTTCATTCTGTTCTGATTTCAAAAGACTTGTTGGAACCATTGAGAACACACACACATCAATAAACTAAACGCAAGATGTAATTTTAGACGCTTTTGTTGTATCAACTTAAAATATATTAATATTGTAGATTTGTGTATATCCAAACATAAAAAATATACCTGTACACTTTATGTAATTATATAACTAAGAATTACATTCAGATCACCCTGCAATATGACAGACAGAAAAATAAAAAAATGATGTGATAAGTACTGGAAGAAAGAGATTATCTACAGCGGCAGTAGCCACATGCTTGAGTGTAAAGTAAAAATATATGCAGGAGTAAATCAAATATTCAAATAAAAGCCTACTTAAAGGTAGAGGGTTCAGCAATGACCTTAACTGCACTTGTACACAAGGGCGGCTATAACATGTCCCTAGTTTGCAATGATTCAATATTAGTAAGCATTAAAACCTGGTACTCTTTATGTTCCCTGATTCCAATGGGACAATAATGTCGTCATGCATAATGTATAATTTTACCCACATAATATATTGCCCATTGGAGGCATGCCAAAACATTATAAAGCATGAATGGCTCACATCAAGCAACATTTAGTTCAACCTAATTTCAAGTGAATTCGGAAAGAGTAGTTTGACTTTTCTTTAGCAAAAATTGGTATATGCTTACCGAAATATAAAAATTGGTATATGCTTACCGAAATATAAAACACTGAACCCTGTGGCCAAAGCGGTAAGTGTTGCAGGGGGTATAGGCATGTGTGTGCTCCATTTATGACCAGAAGAGGTTGCCAAAAGCTATTTGTGAAGTGTTCCTTTCAGCTGTACAGGATGTAATACAGTGCAGGAATGTACATTTTATGGACTCTTAACTCAAGCCGCCTAACTCAAACCCAAGCCTAACCATTAGTGGAGTAAAAATGAAACGTAAGGGAGGAAAAGTTCAACCTCTGAATCATGCTCCTTAAAATACTGTAACTTTCGGAAACAGCATGCCAACTTCCTGTGTGATCATGTTGTTTACTTAAAGTTCCCTTTCGTGGAACTCGAGCTGTGTATGATCGCTATAGGACACTGTCCATGTGTCACATGTTCTGGAGCCCTTATACGATCAAGTTGTTGACAGCGTAAATTTCAGAGAAATTTCAATGTGTTTTTTCCAAGCATTAAAAGGGACCAATTATGACAACAGTGCTTCGTCAAGGCTCGCAATTTCTCACCACGAGGCCTAATCCCCAATTTTTCAAGTTCTATGGCCTTCAGATTTGGAGCTCCATAACAAGAGGAATCCTCCTCTTGTTAATCGACCTCCCCCTGAGCGAACATGTGTGTCTCGTCGGACATGCTCTGAGGCCTAACTCGGTGGTAAGAAAACAAAACGGGCCTATTTGTCTATATTGTCTTTTTCCTGTGTCTGTGTTCTGGGTGAATGCACATGAATAAGGCAATGGAGGAGTAGCCTCTGCCTCCCTCTCTCTCTCTCTCTCTCTTTCTCGTCCTTCACGTGGGCGTTCTGACGAGAGAAGAGCACTGCACTCTTTGCTCGATGTTATGATGGAGGCATGGATGTTGCTCTTTTCAGACAGCTTTTGGATCTACAAACTATAGTTTTGCAGTCCAACCAAGTGCATCGCATTATGGAATGCCTTTGAGTTCACCGTTTCCATTTAGACTCCCTCGATCCCCCCCAGATTGACGAGCGCTTGAGGTTCGAATCGGCGATGTTCAGAGGACTGTACATCTGACCAGCCAAAGCCCGCTAAAGTATTCATTGATGAAGCGGAGTCACGTTTGCCATTCTTCACGCCTCAAACACTGAAGTTGTGTCTGTCTCCATGACCAAGGTTTTCAGTGCATGCAGATACTGTGTCCATTTTGAGCAGTTTTTGGGAGACAGTAAAGCATACAAACGTATAGAACCAACTAACAAATGTTTCAGAATTGATATTAAATCAGTGTATTGTATGTGATACCTTTAAACCTGACCTTTTTCCATCAGCCTCAATAAGGGATAAGGCTTTGTGCATGCTGAAACATGACTGATTGAGTAATATTTTACTGACTTATGACCCACAGTCTTTTTTTCTCCATGACATCACTTCAATTATTCAAACAAAACAATGGAATAAATCTTGTCTACTATGTAAGGTTACTCACAGATAATCCTCAATAAACTTTTTAACATGTGTTAAGAACTTTTGAAATATTGCTCACTCATCTTTAAATGTTATATTGGAAAAAGTAATTGAAAGGACCACTTTTATTTGTGCAACTGAAACTTCAGAAATAATGTCAAATGACTTGATATGGAACACATTTGCTTTTAAAACAGTTTTTATAATCAGCAGGTATTAATTTCAAGAATCAAAAGTCATGGTTTTAAAATTACCCTGGTGAATAACTGCAATAACATCACATAATAGAAAATAATATACTTTCTGTATGTCACATATTTTGCACTTAAGCCTATAACAGCATGCGTGAAAGCAGGCATGTGATGATAACTTTCGGCTGAGGGGCAGTAAAGCTTAACAATCATTCCATAAAAGAATAATTAAACATGCAAAACATGTTTAACATAATGAATAATTATGCAGCCCAATTGATAAGACCTTTCAACAAGTAGCACACACAAGGTCCTTGTAATCTCACATTTTCCATTTTCACAGAATCAGATAAAATGAAAAGAACCCAGGAGGAGCTCAATGGAGTGCCCCGATGCACTCCTTTCTTTAAATTCAACAAGTTTTCTCTGCATTTGAATCAGTACAGCAGAGAAATGGGATGTGGAGTGTTTTAGAAACACATAATCTGCATTAATAACAATAAGTGTTATTTTTACTAATTACACCAATTATATAACTTACTGTTATAAGTGAATTCATAGAATGTGTTTGGTACTGAGTTTTAGCTGTGAAAGAGAAAATATGTGTGACCAGTCCTACTCGACCGGATTCGATTAGTTCCGTCGATCTCTGGCATGGGAATCAGACATGTTATTACTATGGTCTCTAGCTTTGGTTGCTAGTGCATCTCTTGAGGCCTGGATAGTGTGGCTTATGCACTGCACAGCTATAACATACCAGCTGGCTACCGTTACACACAAAGCAAATTATAACCAGATGATTGGGTAACACGTTATAATAACCACACGGTATAAAGTATTTGTAAAGCAATAGTTTATAGTCAATTAATCATTTATAAACTATTGTTCCTACATTAATAAGCTACATACAAATAGTTTGTTATTTGTTTATAACAAATATTTGTTTAATACCAAATTCTGTTTTCCATTTTATTGTATTTTTTAATTTCATGTTTAAATTTAAAATAATTTTTTATCAAAAATATGACCAATCAAATTAATTCCTAAAGAGTTCATCAAATGAAATAATTCTATCAAATAAAGCGCTTCAATTACATCTTCACAGCTGAATCTAAAAGAGTTGTATTTTGTCAAATAATGTGAGCAAATCTCACTGTACAAATTCAAAATGTACAGTAAATTCAGTACAACAGCACACTTGCTTGTGAAATGTACTAAAATATAATTATTCATGACATAATAGGAATAATAATAATATTTATAATAATAATAATAATAATAATAAGAAGAAGAAGAAGAAGAAGAAGAAGAAGAAAATGAATATGAAATTTTTACTGTGCAGTAGTAATATATTTTTTGTCCTGATTTCTTCAATTTCATGTGTCCATTTAAACCAAAATTTAATAACATTTTCCACTTCTGTATAAGCAGTTCGCTACATGGTCGTTTGATTGTTACACTGTAAAATGCTGCAATTTCATTAAATAAATAGTCTGGAATGTGCTGCACACTTCGCTACACAGATTACAGAAGTCATAATGTCATGTTTTTAGCGGGTCAAAGCCTTGACACATCACTTTGAATCGTGCAACATAAGAGAACTGGATATTTCTTAAATGAAATCGCAGGCTGCTGTGGTTTAATAATCAGACTGAGACCATGCACAACAAATTTACAAGGTCATCTGAAGATTTAGTGACAACGCAGTACTGGCCTGAAAGGGGGAACTCTCACACTGGCCCCGGGCCAGCTGGCCATACTTACTGTTGAACCATTCTAATAAATGTTTAATTAGGCATATATAATTCTCACTTTAGATTAGGTCATGCAAACCGCTTAGTTAGCATTAGCATTAGATAATTCCTTATTACAACCTTTATTAAGCATTAAATGACTTAATAGTAAGTGTTCCTAAAACATTAACATACACATTAAGCAGAAATGTGTATCCAATTCATTAAATATTTAATATCTTTATTAACTATGAATTTATGCTTTCTTAATGTTTTCATAAACACATCTTTACCACTGGTTTGCATCAACTAAAATACACAAGTTAGGTATGATTATTTGTTTACAAAGGATAAAAATAAAAAATAAAAACATTATCAAACTGCCTATATATGAAATTATTAAACAATAATAAATCATTTTAAATAATAAAGTGAATAGAAACAAATAACATGCTATTTATATGTATATTATTAATGTATAATAATGTAGGAACAATAATTTATAACTGACCAATTAACTATAAACTAATGCTTTTCAAATAGTTTATGGTGTGTAGTTATTATAAAGTGTTACCGATGATTGGACTGGAAAGTGGTTAGATAAAGATAAAGACTTTATTTCTATAGCTCCTAGATCTTTTTTTTGTGTCTCTAATTTCAAAACTTGTATAGATGCATTTTAAAATGTTCAATGTTTTGTAAGTGGAATGACCCAAAACACTTTAAATAACAGTAAAACCAATTGAAGAGATCGAAAGTCAATCCCTCACAGCCTCGTTGTCATTCCTTCAAAAACGAAAGGTGGCTCATTTGTGAATAAGGTTCCTCAGCAGGCTTGATCTGAGCTACCCTGGGTTGTCGCTTTCCATTCAACTGGTCGTCAGTTACAATTGGAGCAAAAGAGAAACCCCTAATTAAGATTTGCTAATGTGTATATCAATTAATTTCTTCCTCTGTTTTCCATTCTTAGAGCACTGCAGTAGAAATTGAGAGGCCAGACCTATATTTGATGAAGATTAACGGTTCTTATTAATTTGCAGCTGCAAGGAAGGAAACGTCTGTTTGTTCACAGTGGAGCAGGTGTGGAAAAGATGAGCCAGCAGATACCAAGTTAAGAACATGAAGACAGGCGAGCGCACACCTACACTACATTGAGCACCAGACATCAATCTGCTCAGTGAGTATGGCTCCACTGTGGGAATGTGGATGCAAAACTACAATGAGTGATATTGATTGGCATTTGCTGACCATCCAAAAATGGATTAAGCCATGGAGAGGGCGAAACATTTTAAGGGAGAGAGGAGGCAAACATGTCGTAACACGACCTCAAATCAAATAAATTCACCAAGGTTGAAATGAATTTAACAGCTCACTTATTCTAATGGAACATCGATCTTGTGTTGCAGGCAGCATAAAATGCTCTACTGGAATATTGGTCCTCTGAGCGAAATAGGTAGGGCTAATTTCCACATTGGCAAAGTCCTCGGGCATTTCTTGGGAATGCTTATATACCAAGCAGGATCATTATTAAGAGGTACTAATCACCTTTGTTATTATTTTATTTATTTGATATCTGATGAGGGAGGTTTATTTGGAACAAATGAGGGCAGTACAAACAGCTCTGATTTTATGAGTTGGTTTCTTTGCAAGGCACTGGAACTTCCATCCAGCTAAAGCTGTTTAATGCAATTTATTGATCAATGCTGCAAGACACATAGTGCTATCAACTGGAGGAATTAAATTTAATCAAATACCTGGGTCTGAAATATTTCATTGATCTGCTAAACAAATGACACAGCAAATCGTTATATTAGCTGACTTTAAGTGTAACTGAAACAAATGTTATTGATTGGTTAAGACGTATTTGTCTCTTTGGCATGTAAATCTAGCAGGATCTCAATGGCATGATGGGCTTTGATGGCACATTGTGATGGTGACTGAAGTTTTTTGTCTTCAGTAATGCAGTTCTGGTAGTGCTTCATACATGACTTTGATAGCTTGTCAACCTAAGTGGGTTACATTGCCCTCAATATTAGAACACTAGTCGTTGACATAATTTATCACAGGCTTTACAAGCCTTTTACATTACAATATTTTTTTATGTGATTTTTTTTATTTTTATTACAAGATTCTTTCTGTTCTTTTTGCTTTTTTTTTTTTTTTTTTTTTTTTTTTTTTTTACAAATATATAGGGCAGAGTGACAGAAAATTATTGGGGAGAGAAGGAGAATGCGAGTGGGCTCAATAAGTGTGAGACCACATCAGAAAATGTTATTCAATTTTAAATGTGAAAAAAAAAAATGTTTTATGCTTTTGATAAATGTCAAACAAAGATATGTTATCAAGGAAAATTAAAAACTTCTAATAAAGAATAAAAAATATAGATGTCAGATTCTGCAATATTTCTAGGTCACCAATTACATTTGACAACATGTTAACATATTTGTACAAAAGGTCATATTTCCTTGATTCTACTGAAGCACACAAGATGCTCTTTGGAATATTCAGAACATGCTCATGATCATCAGTTTTTACACAAACTCATATATCAGTTTCTTTGAGAATATGCGTATTCCTACTAGGACTTATTTAACATTCAATAATAACAAACCATGGTTTACAGTAAAACTCAGGCAGCTTCATCAGGCCAAAGAGGATGCTTATAGAAGTGGGGATAAAATATTGCACAATCAGGCCAGGAACACACTGAATAAGGAAACAGAGTGGCTAAAAGAAGCTACTCTGATCAGCTGAAAAACAAGTTTTCAGCTAACAACCCTGCATCAGTGTGGAGAGGCCTGAAAGACTTTACTAACCTCAAGAAACCATCCCCCCAAAACAGTGGGAACCAACAACTGGCCAATGACTTGAATGTGTTTTACTGTAGATTTGAAAAGCCCAGTTTCCCACCCCATACTCACTCTAACCTTCACTTCACATGAACATCAACACATCCTGCAACCCCCCCTCCTCCCCCTCATGCTACTCAACCTGCACTTAAGATCTGTGAAGAGGAGGTGTGCCGTGTCTTCTGGAAATCTGGACATAGAAAAGCCCAGACAGTACTTCACCCATTTGTCTAAAATCCTTTGCTGACCAGCTAGCCCCCATATTCACACAGATCTTTAATAGATTAATGGAGCAGTGTGAAGTTCCCTGCTGCTTCAAATACTCCACCATCATTCATGTCCCAAAGAAACAAATCACAGGAATTAATGACTACACACCTGTTGCTCTGACGTCTGTGGTCACAAAGTTGTTTGCGAGACTGAAAGACATTACTGGATCCTTTCTAGATACCCTTCATTTTGCTTATTGAGCAAACAGGTCTGTGGATGATGCAGTCAACATGGGATTGCATCATATCCTGCTACATCTGGACAGACCAGGGACATATGCAAGTATCCTTTTTGAGGACTTCAATTCAGCTTTCAACACCATTATCCCAGCAATACTCTGGACTACATTACACCAACTCTCTGTTCCCATGGCTGTCTGTCAGTGGATCACAAGCTTTCTGATGGACAGGCAGCAGGTAATGAGATAGGGGAAATTCACTTCCAGCACATGTACGGTCAGACTGGTGCCCCCCAGGGATGTGTGCTCTCCCCACTTTTCTTCTCTTTGTCTACCAATGACTGCACTGCCAAGGACCCCTCTATCAAGCTCCTGAACTTGCAGATGACACTACTGTCATCGGCCTCATCCAAGAAGACAATGAGTCTGTATACAGAAGGGAGGTTGAACAGCTGGCATACTGGTGCATTCAAAACAACTTTGAGCTGAACGCGCTCAAAATAGAGGAGATGATAGTGGACTTTACGAGGAATACCTCAACATTCTAAACAGCACTGTGTCAGAGTATTACATCTCACAGGACCTGAAGTGGGAGACCCACAATGACTCCACTGTGAAAAGGCCAAGCAGAGGTTGTGTTAGCATACTTTGCAATAAAGCTCATTCTGATTATGATTATGAACTTGTGGAGTCCATGCCAGATGGGACATACTAAATGCTAAGCAATACATGTAATTTTTTTTCCATTAAATTTTCACTCAAATTGTTGTGCTGATAATATAATTTGTAATAAAATGTATCTATATTAAAATGTATCTATATGTAATAAAAATGTATTAAATACTTAAATATTAAATATAACAAATATTTTATTTATAAATAAATAAATAAATATATATATATATATATATATATATATATATATATATATATATATATATATATATATATATATATATAATTTCAGCTCCCCACAACTGTTGCAAAATTATGTCAAAGGATAGCAAACCACCACCCAGCTGGATATTTTCAACCCTCAGGGAGCCTGGTGCTGCCCGATCCATCACTACTCTAGGAAGAAGACCTGAAAAAAAAAAGAACTGCACTTGGCTTATTCCCTGCTTAAAGTCAACCTGAAATCAAAATGAATTAATCCTAATTCATCCTATTTACTTTCTTAATACACTTTCCTTTTGGCTGACGTCACCAAAGCCTCAAATCTTTCAACCTCTCCCATCCAACCACCTGTCAAATAGAGACCACTTTTTATGATCCAGTCAATCAAGTCACGTCCTACTTTTTTTTCCTCATTGATAATCCAGTCTCTCTCTGAAATCCTTCACATATAAGTAAAATGGGTTGTAAATGCTGCTTCTTGTTGACTCAATAAACTGTAGTTTGAGATATTTTCTATGGAAAATTAATTAAACAAAATTGGTGTAATTAGTAAAAATATATAACATTGCACTCTCCTTTGTACATCAAAGATGGTGTTATTTCAAAAGACCAGCAGGGTAGTTAAATCCTTTGCTAAACCAAATACTTCTTCCTTGTGTGTGTGTGTGTATATATATATATATATATATATATATATATATATATATATATATATATATATATATATATATATAACAGGGAAAGAAAAAACACTGATCCTGCTTTAATGTACAATTGAGGCTTCTGTCTATGATGAACTGCATTGCCTATTAATAGCTCAGAATACTTGCTAATGGAGTTAGATACTATATATCTTATTTAAAGGAATAGTTCATCCACAAATAAAAATTATGTCATTATTTATTTAACCTTGTGTTGTTCTAAACCAATATACTTTTTTATTTTTTGGTACACAAAGGGAGACATTTTGAAAACAATTTCTGCTCACTGATATCATACAATGGCAGTGGATGGGATCACCACTTCAACCTTCTAATGGATGCAAAAGTAAAATTCAGAAGTCTAAAAATTATTCCATGAGACCTACCCATACCTTGTTCTGAAGGCACACGATAATTTTTGTTGATAAACAAACCAAAATCTTTTTTTTTGCGTGTGTGTGTGAAAATCCTGACCTACTGTGTACATTAATGAGAGAGCACGAGATAAGCAGTTACGCTGCCAGCTCTAGCGAGATGGTGCATTCAAGCGAGAACTTGCTTTGTTTTTGCTACAACTGGACCACCACATAGATATTTACAAGGGAAAAATACACAGCTGCAAACAAAGCAGATAGCTGAAATTACAAAACATATCTGAAAAGTTTGAATTGGAAAAGTAGATGCATTTCTATGCCCAGTCTTATTTGTTTGAACTGGGGTACTCGGAAATCGAACTGAGATAGATGACTGAATTTTCCCTTTTAGATGAACTAGCCATTTTTCCAATATCCTGGGTTCATGTTCAGCTCAATCAACAGCATTTGTGACATGTTGTTTACCACAAAAATAAATTTTGACTTTAAAAAAAAAAAAAAAAAAAAAATCTGGTTTACAGTGAGATACTTAAATGCAAGTGATTGTCTGCAGCACCAGCTAAAGAGAGGAAAAGCTAAAACCTCTCGTGATAAAAGTCATGACCAAAAGTTTGCTTCCTGCTAACTCAACTGTGAGAAACCAATGCTACGGGGATGTGATGCCAAACCATTTCAGCACAAAGGGGTGACATGTGCACACTCTGGTTGCTCTTGGATTGATACTGTAATATAATTTCTTGTCAAAGATTTGTGTTTGTCCTGGTTGGCCACACAAATGTAATTGCTCCTTTAGACAACAGTTCATTATCTCTTGCCATGTAAGGAGCGATCAAGATGAACACATCCCTTCGGGTCTGTGTGAGTGTGTATGTATGTGTGCATTGCTCTGATAGTAATCTATAGTTTCCTCAGAGTGTACTAGATACCGAAAAGGCACTCTCAAGGAATTACTTGCTGTCTGTCTTAACAGCCTGGTGTAATGATATATCATATGATGAGTGCATTGTTTCTAAATGTTATGGCTGAGTGTTCTCCCAACAGACCATGAGAGAATTAACACAGTTGAGCTGACTGAAGTAGGAATGATATGCACAAGCTGCCTCATTGTAGGAAGTGGCAGTACATCAGTTACTCTATATAAACTATAACTACTAAAGCACACATCAAGGAATTATTTGACATTTACAGAGAGAGGGAGGAGAAAGAGAAACTGAGAAAATTAGAGAGACAAGGCAATAAAGTAAAAGATCACCAAAAAATGATGGAAAATGAGAATAAGAAACCAGTTACCATAGAGAGAGCTGGTGCATATGTGCTCGTACTCTTTCAATCAAACCCTTCAGTTAGGTACAACCTGTGCAATTCTGCAGGAAAGGGCCGTGGCAGAGAGGACATCAAAAAGTGCTCAAATAGGATGTGTTCTTTTTAATGGGGTTGTAGCAGGATGCCGCACTTCTCGGATGGTCCATCTGGACCGCCTCCATTTGAATTCACCTGACTCCAAAAATGTATAACAAATGTTGCTGGCACTATCAGAGTCTTTTATGTGAATAGCTCTCTGGATACTTGGCCAAGAAAAAACATATTCTGTAGCAGGCCATATAACTGTGGCTGCAATTGAAGCAAAATGAAGTCGGGCATCTCTTTTATACAATCACCATGACCGGAGTCATCACTCAGTGGGGACATAATGTGCGGCACTTTAACAGTGTAAAGTAGTACATATTTACATTATGAAATCAATCTAACCAACTTGTGACAAACAGTGGGATGGTTGGGGCAAGATTAACCAGATGGTCTTTGCCAGCTCTGGGGCTTTGATATGTGGAAAGCTGGGGCTCCACTGTCTGAGTAACAGGACTGATTATGCATGTGTCTTGCTCTGCCTGTGAATCGGCACAAATAGGCTAAAATGGCAAAGCAGAAATGAAGGAGCCAGCCATTCAAGGGAGCTGAGAAAATTAGTGTGTGTGAGGGGTGCACATGAGAAGGGTGAGCTTTGAGCTCCTGCTGCTTCTTTTCAGATAACATTGGTGCATCTGCTGAGTGTGCAGAGGAACTGAGGAACATGTGAACATTCTTCTTTAGGTGTTCCACTGTTCTTGCCGCTAACCATTGCCGCTAACCCTGTGCACTATTACTGAGATGCAAGGATAGATACAAAGAGAGAGAGATTGACTTTAGCTATTTTACAAAACAGTTAATGTAGGTAACTCACACAAATCTACTTCCAAAAACACATTTCAGACAGGGAAAAAAAAATGTGCACAAGTGTTAGATGACAGTGTCAGTAAATTTTTTATGCCTTTTTGTTTTTTTCTTCATTCTTTATTCCGCTTTCTGATTTCTGTTCTGTTCTCTTGTACTTTTTTTAACACAGAAAACACGACAAACAAAACATATATACATGGAATCAACATTTAACATTTAATCTCCACCATTACCCCTCCCCCTGGATCTCAACAAACCACCAAAAAACATGGGCCGTGTCCCCATCCTCCGATTGGCATTGACGAGCCTATACAATCTAGAGGGGGTCCAATAGAATCGATGTATAATCTTGAATTGCATAAGGTGCACTCTTGCACTTCTAGATGCAGACTTGCCGTTTTTTTTTTCAATCCTAGCCAACACTCCTTCCTCCAATACCAAGTTTAAATCTTTCTCCCATAATCTCTTGATAGAAGTTAAAGCTCCATCCCCCAGAAGCTGAATTGGCTGTGAGTAATACACTGATGCCTCATGACCTTTTGTAAAGAAGAAATCACAACTCCCAGAGTATCTGCTGCTTTAGGGGGGTGTATGCTACTCCCAAATATAGTACAGAGCATGTGGCGCTGCAGTAAATACCTAAAAACTGAGATCTAGGAATCCCAAAATGTTGAACCAAATCTTCAAAAGATCTCAACACTCCGCTCTCATATAGGTCACCAAGTGTAGTAACACCCCTCACAATTCACTCTGACCAGCAGAAAGGGGACTTATCAATACATAATTTAGGGTTCAGCCATGTGCTTCAGGCAACATTTAAATAAATGTCCGAATTAAACATTCTGGACACTTCTGTGCATACTGAGTGCAATTTCGAGAAGGGTTGTAACTTTACTTCTCCGATTAGTTTGATAGAAAGGCTTTGCAATGGCGAAATATGGGGAAGAAATACCATTCAATTCAAAACCAGGGAGGGGCTTTCTCAGGTGGAAGCAACTAATGAGCCAAATCTCTAAGACTGAATGCATAATAATAAAACAAAATCTTGAGTAGGCCTAGCCCACCTTTGCCGATCGGCCTAGGCAACTTATTAAAATGTAATATAGGATGCTTACCATTCCAAATTAAGGACTTTGCTATGCTATCAAATTGCTTGAAATAAGAGAGGGGGACATCTACAGGGAGAGTAGTAGTTACATTTTGGAATACAATTAATTATAAGAACAATAACCTTCCCAATCATAGATAAATGTCATGAAGCCCACCTGCCCACATTGCTTGAAAACCTTTTTATTACGGGGTCAAAATTAACTCTATGTAAATCAGACAAATTTTCTGGGAATAAAATGCCCAAACAATTAATGCTGCCCTGTTTGGGCCACTGGAAGACCCCCGACTGGAAAGTCGTTGCTGGGCAGAATGATGTCAGATCCAAATCTTCGGATTTAGACCAACTGACTTTCTAAATAACTTAGAAAAGGCATTGATAATTCTGTGAAGGCAAGGCCTAGATTTAATTGGGTCGGAGACAAATAATAAAATATAATCTAAAGCAAAAGCTTATGTGCTATACCAACCACCACGCCTGGAAAATCATCCTCCTTTCTATTGCAGCTGCTAATGGCTCTAGGGCAAGACAGAACAATAATGGGAAAGGAGGGCAACCCTACCGGGTGCCTCTTTCCAGAGTAAAATAATCTGTAAATAATCAGTTTGTTTGTACTGCCACTACCGTGTGTCTATAAAGTAACTTAATCCATCCAATAAAAGTGTTCCCGAACCCATATATTTCCAAAATCTTTAAAAAATAATCCCATTTTACCAAATCAAAAGCTTTTTCGGCATCAAGTGCAATGCCAGCGACCGGAATCTGATTATTTGCAACTGACCACATGATATTGATGAGACGCCTAATGTTATCAGAAGAATCACCTGAATAAATCCCACATGATCTATATGTACAAGAGATGTCATAACTTTACTGAATTGGTTGGCCAGGAGTTTTGACAATATTTTTATGTCTAGCTGGATCAGGTAAATTGGACGATAACTCTTACACTCACTTGGATCTGTGTCCTTTTTAAGAATTAGACTGATCCGGGCTTGTGTCATGGTTGGCAGAAGCGTCCAATTCTTTAATGATTCCATAAAAACTTCTAACAAAAGTGGAGCCAGTTCTGTAGCATAAGATCTAAAAAATTCAGCAACAAAGCCATCTGGCCCCGGAGCCTTGCCTGTAGGCAAGGCCTTAATTACCTTGCCAAGCTCCTCCAAGGTTATCTCAGAATAAGAGAATGTTTTGCTCAGTCATCAGCTTAGGGATTTCTAATGGTTCCACAAAGTTTATAATATCTTAATCAGTAGATGAAGACATGGAACTATAGAGATCGGGATATAATTCTTTAAAAGCATTATTAATATCAATGGCCGAGGTAAATATTTCACCACCAGCAGATTTCACTGAGGGAGACTCACTCTACTTTATGTATCTAGCCAAAGGCTTCCTTACTCAATTTTCTTTATGTAGGACAATGCTTGCTGTGGGCATGTGAATTCTCTATGGCCATCCTTAGTATATATTCTCAGTTTGGCTGGAAACATCAGAGCAAAAGCGAACTTCCATTGATATAAGAGTTTCTTGCATTCCCTGAATCGTTCATGTTTCTCTCTTGTTGAATTCACAAAGTCTGGGAACAAGAAAATTTTGTGGTTCTTCCAAGAAAGCTAAAAATGTGGCTAGAATTGATCAGGCCTGTCTCCATCAGCGGCTCTCCGAACCGGGACTCTGTGAACTCACTCGATTTCCAGCTTATGGCCTATTATGTCATGCAGACTCGGGAACAGCTCGTCTAGGGATTTCACCATATCTCATCCTTCCTCGTGCTCAGGAATTCCAACAATTCAGACATTGTTTCATCGATTACAATTCTCCAAATCCTCCAGTTTTGCCCAAATGCATTCCAAACCTCATGGTCGCTAGCGGATTAGCAGCTAATTCCCTCTTCGATGAGTCTAGATTATCGATCTGTTTCTCAACAAAGGTCATGCAATGACCTTAGTCAGTATTGCTGACACAATCAACAATTCACACCAGATTTCTCTCAGTTCATCATCTGAATTGAGACCGGGCTTTTGGCCTGCCACTGTGGGGAATCAGATTGAGCATGTAAGTGTCTTTTAATGTCTCCAGAGCCCAAGGATTTTGATTTTTTTTTTTTTCATGTTGACAGTTAAGAATCAAGATGTATCGAATATCACGGTTTAATACACAAATAATATTAAAATAGCAAAGTGTGCAGAGCTCGCCATTCGCACGTCCACTCCTCGCATGGCATCACGTGACTCCGTTCTCTGGTACCTATCGTTGCGCACTGCATTCTGTTAAGTGAGATCTCGTCACCTTTCCAGTGAAATGTCCAGATGGAGGCACCAAAAGCAAGTGAAATGGTGTTGAATTCAGATGAGGTTTTATGGTGAATTTTGGATGTTTTTAAAACATACATCCTTAACCTAAAACTTTTGCCTGAACCTAAACAATAGTGTTTTAAAATATGAATGAGATGTTTAAAAAAAATCCTTATCAAATCAACGCCTAAGACTTACCATTTGTGTTTTCAAATATATATGAGATGTTAAAAATCCTTACTTAATCAATGTCAAAACCAATAGTGTTTTAAAATGCAGAATCGAAATGATAAAGCACATCTTCTGAAGCAACCACATATTTTTGTGCTATTTTTATGAATGTTGTGTCACGTGTAAGCTTGAGTTCATGGCTGGACATCAACTGCGGTCCAATGCTCTATCAGGTGAGCTACTGTGCAATATATTTATGTTGTAATGTATATTTGTAAATGGGAATGTAATATGAGCCTTAAAATTACATTTAGTTTTCCAAAAAATATGTTACAGTAATAGGGTGGCAACAATTGAGCCCACCAAATGGCCAAAAGAGAACTCAACTCACAACTGATTTCAATGCAGGTGACATGAGAGGAACTACATGTATGTGATAGTCTAATAAGCATAAATAAACTTGGAAGAGATAAATATGTAAAATAAAAAAAATATATATATATAAAAAATGTGAATGAATAAAAATTAATTAAATATATATATATATATATATATATATATATATATATATATATATATATATATATATATATATATATTTAAAAATGGAAAACATTTTTGAAAGACAGATGAAAACAAGTTTCACATTTTTTTTTAGATTTGATCTCTTCGACCACATTTTAAGTTAGTCAAATGTGGACGAAAATGCATGAGACCACATTAGTCTGATAATGTAAACACTTAGTCACTTTTAGACGTCAAGTTTAAATAGATTACATTTAGATTACTTGCAAGTATAATTGGAAGAAACAGTGCAACTTTTTTTCATGCTTTCTTCTTTTACTTTTATGTGCTTTATTATCATCCACTGATGCACTGATGTAGTAATGATATCGTCTTGAAACCAGAGACCCTCGCCTCGAAATCTGAACACATGTGGTCAAAAGAGACGTATATTACAACAAGTTGTAAACAGGGAAGCATTTCGACTGTGTGTCTCGCCTCCACTTGTGATTGGAAACTAATCTTAATCCCAGGTGTTAACAGCAAATTATGTCTTTAAAATGCTGCCTCTGTATTCAGCTCACAATGTTTTGGAACAGAGCGTTTTTGTGTGGAATGCACTTTCACATTACTCTAGTTATTCAAGCAGAGCGGCATCATCGGCCTCTTCCACACCAAGATATAAATACGTATTCAATGAGGAACATTAATAACCCATGATTTACACCAGTCCCACCTCTCAAAGATGGGATCATTTGTCTACAGAAGTGGCTGGAGCTCAGTATATCAAAACAGTAAGCTCTGGAAGAGGATTCACCTTGTTTCACCAAAGGAACAGACGCATGCAGAGGACTTTGTGTCCCTGCTCTGGCACAAGCCATCTTTCTCAGTTACTCCGGTCTCTCTACAGGAAGGAGGCCAGAGGATGTATGCATTTATCTTTCAGATACAGACTCAGATAGCCGTACCAGCGGCCAGCTGTCAGCCACGCCTCCTCCCTTTGATATGTTCCACCAAGGGAACTTGCAGCCTTAACAAATACACATCAGTTTTAGTGACCGGCAGACAGCATATGGTTCCCTGTCCTGCAGCTTTGCCTTATCAAGCATGAGTAACCAAACTCGACTTATAGTTCCTGC
Organism: Moxostoma hubbsi; assembly: GCA_032164185.1. NCBI lineage: Eukaryota > Metazoa > Chordata > Actinopteri > Cypriniformes > Catostomidae > Moxostoma > Moxostoma hubbsi. The sequence goes on from JAVLUX010000023.1 coordinate 8,733,127, forward strand.
AGGTCAGAGGTTGATATCTGATTCTGCTGTTATTATTGAGTCAATAAACACTGAGAAATACAGGAGTCCTTGACTATATATAAGGAGCAGGATAACTAGATATCATCATATAATGGCTACTGCAGGTTTAGTGCCTTTGTGTGGCTCATGTTGGAAAGAAGCTTTTTGAAGGTCTTTGACCATTGTACAGTGTCTCACTTTTTTCAGCATCTCGTGCATGATTGCCTCGTTTTTTAAAGACACTGTGTCAAGTAAAAAGAACTTCAACTTTTAAAAACATGTCTCGAGACACATACATTCTCTGCCATTTGCTGTGTCTACCAGTTTTTAATGCAAGAACACATTCGGTCTGAACGGCTCCTATCTCTAGAATCCTGTTTTATCTTTTAAGTAAACATTTGTTAGAACATTTTCAGATATTAAATTCAAGGTTAGTACCCTCAAAAATGTACATTTTGTTTAGTCACCCTCATGTTGTTCCAAATGTAAACAGTTTATTATATGGACTTGTAATAAGGGATGTGTCATTTCAACGCAGCATCTGAAGAGCTGGATTAAATACTACATGCATATGCATTAAAATGCATAGAGCCCTTAAAAACTACTTGAAACTACTTCAGATATATGACCTATTGTCAGATCCAGTGCAGTGACTTGATAATATATGCAAATCTACAGTTGTCTACAGTACAGTTAGGTGCCAAAACACTCATTGGAGACTTAAAAAAAAATATTTGCTCAGGCACACATCCATCATAGCATCACACCTGCAAAGCTGAAGATCATGACACCTTGAAAAAGGCATAGATAAAATTTTATGGGTTTTCTGGCAGAAGTGAAAATGGCACAGCTGCTCGCGAAATAGAACAGCAGGTGGAAACGTGCATTTAACCTTCTCCAGAAAACTGCTGAATCCTTCTCATCGACGGCAGAGCCATAAAGCCCCTTGGAGAGATAAAGATAATCAAAATCTGATGACCACTCAGACAGCCCCCACATAGACGTCATTCTTTTGTTTATGGTGCAGACAAATCACATGCAAGGTCATATATAAACTATGGGTCATTATTAAACACCTAAGGAACAGTAATTGTTTTCCAATGGTTATACCGGCATGGCAGGCCTTTATGTGAAATACAACAATGACAATGAGGTTTCTTAATAGGTCATCATGGTTGACTGAGATAACAAAGCGAAGAAGCAATAACCATACTGCAAAGAGCTGAATCATGTGAGAGGTTAATGTCGTCTTGATAAAATATTGAGAATCAGGGAACAAGGAAGTATGTCTCACAGCCATGTTTTGCTGACATTCAATGAACGTATTCCTCAGTAAGCATTTTTAATACAGCTCACAGTACATCCCAAGCACAGGTGCTGAGGTAGACATTTTTAAAATGCATCATGAAGAGAACAGACTTGTATTCATGAATGAGAAACAATACACTCAAAGGTTTGTGATGCATGTATTATTTTATATATAGCATGTTATTTTTGTGTTAGTACTAGATCTATAGTCTTGGGGGTTAAGCCTGAATTTTTATTAGACATTTATAGATAAAGCAAAATCAGACACTTTGCTTCATTTTCATTGGAGTTAAAATGTTTATGATGTGCATATTTTTTGATGTTTCAACACAGCTGATAAGGGTGACACTTCGCTGGCAAGCATACTAAAATATTTAAAAGTGTGAAGAAAAAAAAAAGGATGGGAAAGAAAGAAATTGCCATTATAGTGGAACTTTTCTTCTGTGACATTAAAAGAGACTAAATAAATGTGTCAATAGGAAACCGTCACAGAAAGAAGGGTTGAAGCCTCAAAATCTTTTGGTAACAAGATGCAAACCTCAATCAAAATCAGTCTCACAAGCACTTTTCAGTGGGAAAGATGAAAGCACTAAGAAAAATATAGGTTTGGGAGCATTTTGTTGGAGAAAATGACAGAGCACAGGAAACTGTGATTCAGGTCATGTTAACTGACCCTCCCACATATCCTTTTATGTTCCCTGTAGCTCTAAAATGCAGTTATTGCCAGCAGTTAATAACATGACTCTTGAATGTGCATCTGCGTATCCATGTGACTCTAAGGTAAGTTTGCTGCACATAGGCAATGTTAGACCCTGAAACCCCTCTAAATATCTGTGATGGTGGTGGCAGCACCCTTGGAAAATCTGTGATTATGCCATCACTCGTCACATTTGCGGAAAACAGCGGATGCAGTAAGCTATTTAAAGTTATATCATTCTGAATCCTCACCTCAGCAGTTCAATGCAAGTTGAGCTCAATAAACAGTCAGCAGTTCAATGCAATTTAAGCACAATCAACAGCATTTGTTGCATAATCTTAATTACCACAAAAATGTAATTCTACTCCATTTTCTTTAAAAAAATAAGTGAGTAACTTACAATGGAAGTACATGGTGTCAATCCGTAAATATTAAAATACTCAAGAGTATAGCAACAAAACATAAACAATATGCATGTTAACATGATTTTAATGTAGTAAAACAACCATTAAAAACGTCATAGCTCAAATAATACACATGCTTTTACAGAAGAATTAACGTAAGTGCTTTTATAAAATGTTTTTAAAAGTTTCACATTTTTTGCCTTTAAACTCTACACAATTTGTCTCCATTCACTTCCATTGGATGTTCCTCACTGTAACCACAGTTGTTGCTTTTTTTTCAGAGGCGGACACAATTATAGCCTACTGTAGGTGACACAGAGCGGCAACTTGGACATGAAGTGCTGCCCCACACATAGCTGTCATAGACGGCATAATCGTGACAGCCCTAGTTATGCAGAATGTTAACCTCAGTCACCATTTAGTTATTATATCAAAAACAGATGCAATGAAAGTGAATGGTAACTGAGACGGTCAGACCCTATCATAATAACTAACATAAGATAGCAATATATGTGAATGGTGACTGAGACTAATATAATGCAATAAAAAAAGAAAAAAAAAGAAATGTCTTTTTTTTTTTTTTTGTGAATAGTCCTAGAATTGCTATTGCCAGAAATGACTACAAGAGTAGGGCAGAGAGCATTCAGAAAATGAGCAGGAAGTAAAACCCAAAATTTTTTCCTACTTGCAGTGTAGTGTTTTTCCTTCTCAAATTCTTGGAAATGGGCACCTGAAGGAATAAAACCTCCAGCAAGCTCATCTCAAATCAGCCTCTAATTATGGAATGCTATGTACCATACTGTCAGAGTCTCGTGCTCCAAAACATAGTCAGGCTGGGATGCCTGGGAAAGACAATTGGGTTGACAGCATGGGTGAACTTGTCGGTTACATAAATATGCCACAGACATCTTGTCACTTTGAGTCTCACGCGTTCGGGAGGAGTTCTAACCATAAATGGATGGGAAACGATAGCTGCGCCTTTGATACCACAGCTCGCTGTTATGCTTCCCAGGCTGAGTCTGCCTGCATTGTCTTTATTGATCTGACAATACTGCCATTTTCTATAAACACATTACGTTAGGGGGAAAAGAACATCACATGTACTCAGATTACAGTCCACATGATAACTAATGTGTTTCAGGAAGACAAGGTCTGGAGTTCACGAGCAAAAAAATGTGCCGCAAAGCCTCTTAAGAGGATAGGAAAAAAATGGCGCCATATGCCAGGGCTGATTCTCAGAGCGGTGGAGGTAAGCAGGTCTTATTACCGAACAGAAAAGGGTGAAGGTGGATCTCAGAGAGACATTAGAGGTAAATATAGCCTGGCTCTCTCTCAATGGTCACATTGAACCCAAGGAAGGGGAAAGGCTTTGGCCTGCATCCACACAGAATCCTTTTCAAAGCCCACCGCTTCTGCTTCTCATTACATCTGTGGGAGAAACAGAAGTACCACATCATACAAAACACTACTGCATGAATTATTCACAGACGAAGGTAGAGATGCACGCAGGTGAAGATATGCCAGGCTTTTGCCAGGGCATAATTCCCCAGGAACCGCCCAGGTAAAAGCCAGCAAGGTTCTGAAGGAGCAGCCAAGCGCCATCTAGGCAAACTCTCTCTGGGGCTCTGAGGAATGAAAGCAACAGAAACAATGAGCGAATTACTGAGGGTTGCAGAATTTACCTCCAGTCCTTTAGAGCTCTAGTGATGCTGTGCCAAAAGTAGCTCCAAAGGGCTTCAAAGGCACCGGGCCACCACATAAACCAAAGGCAGTGTGATTTATCAAATGACCACGGGAGAGGACACAAAAAGGACATTTGGAAACAAGGGATTTTTGAGGAAATAGACTTTGTAAAAACAAATGAACATCTGCCACTCTGTGTTGTTTGAAATTGCATGAGAGAAGATGGATGTTCCAAAGAGCTAAATGTCTTAATGAATTGTATATAGAAAGACAAGGTCACAAATTAGGAACAGGACAATCTCGTGCAAATTCTGTGAATGGTGACCTTTTTGCAAAAAAAAAAAAAAAAAAAAAAACATTACGTGGTTCCTTAGAACGTATCTACATCCCCAATTCAGTATGAAAAATGCTAATAAATACAAAAAGGATTGATTTGTAAATTATATTCACCATTTGCTATATTGAAAGCACTACAACTACACATTATATGCCTATACCTTGTGAATTCCTTTGTTTTATTTATGTTAAATGCACAGTAATTTCAGATGATTGCAACACACTCCAAACAATTTGGGACAGTCAAGACAAGACACAAGTTTGTTAAGTTTAAAGAGTGGAATATTGCGCACTTCATAAGGCTCCACACATTCTCAACTGAAAATGGAAAATCAGGACTGCAGGCAGGCCAATCTAGCAACTGCACTCTCTGCTTATTCGGCCAGTATGTGGTTTGAAGTTGTCCTGCTTAAAATTCCAGGATGTCCCTGAAAAATACGGTGCTGGATGGCAGTATAAGCTGCTCCAAAATTTTTACATATTTGTCTGCATTGATGGTGCCCTCACAGATGTGCGAGTTACCCATGCCATGGGCACTGACAGACCCCTGGCCCAAACAGACAATGGCTTTTGGATGGTCCTTTTCCTCTTTGACCCGGAGAATACGCTGGCTGTGTTTTTCAAAAACTAATTGAAATATGGACTCATTGGCCTAAAAAACACAGTTCCACTACTTTTCATCTAAGATGAGACCGAGACCAGAGAAGTCAGCAGCACTTCTGGTCAGTGTTGTTGTAGGGCTTGTAGATGTAAAGTCTTAACATCTGTGGATGTAGCAACAAGTGGTGTTGACTAACAAAGGTTTACTCAAGTTATTCCATGTCTTACGACAGCGGAACTTCACAGCTGCACGCTGCCACTCGAGTCACGTTCAACAATACAGTAGCAAGCGCACAAAACAACTTTTCTTCACTCCACACAATGCCTTTATGTACACCAAGACAAATATATATTTCATGATTAAAATTGCAGGTCCAATTTAAGAAAACACGGAGAGGTAAGTTTGTCACTGTCATGGTGATACTCCTTCATTTTCAGCATGCATCTGTAACTATGGGCTCTCATGACCTCGGTTTCTAAGTTTTACATTTTCAGCGCTGCTACATATCAGTGCCTACTGTGTAAACACTTGTAAACATTAGCGTTAAGTGCAAATATTTTACTCTGCCTATCGTGATTGTGAGCATTTCTGCACATGCAAGATTGGCGTGTGCACAGCGACAGATGCATTATATATAACAACATTATATATAATTTTGGACTATGTGACATTGTTTACGATTTTCATCATAATGATTACTAGAAAAAGGTTTCCAAATTTATTTTCTAATAGACATATTCACCCAAATCTGAGAAGCATCCTTAAAGCGATAGTTCAGTCTTTAATTATTATTATATCATCATTTCCTCATTCTCATGTTCTTCCAACCCAGTGAAAATTTCTGTATTCTGTGGAACCCAAAATATGTTAGACAGAATGTTAGGGAGGGACAGTCTCAGCCACCATTCCCTTTCAAAATATAGAGGGGAAAAAAACTCAACGAATGTAAATGATGATTAAGGTTTTTTTTTTAAAGCATTCTGTCTTGCATCTCCTAGGAATAATTTCCCCAAAATTGAAAATTCTTGCATCATTTACTCACCCTCATGTGATTCCAGATGTGGATGTTTTTTTTCTTCTTCTGCTGAACACAGATTTTTAGAAGAATATCACAGCTCTGTTGGTTCATAGAATGCAAGTGAATGATGAATTAAACTTTGAAGCTCAGAAAGCACATAAAGGCAGCATTAAAGGGATTCAAATGACACTGGTTCAGTCTATGTCTTCAAAAGGGAAATGATACGTGTGGGTGAGAAACAGATCAATATTTAAATCCTTTTTTGCTAATAAATCTCCACTTTCACATTCACATTTTGGTGATTCAATTATTTGTGTATATTACCACCTATTGGGCAGGGAGGAGAATAATGAAATAGTAAAAAAAGGACTTTATATATTATTAAGTTATAGATATTTTTCTGTTTCTCACCCATACCAATCATATTGCTTCTGAAAATAACTGGAGTCATATGAATTACTTTTATGCTGCCTCTATGTGCTTCAAAGATCTGGTCACCATTCACTTGCATTGTATGAGCCAACAGAGCTGTGATATTCTTCTAACAATATTGATTTGTGTTCTGTAGAAGAAAGAAAGTCATTCACATCTGGGATGGCAATGGGGTGAAACAATTTGAGAATTATTATTTTTATTTTTTTTATTGAACTATCCCTTTAATTTGATGCATGGAAGAAATAAATATGTGTTTGGAACAACATGGTGGTGAATAATGACAATTTCATTTATTAACAATAATATTAATAATAGTATTATTATTATTACATTGATGCATTTGGCAGATTCCTTTGTTCAAAGCGACTTACAATGCGCTTATTACAGGGACAGTTCCCCCGGAGCAACCTGGATTTATGTGCCTTGCTCAAGGACACAATGGTGGTGGCTGTGGGGATCAAACCGGCAACCATCTGCTTACCAGTTCTGTGCTTTAGCCCACTTCGCCACCACCAATCTATTATTAATAATACTTATTCTGTAATTCATGTTATATGTGTATCATGTACTGGAATATAGGAGAGTAAACAGCCATTATCTTATATGTGAAAGAAACTAGTTACTTTTTTTTTTTCTTTTTTTTTTATTGGATACTTTCTTACTCTTACTCGAGTAATTTTTAACATTATTACTTTTACTTCTACTTGAGTAATCCTTTTTTTTTAAAAGTAATTGTACTTTAAATTTGTACTTGAGTAAAGTTTTTGTCTACTTTACCCACCACTGGTTATAAGATATTTGTCTGTGGAACAGGTTTAAAATTAAGTGTTTATGAACTGATAATCTTCAGTTTTACTTGTGATTTGTGTGAAAGGAATTACGTACAACGAGCCACGTAAAAATAATTAGGTTTTCATCCTTATCAACTGGTCTTTGGCAAATGCTTCTCCTTGTCTAGAAATAGTGTTTTAGTACCTAGACACCTTTTTTATTTTTTTTTTCTTACATCTGCACCTGCAACAGCTTGCAGCTTCAAACCATAAAAATGCCGGCCTGTTATATCACAATCTATTTATCACTGCACTCTCTAAAAGAAGCCATCTGTCAGGGAAGTGCTTTAGAAATTAATCTAAATGACTGTGAAGGAACTTTATTATCCTTGGTGGAGGAAAAAAAAGGGTTCTTGAGCTTCAAAGTATTCATCTTCAACAATGACGAAGATTAGCAGACTTTATGGCTCAAACTTCCAGTTTTACAAAAAAACGTTTACTGGATTATTACTCTGGATTTTGTTTTAGTGATCATCTGCATCTATCATCATTTGCCCACCCTCAAATTGTTCCAAATCACAAGACTGTCTGTCTTAAGTGGAACCGAATAAAATTAGGTTTTGCATAATTTTCTCACTTGCTTTGTGAAGGCAAAAGGAATGAGAAAGGCTGTCGAGCTCCAAAAAGGACACAAAAGTATAGAAAAAGTAGTACATACGTATGGCCTGTGCGCTATTTGATAGTTAATATTGTAAATAATTTCACTGAAACGTTCATTTTAGTTTTTCACAAAAAGTATTCCATCCTGCCACAGCTCGCAAATCTCATTCAAATCCACGCAGGGACTAAAAACTGTTCAAGGAACAAAAACGAATGCCGCAGGCTAGTAAGGCTAAGTCCTTCCTAGACCAGTCCTTATGAGGCTGTATAGGCTAGACTCCTCAGCACTCAATGTTAGAATGAGACAGTCTAGTAAGTGTGCATGGTGAATCATAAGCTTAGAACCATATGATATTTTACTTTGTTAAGAAAACACATATACTTCAGAAAACAATAAATATGTCCTCAATCCCTTAATAATTTTAGTGTTTATCCCTTAATAACTGAAATGTTTATTCACAAAGCTAGAGTCACTCAAAAAAGCCTTTATGTAATACATTTTGCAACACTGATCTTAGAATTTATTTTTAAACCCTTTCAAATATAGAAAAACAGAACTCTAGACTTTTAAAAATTAGAGAACTTTTAAAGCTTTTCAAATCCATGCAATTGCCTTTTTATTAATAATGTTTTTGTGCTTTTTATTTTCTAATTTGATGTATTGTCTAAACTCCTTTTTTTCCACATATTGTCTTGGTGCAAATGTGAATAAAAACTTGATAAGAGAAAGAAAAAAATAAGGAGTGTCATAAAGGTTTCCACCTCTGCGTTCACACAACTCATTTTCCACACTTTTTTTTAATAATTTGGGACATGTACAAAGGGTTGTGGGTGACTGAAGGCCACAAAGGATACACCTGCTGCATCCTCCAAAATATGGCTAAGAAGGCTGCGAGGCTGCTTTCCATGTGTCCTCACAATTGAGATGGCCTTTGACGGTGCTTGATGATTTGGCAGCCGAGATGTGCCGCCTAACGAATGAAGAAAGCCAAATTTATGGCCAATTTTGAAATCCCGACCAAATGCTTTTTTCAGGTCCAAAAAATAGGTCACCCTATCTAAGCTGTCGTGTGTTGTGGAGGTTTTTGAGAATACGGGCCCAGCTCTGTAATTAAAATTTTACATAATTGTTAACTAAACTTTCTGCTTGTTATGCATGTTTATTTTGAGGCAACTGGGCTTGTTTTTCCAGACCAAAGTGCTTGCTTCTCTTGTGAGATCTGGCAAATCTGCAATTGGTATTTCACCCACTCCTTAGCGCAGTGTACTGTAATTTTAAAAAAATATGTTATTTACCGTTCTTTTATTTTGTTCTAACCGGTAATCATTTGGAAAGGAGGCTGCAGAACTTTTGAACCAGATCGAAAAAATATGATTTTTGCACAGAACAAACCAAAATGAAAAAACATTTTGCTTTTAGTCCCTGCATCCACGTACTTGCAAAAGAGATTGAACTTAATTCAAGTCACACAAAACCATCATATGCCACAAAAGTCATAAAGAAAGAATCAAGAAAGTCATCAGGGTTTAGAACAACAAGTGGACAAATAAATTATGCAATTCAATGAAATGGAAATTTTTCTTTTTTGGTTGAACAAATGCTTTTGTGTATAGCAGATATAAGGATGCAACATTCCATTTTTTGGGTCAGGTAGATTGCTCAGTGGTCAATTTTACAAAAGTTCTTGTGCTTTTGTCGAGGTCATGAATCAAGTATCAATATTCAAGGCTCCCCTGCTCTTCTGTAATTCCACCCAACCAGAAAAATCCTGGCCTCGTACGAGTCATCCGTCAGAGTCTGCATGCACTCTGGAGATGACGTCCCTAAAATGACTCCACCGAATTTCCATTTTTAGTGGGGGGTGACTGGGGAGGATATTAGCAAACATGACAGTCATCTAAAAAACAATAAATAACTTACAAGGTTAACAGAACTGAGCTTTCTTTTCCCAATTTAAATTATTCATTGTACATAATCCTGCAGGGGAACTACCTCTTTCATCTTAAGCTGTTTCTTCTTCCTAAAAGAGCCTGAGAGACAAAAAAAATAAAAAATACCTGCATGGAGGGATCTGAGAGGTACCCAAGCCAAATTGACAGCTCAGATGTGAGACCTGAAAACATGCAGTGGTATATTTAGCACATCATGTGAGGTTTTTTTTTTTTTTTTTTGCTTAATATGCGAAAATGTTAATATTCTGCAATGTGTGCTAAACAGTATTTGACTATTTTGGATGGTTTACACAGATGGTCCAAAATGCATGAAGTTGAGCCTAAGGAATGTGACAGTGCTCTTTCTAATAATTCCAATAGTAACTGAAAACAAATATTTAATCATCTTGTTAAAGGTGAAATTTGCATTTTTAAAAAATACTTTCTCCTATCCTAATAACTTGAAGGGTCATGACATGAGGAATACAATTTTCCTTGATCTTGTCACATGTAAGTGTTCATTATATAATAAAAACATACTGTACATTTCAGAACCCATTACTTCCTTATCACACTGTGGTAGACATTTGCATCTGACAACATCCACATCCACAACAACACATCAACACCTACTTTACCTTATCACTTCTGTAGCCCCACCCAGATGCGTTGAACAGTGAGATGGCAAGGAGTGAGCAGTTTAGTCAAGAGCAGAGATCCAATCATTACATGACATTGCAATACTGAAATGCAAGGCGTACAAGATCACTCAACAACAAGCTCCAACAGAATCACAATTCATCAACAGAATAATTTACAGAAGAAATTATTTTTGGTGCTTCATCTGAACACGATACTTTACAAAAGACATCAATGGCATCAAATATGATAGAAACAAAGTGCACAACAAAACATGAACAGGGATAGCTCATTCAAAATTATGTCATCATCTATTCACCCTCAAGACATTTCAAATTCCTACAACGTTGTTTTCTTCCGTAGAGCGAACACACACACACACACACACACACACACACACACACACACACACACTCAAACAAAGACTTTTAGCTGTATGTCAAAGCTACTTTTTCCAATGAAAGTGAATTGAACTAGGGATGTCAAGCTCCTAGCACCATAAAGGTAGTCCGTGTAAGACTTATATCCAATATTCCAATATACAAGTTGCTTTTATTTGTACCGTAGAAATTAATAAAAAAAACATAGAATTTAAAGAGACGCTGCCTTGAGTGTCTCTTTTTCTAAAATGTCTTTTAGAAAAAGTGTTCTAAAAATGGAAACGTATTTACTGAATATAATATAATTTTCATAAAGTCACATGTAACGTAATTACGTGAGTAGTTTTCCGGCAAAATACTTATTTACTCTTACTTGAGTCATAATATTTCTCATTACTTGTACTCAACTTGTACTCAAGTTAATCATTTCTTCAGTAGCAGTACTTTTACTTAAGTTAAAAAGATCAGTACTCTTTTAACCACTGTCTCCTGTTTCTCAAGCGGTCCCTCAGGGTTCTGTTCTTGGTCCACTGCTCTTCATCACTTATATGCTTCCCCTGGCTCACATCATCTGCCAGCACAGACTCAACTTTCACTGTTATGCTGATGACACACAGCTTTATATCAGTTCAAAACCTGCTGCCTCTTACTCACAAGCTCCTTATCTGCATGTGTCAGTGACATCAATACCTGGATGACCAATAATTTTCTCAAACTTAAAACTGACAAAACTGATGTATTTTAGTTGGTTTCACAAATCTTACATCTTGACAGTCTGATTAGTCTGTTGATAGTGATGGTGTCCTGGTCAGACCCTCCTCTACAGTCAGAAAACTTGGCATTATGTTTGATTCTTAACTATCCTTCCTCCCTCACATCTCTTCTCTCCCAAAAGCTGCTTTCTTTCACCTCCATAATATTGCAAGACTACGCCCCATTCTCAGTATAAAAGATGCAGAGACTCTTGTTCATGTTTTCATCACTTCACGACTCGACTAATGTAATGCACTATTTTTTGGTCTCCCCATTACAACAATCAATAAAGTGCAATACATTCAGAATTCTGCAGAAATCATCTCATATCACCCCCATTTTACGTAGACTGCACTGGCTATCTGTCTCTTGCCGCATTCAGTATAAATTAGTAATGGGAAGTCCGATTCTTTTCCACGAACCGGTTCTTTCGGACGATTCATTTCAATTAACTGGTTCAAAAAAACATTCATCTGTTAATTTACATTATCACATAATGGCGTCACTATATATAATGCTAATATGCCGGAGTCATAGAACACAAACACAATCACTTATTGCTGATTATAACATTTTATCAATAGTTAATAATAAGCAAGCATATCGGACATCTGAGCGTCAGCCTCGAACTGGGTGGGCAATCCCGAAGGCGGCAGCCCAGCTGAGCCCAGCTGCTCTCCAATGCAGCGGCGAAATCATCATCCTGCCCCATGGTACTGACAGAGACATCAGACTGGCCTGGGCGGGTGGTTTGTGGGGATTTACCCGGTGAAACCGCTCCCACGGAACTCCCCAAATTGTCTCCATCGCCAGCCGGGACGTCCTCAATCCAGTGGGAAGGAGGAGAAATGCGGGGGGGGGGGGGGGGTAGCTGGAGTGGCATTTCCTTTGAGAAAGGAAAGCCGTGACCGCAACGATGCCATAGTCAGGTTCTCGCAATGAGCACATGAACCATCCACAAACGCTGCTTCGGTGTGTTCGCAACCCATACACACAAGGCAGCATCTTTGGCCATCAGAAGCTGAGAGACATCTGCCGCATTCAGGAAACACGCAAAGGCGAAATGGCATCTTGAAAAAGACTCGTCTTTAAAAAGACATTTGATGCCAAGCGGCTGGCATTGTGCCGTAGATCCAACAGGAAAGTTAGATGTGAGTGGATCAGAGTGAGGTTTCAGCTCTCTGAACACACACAACCGCTTGGCTCTGAAGAAAGAATCTGACTGAACAGATGTACGATCCCTGCCTTTTATATCCAGGGGCGGAACATGCAAATTTGGCATTGGCATTTTTCATATTCATAGGTAACCCAGGCTTCCTAAAGAAGCCCCTTGTGTCACTACAATCGACACAACGTCGAGAGAGTGACAGAAAGGGAAGGAACTCTATCCAACAATCCTCTGTGACTTCAACACCATACATGATTTCAAAAGCTACCTCAAAACATATCTTTTTGCCCAATGTCATTCTGACTCTTTCAGAAGGCACTTTTAAGGGAATACAATCATTATCATGATCGATATGCTTTAAGGTCATTCCAAGCAGAATTTCTAATAAAAATCTCTCTAAAAATGAGTTCCAAATTTTGAGCCCCACTCTTTTCAGCTCTCCAAAGCTCACACATTGGATGGTGAAGTTTTCGAAGGGAATAGGGCTTAGGAATGATCACTTCTAAATGGCACACACCCATTATTTAAAAAAATCAATTTGCAGTAATCATAAACGAGTGTGATTGGTCCATCCTGACCAATGCTGAAGAGTATCAGGTACCATGTGACCAGTGTACAAATTTACAAACACTGAGAAACTTACCATAACATATACCATTACATATAACAAAAATGCACAATATTTTTGTGCATTCTTTTTTTATTAATATTATCCATGTGTGAATTAAATTATTATTTATTTATTTTTCTTTTTTTTTTCTTTTTTTTTAATTAAGGCTATTTATTTTTTTTGCCCATTTATTATTTGTTTGTTTATTATTTTTCAAACTATTTTAATATGGACTTATTTAACAATTTTTCCCCTCTATTTTCATTGTAAGACTTTGTAAAGCATCTTTATTTATTATTTTGGTATTTATTTGGCTTGCTGTTGGAAAATTATGGATGTATGGGGAGTAGTTAGAAAACCTGTGTCAAACAGTCATCATTTTTGCAAATCTGTGTGGTGTGGCACAGATGGCATAGCAATTACACACTTCACTTTTGGAGAAAATAATATATTTGCAGAAACATTTATTGTGGAAAGGATCTTGTGTTCTCTTCTCCAGATGATATCGATACACTTGCCCTGCTTTTGACTCAAGAGCTGTGCATAAACTGAGGGTCTCCACTCTCATGTTCTTGTGCAAGTAAAGGGCTTGAACACTTTTGTAATTAGTCACACCACCTGGACTTTTACTGGCACTGCTCCACGTACCTCAGCTAATTATTGTGGGCTCATTAGACGGTGTTGGCTGCAAAGTGTTTGGCCATTAAAGTGCTGCTGTTAAATCACTTCTCTGCAGAAGTTAATCTGTTGGAAGGAGACAGAGTTCGGACAATCATTTATAACATGCATGTTTGTACAGTGCACACGGTTACTTTGAAGAGAGACTGTATCTCCAAACGGCTTTCTGGGAATAAATAATGACATATATTTTTTAGGAAGCAGTCATTGTATTTTAAATCATTATATTGTGGCCATCGTATGGATAAAAAAGTGTCTCCAGCTACCTAAAAAAAAAAAAAAAAAAAAAAAATATATATATATATATATATATATATATATATATATATATATATAATTAGGGGCGGCACGGTGGTGCAGTGGTTAGCACTGTCGCCTCACAGCAAGAAGGTCATGGGTTCAAACCCCGGTTGCCCCGGCCTTTCTGTGTGGAGTTTGCATGTTCTCCCCGTGTCTGCGTGGGTTCTCTCCGGGTGCTCCGGCTTCCTCCCACCATCCAAAGACATGCAGGCTAGGTTAATTGGTGTCTCCAAAAATTGCCCTAGGTGTGGATGTGAGTATGAGTGTGTGTCTGTATATGTGTGGCCCTGCGATGGACTGGCGACCTGTCCAGGGTGTACCCCGCCTTTCGCCCAATGTTAGCTGGGATAGGCTCCAGCCCCCCGTGACCCTGTACAGGATAAGCGGTTGAAGATGAATGAATGAATGAATATATATAATTAATTTTTTTTTTTTTTTTTTTTTAAGTGGTCTCTACTATGGTACCTGCGTTTCACAAGGACTACTGGGCTAACTTTACACCTCCTAAGTTATATTTCTGAGCTTAGATGATAAGATTTATAGTAATGTGTCCAAATCCCACATTACAAATTGATCCTATGCCACAGATGACATCATAATGCTGTAAGTAGTGGACAACAAGTTTAATAGTAGAGTAAATCAGGAAAAAAAATATGTTGATTGGAACTAATCTTCTTCTTTTGGCTGCTCCCGTTAGGGGTCGCCACAGCGGACCATCTGTGATCCGCATATTTGACTTGGCTGATTGGAACTAATGAGATTTCAAAATTATTCATAAATTCCACTCTACTAGAGCACACTTGCAGAGCAAAGCCTAAACTGCTTGAGTAAAGGCCTTGAAGACGTTCAAATAAGCATTATCCATTTCATCCCAGCCGAGAAGTTTCCGATAATTAGAGACAGGGATGTGATGCAACATTAAACAGAGTACTTAAAGTGGTTGATGTGAGAGATCTATGCGATTTGCCAAATTCATTTTGAACATGTGTCGCAGTAATGCAAAGAACAACAAAGCATCTGCTTTATTATCATAGAAAATATCAGGCTAAATAAAAAGAAGAAAAAAAATATCGCAGAGGGAAGCTTTATTCAGATTATTGCTACAACAGCACTAACAATGATAAAAGAACAGGTACTTAGATGTCAGTTACAGAGAAATTCAGAAGAACAAGTGAGCCTAGTCTGAAAATGAGATAATTGAGACTAATAAGAAGATTTAAAACAGTCTTAAAATGGCCAGTGGTTTTGCCAAAGGTTAGCACATTGATGGTTTATCAAGATGTATGTTTAGCCTGAAGAAACTGGACTGATATGAAAGAAGTCTTCAAGACAGATTATATATATCTGTTCTATCCCATAATTGACACAAGATAGATGGACACAACCATATTCATGAGGATACTCTCAAGACACTTTGTCTCTGGATGAACTGCCTTCATAGTCTTAAGGTAGTTCTAGCAAAGTTTGTAGTTTTGAGTCACCCGATACCACTGGTAACTGGCTGTTTAATGGAATTATTTCTAGTGGATCAAGTGTGTTAAGTTCATTAAAAAATCTTTCATTATTATGATTTAATTAACAAAATTAGCCACGAATGTATTAAATTTGCAAAAACAATATTGTCTCACAGAATCATATTACTATACCTTAATTTTTTACAACAATTACTTTTATTCACTTTCACACAAATCACCAGTAAAATGCTAATTTATTTAAATGATTTTCTCCCTGTTCCTCACACAATGCCTTCCCATGACATCTAAACACTTTTACTAGAGCGCATGATTTGTAAGACGATACGTTTTAACATTCTGTATTCTGTATCTGTATTTACAAGCTTGTTTGGGTATGATTAACATATTTGGTAGCTCAATAGATAAAGCTTTACATTTGTGAGGTGTCATAAATGCACCACAAAATGACATAATTGCTTCAGGTACCATGTTAGCGCTTGTTATACATATCAATATAAACTCAATGTAAATACTTGTAAATGCTGCAAATTATGAATACAAAAACAAGCAATGTAACAATGTGTGATAAATGTATAAACTTGCATATATTTAAAGGGACAATAATACATTCTGAAATATTTTAACTTCATCAAACACATTAAATATTGAAGAATTTAACAAATAGGTTCCTACAGCATCTATGGATGGGTTTGCTGAAACCCATGCAGAGCCCTGCTCCATTAATATAATGTTAACCTTGTAATACTATTAGAATAAAATAGTAATAATAATTTTTTGACACCCATGAGGTAAAACATGCAAGTCACAATGGACAGCCAAGGCATTTTTTTTTTTCATAGTACAATTAAATGTTAGATGTGCAATTCTATTTTAATTTTTATGTTCAAATCTTGTGTATATTTTTGTTGAAGATCTGTAGCTGACATGGAATTTTACAGAGTGGCATCATCATAATACCATATGCAATTTCCTGACATCATATGTCATCATCATAATTCACCTATGCTTATAATAGAGTGCAGTTTATTGACAAAACTCATTGCTATTTTGCCATCACAATTAAAGTTGAGCTATTTTATTACAATTTTGAGGACTTTTATTTTTAAAGAGATGTTTATATACCTTTTCTATTTACCTTGGCAGTAGTAATTCACCAAATGATGATCAAATGATGGAAAAGAGTGTTATAACCAGGCATTTATCCAGACCTGAAGTACAGTCAAGTGCACTTTTAGTATTTTTAAGAGCTGATTCATTTTCCTGCATCACGTTGGGGGAGTGAAAATGTGCCGTCCCAGTAAAATATGTCAAATCGCAGTAGTCGGCTACATCTTCCACCACCTAGCACTAATATTCAACCTGAAATATTGTGAATTGTGCCATACAAATGGCATTCAGCACTGAATCAGGTGCTAAAACAATGCAGACAACATATACTCACAAAAACTGTGGGTACTGTGCAATATAGTAAAGGCTACTTCTCGCTCTCTCTTTTTTTTTTTTTTTTTTTTGGCCAGTACCCTTTAGCTTTGGATGAGAGCGACTATGACTCATCCTTTTTCTGCATGCATTTTGAATTTTCCATTTGCAATTATTCTTGATGCAAAATGCAAAGCAGGAAAAGGGTATTCTAGTTGTAGCACTGGTAAGTTCTTCTTGGTCCCAGTTGTCAAAGCATATAAAATGGTAAGATCCCCAAAGCCAATCTATCTTCATTATGTCAGTGTCCTAGTTTGGCTGCAGTCGTCATGTGCACTTGGGCAGTATGCATAAGTACACCTCCAGTCATTCAGCAAAGAGGCAGAGAGGAGCCTTTTTCTGCTTGCCTTCTGCTCTTTCTGTCATAGACAGCTCTGATTAATGGTCCCATTCTGCTGTAATTAATGCTTTCCAGAAGTCCTGCATGTCTTCACGGGAACAATCTTCCACACTGACATGACAGTGCGAGCGGCCAAAGGGGTGAGCTAAAGAAATTGCATCGTATAGGAACCAAATTAATCTCTGATCTGTGCCATTTAATGATTGCAGGACACCACCAAAAATAAATATCATATTAAAAAAAATATATATATATATAATATAATAAACCACATTGCTGGACTGTTGCAGTCACTTGCATTTATTACATAATAGTGCAGGGAGTGATCGATGGTTGATTCTTCAATAATAGCAGACATGCTGTGAAAGAAAAGGAGAAAATTAAAAAGAGCAGGATGAATGAAGGAAGGCAAAAGTCAACTGATTGTATGGATAAGATGGAGCAGCCCTGTCTTTTTTTTTTTAATGCTGTTCTAACTGAGTTTTTGATTGAGAGCCAGAGCCGATCTGGAACTTTGCAGGATGAGAAAGATGAGACTCCATTCAGAGAAGTCTTAAGTGACACACGGCCTGATCAAAGGCAGTTGAGAGTTACCGCTTCAATCAGAGCCGGATTGTGCAGATAAGAGAGGAGGAGAGAGGAGCTCTGTCCACGTCCCCTGTAACGATTCTCTGGCAACATGACACAGATGACTTCTAAAAAAAACAAATCTGACTTTTTTTTTTTTTTTAAATCCTAGAGAACTGAAGTGGCTTTGAGCAATCAATTTACATGCTATAGACAAGTATGCTTGCAAAATGCTATTTTAGTTACAAATTAGGATACTAGAAATAGAAAGCAAAGGTATTCAAAGGTAAAGAGTTTAATTTTAAAAGAGTTTCAACCCATCCCAGACCGGTCAGTAAGCAATGTTTGGAAAATATTTTTTACATGGCTCATTTCACATATTATCGCAGATTACTGGTGAACTGAAGATTTGCTTCAGAAAAATACAAATGTTCATGTCACATGTGCTGTTTATGACTATTGGTTAGGTTTAGGTTCAAGGTTTTGGGTAGGGAGGTTGGTTTTGTTGATTTGAAGAGATAGTTCACATGAGATGAGGACTCTTGTCTTGTCATCTCACTCACATGAGATGAGGACTCTTGTCATATCAGGGGCCAGATTTACGAAAAGTTCTTAAGAAGAAATTTCTTCTTGACACAATTTTCTTCTTAATTTGTAACTTAAGAAAAAACTTAACATTTTGTAATCCCAAAAAATCTTCTTAAGAAAGTTCTTATCTTTTTTAATAAGACTATTCTTAATTAAAAAAAAAAAAACTTAAGAAGCATTCAAATTGTTGGGGGCCTGGGTTGCTCAGCGAGTGTTGACTCTGACAACCTCCCCTGGAGTCACAAGTTCGAATCCAGGGTGGCTGAGTGACTCCAGCCAGGTCTCCAAAGCATCCAAATTGGTCCGGTTGCTAGGGAGGGTAGAGTCACATGGACTAACCTCCTTGTGGTCACTATTTAGTGGTTCTCGCTCTCAGTGGGGTGAGTGGTAAGATGTGTGTGGAACGCGGAGTTTAGCACAAGCCTCCACGTGTTGCGAGACTCCGCAGTGTCATGCACAGCGAGCCACGTGATAAGATGCGCAGATTGACTGCCTCAGAAGCAGAGTAACTGAGACTTGTCCTCTACCACCCGAATTGAGGTGAGTAACCGTGCTACCATGAAGACCTACTAAAGTAGTGGAATTTGGAATTCCAACATTGTGAGAAAAAGGGATAAAAAAAAGTATTCAAATTCTCAGAATTTTTTGTAAATTCTTAAATATTGTCATAAATATCACCTTAAAGTTTGGATAACCTCACAGTTGTCTTAAATTCTAAAAGGTAAGATGTTTAATGAATTTATCTGGGTTTTTCATGTTGACTCTGAAGTTGCAGTGGGCTGTTTATGTACAATTGTTATTTTAGACAAAAAAAAGAAAAAAACCTTTTTGACTGTTTTGTGTTTAATTATATTTTTATTTTCAGCGTGTAAACCATGTAAATGTTATCACCAAATTCAAACAATAAATGTTGTTTTGAAGCTTCTTAATGTGGTGACACATCATGCTAATTCAAATGGAGGAGTTGTTATGTTTCATAGAAACATAATAATTATAACATTAGAAAGCTAAAAAATGTCTTTTTCTCCCCACATCCACATCCCTATCAGAGTTGGGTAAAGCAGAGATAGCCTCCGCCTCCCTTTCCCATTTACCCGCCACTTACTTTCCGACGTGATATTATGCTCAAGCTTCCCAAGGAGAACTTTTTCCTTTGCAGAAACTTCCAAAAAAAGAAAATCCAGCTCTTGTCTACTGAAGTTTTGTTAATTTTATTTTACTCTAGGTCAAATTAAAAGTTATCAAATTATTAGCAGCAAGTAAATTGTCCTTTGATGGTTAATGTAGTTAAACTAACGCATCTCACACACTTTACATTCAAAAAAATTAGCGCGATGTGCTTGCTACTTAAAAAAAGAAGGTTAATAGATACAATTATCATTATAATTTACCAGTGTTGAAGTATTAAATTTGTTGTAGGCAGGGTTGGGTAGTAACAGAATACATGTAAAGGGATTACGCATTTAAAATACAAAATATAAGTAACTGTATTCCACTACAGTTACAATTTAAATCATTGGTAATTATAATAAAGTTACATTCAAAAAGTATTTTGATTACTGAAGAGATTGCTTTGCATTTTATAGTCATTTGTTTAATTTAATAATTAGTGTTTCCAGATGGAAAACATTTATACATATATATGATGTGATCCAAAGTGCATTTGAACGGCGGTGAAACACTTTCTGAAGATGTATGATGAGTTTGAAGTAAGTTTGAAGTAAGTTTGGAGCAGAAGAACTAAACCTTGTGTATACTGTCAGCTTTACGCTAAGCTAAAATGCTATTTCAAGCCATTTTACATGCACATGTTACCAGGCATGATCTTATGATTATTTATCAAGAAAATTCACGTTGGATCATCATTTATTTTTTGTAGTAAGACCTTTGATATTAGGGCAAAAATCGTATTCTTGATAGTAATTTTTGTATTGTTTTCCTGTAAAACAATATCTAAAATTCCTCAAAACAAGATCAATTTGATTTATCTTGTTTTAGAAACAACACTGCATAAGATATTTAGGTTTTTCAGAGAATGTATTTTTAACTTGTATTTTGTCTTAATGTTCTGGCAAATTTTTTATAGTCAAAACGAGTGAAAAAATGTGCCAGTGCTGAAGAAGTAAACCAAAGTATATAGGATATGTTACTGACCTTGAGTAATCTAATGGAATATATTACAAATGACATTTTACAGCATGTATTCTGTAATCTTTAGTGGAATACATTTCAAAAGTAACCCTCCCAACCCTGGTTGTAGGCTATTAGACAAGGCAACTCCATTAGCAGGCTGATCAGTGTCAAAGCCATTTTATTATTTTTATTCTTAAGAATATCTTAAATTTTTTTTAAAGAAAATATTTGATAACTTCTTAAACATTTTTCAAGAATTGCACTTAGGAACGTTCTTATGAACTTCTTACAAATTATCCGTTTAAATATTTATCTGTTTCTCACCCAAACTAATCATATCTCTTCTGAAGATATGGATTTAACCACTGTAGTTGTATGGATTACTTTCATTCTGCTTTTATGTGCTTCTGGAGCTTAGAAATTTTGGTACCCATTCACTTGCATTGTTGGGACCAACAGAGCTGAAATATTCTTCTAAAAATATTTATTTAATCTTTGTTCAGAAGAAGAAAATAAAAAGTCACAGATCTGTGATGGTATGATGGTGAGTATATGCTAAGACTATTTAACTCACTTTTAGCAGCACACAGTGGACATTTCACCTCAGACTTGCTGCAATAGTGTAGTGTATTTACATTTTGCTAATATGTCACCATAGTCACTTAATGAAAATGAGATCAGGCTATCTTAGGAAGTCAACCTATGAATGGCTTGCGTATAATTGACTTTGATATTAAGATGGGGTAGGAAAAGAAAGAAATAAACTATTATAAAAATAAAATAATAGTGATAAAATATCTCAAAAGGTCACTTAATACAAGGGCCTTGTAATTGATTTAAGTAGCTAACCGTTTGGTCCTAAACTGATGTCACACATTTTATCAGCCATACATAAATAAAAGTAAATAATAAAAGATGGGGAAAAAATAAATGGTCATGATAGGCCTACACTCCATTGAACTGGCAAAAGCAGAAAGAAAACAAGATGATTAGAAATGTTGTAAAATGTGTGGCATTTCGGCTGGGCCGAGATATTGATTTGCCACGTTATATGCTGGTACGGGGCATAATTTGTTTTTCCTGGAAATGCGCAGTGATGGATGGCTCCACTTGAGTTACTAAGCCTTAAAGCATAGAGCACTTCCCCTCCCACAAGGTCACCTTGCCTGACCAAAAATTGATTTTTGCACACTAGTTTTTTTTTTATTTTTATGAGCCTTATTGAATGAAGTCACTCGCTGGAAATCATATTTGATGGTTGCGTCAGACACATTTGTTGGTTGAACGCAATCCCAAGTATCCCTCGCCGAGATGAGCAAATAAAGGTATCAGACGACAGTATTGATTTGAGACAGATTTCACACAGTCGAACAAAGATGCAGAGGAGTTCAAAGAATATAATGTAAGCTTCTACGGGTTGAAAAGGCAAGATAAATAGAAAGATTATACTGAGATGCTTTATTGGGTTTCATGGTTTTCTCAGCGGAAGTGTGAGAGATCAAATGAACTTGCTTCAACAGAAACGGGGCCCTGTCTGTTCCTCTAAATGCTACTGTATATCATTCCAGTTTTAAAGCATTCAGAGTCCTTGAAAGTCTCCAGTGCTAAACACATAAAATTCACAATCATTGCAACAACAATAACATCATTTTTTAACATGATCTCTGAGGTCTAATCATTGACTGGTTATTCCTCCAGAAAAACTTTAATGGGTTTGTATTTTGTACTTTTGTAGCCTTTTAATTATTTTTATCCCCTGGAGTCCGCTATAAGTCTTTTTTTTTTTTTTTTTTCATGGGTATTAATATGCGTAGTGGGGTCCAAGAGCCCACAGAAAAAATCTCTTTAAAAAATCTAAGTCAAAATATAATTAAACCTGCAAATAAGTAAAATGTATCAGGATTTTGACTAATTCTAAACAAAGAAAAGGTAAGACTAAAATAAATAAGAAACATTTAAAATCCTTCTCAATATGACACTAATCAAAAAAGCTAATTTGTGACATTGACCATGTTTAATTTCCTCAATTAAAGCACACTACATGCTCTTTGAAATATTCTCAAAGCATTTTGGGATAACGTGGTTTATGGTTTACATTAGGTTTACACAAACTTGTCCATGCCAGGTGGAGTGCATATTATTAAAGTCAAATTAGGACACACCAAATTCATTTGTCAGTTTAGCTTATTTTCACTCAAATTGTTATGCTGATAATATAATTTGTAATAACAATTTGGCATTAAATTAGAAAAATACAAAGTAAAACATTTTCACCAGTGGTCTCAGACATTTGGACCCAACGGTAAACAATATGATGTTGAGATCTTTTATTTAAAACAAGCAAGGAAAATCTTGTTTTCCATAATATGTACCTTTTAAGTATGCAGGCTAACGGACAGTCATCACAAACAAAATCAATTAAAAATAAATTAAAATAGATAAAGCACACACACACACTACACTAACTCATACAGAGAGGGCCACCAGGTTGATATTAAACCTTTTGCAGATTGATCGGGTTATATTTTTAAGACAGCTCCTTCATCGACTTGTGCTTCACCGTAAACTAAACTAAAATAATAAAAACGCTGCCAATTCAATTGGTGGGCCAAAGAGGGCCGAGTATATCACATAACGCATCATGAATATAATGTGCTGTAATATTTTCTGTGAATGCTCCAATCCATTTCCATTGTACTGTTGGTTCTCTTTGAGGCTGTCATATGAGGTCATTTCCCCTGTCTCACAGCTCTTTATCTTGTGTCAGGTGCCATCGGAAGTGCGGGACACCTGGGTGATGAATATGGACTCACGTGAGTGATTCATCTTCCCAATGCCTCAGATTTTTCATCAACAACACCATTTTTAACTGAGACTCAGAAACAGCCCCACCCAGATAGCACAGCATGAGCTATGGCAGTCTACAAACCCGTCCTAGAAGCCTGATGACTGATTCTTATAAACTGCACAAATAAACAAATAATTTTTGTCCTTAATTTAGCAGAATTAATTTTTCTTTCTTTACCAAAACAGTCAATTCCTTTACTAAAGAATTAACTGTTTTATAAAGTACATTTTATTCCATTTTGAAACATTAAATCAACATAATTTTTTAAGGGATAGATCACTCAAAAATGATTCATGTAATTTCAGGTTCGATTCAGGCCAACTCTTTAATTAAAAATGGAAAAATAAGTAATTTCTAACAACCCCAACTGTTTACTTTTGTTATGCCAAGCTGGTTTGTCCTCAGTTCAAATCATATTTGCATATGTATGTCTGCTGTGCAAACTCTTTTGCATTGCTTTGTGTAATGCTAACTTCTACAAGCCTTATGCACTGTCTCTACTGGCTTTCCATCCTATTTACATTATGACTCTTTTTTTTTCTCCCCAATTTGAAATGCCCAATTCCCAATGTGCTCTAGGTCCTAATGGTGGCGTAGTGACTCGCCTCAATCTGGGTGGCGGAGGATGAATCTCAGTTACCTCTGCATCTGAGACCATCAATCCGCTCATCACGTGGCTTGTTGAGCGCATTACCGCAGAGACGTAGTGCACGTGGAGGCTCAAGCTTTTTTCACGGCATCCACACACAACTCACCTTGCGCCCCACCGAGAGCGAGAACCACATTATAGCAACCATGATTACCCAGTGTGACTCTGACCACTCTAGCAACCGGGCCAATTGGTTGCTTAGGAAGACTAACTGGAGTCACTCAGCACTACATTATGATACTTTAATGAAAATTGTTTATTGATTTGCTGTGTATCCAATCAATATCTGCAGCAATTGGTCAAAGTATAGTTAGTTAGTATGGAAAAAGTTTTAGTGAACTGCATGCAACTACATTACAGATCACCATAATGGCTGCAGCAAATATCTGTAGTCATAATAGCCTAACATTGTGTCATTTTAACTTTTATAGTTACTAAATATTCTGTTTTTCTTTCTGCTTAGCTGTTATGAAAGATTATGAAACAGACACTTTTCAGTGTCTTCCCTTCAAAAAACTAAAACAAGCTAAATAATCTTTTCTTTTTCATCAGGTACAAATTATGAGTCCAAAGTAAGAGCACACCTCTCCTCAATAAGCCACAAAACTTGAGGTATTATTCTTGTCCATAGAATAAATTGTCGACAATAAATTGGACGACTTGTGCTCCAAAATGCACTTTTAGGGGTTTATTCAAATTTCTAGCCCCAAGTCTGTGCAATAATAATTGTTATGGCTGCCTAAGCAAGCACCTCTAATTAAAAACTCCATCCTAATGCATCGCAGTTATGCAGCCAAATGCATTTACACATCCGATAATTAAATTGCAGAACATTTGTTTCCTTGGACAAATATTACTTAACACTCTTAAGATGGTCTAATATTAATTTCTAATGTGTGTCTCTTCCTGCACAGACATACTGTCTGAGTAACACTACACTGGATACAAGATAGCTGAAGGTGCGCCTTTGCTTTTGTTGCCATCTTAATTGATGGTGTGGCTCAGACGGGTTCTCTTGTTTCTAATTGAGTGAGGAGAACACAGCTTTGATGAAGTCTCACTACCAGCAGTGGCGTGAATCCGCCTCCTCTTTCCTCTCCAACACTCCCAGCAAAGACAGAGAAAAAGATGTTCCTTAATTACAGAGACTCTGTTCATGTCAGACACACATGGGGGAAAACAAATCCATCCCTCCAGCATGTTATTTGTGCATCCGTCTTTTTATTTATATATTTATTAAACAAACGTTGGACATTGGGGGTGGTGAATGGAAGAATTCCATAGGCATTTCAATTGCACAAAGCAATATTTATATTGACCCTGTTGATTAATGTAGTAGGAAAACACTACTTGCAAATGAGATCTCTACTGTGTCTCAGTTGTTTCCAATAGACAGCAATGAGATTAAATGGAGAGCGAAAGGAAACTTTTTCTCAAATCTCTTAGATAATTCTCTTTAGACAAAAGCCTCAGTAATAAGTCTTCTCTTGAGTTTGAGATGAGATCTCAACAGTGTCTCAAACTGTGCTCAGATATGTCAAGATACCAAAGTCTGTAATCAAATGTCAGATTTCAATATGAACTCACACATTTCTCATCAAATTCTTCTAAGACTAAATTATCTGAGCTACACTTGCCATTTTAAGGGAGCATTCCAGGTTCAAAACAAGTTAAGCTCAATTGACATTTGTGGCATGATGTTGATTACGACAAGAACTAATTTCAACTCCTTTTCAGAAATCAAGGTAGAAGTCGAGGCAGAAATGTGAAGCTTATAATGGCACTTACAGTAATTATTCTTTTAAAACATGGGTATTATTTCAGCTGTAAAATTGAAGTTTTTATGGTAGTTTTAGTGTTTATGGCCTTATCATGTCATGGCAACAAAGTTGTAAAATTGGATGTAACTTTACACAGAAAAGGAAAGCAAGTGATTTTTAAATCATGTTAACACACATTTTGTTTATGTTATTCGGATATAGTTTTGAAACTGAGTATTTTAATGTTTACAGATTGGCCCCTTTGACTTCTATTGTAAATGACAGTAATCCAGATTTTAGCATTTTTTTTTTTAAGAAAAAGAGGGATAAGTCAAAATATGTTTTGGGATAATAAACATTATACCAAATAATGCTGTCAATTGAGCTTAAATTGTATTGAACCCTGAATATTCCTTTAATAATATAGTCTGTACACTCACTGTAGGATAACTATTGTCTCAATTGTTCCTTTTTTATTTATCTTAAGGAGACAAAGCTGATACTCAAGTGAAACTGAGAACTCCCATTTTGTCTCCTGAGCTACCACTAAGCAATATACCCGTCCTCTCGGTAGGCATTTTGTAAAACTTCTTCAAAACTGTTCACATTCTTTGCATCAAGCATTAAGGGAACATCAAAAATGTTTCATTTCCCCATAGCATAAATGTCACATAGGCTGAAATGCACAGATATTGAGTCACCATCTAAAACTCTTGTGAGGAAAGTAGCTACAGTAAAGGAAGATGAGACCATGTGCTGGCTATCAAGGAACCTCAGCCTAGAAAATGACAGCCACCTTCCCTAAAGCCTTGGGGAATTTATTGGGAACTGTGTAGAACACTTCCTTCAAAAGGCATTGGTAAAAGTCTTGTGGATATTGAGTACCAACTTCTTCACTTTTAGGATCTATAAGAATCAGATTTGAAACAAGGGCATCTAAACTTCTGAGTAAACAGTTCAGTAAACTGAGAAAGTCTAGTGGATGCTGGTAAATTCCTTTAAGCAATATTCATTTGCCATGAGTTCATTTAACAGGCAATGGAGCTGCTAACAAGTCATTTATTACCGCAGCTCAATCAACGTGACTGCAGAGTGTATCCAAATGAATAAGCAAAGACTTGGGATGTGAGGGGCAACTTCGGTTGCAATTTGGTGTTTTTTTAGCGAAAGCTGTTGATAGAGGTAACAAATGCATTTCGTTCATACGCAAACTCTCATTAAAGAGTTCTTATCTAATGCTATTGCTACTACACACAGACTTCATCTTAATTTAGGAAGGACAAATACAAGTACCCTGTGAATATGCATGAGTGAGCACTGCGAAATATACCACAACAAAACGTATTTTGATGATCTCTGGCCTTGGATGAACCAAATTAGTGTAAGAGTGGCACACTGCTTTTATGAGTCATCAGATTTGGCATTGGAAGCATTCTTATGCTTAAATTAAATAGGCATTACTGCTGGCACACCATTCGTTATATTGATTTCTAGGTAACTTTTGTTGACCAAGAACATTTTAGCAAACAGTTACAGAACAAGAGTGTGTAGAGAACAAAAGCTTTCTCATGTGGGTCTATTAAAAGAAAAGTAATTACAATGAATTCTAAACTAAGGAAAGACTAATTGAAATGGCAAAGATGTACATAAACAATAGTTTTTGTTAGAATTTGTTGGTGACAAATAGAGGTAACAATTACAGATTACAAATGTGTACTGGTCGGCACTGCACTGTCTCTTTCTGTGCCTATTGTCCTGTTCCTTTTAGTAATTTATTGTACTGTCCCGTACTTTTTTGCACACGTTTGCACGTGCACTTTATGCAGAAATGTTATTTAGTCTGTGTAGTCTCATGTGGTTCTGTGTTTGTCCTATGTTGTTTTTACGTAGCACCATGGTCCTGGAGGAACGTTGTCTTGTTTCGCTGTGTACTGTACTAACTGTATATGGTTGAACGACAATAAAAACCGACTTGACCACAAGCCAAAGTACAGGAAATAATTTGTAACAGAAGCATGACCAATAAATAAAAAAATATAGTTTTGATGGAAGAGGTGTATTTATAAACAATGTGTTTTCACCTTTGAAATGGTAAATGATTTTAAGGAACTAATTGATGCACAAACTTGTGATTAAATCTCAGCTGTTTTCAATTTGCGTATTTAATGCAGTTTGCATCATGTACAAACACAAAACTCTGAATATAGTTGCTCGATTCAGCTACATATATTACTTATTTTAGAAGATTTCTATAAGACCATTTGTCATCAGTATACCTACTGTAAATGTAATGTAATTTCTTCACAAATTCTATTAATTCACAAGGAAATAATTTTAGTTTTATAATTTTGCCATTATTTGTACCCAGAATTATTAACTGACATCATTCATATCATTCACCACAAATTTAAGAAAAATTATTTCCTGATTTGCAAAGCCTTGACCTGCAGTCTACAAACCATAAAAAATAAAAATAAATGTCTGCAATATTACAGGCAAGTACTGTGTGAGAACACATTGTCCTACAATATTTACTCATTACACAAATCTCTATGTAGCCTCATAATGCATTACTAAAATATTCAAATCTTATTAGATGTTCTGTCAAACATGCCATTGAACATGTATGGCCATCTTCATCTCTAAATAATGCACTACTGCCACCTAGTGTTACAGAGTGACTCTCGAGGTACAGATTTCTGCAATTATATAAAAATCAGCCAAGAAAAAAAAAGTATTTTTTTTTTTATATTAGTACTTTGCATCAAACAAAAACCCTGTACTAATTTGTAAAATGAAAAACTACTATATAGCCTTTACCTTAGGCTATACAGTGTATTTCTTATAGACCACATATATTATGTGCTCTAGCAAAATGACAACAGTGCTTTCAGATATAGAGACATTTCTGATTTCACCAGAATACCAAGCATACCACACCTTTAATCACTGACAAACAGATTTAAAAGAAGGGACTTTGGCCTGCCTATTAAACCTTCTCTTGATTCCCTTCTTTTATGCAGCCAGTCAGACATTCTCCCAGACTGACAAAGCAGACATACACACATCACTCTCTCAGCATTATTTAATTAAGTCCGTGCCTATCTTCACCTACATGCTTTTCATTCACTGCTGCCTCTCTTACAAAATACGAGGTGTCAAACCAGCAGGCTATCGTGCTATTCTGCATGTCAGTCTTCAATCTCTGGAAGGTCAGTGTGTTGTTCTTGCAGTAGAGGGTGTGGGTGGGGGTGGCAATCATAGTCATATCACATTCACACTGAGACGCTTTCTTCATCTGAAGGAATGCTGTTTATCTCCAACAGCTCACAAATATAACATCCTTTATTGTGGAAGTCGTGTCAAATAATGGCATTATTATAACTATATAATGAATGTATTGTGCATTGTTGATGACTGATTGGAGTTTGGTTGACTGTAATCTTGGATCTCAGGCTCTTTTAAGCCAGATCTGATATGGTGGGTTCCAAAAATCTAAGACTGTATTAGAAATTTCGGTGTTAAAATGTTCTGATTTTTTAAAACGTAAAACAAATATATATAAGATTCTGGTCTTTTTAGACCTCTGAATATATTCACTCATTTTGTGTTGCTGATAATATAACATGGCATTCAAAAAATACAAATAAAAAAAAAATTATAAATAAATTATAAAAATTCAAAATAGAAGCATTTTCAATAGTAGCCTCAGACTTTTGGACTCCACTGTAGATGATAACCTGAAATCTAGCCTATGTAACAAAATCCAAAGGGTCATCCAGATGTCTGACCTTTATGTAAATATAGTGTTATTATATGTTTACTTCCAACACCCATAATTTACATAATCAGTTCTGATTAAATCCATGAAGACTTCAAGTGATTAAGGATTGTTTTTTTACTTTAAAGGCCTGCATGAGCAGGTGATGATTATGTGTTTCATCTCATAAAATCCAATTTTCATCTCATTGCTTGATGGCACTTCAATCAGCTATTTACTACAGTAAACTGACCCCAAAGATCACACTTCACACTAGCAATGAACACAACACCATGCAGAATCCCCAAAAAACATATTTAGACACTTAAGCCACATAAATGTAAAATTCATATTTTTTGCAATCACTTTTAACCAACTGACCCAATATCATTTTTAGTGGATGTATGAAATCAATTACCCTAAAGTTCAAAGAGAAACACAGCAAATGTGCTACAAAGTTTGACCAAAAGTGTCCATATTATCTACATTTTGACCAGTATATCTATTGTTTCATCATTTCCATTCAAACTTCTTTTTGAGAAGACATTTGTGACATTTTACTTGTGAAATGTGCTTGTCCTATCTTTCTTTATAAAACAAATGCCCCTAGTTTTGATATTTTGTTATCTAAAGCAATGACTTCATACATTTTGAAGTGTAGCTTAAATAGGAGTATAGCAAACATCAGAGTTATTGTATGATGCTATTGTATGAGATTATATAATACTAGAGTAAAGTATTAGAGTAATACATTCAATTTAGATACTTTATTAGTAAAAATAAAGTACCTTCTACCAGCATCAGAAAGTAAATACTGTATCATGTACCTTTGTCGTCTTTAAACCAGTCTTCAGAACACAAATGGAACGTGCTTGAATATGTTGTACAAATAGTATTTGTGTTTGCGCAACATTTGCAATGTAGATTATAGTAAGCTCAATGAATCTTTCAGAGAATGAAAGTGTTGGAGTGTTTGTTTTCAAATTCTAGTTTACATTAAAACTGTGTACACAAGTGAATTGAAAAGTCAAAAGCCAAATACAAAAGCCAGAGAGGCAGACGAAACCACAGAGGGTGACTTACGGTCATTACACTGCGTTCCCGTATAGGAGGTCATTGAGCAGTCACAGGTGAAGTTCTCCCATTGCTGGATGCAGATCCCCATGTTGGCACAGGAGTCTTCTTGGCATGTAGTGCTAGGACCTATGGTATCAAAGCAGAGCAATGTAATACTAGGGGCAAACGTGCTGCCATGCTGCCAGGTGCCATGCAGGTGTGTATATCAGTATTCATGCAGTTTGGGTTAGTAGAGGTACTCAAAAGACATCCCGAAAGCTGTTGAACAAACTGAGACATAGCATTCCCTATAAGATTAGATTTTAGTAATATATTCAGGGCAGAGAACGTCATACTGAAGACATGTTCAACATTGCTTGTTTCAACAGTAGATTCATGGGGCCAAGCATGAACTTTCTCACATCTGCACAGAGGAACAAAGGTCAATGACAACATTTAATAGCAAGATGTGTACATAGTCGAGTATGTACTGTTGTTGCAAATGTTAAGACCAATAAGTGAACACACCAACCACGTGCAATCGTTTTCAGCGTGTGCCAAACACATCTTGTTGTTTGGCACACTTGGGTTCATTTTGTGGGAATGCAGCAAGAACAATAGAGCTCATTGCCCAGTTCAGAGCAAAGGAGCAACAGCATTCCCCCTGAATTAACCATGTAAACAAGATAACTGGGTTGAGTGCATTTTTCTTGTGAAATACAACAGGAGGCTAAACACAAACAAACTTTAGTCTACAGAAATGAAAATGAGAAGTGCCTTTATTGCGCAACGCAAAGTGCAACTTCAATACCATTGAAAGGTTCATAAAATGATTCACCCCAAACTATTTACGATTATAAATATAAATATATGATATCAAATGGGAAGTCTTCAGGAAAAAAAAAAAAAAAGATAGGCCCATTTCTTTCAGAAAGACCCATGCTCATATTTAGTGAAATAGCACTCTTACTGGTGTGACATTTTTCAGAAATTTGATCTTTAATGATCTTTAAAAAATCTGAGCCAAAACTATCGCTAAAAAAAATTTCACTCTGAAATATCCAGGACCCTCATGACAGCTCATAATAATTGGCTGGAGATCAGAAATCAGAATATATCTTATGACTTATTCTCGTAGAGACCAACCAATCAACAAACCAAATTTCAAATCGATACAGGCATCAAATTTTAGCTATCCTCCGATCCAAAACTTTATTTTAAGAAAGGAAACATCCGTGAACACATTTGGTTACTCATTCAATTTTTAGTTACGCTATACAAATGATGAATGTCTATAATCTGTAATGTGCTTTCATCGTCTCATTTCAAACTCCAATGTTTTGTCTTCTGTGGTCAAAATAACGATTAGGTTTAGGGTTTGGGTAAGGCGTGAGACTTCACGGTTAAGCTTAGATTTTAGGTTAGGGCTTAAATGTAGGAAAAATCACAATAATATTCTTAGTTGGTTTGTTCATGTTTCTCAATGGGAGACAAAATTGTACGCTTTTGTACGAGCCAACTTGTACAATTTCTTACGATTTCGCCATCTCATACTATTATTACAACTTGTCATGAGACTGGGCAGTCAATATCACATCTTTTTAAGTTAAAGTGCTCTGTGGAGATTTAATACAAATATGGTAGTGTGCTGGCATGTCTTTTAGTTGCGTGTTCACGCCTATCCTGTTAATTATTTTTCTAATCATATTACTGATCAGTGCATCTAAAGGCAGACAAGAAGCAACCTAGGGTTAATTTTTAATGGACTCTTCCGAGGCATCTTCATTCTTTCTCAGCACAATTTTGTTAGCAAAAAAATAAAAAATAAAATACAAAAAAAAAAAAGACTAGATACAGCAAAACAAGACACGGGGACTTAATTATACAGGAGGGCTGCATGTATTATTAATGTAGACTCTCAGTTGCAATCATT
This sequence comes from Moxostoma hubbsi, assembly GCA_032164185.1. Taxonomy (NCBI): domain Eukaryota; kingdom Metazoa; phylum Chordata; class Actinopteri; order Cypriniformes; family Catostomidae; genus Moxostoma; species Moxostoma hubbsi. The sequence goes on from JAVLUX010000023.1 coordinate 8,766,087, forward strand.
ACTTTTCTCTTCTCACTTTCAAGTCTCACGACCTTCACTTATACGGCTGACGTCTTTTAGAAGAAGTGAACCATTTTATACCAAGACATTGTTACAGTGAACCAGCTAGTGTCCGCTTTATGTCTGGGTGTTGAAAGAAGGAAAAAACAAAAACAAAAAACAAACCAACACAAGACAAACAGCAGCTTTCAGTCGAGCTCAGAATGGAATTGAACCTTATGTACCTTGTAGATCTGCTTTCGTGAAACCAACTTTGTTAGGCAAGAAACAGAAAAGTGAAAACAATCAAACAGGTAAGAAGGTGGTTGATGGCTTCTGTTAATAAAGCAATCGCTTTACTAACGGGACATGCTTTTACCATTCTTAGGAAGGGTTTGCACTCTTTGAGTTAAAGTACAGTGAGTTAGAAACAAGAGTAATAAAATCAATGATCTGATTTTGAATGGCTGGGTAGAAAAAGTGTGATGGCACACAATGAAAGTCTGACTTTGTCATAACTGCTAAACAAATAAAATTAAATAAATTAAATGCTGCATGATAAACATGTTTGATTGTGCCAAAGTACAATATCCCATAGGCATGCAGTCTAATTTTGCAATGCAACCTTACAGTTTAAATGTAATTAGTAAAGAAGCATGCAGAAAACATTTCATTAACATATAGTCTACGCACAAGTCAACATTTCATTGCCCTAACAGATAAATAATGTTAAAATGACTTTCAGATGCTCATTATGGATATGATAATAATGTGATGCTTTATATGAATCATAAACAAATAATAATAATAATAAAAAGATTATGTTAAGCAAGCAGTTAGGGGTGACACATTATGATCTTGCATTCTGTAAAACACAATGTTCCCCTGCATTTCTGCAGCATGTATCGAGCCCTCGCCTTCCTAAGCACAGGTGCATCATTGCCATCTGGTGGATGAAAAGCTCCATTACAACATAAGGGCGCATTCATTACGATATGAAACAGCAGATATTCTGTTGCCATTGTGTAGCCATTCCACACAAGGCCTACAGTTGTACTGTGCATATACAGGGAGTTGTTTTCATGCTTCTCTGTGAACATAAAAACCTACTCACGTTCACTTTTGGATGCTTTGCAGGAGAGATAAGTGTAAACACACACACACACACACACACACACACACACACACACACACACACACACACACACACACACACACACACACACAGTTGTTCTATTCATGTATGAAATGAGGAACTGAATTTAGATGGTGCTGCATATGTCACTATATATCTATACAATATGACTGATAGCCTACATAATAAGGTGCTGGCGCTGAATAATACATTTGTAAGTTTTCAGACAAATAGGCATCTATAAGCTTTTTGTATAGAGTGTAAATTAAGTGTCATAGAATGATAGCAGGCCTGTTGGATCTTCCTAACACTTATTTTCAGATTGTTTTGCATAATTATAACATTTTTGTTATAGCTTAATAGCTCAACCGACAGCATTTGTGGCATATTGTTAATTACCACAAAAAAACAAACAAAAAAAAAGATTACCGGTTACTGTTCTAGGCGGATGGACTTCTGAATGTTGTTGTAGAGATATGTTTTCAGTGGGTGGAATTTGCTCTAAGTAAACAGCACATTATTGGGGTAATTAAACTACAACTAATCAAAAGTTTGAACAAACTGACTATATTCTTGTGATCTTAAAAATACTTTGGTCTACTGTACAGGCTTATGCTTACATGCTTGACATTATTTTTGTAGACAAATATAAATTGTATGCACAGTACAGTAAATGCAGCTCAATGAGTTTTTTGAGTGAATGCCCAGACTGTGCTGAGCTTATTCTAGACAAAGTGTAGTTTTTTTTTTTTTTTTTAATTGGCAAAACGTTTTGTTAACATCAGTTAAGAACATTATTATGAACTAACAATGAACAATAATTTTACAGCATTTAAAGCATTTAATACAACTAATGTATTAACTAATGATAACCAATGGAACCTTATTGTAAAGTTTTACCGTTGAATTAAAAGTATTTGTGTTATTTCATTATTTCATATTATAATCACATTTTCTGTGGTAACTGACATTTTGCAGATGCTGTTGATAGAACTTGTTTTTAGCCAGTGACATTCCTTTTACAGTGAAACAGAGCAGATATTTTGATGTGAATGTACAGAAATCACATCTTAATGAATCCAGGCATAAAAGTCCCAAACTTTTGAAAGTTTTATTTTATTTGATTACAAACTGTGATGTTTTAAACGGCATGCTTTAAATTGTGCCTTTATCACTGTAAATAGGCTATGTGCATACTTTGAAGTCAAAGCAGTAAATGTGCATTACTTTAAAGGAAAGATTCGTTTTCACATACAGTATATTAAGGCCTGGTGTTTTTTTTGTTTTGTTTTTTTTTGCACAGTTTTTAGGTCACAGACGTATATTTACCATAACAAGCATTATGGCTTCCATAATCTCACACAATGGAGTCAAGCAACAAAACATGAAGATGATACAACAAAACAACAAACAAATTCAATTGATACAATTTTATTCTTAAACTGGTTCAACAAAGTAACATGTACTCAACATAAATTAAGACTTTTGAGAAATCACTGAAAAGACAACATTAACATGTGATGAATGTTATGTTATGATGGACAATTAATTTTGCGATGGATAGACAGGTCATAGAAATGTTCGTACACAAAGTTTTACTAAAACAAGACATTTCCATATTCAATAAAATAAAGAATAACACAACACTGAGAACAAAAATGTGAAACAGAAAAAACTCCCAAGCATATACAACATATAAATGTACAGAAAACAAAGATATTAGCATGCACTATGGCAGAGATCTCATCTACAAAAGAAAATGGATATTAGCAATGAACAAGTGAAGAGAAATTATTGTGTGGATTTCAGGTGATAAATGCTCTGATCTTTTGAATATGTTTGGCATTTAGCATACAATCATATACTCTGATTGAAGCTTTGACGATGGTTAGCTTTAGGACCTTGCGGTCACCATATTATTGAAGAGTGTAGTTTCAATTTATTGACACCCAACTGTCATTCAAATATAACATTTTATGTAGTTCTTTGTTTAAAAAAAAAAAGTCACTTATTTTGCACATTTTCATGTACTCGATATTTGTTTTCGCACTTTCTTTGTACTGATATAATTTACGATTACTTTTACATTGATATGGAAATAAATAACAAATATGATATATTATCAAATGCATATGGGTTATTTTATATAATTATATACAATATGATAACATTATGCATGTTTAAAGGAAGATTCCAGGTTCAATTCAAGTTAAGCTCAATCAACAACATTAAAATTGAATATAACTTTACACAGAAGGTTTGTAGGAGATTGTATCACACCACAATCACGTTAACACACATATTGTTTACATCTTGTGGATATATACCTCTGAAACAGTGAGCATTTTACATTTACAGATTGGCCCCATTCACTTCCATTGTAAGTGCCTCATTATATAAAAAACAAACCTCTATTTTTGCTTTTTGCTTTTTTTAATGAGAAAGAGGGATTTTATTTTATTTTTTATTTTTTTTTGTGGTATCCGACATTATTCCACAAATGCTGTTCATTGAGATTAACTTGTATTGAACCCAGAATATTCCTTAAACTCCCATTTATGTAAATCTAATACATTATTCTAATTAAAAATAATTTATTTTACAAGTAAACTCTGCATTTAAAAATCTAATTTAAGCAACATTCACATAACACATTCTCCATAATTACCCAATAGCTGCAATTTTATTTTTATTTTTTATGATCTACAGTCATAAGCACATCAGATCAAATGATTTTCTGAGTTTCAAAAGTTCTGAGTTCCATCTTGATTCAAAAATACTGCTAGGTAAATATTCTTTCTTAAAGTATATTTGTAACAATGTCATACTAATTGATAAAAGTAACAACTTGGCTGATCCTAGCATGACCAATGTGACCAATAACATTAATAAGCAGCCAGTAGGTTTAACAGAGAGCTGGCTGAGCGAGTGATGTGACAAGCAGGGTGAGAATGATGGTGTGATGGGTCAGTGAGGTGGAGATAGAACTACTGTTTGCATTCATGAGAAAGAATGAGCTCCTTGAGCTAGAGTTGTAAGAGGGTGTACCTTCACATCCTCGCTCGATCTGTCCGCTGCGGAACAGAGCATCGTTTATGAGGTCAGGAAGGCGACCATTCAGGTCCACAGATGCCAAACAACCCTTGAAGCCATCCCTGGAGGCTACCAGTTTTGGCAGGTTGTTGTACATGTTGGTTCCCAATCCAGCAATATAGAGGTCACCTAAGAAGAATGCAGGTTAAATAGATCCCATAGTGTTCACACCATGGTAACCTTACTTCTGATTGAGGATATGAAGGTATATGAAATTTAGGTGGTTCGCGTACCTTTTAAGTCCAGATTTTTTGCACCATTGACAACTTGGCTCACTGCCTTGGCATCTACTTTCAGGGTGTGAACGTTGCTGTTGTCTCTAGTGATGACAACGTTATGCCACTGGTTGTCATGGAGAGCTCTTTCACTGTTGCCTTTGATTACATTGGGGCCATTGCCAAGATCAAACACATAATGTATGTACCTGTAAGACAAAACAGTGTAAGATCAGCTTACTAGGAGTGTCTGATTGCAAATCTTACAGTATATTCCATAACTGTCCTCTCAGACCTTTAGATGTGTATTAATAAGATGAGTGACTCAATCAGTTCAATTGCAGTTACATGCACAGTTCTAACTGTGCAACATTGGGTTTTTGCATGGTCAAGCTACAGTCTACATCTCTCTGTCCAAGTATATCAAGTATATAAAAAAAAAAACTGTATAACTGAGTGACCACTTCTTTCATCAACAGGCTTACCCTTTCACCAGCTCTACAGCGATGAAATCACTTCCATCACCACTGTTGAAGAGGATGAATCCATCTTGAGAGGTAGTTTTGAACTGGAAGAAAAGGTGCATGGATGTGTAAGCCTGCAAGGTGGCTAGACTCAGGTAACTGCTCTTGGATTTGAATGTCACGGGGTCTGCGATGATGGAGCGCATGCCGAAACGTGCATTGAGCTCGCAGTAATCGATGTCACCATTTTTGCACAGGTCGATGTAGAGCATGCCATTGAATTTGAGGCTCTGCAGGTGACCAATGAAGCTTGAGGGAATCATGGAGATAAATCGGCGCTCTGTCATCACACCCGTCTCAATGTTGTGGAACTCTAACCGGGTATGGTCGCCCACCATCTGACCTACAAGCCACAACAAGTTGGGATGGAAAACAAGAAAAAATTGCTACTATACTACATCCTCAAAGAATAGTATACTGCTGTTCAGCAATACAACGGTCAAATAAGAAATCCTTTTGACAAGCAGCAAGTCAATGACTTTTCAAAGAGCTACTCAAGACAGGCATCTCAACTACTGGTTACACAGGGTGAGTCCAACATTATGTCAAAGCAATAATGAACCTTACGTAAGTAAGGATTTTATTAAAATGAAACATTAAAGTAGGGTCCATAACTTTTTCTGAGACTATGGGGTTATGTACCATTTTCCCTCAATTTCCCTCAAACCACATACCCTATATCAGCAGAATACTACACAAATGTATATTGTCAACTAAATGCACCATTATATTTTTTTTCTGGAAGCAGCACTTTTCAAAACACAATATAGTTGTTGTTTCGGTTTCTTGAAACGAGTCCTTTTAAAGTTGTATTAATACACAAATAATCTATTGATGCTCACATAAAATAACCAATCACCATTAACTGAGAAACTTGTCTTTCCGACTGAAAATCAATGATAGTACCTTCTGCTACGTCATCGTCAACCATTAGCTTGTAGCTTTTGCCCCTCCGGATCACACGCACAGTATGCCATTCATTATCATTGAGCTTTTGGCCGGCATACAGTGTTTCTGGTCCTTTGCCTGAGAACGATGGTCATGAAACATTAATGGCAGCCTGAATTGTCTCTGACCAAACCTTTGCTTTCATTGTATAAAAGTGAAAAATAAAGATTATGAAAATTTGAAAAAATGCTGCCAACTATGTAAGTCATATTTATCAGTCCCTAAAACTAATTAAGTTCAGTTGCTTACCTGCACTCTAAAAACATGTTGTCAGGTAACTTTACAAATGTTCTTTATATCGTAACATCTCAATTAATGGGTTTGTTTGAAGCTAAAAACATTTAATAATATGACTGAATCATCCCAACCACATAAGAGTAAACCAACTAAAGTGATTATTTAGGGGCAGATCACGTAAAAATATTTTTTTTAAGGTAAGAACTTCAAGTTTTTACTTTTTAAAGTGTATATCTGGTATTGTATCTCTATATAAAATTCTGATATGATTTATGAAAAATGGAAAGCAGAGGTTTGGTTCAGAAATTTTTGAATTAAACAAAAACATAAGTGTAAAAATGAATTCAGTGTGTTCTCTTTGTCTTTCTGTCTATTATTTCTAAGCTTATCCCTAAGATAAAATGGCTTTTACTCATAAAAGGTCTTGATATACCGCTCAAGGGCAGAGTTGATAAGTCGCAAATGCTAATGTCTAAACAAATGTTTCTTTATATACAACATTTTTTTCTCTGCTTTTATTAGATAGGTACATCACAGACATTTAAAATAACTGAAATTAGAATCCATTGACAAGAAAGCAATATGAATCTACTGACTTAAAAATTACACTACGTAATTCTGGGTTCTCTATCGACATCTGCGGTTGAAACAAAATTGCAAGTTATATGTGGAGGAACATTGTTATGTTTTTAATGTTAGTTGTGCTACTGTATACCCATGGTTGCCTATGATCACCATATCAAAGCGGATCTGACTAGCTACACCACAAGTCACCGATAGTAAGAAGAAAATCCTACAAGCAAAACATGCCGCCTAAGCAAGTATTTAGCATATTGTAGATGGACCTTATTTTCTTTGTTTATTGACATGCCTCTGAATTTAAATAATTATTGTAGACTTACTATAGTGATTTGGAGCAAGTCAAGAACATGGTTTTAAACAAAGATTTTAATTTTTTTATGTACTCAATAATAGTATTTTGCTCATTTCTGACAAAACATTTTTATGAAAAATACGACTTAGTGTAACTTTCATACATACATTTCATACATTTCAAAGCTGAATAGTCGAAAAGATGAGTTCCGGTGTGCTGTTTTGGACAGCCTGATCTCACAGTGAAATCGGAACGATTAGGATGACTTTTCTTTAGCAAATATTGGTATATGCTGACTGAAATTTAAAACACTGAATCTAGTGGCCAAAGCAAGAAGTGTTATAGGGTGTATAGTCATATGTGAGCTGCATTTAAGTCCAGGAGAGGTCGCAAAAAGCTAGTCGTGCTGTAGAGGATGTAATACAGTGAAGAGGAATGCATAATTTATGGACTCTGTCCACCGACCCAAACCTTAACCTAACCATAAGTGGAGTAAAAATGAAATGTTAGGGGGAAAAGTGCAACCTCAGAATCACGCTCATCACTGATTATGCAACGTAATTACTTCCTGGTTTCAATGTAGCTATAACCCAGGTCTATCATGCTGCTGACACAATGCGCTGGTGGTAGAGCCATGTAGGAAGGTCAACACACTGAAAAAGATGCAAAAATGTGTGGTGGAAATGCCGCATATCAGTGAGTCGGCATACTGTCGCCAATCCTAGGGTACCAGAACTTTCAGAAACAGCATGCCAACTTCCCATGTGATCATTTTGATTTTGGATTCAGCTCAGAGAGTGTTATAAATTCATGCCCTACCTCTAATGAAATGTCTCTACTGTTTTGACATTGTGAATGCAGTGTTTCCCTCATTTAGAATATTACCTTCAACACTGTAATACAGTAAGGGCCCTATTTTACGAGTGCTAGGGTTAAGTGCAGCACTATGCCATAAGTCATAAGCCCAAAGTCAATGGTAATGGCCAGTTTTGGTATTTTCATCCAAGCTTGTGCTAAGTATAGGTGCAAGTGGGTTTGGTAAGATCACATGATGGGCTGGGTCAAGTGAAATTTAATTCAGAGGTTATTCTCCAATTATTGCAGCATCTGCATCCTATTACATAGTCCATTTGCTCAAGCATCAGTGATAAAAGCAAAGGCAGCACATTCATAAGAAGATTGCAGTGTAAATAGACTGTATACAATTATTTAGAAAAAAAATGGACACGCTCCTATTATATGCTTAGAAAATATTATTCTCGTCAGTGTTTGGATGAACGCTCTGTTAAATTATAAGGAAGTATTATTAATCACTTTCATTTACTGACATGACTATTAATAACAATGATTGTGTCAGCATGCATTTCTTTTCTACTGGTTGATTTTAATAGTTTGGACATTAACTTTATTACAACCTGCTGGTGAAATCTCCAAATTGCATATGTAGGAACTGAGTTTGGACTTGTGCTGAAATCATTGGTGGTATAAAAACACCTCAGTGCAATGACCTATTTCTCAGGAAAATAGCAAATTGCACTTTGCACAGACAGCGCTAACACATCCACTCAGCAAAATTTAAATGTTTCACACTTCAACTACTGAACAGTTTTAAAGGTCAAATGAAAACTGTGACCTTTGAAAACAATTGTGATATTTTTTGAGGCTACAGTATTTTCCATATATTAAAGTGCATGTGTCAGAGTTCAAAAACAGTTTTGTTTCGCATGCGTTTACAGTATATCCAATAATATCAAAAACTCTTGCACAGACCACTGCCCTACAGGTAATAACCTGCACCTCAAAGCTTTTAAAATATGTAGGTTTCATACTAGATGCATGAGAACTAAAAACCATTATAAGCATGTCATATAAGTAGTGCCATATTAATCTGTATGTTTGAATGATGTAAAGTGTGAACTGGAGGAGGTAAAGGGATGTGAGATAATATAGCATGATGTGCGATATGATAAGCTGTGTAGCATTTGGTCAGTAGATGTTGGTACTTGGAGATGTGTTTGTTGGTTACATGTCTACTTATCATTTACTTAATTAATTGTAATTAAGCAGACTTATGGAACATTTACATTAGGGAAAGGCTCCCTAGTACAACACCATGCCGAAACAATTTGCATCCAAAGTAACTTGTAACAGTAGAGTAATTGTAAGCATATGGATCACCTGAATTCCAACTTGCAACCTTTGTATTGCCAGACCACAAGACTATTTTGGAGTTCACAAAATATAGACCACAAATGTGCAAAAAGCTCTGGAATAAATGCCAATTTCGCAAATACAAAAAAAGTCATTTATAAGATTTATCATGCATTCATGTAGGTTTGTACTGTAACATAGATTTTCTAATAGCCAACCTAGGCATGCAAATATTTAGATTATAACACATTTAATTGCAGTTAATTATGAAAAGCCACATTGGCAATATAAGTCAAAATCATAGTTAGTTATTTTATTTGTTTTGAAAATCAAAACTGCACAATGAACAATAAAATCGATGTTATTTATTTATTTACTATTTTTGCATGTCAAAACATTGCTGAGAGAATCCAATACCTATTTATGAGTAAAAGCAGACCCCTGATTTCTCTACTAAAAGTACACTGTAATGGTGATCCTACATTAAATGTAGTATTGAAAAAGTGTTCAAAAGTATGTCTCTGCACCCGTTTTCTCAGAAACACAGGATATGCCTACACTGAATATAATTTTATTTTAAAATGTAACACAGTGTTTAATTCTATCTTTAACCATAGCAATCATATATGCTTCAGTTAAAAAAGTGTTTCCTTGCAAGCAATAATAACATCTGTTATTAAAATGATTGACTGTAGTTTCACTTAAACAAAAACAACCAACCTAGTAAACATCTGAACAAACAAAGAACCAAAACATATCACATTATATCATAACAATGACCTGAAATTAATATCTACCAATATATGTATTTCATGTGCACTTAATTCAAAATATAGGTACATAAAATATGCCTATTAATTTATTTTTGGGAATAGCATTTGCTAAGTGGTGACTTCATAAGGTGTTAAAATGCAGAATCATAAATCGTAATTGTTGCGAAAAAAAACAAACAACTGAAAACTTGTATTAAAATAAATTATATACATATATATTTCAGCATGCACAAAATATTGCATGCAATGATTTACAGTAAATGTTGCATTCCAGACTAAATGCAGTAACTACTTAGAACTTTAGAAGATTCCAAGAACACGTTTAGAGTACAAATTAAGACCTTTCTAGCCATTTCATTATTTGATACTAATAGAGTAGGAAATAAATCCACATTACAGGTAAATTATAGATAATCAAAAACAAGCCATGATCATTAAGTCACCACCATTTATGAATCAGTATTAACAATTTGGAGAGATTCATCATCTGACCCTTTCACTAAATGCAAACTCTCCTTGACTTAATGGAGGAAAAGGAACAACACTCAAGACATTCCTTTCAACAAGAGAATAATTAGGAGCAAAATGAAACTTGAGTGTTAACTTACTGGAGTTACAGTTTATCCTGATACAGTCTAGATGGGGGAGAATAAGTGACAGATGAAATTGCATCCTTCAAGGTTACAGCTGCAGACATCCAAAAACAATAATTCCACCCTTCCGGGGACGTCCACATGCAAAGCGGCCATTTTTATTTATTTATACAACAACAATTTTATGTAAATTTGATGTCACAATCTCACTGGTTTGACTGAAATTGTCAAAAATGTAGAAAGACATACTGTAATTAGTCATACCTATATATATATTTGTTTTACTGATTCTTTTACACATTCAGGAATCAGCAATTTATTAATTTTTAACTATGTTTAGATGATATGGGTTTAGTAGGAACCAACAAATTCTATTAAGTTAGAAAATGGCCGCTTGGAGCTAACCAACCACAAAGATTATTCAACCCAGAGCTATTTTTTATGTCATCATGTTTTTACTTATCTATCTGAGATCCGGCCCCCATTGAAATCACACCAACTCAATAGCTAAATATGCTGAATATAAATAGCTTTATTACATTTAGCAAGAAGTTGGTGTTGGGGCATTTTCCATTTGAAATATCAAAACAATATCCTAAATATTGATTGACTTGGTTTAAAAGAACCAAATATGCAAATAGGGTAATTTAGTGGCTCTAAATTCGTAATATAATTAAATTAGACTATTAACCTGCTGTCTGATTTTGAATGGCGCTCTGCTCTGGGTTGGGCTCCATGTGGCTGGATTTACCATGTGTCGTCAACCGCAACAGAAAAGTGGGAGCAAACAGCCTCGATCCAATAAGCACCAGCACCATGCAGTGGCCTCTGTACCTCCAACTATATCTTCCTTTGATTTTCCACACTGTACCACGCAAATGAGCCATTAATTATACCAGAGTCTCTATTTGGTTGTAAAAGCATAGCTGTAGAAGTCTTAAGTGTCCGAAGAGTAAAATAATCTGGTATTTTAGAAAGTAGGACAGTCCATTGCACACCTCTAATGATATACATACTGTATGTATACAGTTAATGTATGGTTTAAGGCTGCAAGGCTGTCAAATCATACAGCAGATTTCTCTGTGCATGCAGTCACAAGACATTCTTGTCTCTTTCAGGACTATACAGTATGTTTACAGTGTTTGGGCTAAGTTTATCTCTACTATGGCTGAGCTGTCACAGATGATCACACTGTTACTGTGTTACTGTCAAACCTCAGGCTGTTTCCTGCAGTGAGGTGTGAGTTATGTCACTTGTTTTAATGATGACACAGTGACCTAATGACCTGTTAGGGTCTCTCATCTCTGATCTAACAGTAATGGATCTGGGCTGAGGATTGAGAGGTGCTACCAACTGCTGGTGAAGCTGAGAGCTCTGTTCTCGGGCTGTTTGCTGACCGGGCCGCAGGCTAAGGGCCTTTGAAGGGGTGAATACCATCTTTTGACAAAGCATGGAGAATGTGTGTCAGAGAACGGGAGGGAGAGAGGTGATGTGGTTAAAAGGAAGTGATGTAACAGAAAAGAAATACCAACCAAAACACAAATGTGATGCAGATGAACAGAGACAGAAAATGAGTTTGGAAAAGAGTTATTGAAGACATGATTAAGTAAAAAAGATGACAATCATTAGTGTTCAGTTAACAATCAGAATGTCACAACACTTGTGCCTGTAATCATAAAAAGTAATTACTCATCTTTTAAAAAAATCGATATCAAAGGAAAATGACCTGCTAGGCAGTGCTGTGACTGTCTCGAATTACTTTTTGTCATCACAATGACAATGATCATGGTCAATCTATTCAAAAGATGCACCATACATTGTGTCAATTAGGACTGGGCGGTATGACAATACTTTATGCCATGGAAAGTTAGAAATGTGTCAACTGGTTGAGATTTTGCTATTATATACCATTTATATAGAAGTAGAAATATTTGCATGGCTATTAGTGGGCAAGGGCATAGTGGCTTTTTTTAATATATGATTAATAATTTTTCTATTGATATAGTTTCACGGCTAATTGTGGGCAGGACTGCTTTACATTATTTACATGTGAAAGCAATGGAGACAAATGGAGTAATGTGAAAATACAATTCAAGAACGAAGAACGAGTTAAGTTGTTTACTGTTGCCCGGCAACCAGTGGTGTAGTCTAGGGCATACACAGGCATATGCCGTATGCCTACCTATCTTTCTTAAGATTTTGCGTATGCCCACCTAAAATAAGTGATGATGTGTATGGCCGCAAGTACAATGAGTAGGCTTTTGACCTGGAACTTTCAATCTCTCAAAACATTCGGTACATCGGGAGGTGGAAGCGCAGCTGATAGCAACGGCAAGACAGACAGTCCGACTAAGTTGATCCACCAATCAGAACGCTCATTTCAGACATGATTTTATTTTAGCTAACCAATCCTATTTTCAGTTTCTGTTTGGGGCGGGACATTTCCAGCATCTAATGCTGATACACAAGCATCCCTGCAATAAACATAAATGTATTTAATTCTGGTATTTTTTTAAAGAATGGAACCGGTTTTGAATAAGAACAGGTTCTCGGTTCCCAACCCTACTCTTAAATATATAACATTTCTTTTTTTGCCTCTTACTGCTGTTGGTGGTGCCTTTTTCTCATGATATTAAATAATTAACATTTTTTATTTCTATACAAATCTGTAGTGGAATACATTTCAAATGTAACCCTGCATGTTGGACTAAAATTACAACAGTCAATATTTTTTTTAATACAAATGTACTGTATATAAATGTAAATGTAGTAATTTTAGAGACCATGTGCATGCTTAATTTTAAATAAAGGGGGGGGGGGGGGGGGGTATCCTTCATAAACGGTATGCACACCTCTTCAGACACTACTACACCACTGCCGGCAACACAGCAACTCAAAGGTTCGCATTAATCGACTATATTACAATGGCTTTGAATGTGGCTCATCCAATCAAAATTCAGAGTCTGAACTGTTCATTTTTAAATATTATTATGATGTTTTGTTTTTATCTCAAGTGTTACATTTGTAAAAGAATACAGTCTTATCTTTTGATTTGTGGCCATCAAATTCCCCAAAAAATAAAAATACAAAAATTATCAAATTAAAAGCCTTTCATTTGTAAAGGATTTCATCCAAAATATGCATTATTAAAACATAAGCACTTTTTAAATTTCCAGTAAAAATAACTATATTGTGAAATATACTATTAGAATGATAAATAAATGACTCATACCATGAATAAAAGATTTTGGTCATACCGCCCAACCCTTCAATTAGTTGCTAAAATTTTTGTTTAATTCAAGATATATATTTCTTTGCAAGTTAAGAAGACAATCAAATCAAACTGAACGTAATCAAATGTCTGGTGAACAATGCAAATAAAGCAAACAATAAAACAACATCTTAGTATATCTTAATATGACTACTGATGTACACAGAGTCAGGGGAGGGTGGGGCTGGATTGATGGACAGAGAGAAAGAAAGAGAGAGAGAGAGAGAGAGAGAGAGAGAGAGAGAGAGAGAGAAAGAAAGAAAGAGGGAGAAGCACAGCATCCTGAAGGAGGTTTTATACAATACCTAAGTTGACTATGAGTTTGACGCGACTTCCTTCCAGCTCCAGCCGAAGAGTATCGGCAGAGTCGCGAGAGGTGGTGGCCATGAGCAGGCCATATGCCCGCTGAGACATAAAGCGAAGGGACACATCCTCTGCTTCAGTGTGCATCACAGTGGGCATCACCACTTTCATGTACATGCTCCCATCATAGCTCAGGGTGGATGCCTCTGCAGACAAAAAAGAACATACATGTGTTTAGAGGAGTGAGATGTAAAAGCAATCTTTGACAATCTTTTCCCTGCTCTTGGGGAATGCAAACATTTTGAAAGGACAAAGCATGCTCTATTCAAACCTTTTTCAGAAAATTTTGAATATTTTATTCCAATATTTAGACCAAAATTCCTGACCAAATTTAAGTGCTTATTCACTGATAATCTCCCCCATCCACTGGAGCATTTAAATCTCATTCATGCTTGTGCATGATTAAAAATGTTGGCTTAAGATGCGTTACATCAAGTTTGACATTGTTGACAGCAAACAGCATTGGTTCTAACATAACAGGTGACTGATTAAAAAGTCAGTAAACAATGACTTAAATTGCAGTATGTTTCTCACACAAAGCTATTATATCACTTCAAAAGCAATCCATACTTTTTATAGAGCAATTATAGCGCAAGAGTTGTATGGGCAGGGATCTCACTTTTTGGGAAAATCTAGTACCAAAACTAAGCACACTTAGGGTGGTTTCACATATAGTCTTATAGTTTTAAATTAACCAAACCCAGTTCAGATAAAGTTAACCAGAAAGGGAACCAGCTGCAAATTACATCAGTGCTTTTGGTGTTCACATTGTAAGTGGACATAAAAGAGGGCCCAGTTCCTTGTTTGGTCCTTATACCATTTATGTGGTCTCAGAACACTTATTCCTCACACCACAACTCCTTAAGGACTCAGACCCTATGGCTGTAAAAATTATTAAATTTGGCTAGCAATAACTTGTAAACCTATAATTGTGATTTTGACGATAAATTGTCATACTTCTTAAAGTGTATGTATGCTTAATACACATACACCTTAAGAAGTAATTTATTCATATTTAACTTGGAATAATTTTATAAAATAGGGCTATATAATTTATTTAAGGCTTTAAAAAATATTATTATGTTTGTATTATTATACTTTATATTTTTTTATAAAAATATTGCATAGGGATAGAATGACATGAAAAGTATTATTTCTCTGCTATGACTGCGACCGGTCTGCGGTTCATTTGGTGTGCTCACAATATACAACAAGAACAGAAAATGAGACAAAAAAATGTGATGACGGTAATCATGGTATTTCTACATTAGCTTAAAATGAGGTGGTTTGTGTACGGTTCGCTTTTGGTTCCTTTTAGGGGGTCTGAGATAATTTGGGTTGTTCACATATACATGCAATACCGCTCTGAGAGCGCTTGGAGTGCTCAAACGAACAAGGTGTGAAAATGCCCTTAGGTCCTGTTCCAGCCTCCTACAGGTTTTGATTAACTGGCTCAACAGGTAAATGAAAATATCTTTTCTACCATGGGCAATGTTGAACACACATATGCACATTTCAGTAATCTGCCAAGCGCCCAACCAAAGCACACAGCTACGATGGGACTGACTGATCCAGTGATGTCCTCTCTATTCACTTACATTTAACAATGACTTAAAATAGTGCAGAAAATTAAATATTTATAATTCATTTTACAACAAAACCTTTCGTTGCTGTAAACTTTTCAAAATCTTAAAAATTTCTGTTCTAGGTTTCAATTTCCAGATATTCACATGACTTTTGGAACCCATTGTACAATGAATATTTTTTATTTTTTTTTTAAGTAGTGTTTATTATTTTAAATGATATTTTATAAATAATATATATTTTTTAGATTTAATAAATATAAGTAAATACCAATACAATTTACCTTTTTAGAACTAAATTCTGTGATCCAATCAACTCCATCCAAATGATCCAAATATGCAAATATACTAATTTATTCATTTAACAATAATTTTGTAACAGCAAATACTCAAAGAATGCTCATTAGACTGCAAAAATGAAATGGATTATGCAATACCATAAAAAGTGAATGCAATGATCACACAGTATCTCACAGAGAATATTTATAATAGAGCTAGCAACAACAAATACTCATTTAATCCTCAGCTATGAAAACTCCTTCCTGGAAACATGAGTCCTAAATATTGACGCATAGCAACTGCTGAGAAACCCTACAATTACAAAGTGATCAATATGTTATTATGTGCGATTAGTTGCTTTTCAATTGTCCCTGGGGCCTCACCAATGTTAATTTTACACCCAGCATACAAAGCAGAGAGTGGGAGAGAAAAATTGAGTTCACACTTGCCATCAGTGAAGACAGCGAGAAATAGAAACAGATAAGTGGGACTAACCTCTACAGTATCTGACGATTAACTCTGAGTGAAAGCATATCAAAATGATTTTGTATCAGTGATACTGAGTAGTGGGCTGATGCAGATGGACAGAAACATGCCATCAAGAACGTGAAAAGAGTGACAGCCCATGTTTTTGCCACGTTGGCAGTGGAGCTGGAACATGTTTTAGAGGGCTGAGCTCATGAATATTAATGATGACATTGCTGATGTTCCAAACTGATTTAGTATTTACACACAATATCAAGCTAGTTTAATGTTTGATATTACATTTAGATATTTTTACATTATCTTTAATTGTTAATTGATAATTAATCAGAAGTCTTTACTGACCTGCAAAGCAAATGCAGTAACTACACATCTTGTCAAAAATTGGTTTAGAACAAAATTGTGTCTCTATAGGGGTATTTACACTTATATTATTTGCAATTATAGACTGTATCAGAAATGTACTTTTAATGTGAGACAGCAGAAGTATATTTTCATATCAGCCATTGTAAGTTCGGTTGAGTGGGCTAAAAGGACCCCAGGGTTCTGGTGTCTCTGCATGTAGGGAAATGAGCCATGAGAGTTGAGAGACTGTTGTTACTCAACACAGTATTGTCAGCCATCTTGAGACAATCCATGAAATTTGATATACTGCTGTTTCCTCTCCAAACATCTCATAAATCAATTAGAGGACACGTGAGAGCAGTTATGCATTGTATAATCCCATAAAACGTACCACTCTCTATCGTTTTTGGTTTGTAAGCAGAGATAATTAATGTAGTTCATGTGGCTGAATAAAAATACCATCCACATCTGACATTGCAGTACATTAATTAAGCCCTGCTTTTGTTTTCCCATGTAAATAATGAACACAGAACTTATTTAAATACATGCCTGAATGAAACACGGTTCATGAAAGTCAAATGAGTAGCAAAAAAGGATTACTCAAGGGAGAGGCTAATTCAATATATAGGGCTATACAGTAAGGGCTTTAACTGACATTTCATCACACTAATTGATGACTGAATAGATGGAATGTTTAATCAGAATCTTTTTTTGGTCTCTCTTTAATGCATGTGAACCTTTAGATACGTATTATCTTTCATAGACACTGAGTGTTATTAGTCAACATCATTAAATTCTTCTATGCACATGTGAGCCTACAGTAAGAATTAATGCACATTCAAGAGGAGGTACCAATAGTTATCGATATTGACATGACGTGTAGCACGTGTCCTGCATAGACTTCTTTTACATTGAAATGTAAAGCTTTCCCTCTAAACATATCTCTTTTATGTAATGAAAACAGGTGATGTGTTAAATCTGTTAAAACTTTGTGTGGGAGAAATAAAAACATTTTCAACTGTATAATTTACAAAAGCAAAAAAAAATTAAATAAGTCAAAATGGGCAATCTCTTTAGAATACAATCAAATCTTGCTTATATGTGTCTTCCCTTATACATATTCTATTAAATAGCTACTAGCTATTACTATCATCAAAAATATATTTTGTGTTTTTCAGAAAGAACTCAAATTGTAAAGATGCCTCAATCAGGTTGAGTACAATTTTGCTTTTCAACAGGATGTCATATCTCAAAATGTGCTTTAGCAAAAAGTAGAGAGGTCTGTTAAAAGGTTAAGCAGCATTTTTGTAATTCTTTTATGATTATTATGCATGCAGAATATTTTTACTTCTCAAAATTAAATTGTCTCGCCCCAGGACTATTTATATAATTGCAAAAACAAAAAACAAAACTGTAATTAAATATAAAAGGAGAACTATGTGCATGCATTTGTGTATGCACATATACAGTATATCTGTTTTCTCATAAGGTTACTAGCCTTGCTTGAGGAAATAGGCATCATGTTTCATCATGTTTTTCATCATGTTTGACATAGCATTTCGATTAACCCAGATGGTCACAGCTCTGGAATACAAATGTATTGATTCATTTTCTAATATTGAGTGTGTGGGCAGTTTAATTAAGGTGTATCTAAGATATGATCTATCATCATCATCATCATCATCATCATCATCATCATGTATGCAGCACAGAAGGATCAGCCTAACCTGTACCCAGCTCTGTCTCAATGACATATTGAGAGAAACGTCAGACATAAAAGCCAATCAATGTTCATTAAACTGTCAGTCTTCCTCCTGGAGAGCAGACGAAAAACCCTAAACTGAAGACGACAAAAACATTAATGCTTGCAGCAAGGATGCATCTAAATCCAACCATATACTCTTCACTCATGCACGGCAGTGCCGAGATCCTTTGGTGGGCAGTGCCTAAAATCGGAATAGGTGTTGCCTCTGTCATTTGCAGTTTAGTTAGTCTTTTAAACTTTATTAACTCCTGTGGTGCACCATGCTGCAAAATAGTATTTCTGCCTCTGCCACAGCAGTGAGGCGCCCAACTGTCCGATTTAGGTTTTCGGTAATTCCTATTGAAACTGCACAATCCAGTAAAGTAAGTGGAGAAAGCCATCTTACTGCCACATACTCTTAAACACAAGCCTCTTTCTGTCTACATGCATCTGAAAATGTATCTGTCCTTGTGTTTGCAAGAGACTGTTGAATAACAATATTCTCGGTTATCTCGGGCACCTGGTTATAGCAAGCGTATGTGCACAAATGAATACTGAAGTGCTCTCTACTCCACTTTTATTGTGCACAACAGAACACAGGCTGAAATGTACCCTCTGCCAATCTGGATGAAACAACTAAGTGA
Source organism: Moxostoma hubbsi (assembly GCA_032164185.1). Classification (NCBI taxonomy): domain Eukaryota; kingdom Metazoa; phylum Chordata; class Actinopteri; order Cypriniformes; family Catostomidae; genus Moxostoma; species Moxostoma hubbsi. The sequence goes on from JAVLUX010000023.1 coordinate 8,785,321, forward strand.
ATACAGTACATGTGAGTGTTTCTTATGGGTGTGTGCATTTACTTAAAAATAAAAATTGTCCCTAGATGTTAGCAAGATGTTTGCATCTCTCAAAACCTGTTAAGAAAATTCCCTGGTCGTATTTAAGATTCAAGCCAATTTGCTTATTGATCATTTACCAATAATCACCAATTTGTGAATATGTGAACAGTTATTACTAGAATGGACTAATTTAACTCTCTCATTACAGGCCTCCCTGCATGTGCAATTAGACCTCTGCAAATGATACAGAATGCAGTAGCGTGTCTGGTCTTTAATGAATCAAAGAGAACACGTTACACCACTCTTTGTCTCTCTCCACTGGCTGCCTGTTGATGCACGTATCAAATTCAAGGCTCTGATGCTGACATACAAAACAGTCAGTGGGTCTGCTCCAGCATACCTAAAATCATTTCTGCAGAACTACATGCCCACCAGAAGCCTGCGGTCGGCTAAGGAACTTCGCCTTGTCATACCAACACAGAGAGGCACCAAAACACTTTCCCGGACTTTCAGTTTCATCATACCACTCCATCCGTGAAGCTGACTCACTCTCTGTCTTCAAATAACTACTTAAAACACATGTTTTCCATGAGCACTTAACCAGTCATTAAAAAAAAAAAAAAAAAAAAAAAAAAAAAAATCTTGTTGCACTTGTCTCGAAACATGAAAATGAAAATGTCTCTGTTACTGCCGTAAACTCAGTTCCCTATAATATATACTCTTCTAGCTGTTGAAGCGAAGGGGCATACTCTGTATCAATCGCGGAGAGGGGGAGAAAGCAGCTGAAATGCGTCGTATATCCAACAGCATACGCTCCTCACTGAGGTGAATGGAGCGGTAGTGGAACTTGCTGCTCAACACCACTCGGCTCTGAAGAAAAAATTTGAATGAATGGTTGCGAGCCAGCTCCTTTTGTACCAGTATGTCCTGGGGAGTGGCATGCAAATTCCACTCGCCAATTCCCATTGGCCTTTTCTCAAAGATTAGAGGTGTTTGGGGCTAGTGTCACTACATCGACACAACATCGAGTGAGTGACAGATAAGGAACTAGAAGGTTCCATGACTTTTGAAAATGTTTTAATTTCTACAACTTTACCAGGTGTGGAAGAAACAATGGTATTATTCCCTGATATTTCCAGTTTTTCCATGACCGTGGAAACCCAAAATTCACTTTACCTAAAATGAAAAGGTCTAAAGTATGTCTTCAGATGTGTGTTGAGTGTGCATATTGAGCTCCACTGCTAAATATAAAACAGAAAATCATTTACACAAAAAACAAATCATTCAGCAAATTGTTCAGTGCATGTTTGCGAGCCTGTTCTCATTAAAAATACATTCAGCAAACAGAAAGACTTGCAGGTGGTCAAACCCACATAAATATTGTATAAACATTCAAGTTAAACTAAGCATCAAAGGTTTAGGTTCTATTTTCAAACATTGACCATTAGTAATAGTGATATTAATCATAATTGAAATGCTTAAACCTATATAACATATTCCAAAACAAATAGGAGCATCTGCTGTTGAAAGCAAAGCTTCAAATATGAATAAAAAAGTATATGTCCTTAAAATGTCCTCTGTCTCCCTTGGTTGACTGTCGCAGAGTTTAAAATGTATTTCATGTGCCACTAGATGGAGGCAGATGCCATATAATTTCAACATGTATCTCTTTGCAGTGTTTTTTTGTTTGCTTATTTGTTTGTTTGTTTATTTTTTGGCTTGCACACCAATGAATGTCAACTAACATTAAACAGTAAATGTTAATGCATAAGTGCATTGACACTGTTATGAAAACAATGAACAATTTGAAATAACCTTTGCTGTTCTCAAATAATACACTATTCACGCAGGATTAGATAATGTGCAAGTTTTTGACATATCCTCTAAAACCATCTCAAAGTGCTAAACAGTTCCAACATTGCAGAATTGGTTGGTGTGGGGCCAGATTGGTATGTAGTGAAACCCTGAGGGGGGTTTCACACACCCACAGTTGCCATAAATATGCAGCAAATCCTAGCTATACTGCAACAACAATTTAAATAAATTAGAGCGGCCCTTAAAACGAGAGGAGGAGGACAAAAAAGCCACATCCTCCTCCATGTGCTGCCTCTGTGCTCCTCCCAACACCGGCACAAAAGGATTTACTCCGTTCTTTTTCAGCCGCAATTGTGGAAGCTGGTTGCAGACTGCTCTCTTCTGTGCTCATTTAGCTTCAGTGCTGGATTAGAAACAGTTCAATAACTCTCTTGCCACTGAAAATAAACTGCAGAGCTGCACTGCTTGCAGAAAACCCACAAGGCCTACATAAACTCCTTATTTTCTTTCTTTCCACAACCCTTCTCTCCTCCACTCTTCTTGTGTTCCTCTCTTTTGGTGTTTCTCCTTTATTAGGCAGAGAAAGTAGAGAATGGCAGGAAATGATTGGGGATTTAATATCTGATGATTCTCATTGACAGCAATGAAAGAGCCAATTGAGATTTTTGCTCAAATCTCCTGCTTCATAGACTTTTGTCTGGAGAAAAAGACCTTGGTTATGTAACAAATGTCTCTTCTAGAGTTTCAGAAGAGATCTTAACAATGTCTCACAATGTCCTCAAATTTGACGCGATACTAAAGTCTGAAAATAAAAATGGATTTCAAGGACAATTAACTCAAATATTTCCCAAAACACGTAATTCTACCAAGATCAAAGTGTCTGAGCTATGCTCGGCAGGGCTGGGCTGGCAATCTGGCATACCGGGCATTTTCCCGGTGGGCCGACGGACTTTGTGGCCGATCAGCGGCTGCGAAACGTGCCGAATATGCAGCGATAAGCAAAAATGAACCGCCATGTTATGCAAAATGTACAACAAAACGGCATTGCGATATGCAGAAATGCCCCTCCCCCCCACCACACTCAACAATATTTGGGCCAGTTGCCATGAAAAAATCCCGGGCCGATTTCTCTTCCCAGTCCAGCTCTGATTCTCGGTTACATTAAATGTAAAATTATCACTCTATAGTCTTACTGTATGCAAACAATTGTCTGATTTTCTCCCCTTTTTAAAAATTTCTCCAAATGAATTTTAAGAAGAAAGAAAATTAGACAAAGTTTATATTTAAAAGAAGAATAACTGAAACTCTGTTATGTTTCGTGATCAATAAAAGAGCAACCTCTAAATTAAAAGCAAAATAAATAACAAAACAAAATATTCATCTGGAAGAGGGAGGATTTATTTCAGGGCGTGTTGCAGTCTACACATAAACATGTTTCACCCGCATAAGCACCATGGTTTCACATGTCAAAGCACATGCATTAACCTTTACCCAACAGCTGCAAAACTTCTTGGTTTATTCTTCCTATCTCTCTCTCTCTTCTTTAACTATGCTTTCTTACTGCTCCGTCACTCCTTCCTTGTCCTTTCATGGCTAATTCATTTTTTTCTAAGGGGAGAAAGAAGGAATGGTAATGATTGGCATATGCTACTAGGAAACAGCAGCGAAACAACCCCCCTTCACCTGATGAAGGCCCCTGACTCACAATAATTCATGAATTTAGTTTTTGAGGCTGCCAACACCTGTGATCTAAAAAATTCAGCTGGCCTGTGAGTGACTACTAAGAGCATGTTAGTTGGATTATCGTGGGGCTTCACTTCTTCCTACCTCAGCTCCTGTGCACCTCCATGCATGCAGAACAAGGAGAGAAAAAGCCACACTGATGTAAATTGAGATTCTGTGGGGAGTGAATGCTCAATAATGACTAATTTACATGGTGTCACCTTGAACTTGCAGTGTAATAAAACACAATTTAAAAGCTTATTACTATGCAGTGGCCTGAGAGTCAACATATACATAGTCTTACATAGCAACACATTTTATTATCAGCAAGAAGTCTAGTCCACATTCAAGCTTATTCTGACCCAGAATGGCAGACAGGAGTAGACTGTCAAAATGTAAAGTGACCAACCAGAATTATAATTTTAGGGGTAGGAAGATCTCATAACTTAATTGGAAATAACTCATAACAGATCGTGATAGAGGTATTTGACAGTTGGGAAGCTGGAACACAGTTTTACTTCACCAAAAACGCTCTCTTAAAAACATTCTCTACAACCCCATACTTTGGAAAACTATGGAATTAGGAAACTGAAAATGGAGTTTTCAAACAAAAACGGATTAGTGTAGACAGCCTAAAGCTATATTAAAACATAAAGTATATAATTTTTTTATAATAATGTAAACAGTTTTTGTTAATCGTATTAATTAAGAGATCACATGGATTGTCTGTACTTTTATAAATGAATTTGTCACACTCAAAAAGTATTATATAAAAAAAAAAATATATAATTCAGAAGGGCTCATTTTGGCAGTCTAGGAAATCCTACACATGTCTTTGTTTCTCAGCACAACAATAAAAATGTGCACATTTATTCTCCAAGAAATTATGCTGAGGCCAACCAATCAGATCAGATTTCAGCCAGCTGTTTCTTGTCACTTTTTGTGCAATATTTAGGCCCCGCTTTTATCCATTGTGACTTCCCATGCATTCAAAGCATGTTTTGTGTTCCCTGGGAATCAAACTTACATCCTTGGTTGTACTAGTGCAATGCCCTACCAGTTGAGCTACAGTAACACTATACAAGCATAATTTTCAACAGACAACCTGTGAATAGTTTGTGGGAATGTCATCTGGGTCTGACACTAGCTTAACTACATTGATATGTTTATATTGATTAATAGGTATCAAGTACACAAGCATTGCTTGGCTCAATTTGGAATACTGTACACATGTGTAACATTTGTAATTACAAAAGCCTCTTCCCACAAATTGGACCACTGGATCTTGACATCTAAAAATGTTAAATGTTTAAATCATCTTCACACGTATTTGTGTGGCAAAGAAAAAGCTATATCTTCTAGATGTTCTCAGCCTGAGCTAACAAAAAAAAAACAAAAAAAACAAATGGCAATATTCTGTCACACAGTCTGTTCATTTCAGTAATTATTCAAGTCAGCATGGCAGATACTGTAAGTGCTTAGAGACAAACAAAGGAAAAAAACAACAACTTTAAGCTTTTGGAAGAAATGTGATAAAAAAATAAAAAAAACATAATTATGTTTCTGCCACAACTGTGGAAGAATTATTTGTTTTTACACTCATCCATGCTCATGTATTGGGCTAAAACACACACTCCAATCTTAAAATGTTTCCAGTACTGTCAAATTTCAAAGTATTATCTTACTGAAAGGAATATGATTAGCTCAGAGCTACAGCGATTCATATGTTATGGTGCTTTACTAGTTTCATGGAAGATGGCAGATTTCTATAAAGTGAATAAATTAATTTAATTTCAGGGAGTTCCTGCTCTGTTGCTGTTTGTAACATTGGGCATTTTTTTTAACTAAATAATCTTCTTTGGCTTTTCAGCTGTAATGCATTAGCAGAAAATGTTTAAAATTTTCAGGCATCATTTGTGGATGGTTCATGTTCTGACTGCGAGAGAATGACTATGGCAACGTCGCGGCTCGCTTTCAATAGAAAGCGAGCCACTCCAGCCACCCCCCGCATTGCTCCTTCTTCCCACAGGATTGAGGACGATGCGGCTGGCGATGGAGGCGATCTGGGGACAGCAGCCGGGTACGCCTCCTTGGACCACCTGCCCCCCAGCACACTCATTGACTCCCATCCGTGCACGAGGCAACGGCGGCTCTCCTCAAGGCCAGCCCGCTTATCCTCTAGAGCTCGAGGTGGATGAGCTCGCCACTGCGTCTGAAGCAGATGACTCCCCTGGGCTGCCGCCTTCGGGCCAGCATGCCCAGGCTGAGGCTGACGCGCAGATGACCGACATGCTTTCCCGGGCAGGTGCCAGCGCGGGGCTGGACTGGAACCCTCGGTCCTCCCCACAGTCATTGCAGTTGGATGACTGGTTCCTGAACCTGCATGCGAAGCTGCCCTGGGAGGAGGCAGGCCCAGCCCTTTCATTGCTGTGTCCGGTACGTGCTTTGTGTACCTACTTGGACCGCACGCAGAGCTCTAGATGTTCTGAGACCCCCTTCCCTCGATGCGTTTAAGGGCCCTGGCCGTTCTTGCTCTATGCAGAGAAACTTAGAGAGAAAAGAGGCCCAGCCAGGCTTGGCCCATTTCCAGGTTGGTAAGCATCGCCTTGTTCCCCTGTCTAGGTTAACCAGAAGGATTCCGGGGACTTTTGGGGGGGGTACGTGCAGTCTGACACAGCTGGTCGCCTGCCCGCTCCTTTGTCAGCTCAGCTTAAATCACAGCCCAGTGCATGGCGTGATTTAAATTGAACACCTAGTGTCGCTTCTTCGACACAACGTCGAAGTGAGCGACAGACGGGGAACGTCTAGGTTATGTATGTAACCTCCGTTCCCTGATGGAGGGAACGAGACGTTGTGTCCTCCCGGCCATGTTGCTGATCCGAGCCACTGTTGTGGCCGGACCATTTCTGGCTCCTCAGAAAAATCCAGAATGAAACAGACGTATTTCCCCGCCTTTGTACCCGTATATCCGGGGGCAGGGTATGCAAATAGTGTTTGCCAACTTCTAATTGGCCATTTTTAAAAGATCAGAGGCATATTCGGCACTCAGGAGAGACCCCTAGTGTCGCTTCTTTGACACATGGTCTCGTTCCCTCCATCAGGGAACAGGGAACAGACGTATTTTCCCACCTTTGTCCCTGTATGTCTGGGGTCAGGGTATGCAAATACTGTCTGCCAACTTCTAATTGGCCTTTTTTCATAGATCAGAGGCATATTCGGCACTCAAGAGAGACCCCTAGTGTCGCTTCTTCGACACAATGTCTCGTTCCCTCCATCAGGGAACGGAAGTTATATACGTAACCTAGACGTTTAGGCTTTAAATGTAAATAATAAATAAGTATAAATGTATGTGTCCTTCAAGTGTTTCTCAGTAAAGTATACATTGCTTTTTTGTGTTTTTAAGTTGCGCCCTGCTGAAATCTGTTTTATTTTTTAAAAAAATCATGTTTTCTATCTTATTTTGTACAATTAAGTGTTTTAATTTCATAATAAAAAAAATGTCTAATCAAATTCATGCCTAAAACCTTTAACAAATGAACAATTTCTTTTCAACATACCATTACATTATTCTTTACAAAAATTGTATTCAGTACAACAGCACTCTTACTTGTGATACAGTATATTACTTAAATATTACTATTATTATTATTATTATTATTATTATTATTATTACTCTAGTCAAAATTACATGTTACTTTACAGTTACTTGTAGTATATACTGTTGTAATTTCTTCAATTTCATGTGTCAAGCTTTTATTCTGAATAAAGCTTTTATTTTGAAGCATCACAAGTCTGGATAAAGAGTTTGCTACATGACCCAGTGTGATCATTAGAGAGCAAACATTTTGATTGAATTATATAAATATATAGTTTGCATGTCCTGCTGCTTCACATTGGAAGAGTGTTCTCCTCTGTATTATAACACAAGCGTGCATGAGTCTGTGGAGTTTGGAGTCTTGAGCGGTCTGCTTCACACATTTGCTTTAAAGCAGGCCGCTCATGTAGACTAAGATTGCTATGGTTTAATAATCACACTATGACACATTAAATTTCTGTGTGAGCATTTGGAAGAAGTCATGTGTCAATGAAACAGTATGCGGGTATCAAAATGAGGTGTTGCTCAGTACTTCAGATACTGCAGAAACACTGGTATCGTGACATCTTTTTTATTTTAGTATTGACTTGGTACTGAAGTACCAGTACTTTTGACATCAACAGTGTACTGTAAGCTATTTTGTGAATAAGTAGAGAAAGAAAAGGAGACATCAAAATGACACAAACTGCTTATCGTACTCGGACTGAAAGGAAACAACTGTCTAAACTCCCAGTGGAGTAGCATAGACAGTCCAGCCAACAACCCATCTTCAACTTTTCACTAGACACTAAGGGCTGAGGCAATTTATGTTGTCTTCCCCACATGGCGTTTCAGTGGCATCTTAAACAAAAATGCATGCCCAATACGGTTAAACTCCAGTGACTACATGATCACTAAAGTAGCGGTGAATATAAAATATAAACTACATTATTACTGGTTATAATATACATTACAAAAAAGTTATGCATGTATATATATATATATACATATACAGTATATCCACATGCTGTGGATAGTGCCTCATTTTAAAGCATAAAATAGGAGCTAAAATCATTTAAAAAGTGGTCAATGCAATTTGAGCGTCATAAAAAAATCTATGTGATTGAAAACGTGAGCTGCAGTGAACGAGTTTCTCTTATGGCACATTAATTAACTTTTTTATCCACATTGTATTAAAAAGATGGTTAGTTGTAACCATTAAAATATTTCCTTTTGTTATATGTATGATAAAATCATATAGATTTGGAACAACGTGAAGGTGGGTGAATTAGAACAGAATTTTCCTTTTTGACTATTCCTTAAAGTATAGAATTGGAGAAGACTGCAAATATACTATATTAAAAATAAATAATAAAACAAAAAAAGAGAATTTGAGAAACAAGCAAAGCATTGCCATCTTCCATTTCGTGATGGAATGGCATTTTGTACACTCATGTTGAACATGATCATTTGATGAGGTTTGATATGTCAACATACTGATCCATCTCACAAATGAGGACATCATTTTAACCCAGTCCCAAATAAAGAGTCACAAATGCAGGCACAAAATCCCCTTTCACCTCCAACTGGATGAGCTTGTGTATGCTGGCCAAATGATTGCTGTTGTTATTGCTTCACTGATTGGCTATTCAGCTTGATTAGAGACTTTCAGAGTGAGGTGAATAATAAGGAGGAAAATGTGCAGAAAATGAACTGATTTCTTGAAGCCATGAAATCAGGCAGATTGCTGGGGATTTAGCGGGAGGAGAGGGAAGAAAACGAGGCTTTGGGACAGCGGGTGCGTCACATTTTGATCGACTGCTGTGATATCTTATACTGACATGTTTACCCTGAAGATCTGACTTACTGAGGGTTGATCTTTACCCTCAAAATAACAAGACAATATCTGTGATATATTTAAATGTGGGTAGGTTTGAGAAATGTGGTATATGTTTATGTGCTGTTGTGTTTTTGGGTCAGTTTCATCTACATGGAGACTATCAATATGTTTGCTTGTTTATGTTTATTTATTTATTTTACACAGTGGTCCTAAAACTATCTGAACACTCAAACCACAATACAAATAGCAAAGCTAGTAGCTTAACTAACTTTCTGAGTATTGACGCTGTAGCTTCGCTAGTTTTTAAATCAAGTAGCTTTTCAGTAGTGAAGCTATAATGAGTGGTGAAAGCTACACTGCTTCATTTTACATCTCACAGGTGTGTTACTATGGCCAGTTTTGAATCAGAACAAAACATTTATGATTTACAAATGAATCGCTCATTTGATTCAGTTCTTTGCAATGAATTGGTCACACGTGATAAAGCGATCTGAATTGGGCTGCTGAATCATTAGGTGCACACTCTCAAATGCCAACATGCAAAATAAATACTTTAAAATGGAAAATAAAGACACTGCTTGTTGCAGTGGAACTTAAGTCAATGAAAACAAAACTTGCAAATACATCCCATAGTTTGCCAGTGATGAAGAAGGTCTGTATTAATTTCAACACGTATGCAGCTTGTGAACGACTAACACAGGTTTTCACACATTTTACCAACAAAAGAGTATAAAAACACTTAGCAGCCAACACAAAAAACATATTTTTTTACACATGTACCATTACCTGGGAGCACCATGTTAAAACAATGGTATATGAATATGGTATTCTTATATCAAGGTACCATAGTATTACCATCTGATACCATCATTGTTACTGCCATGGGCATAGCAGTATTTTAAAAGTGTGTGTGGGGTGGGGGACTGCTGTCAGTAGGTGGCTTGCACAGACCCAACACTCACAGTGCAGTATTAATATAGTACCGTATATATATATATATATATATATATATATATATATATATATATATATATTAATAAATAAGTATGATATAATATTGTATTAATATATAAGTATTATATACTTCTAATATTTATAGTATTTTACAAATTCAGGTATTGCAAATTAATAGCCCAAATTTGTAAAATGTGCTGCAAAAATATTGGGCATCTTGTGGAGCATTTTCTTCTGTTTAACTCATGACAATAAAAGACTGAGCACAAGCTGGTCCTGAATAAATTATTTAATCAATTACAATTAAGGTGACCAGATGACCATGACAAAAAAATTAGGACACAGACCAACCCTCAACCCAAAATAAAATAAATTAATTAATACATAATAATACTAAAATAAATAAAATGTTAAATACAAAATAATAATACAAAAAATTACAAATTAACAGCGGACATCTGTAATATTTAGAAGCAGTAGGTGTGTCTACTGCATTACACTGCCATTTCAAAAATTGGCTTTTTAAAAGCATGTCAGTTCGCAGTGGACTACATTTACTGGGTTGTTTTTTCAGGGCATTTTATAGAACATAAATGACGCTGAAATCTTTATTGGTGCGGGAACGCGCAATCCGGAAATAGTTTTAAACATGATCGTTTTAGACATGATTAAAATCAATAAGAAGCGTTGGTAATTATTTTATGCCCCACATCCCCTTATAAAAAGAATCTCATCTAAATGGGGTTCATGGCTTGTTGATACAGGGTTGTGATTCTACTGACAGTACTGTTGAAGTCAGAAGTTTACATACACTTAGGTTGAATTCATTAAACAAATTTTTTAACCACTCCACAGATTTAATATTAACAAGCTATAGTTTTGGCAAGTCGTTTAAGACATCTACTTTGTGCGTGACATGAGTAATTTTTCCAACAATTGTTCACAGACAGATTGTTTCACTTTTAACTAACTATATCATAATTCCAGTGGGTCAGAAGTTTATATACACTAAGTTATCTGTGCCTTTAAGCAGCTTGTAAAATTCCAGAAAATGATGTCAAGCCTTTAGACAATTAGACACTTAGCTTCTGATTGGAGGTGTACTGAATTGGAGATGTACCTATGGATGTATATTAAGGCCTACCTTCAAACTCAGTGCCTCTTTGCTTGACATTATGTGAAAATAAAAATTAAAATAAATCAGCCAAGACCTCAGAAAACAAACAGTGGACCTACACAAGTCTAGTTCATCCTTGGGAGCAAATTCCAAACACCTGAAGGTACCACATTCATCAGTACAATAAGAGTACAAGTATAAACACCATGGGACTGCGCAGCCATCACACCACTCAGGAAGGAGACACATTCTGTCTCCTAGAGATGAACATAGTTTGGTGCAAAAAGTGCAAATCAATCCCAGAACAACAGCAAAGGACCTTGTGAAGACCTTCCCAACTATGAAGCATGGGGATGACAGCGTCATCTTGTGGGGTTGCTTTGCTGCAGGAGGGACTGGTGAACTTCACCAAGTAGATGGCATCATGAGAAAGGAAATATGTGTGAATATATTGAAGCAACAACTCAAGACATCAGCCAGGAAGTTAAAACTTGGTCGCAAATGGGTCTTCCAAATGGACAATGACCCCAAGCACTCCTCCAAAGCTGTTGCAAAATGGCTTAAAGGGTTACTTCAGGATTTAGCATTAAGCTTTGTATCAGTAGAAAACCAGTAGTATTTTCTAATTACCGAGCTCCCCCCCCCCCTCATATCCCCCTGAGACGAGAGATTTATTTATTTTTAGTCTGGAAAAAATCCTCCTTATGACGCAAAAATCGTCATTTTGCGTCATCGGAGGATTTTTGGTCCAGAGGCTTAAAACTACAGCCAGTATTCCGCATGTTTTCAACACGCCCATATGGGGCGGGATCTCACTCACAGAATGTGAAGATAGTGTCAGCCATCTTTCTGTAGAAGCTAAGAAAACAGGCTCTTTGCTCTGTGTAGAAAGTTTGTATACAAGTAGGCTAATCATGATGGTGGAAGGTAGTTTTGAAGTTGAAATGGCAGAAGGGGATTTCGAAGATCTGTTGCGAGAATCTGATGCTCGCGCTACCTGTACGAGCCGCAATACAGCGATGAACAGAGGCGGCCGGAGCAGCTGCTGTAGCAGGGGAGCAAAACCTGCTTGGCAGGCAGGAGGAAGAGAGTGTTAAATTATATTCAGACTCGAGTTGGGGCGGACTGGTGGTGTCAGTGCTCTTGCTGTGCGCCTATGGAAACAGATAGAGAGTCCTATTGCTGTCGCGAATTTCAGCGATATTGGACGAGATCGCTGAATCCGCTGATGAAACTGCACCGATAACATGAGCATGTATAACTGAGCACCCAAGTTTTGTATCACACATGGACAGGGGAGTCCTGGAAACTTATTTTAGGATCCCGAAGATAAATTGGAAACGCCAGCCAAAGCCCGCAGGGACAAACGGACGACGTGAGTATTTTGTTTGTTTTTCTTTTTTGTTACTAAGACGTCATGTACAGAGTTTGGACACACGGAATTATAATGTTCTTCCCGCGTAGTCAGTCAATTTATCAACTAACTCACGATTTATAGAGTCACGATGTAGCGTAGTTGTATCATATTTTCAGATACTGCCGCCTGTAATCGGTAGGCGTGGTTTGGGAGTGGCCTTGTAAGGGCAGCAAAGCAAGTGCATTCTGGGAGTTGTTGTCTTTCAGCCACATGTGTAAAAAATACATTTTCTGCCTTTTCTCTGTCTAGAATGCTTCAAATTCAAAAATAATTTCACATTTATACTATATAAATGACCAATTTTAAATACACATTCATCTTCCCAGAGGTGAAGTATCCCTTTAAGGAATATATAGTCAAGGTTACACCAGTTCTGTTTGGTGGAATGGGCCAAAATTCCAGCAACTTATTGTGAGAAGCTTGTGGAAGGCTACTCAATCATTTGAATCAAGTTAAACAATTTAAAGGCAATGCTATCAAATACTAACAAAGTGTATGCACATTTCTGACCCACTGGGAATATGATGAAAGAAAGAAAAGCTGAAATAAATAATACGGGTCAGGAGCTTCAGTTCTTGCTCATATCAACCATTAGAATGGGGAAAAAAATTGATCTCATTTATTTGGACCGTGGCATGATTGTTTGGGATTGAATATTTCAGTAACTGCTGATCTCCTGGGATTTTCACGTACAACAGTATCTAGAATTTACTCCGAATGGTGCCAAAAAAAAAAAAAACTGTGAGCATAGAATGCTATTCTGAGATGTGGGTTGGCACTGTTTTGTTGGTACTAGGGAGACCGACAAAATATTAGGCAGTTGGTTTTAATGTTGTGGCTGATATTAATATATTAAAAAAGAGATCACAAGAACACTTTTCAAGTAAAAAGTTTGTTAGCTTTTAAATGCAAAAACACTAGATATACTGTTCGAAATGAAAGTATGTGGACACTTTTAGTTGTGAATTAAGAGGAACCTGACTTCATACATACACTAAAATCCTTTTGGGGCCTGATTGTTAAAAGTAATTGCAAAATTGGACAGGATGTGCAAAGTTCTGGGAAAAGGTTTAGCAGCATTTGTTTGCAGGTGCCACTTGGTTACATTTTTGTTATCTAATGCAATGACAATTATATATTTTCACAGTAGAGTGGGTTAAGTGTTTAAATCCCTTTTAGGCCACTGTATATGTATTTTGTACTGTAGGACCGTGCTTTATAAAATGTATGTGTGTTTTTTCTTTTGTCTTTTGCAACAAAATGTTATACCCCAATCATTGTGCCTTTTAAGGTTTCTCCTCATCATCATCTTCAGAGAGAAAAGACAGAGAGAGAAGAGAAAAGACAGATAGAGAAATGGAGGCAAACTAAAGAAAAGACAACCTGAGGAAAGAGTAAAATCACTGTCATAATTACCTAGATTAGGCCTTAAAGAGTAATTTCAAGACTAGATAGGGACATTTCCTGAAGAAAATGTAAGTGGTTCTTGTCGTGGCTAAACTCATCACATAGCATGTTCTAACATGTTTCTAAGCTACTCTGCTATTCTAATCCTAGCATGTTGCTAGCCTTGTGTTTGTGTTAGCATGATGCTAGCATGTTTTAGCACTTCACTAGGCATTGCTAGCATGATTATATCATGTATTTAGCATGTTTTAGCACTTCATGAATTAGCATGATGCTAGCATGTTTTAACATGTTTTAGCACTTCACTCTGTGTCGCTAGCATGTGTTAGCATGATCCCAACCCCTTAGAGAAATTATGACACAGGTGTCGTCAATAGGCTGGTTGATTTGACACCTTATTCGTGGGTCTATGGGTCTAAGACAAACGGTGCGGGACGAGTTAGCTGCCAAAGTTTTGTACGGAATAATAGTAAGTATGTGAGATTATAATAGTGTTGCTTTGCTCCGCAAGCACCACTAATATGTATGTGAGATTATAATAGTGATGCTTTGCTCCGTAAGCACTACTATAAACCCTCACGGATGTCATCTCTCTCTGCACTTTGTGGATTAATCAGAGACACTACAGCATCAAATCAATATATGCCAAAATCCTTTGGCAGTAAAACAGTTTGTGCTAAAATAGGAAAGTAAAATTGACCTGTAACACATTTCTGAGGAAATGGAAGGAAGTTTTACACTAATCACATAGTCCTGCGTGCCATATAAGCTCACTATAGTCAAACAATACCAAACTTTGTTGAAAAATGTGTTATTTGTGATTATTTTTGAGTGTTGTTAAGGGACTCAGGGCACAGTCAGGGCACTCTCAGGTAATTGAAGGGCCCTGGCTGAGGGATCCATTTTGGCTCCAATGTGGCCCCCAAGCAAGCATAGATGACCTTACTCACACTACATGAATTAATAGCAATTAACTCAAGCGCTAAATCTAGTGGTTCTTAGGAGAGAACCAAAGTTCCCAGGACACCTGGCCATGTACACACACATATAATCTCGTAAAAATATGTACAAAAATTGATATTAACAATCTGCATGGCAAACCATGCATATGAACAAAATATCTTAGCCAATTATAGACATATCAGCTCAT
The DNA here is from genome assembly GCA_032164185.1 of Moxostoma hubbsi. Classification (NCBI taxonomy): domain Eukaryota; kingdom Metazoa; phylum Chordata; class Actinopteri; order Cypriniformes; family Catostomidae; genus Moxostoma; species Moxostoma hubbsi. Next base: position 8,800,338 of record JAVLUX010000023.1, read on the forward strand.
CTTACTATCATGCAATCTCATTATTTAATTTAGAATTACTGAGGCATGACCTGTTGAGGTACTTTTGTAATGATCAGGGCCATTTACACGGAAATTAGGTTAGGAATTTATTAACCAAACAAACTCATTTTCTACATCAATGACTGACAGGATTAATCTGCAAAAATGAAATCTCTGCAACAAATTGGCAAGGCACATCAGATGATTCGGTGAAATGGGTTCAATTAGTACATTAAAAACTTGTTTACACAGTATTAACTTTATTCTCTTATTTATAACACTTGTGGATTATTGGAGTTCTTGGGGCTAAAGGAAACTGTTTTTGCCAAACTACCATTCAGATATAAAAGGGGCAGATTTTATAATTAAATAAAGTATAATAGGGATGTAAAAATGCAATGATCTGACAAATAATTTTCGTCGCATTGCTTACAGAATTTAAGAACTGATCTTTATTGCTATATATTTATACCCAATGTGAAACAGATACCATCTCAGATTGCACAAGCCTTCTTGCAACAAACGTAGATCACGCGAGATTGAAGAGGGGCAAAATGAGAAAGGGAGCAATTTCAGACTGTTCTGAAGGGAACTAACCAGATAAAAGCTAAATGCCAGTTGATTAAACATACCTAATTGGACAATGACACGTGACAGCCACGAAAGATAAAACATTATCATAAATGTGCGGAGGAGCCACCTCTGCTGTGCCACCTCTCTTAATGAAAATGAATAATGTACTTAACCGCATTTACAGGCAACAAATAGATAGTTTTAAAAACTATGACCCCTCTTGATTAAACATGGGCCTTATCTGTATGCATATGACATAGTTAATTTGTAATTATTGGTGGAAAAAAATGTTAACTTTACATGATATGCAAATTTATAACACTTATTCCACGAGTTCCATTCTGTTGGGTTGTGTATATTTTCATCAAGTTAACATTTTGTATTATGTTATCCTATATTTTAATTAGATATATTAAGCATGTAAAATTAGTATTATTTTCCTATTATATTTGCAACCACAATTAAACCAAACCTCCTTGGTTCTAAATGCATCTGTGACTCTAGAGCTCAAGGCTAGTGCATGTCTGTGCTGTTTAAATTCAGAGTAAGTTAGAATGTTTAATCGTTTTTTTTTTTTTGTTGTTGTTGTTTTTTTAACTGGATCGAACTGAATCATGACCAAATTTCCGATTTCCCGATGCATCATAATCATTAGGTAAAGAATTGTTGGCAAGTAAAATCGTTTTCCGTGCAAATATTTACATCACTAATGTACATACAATACTGAATGGTGGAGAAATTCGGTAAAAGGAATTTAAAAACGAAAGAAAAAGTCAGCTATATCATACCATCTAGCTTGGGTTTGTTTCAAGTTCTAAAAGGCAATTTTGTAAGGAAAATCTTCATTATTTAGAAGATAATTTGTGCCATTCAAACTCAGAAACAAGTTAAGCAAGTTAACATTAATATTTCATATGTACTCTTACACAAAATCTAGGGTTCTGGCAAACTTCCCACAAATTTGCCACTCTTTATTTTCACATGCAAATGAGCTTGTGATTCAAATGTTTGCCAAAAGGGAGCACCTCTTCACCGCTAGTGGTGAACCTGCAGCAAACCTGTGCCAACAATGGACAAATAGCCACAAGTTTCCGCAAATCTAATTTGCATGTGAAAATGTTCAGTGTAGAATTTGTAGCAAGTTTGCAATGAAGTCCCGATTTTTGCAAAGGTAAGATTCTATTCAAGAATGCATATTTTTGTATGAAATGATGAAAAACATAAAAAAAGATTTAAAAGCAGTCGTATTATACTATTTTTATCAGTTTTATTCCCCCTGAGGTCAACTTGTTAATGTTAGTCAAGGTTTTTGCACCAACAACAGTCATAACTTAGTTTTTCAGGACCATTCAGATTTCTTTAAAACAGGGTTGTGCGAAGACTTCAGAATTAACTCCCTTTCAATTCATGAGTTGGAATTTGAACTGTGTAGGCCACACCTCACATGAAGTTTAATTTGAATTTGAATTTGAATGAAGTTGAATTTACCGAATTTCAATTAAAATAAATTTAAAACAGTCAAAACAGTCACTACTTGAACTTTCATTAGTCAACACAATTTTTTGACAAATAATTACATTATGTTTGACGAAGTATGCCTATTTATTCCCTATTTTTTACTTTTTTAGACATAACAAAAAAAAAAGAAAAATAATCAAATAAAGCTCAAATTAGCACAGCCTTCATAATATATAAGTGTGCGCATGCATCGTGGTCACCACAAACGCATCCATGTTGGGCTGGGGCGCCGTGTGCAACGGGCATGCAGCCGCTGATTCCTGGACAGGACCCTGTGGCTGTGTTGGCACATCAACTGCCTAGAGTTGCTGGTTGTACTGCTAGCCCTGTGGAGGCCAACTCACCCGCCATCTCCTTCACTGGAAACAGGAACAGCTGAGGTCGCTGCAAGCCAATCACATCCCGGGCAGCCTCAATACCACAGCAGACACGCTGTCACGGCAGGCGATGCTCAGGAGAGTGTGGAGACTCCACCCCCAGGTGGTCCAGCTGATTTGGAGTCGATTCAGCATAGCACAGGTAGCCCCATTCACTACCCAGGAATCCTCGCACTGCCCTCTCTGGTATGCAATGACGGCTGCACAAATACGTGTTCCCCCCAGTGAGTCTACTTGCACAGACCCTGTGCAAGGTCAGGGAGGACGAGGCACAAGTCACCCTTGTGGTGCCGTATTTGCCCACCCAGACTTCAATCTCAGACCTAATGCTCCTCACAACAGCATCTCCCTGGCAAATTCACCAGAGGATGGACCTTCTCTCTCAGGGACGGTGCACCCATGCCTAGACCTCTGGAACCTCCACGTCTGGTTCTTGGATGGGACGTGGAAGACTTAATTGCTCTAACGCCTGCAGTGGTAAACACAATCACTCAGGCCAGGGCTCCTTCTATAAGGCAGCTGTATTCCATGAAGTGGCGAATGTTTGCTAGGTGGTGTTCTTCCCGTAGCGAAGACCCCCAGAGATGCACAGTCAGGACAGTGCTTTCCTTCCTGCAGGAGTAGCTGGAGGAGCGGCTGTCCCCCTCCACCCTGAAGGTGTATGTAGCTGCTATAGCAGCGCACTGCGACGCAGTTGAAGTCCCTTGCTAAGCATGACCTGATCATCAGGTTCCTGAGAGGCGCCAGGAGGCTGAACCCTCCTTGGCTGGCCTCTTTCCCTCATGGGACCTCTCCATGGTCCTACTGGGCATTCGGAGGCCTCGTTCGAGCCCCTAGAGTCAGTCGAGTTAAAGACTGTCTCATTAAAGACCACTCTCCTGACCGCGCTCACTTCCATCAAGAGGGTCGGGGGACCTGCAATCGTTCTCTGTCAGCGAAACATGCCTGGAGTTCGGTCCGGAAGACTCTCACGTGATCCTGAGACCCTGACCGGGCTATGTGCCCAAGGTTTCCACGACACCTTTTAGGGATTAGGTGATGAGCCTGCAAGTGCTGCTCCAGGAGGAGGCAGACACAGCCTTATCGTTGCTGTGTCCGGTGCGAGCTTTGCACTTCTACTTGAATCGCACACAGAGCTTTAGATGCTCTGAGCAGCTCTCCTTGGTGGACAGCAGAAAGAGAACATGGTTTACATACAAAGGTTTGCCCACTGGATCATGGACGCCATCACATTGGCCTACCAGACCCAGGCCATGCCTGCCCACTTTTGAGTTCAAGCACACTCTACAAGGAGTGTGGCGTCCTCGTGGGCACTGGCCAATGACAACTCTCTAGCAGACATCTCAACTGGGCAACACCTGTGTTCTTTCAGGTATGAACAGGTAGAGTTTGGTAATACGGAACAGCTAGCTGGGTGTATCGTTTGCATATAGTGCCTTACCCTTCCACTGAGGCGAAAACGTGCGTTTTTACCCCCAGTCGAGTTCACAAAGTTGTGGACCCTGGATATCCTTCCTCCCTAGCCCTGTGGTTCATGAATTTGGTGGAGGACTTCGCAGCCAGACCCACTACAGGTACTAATATTCCCTGTACTGGGATAGGTGCTCCACAGGTGCTGAATACTCCAGTAACTCCATGTGATGTATTTTCTGTGGAACGGTCTCCCTGTCAGCAGACCCGCGTCTCCCTTGGACATAGCTCTCTCTGCCCCTGGTCGCTGTGTTTGTAGAGCCCCTCCCCTTCGAGGCAGGACCTACCAATGCACCTCTTCCATGTGCGGCTGGTGAGTCCATGTGTCGTATTGCCACATGTTGACCTCCCCTTTTGGGCAGAATATGGTCTCCATGGGATTTTTTTCCACCTGAAAGAATAGGAAAGGAAAATATCACCTTCCCCAATGTGTATAATAGCGTTAGATGGCCCCAGCCGAATCTAATACTCTGTGGAGAGAAAACATAGAGAGAAAAGGCTGAGGCTGGCACAGCCTGCTCCCATGCTAGTTATGTCGCTCTAACCCCCCCGCATCCCATCAGGGATGTGGGGAACTACATGATGTCTTTTGGGGCATTGGGGGGAGGTTACGTGCAGTCTGATGCACCTGATATTATGCACGCAGCAGCTTGCTTGCACCTGCATCTGCAGTTCAAGTTATACGGTTCAGCTGTTATGGCATTTTTCTATAGGGACCCCTAGTGTCACTACATCGACACAATGTCGAGTAAGTGACAGAATGGGAATGTCTCCGTTCCCTGTACTAGCCGCTGAAATGGCCAGGACCTCGTCTCGGCTCCTCAGCACAAAACCTGAAAGAGAGTGGGCATTTTCTCAATTTATATGCATGCAAATTTCACTAGCCAATTCCCATTGGCCTTTTCTCAATGATTTGAAGATGTTTTGGGCTCCCAAGAGCTCCCATGTAGGTTATGACAGTAACTGAGATGTTTGCATTGATTATTTTTAGCTGATTTAATGTACTTTAACTAAACTTTAACTTTAATTAACTGAACTTAAAACGTAAACATACTATGACTTTTACATATTAGTTGTACGTAAAATATTTATTTTATATTTTGTACAATTACATATTTAAATTAAGTTAACTTAATATTTATTAAACTACTAGAACTTAGAACTTACGTAGAACTTAGTTCTATGACAATTTCTTCCTTTATTTACATGGTTTTAAACTGTTAAATATTCTGAGCACCTCAAGATCTCATCTCAACATTTCTATAAACATATATTTTATGGAAAGTGATGTGCTTGCAGTCTTAATCCAATAATATCACATGGGCGGCTGCCCATGTCACCCAAGCCTAAATTCTCCACTGACCTCGCCCCTTGGTACATAAAACCTGACAATGTTAACAATCAAAAAATTGATCATTTTATTAGAGTAACAATGTCATCCTGACATTACAAAACAAGTTACCTACCCTGACAACAAAATCAATGACAAAAATGTAAATTGTTTTTTGCAGAATTATTTACCTAATTATTTGAAAGTCAATCCATTTTAATTCTACTTCCTTAAATTCATATTTGAATTGCAATTCTACATCCTCAAAACCTCAATTCAGGAATTGAATTGGTATTGAATTGCCATTCCTTATTCAGTTCTCAATGGTGCACAACCCTGCTATATAAGCACCCTCTTCGCATTTGAAATGAGAAACAGTGAGTTGCTGCACATACTCAAGAGCAGTGGGTTTGCGGCCTATACTTCAATAACAGCCTCTTTGTAAGGCCTGCATTACATTGTGACAGGTTCACTAAACAATCTATGCTAAAAACAAAGTCACATCAACACCTCAGGGCTCAGTGCTTGGCCCACTTCTCTTCTCTATATGCACAACATCACTGGGTCCATCAATCAAGCACACAGGCTTTCTTAACACTCAACTCAACTTAGCGAGACTCTCCGTCTTTCCAGTCAACCCTGCTGTTGAGCACAACATCATTGTTCAGCAAGGTTCATCTTCAACAACACCATCCAAAATGGTCAGAAACTAAGGGTAACCATAGACAACCAACTCAACTTTACCGACCACAAAAACAGTATGATTATGTAGATTTGCACTCTAAACATTAGGAACATAAGACCCTTCATTTCTGAACATGCAACACAACTACTTCTTTAGAATCTTTTCATATCTAGACTGGACTATTGTAATCCTCTTTTAGGTGGCCTTCCTGCATATGCAGTTAGGCCTCTACAGTTGACCCAGAATGCAGCTGCACGGTCTTCAATGGACTCAAGAGAGTGTATGTTGCACTCTCTACACTGGCTGCCTGTTGCACATATAATCATTTTAAGGCTCTGATGCTGGCATACAGAACAGTCACTAGGGATGGGTATTGTTAAGATTTTAATTGTATTACTACTCTTACCAATACTGTTTATCAATCCAGGACTTTAAAGGTATTCTTATCAGTTATTTTTATTGTTTTTTTACGGAAAATAAATAAATAAAATACAAATTAAGAACAGAATTAACATTTCTTTATTTTCTTAAATGTAAAATAAATAAAATAAACCATTAACAGCAAAATAAACAGCAATGTTTTGAACAAATCACTATTATATACTCTAATGCTGTGATGATGGAAATGTAAAACAAATTAAATAAACAATATTTTCCTGCAAAAGATAGAGCAACACGGGTGGGACAAACAGTTCTTAGCAGTTCTTCTGAAGAATGATCAAGAATGATTTGCCTTCTCTGACAGAAGTCGGGACCTCTCCTGGCTTATTGTGTTCCCTGCAGTTTGAAATACCCTCATGCTATATGGTTCATTAACATTAGATCACAAACTTACAATGAATCATTGTTAGTTCATAGTGCATGTACTAATGTTAACATATACAACTTTTTATTTTAATGTATGAAAATGTATTAATATACTGTATGTTGGAATTAACATCAACCAAGATTAATAAATTATATAAAACTGGTGTTTATTATTAGTCCATGTTAACTGATGTAGTTAACAAATGGAACCTTTTTGTAAAGTATTACCAAATTGGGTAAATCATCTCTTTGAGAGTGCAAGTCGATTCTCACCAGTTTCTTTAAAAACCGTCTGTTTAATATTGAAAAAATGCATGAAAATGTTAATAGATTAAATCCTGAGGGAACTTTGCTGCTAAATCAGTTATGGTGTATATTCAAAACAGATAGTATAGTATAGAATAGTAAAGAGAGATATGTTTTAATTGTGTGTTATTTATTAATGTTATGTATTAATAGTATTATAATGTATTTATTATATACTTAATCAAACTGACTGATTCACATGGCAGAGAAACTACCTCTGCTACATACATTAAATGGAGCTCTTGAAAGATGAGAGATGTAACGGGTGCATAAGTCTGTTTTAAGCATTTCTCTTCACTCTGCAGTACAGATGATATTATTACCAAAAGCATTTTTGCAATTTCTACCTTGCTGTATTATGAGGAGGCGCTACGATGTGACAATACAAATTTCTCCAATATTGTGTGCTTGCGATGAAGACAGCTTTGTTGATTTTAAACCGGACCAATAGTTTTATATCAGGTTTATACCCGTTTATATATGTAAAATCTAAAGTTCAGAAAATATGCACTTCCCCACTGCTAGCACTCACAAGTTGCTGAACTCTGCACCACGAGAGTGTTGTGTGACAGCAGCCAGTTGTCTGGCATGAGAAGCAGCTACAGGCTTCTATGGAGCATATAATAGATTTGGACAAACATCAGGTAGAATTGGGTTTACACTCTTGGCAGAATGTGAGTTTGGAGTTACACTTGAAAAGCAGAACTGAACTGTCAGCATGTAGTCTTGCAGAGCTAGATTTTGACTATCAGCATATAGTCTGGTCCACATTGTAGCTTAACCTGTTGATGTGCACCCCCCTTTTTGAGCACAGACCATGAAAATTACATACCTGAACTTAAATAGTTGTATTTAATGGACCCTTTGGAGTATGGACACAGTTGTAGTATCTTTTGAAAGAAGACACTTTGGGCTTTATTTCCCAAGTTGAATTAATATAAGTTATTTTTTAAAGTTAGAGAACTATGAATTTTAAAGTAATGGAAATATTTTGTGCTGAACATGGATTTATAATCAATAAAAACAACAATAAAAGTGCCAAGACAACCCAGAAATACAATGTTCTCAAAGCCACAAGTCGAAAGAAGTTATGTTTCAAATTTGAAGATGATCTAACAAAAAAGGATGCTCCTGTAAGCTTTTTTCTCTGTATTGATCATTTATTTCACATTCTTTCACTCTTTTCACCAACCTGTCTCATGTATGTACTTATGTACTAATACTGTGTTTGACCCCCTTTCGCCTTCAGAACTGCCTTAATTCTACGTGGCATTGATTCAACAAGGTGCTGAAAGCATTCTTTAGAAATGTTGGCCCATATTGATAGGATAGCATCTTGCAGTTGATGGAGATTTGTGGGATGCACATCCAGGGCACGAAGCTCCCGTTCCACCACATCCCAAAGATGCTCTATTGGGTTGAGATCTGGTGACTGTGGGGGCCATTTTAGTACAGTGAACTCATTGTCATGTTCAAGAAACCAATTTGAAATGATTCGAGCTTTGTGACATGGTGCATTATCCTGCTGGAAGTAGCCATCAGAGGATGGGTACATGGTGGCCATAAAGGGATGGACATGGTCAGAAACAATGTTCAGGTAGGCCGTGGCATTTAAACGATGCCCAATTGGCACTAAGGGGCCTAAAGTGTGCCAAGAAAACATCCCCCACACCATTACACCACCACCACCAACCTGCACAGTGGTAACAAGGCATGATGGATCCATGTTCTCATTCTGTTTACGCCAAATTCTGACTCTACCATCTGAATGTCTCAACAGAAATCGAGACTCATCAGACCAGGCAACATTTTTCCAGTCTTCAACTGTCCAATTTTGGTGAGCTCTTGCAAATTGTAGCCTCTTTTTCCTATTTGTAGTGGAGATGAGTGGTACCCGGTGGGGTCTTCTGCTGTTGTAGCCCATCCGCCTCAAGGTTGTGCGTGTTGTGGCTTCACAAATGCTTTGCTGCATACCTCGGTTGTAACGAGTGGTTATTTCAGTCAAAGTTGCTCTTCTATCAGCTTGAATCAGTCGGCCCATTCTCCTCTGACCTCTAGCATCAACAAGGCATTTTCACTCACAGGACTGCCGCATACTGGATGTTTTTCCCTTTTCACACCATTCTTTGTAAACCCTAGAAATGGTTGTGCGTGAAAATCCCAGTAACTGAGCAGATTGTGAAATACTCAGACCGGCCTGTCTGGCACCAACAACCATGCCACACTCAAAATTGCTTAAATCACCTTTCTTTCCCATTCTGACATTCAGTTTGGAGTTCAGGAGATTGTCTTGACCAGGACCACACCCCTAAATGCATTGAAGCAACTGCCATGTGATTGGTTGATTAGATAATTGCATTAATGAGAAATTGAACAGGTGTTCCTAATAATCCTTTAGGTGAGTGTATATGTGTTAGATTATATTTATGTTTAGAATAGCGATACAATTTGTCTGTATTCAAAGATGAATGACTGTGGTATATTTTGATAAATAATCTCATCCCTGTTTCTAAAAGATTTCGCTTCAAAGCTGTACCTAAATAAGTGTGATATTACTTTCAGTAAGCCATGAGAATAAAATCACTCCAATAAGTGAGTTAATCATAATTCACTTATTAAAAATAATTTTGTTTATCTAATTTATAATGGTTGTCGAACGCGACTAATTCCATTATACATTTCATTACCTAAGAAGGTACAATAAGGAAAGTTTAATTTAGTTCATAGCTCATATATTTCGAGACCCTAAATTCCCTTCTAAATTTAGCATACCAAATACCCTTACATATATTGGTGTTAGAAGACGGGCATGTTAACCGTTCCCGTCTAAATTCATCAATACCAAATATCCTACAGCACAGTCCAGGTGCACACAAATTTAATTGCTATCCATCACATCGTGCAAATCTCCTTACCAATGTGCACAACAATACAAATGCAAACAGTAACAAATTACCTACTGTATGTATCTGTGTCAGAATAATGTGTCCAAGAGTGTGTGTGGATGCGTGTGATTGACTGACACTTCAGAAAAGTTCAGAAAGCTGAATATTTTGCCTTGTGGCAGAACTGTAGTGGAATGACAATGCTTAGACATGTCTCTAGTCTGTACAGGAATAGTGCCTCGCTCTGCTTACAAACTCAGTATAACATGAGGTGACACACTCAGTTTGATGCCCTTGTTGATTATCAAAATTGACATGCATGCAAGAATGAATGTGCATGCAGGTTGATTTACAGTGTCTATCTGTCAATGATTGGTACATTGCAGGACAGTATTTACTTCTACATTCCAAAGTGAAGAAAAAAAAAACACTCCACACAAAGACTATAAATGACAATTGATATTCTTTTGAGTCTTGGCCAATAATTTTTGTTCTTTTTAGGAAATCTGAGACAAAAGTCCACAATTAATTTCTCATTTCTTATCTTTGTACATTTACATGTGACCATCTATCAGATGCTTCTATTCAAAGCAATTTACAAATGATGAAAAGAACAAGAAATGTATCATACTGTATAGAAGTCAACACAATTAACAGTGCAGCAATCTATAACTCAAACCAGTTTGGAATGTAAAATATGTTTTGTTTTACACCAAACAGATTAATTAATTCTAATTTAGACTGACAGACTAAACAGTGTTACTAGCATTTGTGCCAGAGCAATAAGCAATTTGCTTTGCTTAGACACAGTGTAAGTCCCTCTTATTACCTGGTTACCTGGAACCCTTGCTTACCTGACCATATGGAAGCTTTCTATCATTCCATACCAATAGACTTCAAGCAAAAGATCTGCAACATTTTCAAAAAGGTCAGCGATCACCTCTCATCCACTACAAGATCTTGCATCTTAGCATTGTTTCATTCAATTTAATTTTCATGCAAATCCTTCCTGCTCAGAATCTCCATCATTGTGGTCTTAAGGTCTGAATGCATGACTGGACTTTTTCCAAGATATTACATCATTGTGAGCTTGACTCCAATGCAGCACCCCCCAAACCCCACAGAACATCAGATTCCATATAGCAACTCACTGAGATATTTATAAGCTTATAGTTTCAATGATTATGTGAAAGCTAATCCACTGTTTACAAACAGCAGCAAATAGGATTTTACAGGTGAGAAGCTACACAAACAGGCGTGACGGTGATTGTACAGTCTTTTCTTTTTTTATTCAAATGTAGCAATTGAAATTATGCCAACCTTCATGTTTATTCCAAGACAAAACAAAAATATTGCTCTGGAAATACACTGTAATTCAGTCATGTTTGTTTAAAGGGATAGTTCAGCCAAAAAGGAAAATCTGGGTCATCTTTTACTTACTCTTTTTTTCCAAACTGTACGACTTAGTTCCGTGGAACACAAAGGGGAATGTTCAGCAGAATGTTAATCTCAGTCACCATTCACTTTCATTGTATTAAAAATAAAAATCTGAATGGCGACAGAGGCTAAAATTCTGCCTAACATGAAAGAAATAACATGAGGGTGATAATAGGATTTTGGGAGAACTATCACTTTTAACTCACTGCTTATAGTGTGTTAAAAGTGCTATGGTCTAGGTTACTCACCCCTCTCACAGGTGCGTGACCAGTAACCGGTGCCCGTACAATCGCAGATAAAACGGTTCCATCCTTCTTTGCAAATGCCTTTGTTTTTGCACGGATAGCTGTCGCACTGTTTCCCTGACATCTTATTGCAGGAAGGCTTGATTCCTGCCCCGTTCTGGGCTTCGGCAATCTGCCTAATGTCCTTACTGCGGCCATCGATGAACAAGTCCCGAATACAGCCTACGTAGCCATAGTTCAGCATGGCAGTCCACAGCTCAGTAGGAAGGATCAGGCCACCCCGGTTGTCGGGAAGACCGCCCAGGTACATGTCCCCCTCCAGGTCCAAGATCTCGTTTTCACCACTGGCAGTGAATGGAGTGCGACGGCTGTTGACAGATATGGTGCCTGCAGATAAGTCAGACAAAGTAAAAGAGAAACAAAGAAATTAGTTGATATATCCTTTAAAATAGTAGCAGTTATTTTTTGTGGTCTAATAACAGTTTACAGTTTAGTGTTTACACATTCTTAGGGTTGTGTATTTGTGAAGTGTTCATCACACAAATCTATTCAGAATATAGTGAATCAGTGGTGTAGACCATTTTTAAGTAGACACTTTTATGGTGCCTTTTTGTCAAATTTTGAGCTTGACAGCCCCTTGTCACTGTGTAATTTCCTTGTATGAAAAATAAAAAAATTCTGCTACACTTCTGCTACACTTCTTTTATGTTTCACAGAAGAAAGAAAGTCACACAGGTTTGGACTAACATTATGACAAACTTTAAATTTTGTTTGAGCTAAACCTTTAAAAAAATAAAGTGTCTTCTGAGTGGTATCTACTGTAATATACTACAAGATTATAATGTGAAAAAGATGTAGACAGTGACAGAAAGACATACACAGAGTATGTAACAGAGGGTGAGAAAAAGGGGGGAAGGGTGTACAGAAGGATTGTTTTGTATTTATGACTTCATTTGGAGTGTGTGAATCTTTTAAAGATATCTCAGACAGACACAGATATGTAAACAATGTATCCCGTATGGGAAACATGACCAATGGGAATAATCTCTTCACAACTGACACTGTCTAAAAGCTTGCATTATTGATATCCTACAAGACCTCCCAAGGGGCCTGTGCTATGAAGTGATATTTTGTAGTTGCCAATCGATTTAGCAACAGTGACAGCAATTCAAGGCTGATTAAAAAAAGAAGAAGAATGGGCTGGAGGAAAAACATAGAGAAAAGACAAAAGTGATTAAACATTAAAGAGTTTTGTTGAAGTATAAGTGAAATGTCAGTTGTGTTTTATATACTTTAAGTCCAAAGGTGAGTCAAGGTTTCTTGCACAGTGATTTAGATTTACATGACACTTTTCTACAATCTTCCTGTCTTCTAGGATTAAACAGTTTTGCTATTGCAATTTTAAAAGTTCTAAAGTACATATAAATGACTTCTGATATGATTGGCTAAGATCTTTTTATTGCAACATCTTGCATATGTGGTCTGGGGGGAGCTTTTAGCATTAACAATGGTTATGCCACCTCTACACTTTGTTAGCACACTCTGTTTTCAGTTTCCTAACAGCATAATTTTCCAAAGTATGCAATAATAGACAGCGTTTTGAAAGTCTCATTTTATATTAAGGAAAACCCAGTAAATATAGAAATGTATTGTGTTTTCACATAAAATCGTATTAGTGTGGATGTGACCTTAGATCAGGCCACACAAAGTATTTTAAAGAAATAAATGAGAGAGAGAGAGAGAGAGAGAGAGAGCGAGAGCGAGAGCGAGAGAGAGAGAGTATCCACTAAAATACTGACCTGATCTTCCATCTCGTTGGATGTCCACATGGTACCAGGCCCCATCGTTTACTTTGTTCTGTGTGGCTTTTACTTTGATAGTCCCAGAGCCCATGTCCAGCAGCAGGTACAAACTCCCATCTAGAAGCTCCACTGCAAAGAAGTCCACTTTAGTGTTCTTCTGGCTGCGGGCATCCTTTCGTTCCTGTGGCTTCCCATGGGTGAAGAGAATAAGGCCATTTGGTTCAGTAGTACGGAAGTCAAAGGATATGGAGCCCATGCGCTTGGTGTTCCACTTGGGAAGGCTGATGTAAGCCTCAGGCGTCTCGAACGAGATGGGATCCAGTGTAGCCACGTTCTCGCACTTGAACCCCACATCTCCCTGGATCTTCATTTTGGGGTCCACAATACGGGCAAGACGGGAGAGCTCCAGCCTGATGTCATTGTTTTTGTAAACAACCTGTATGGATGTAAACAAATAATCATGGACTGATGATGATAGATGAGATTTCTTAATCTGGCTTTTGAAGATAATGAAGATGAATATGCTAATATGTTAATTTTTTTTTAATGCTAAATAGAGAGATCAGAAAAGGTGACTTTATTCAAATGTGACCTGTGATAATACCAATGGGCCAGGCCACTGTCTGCAAATGATTGTCTCTCAATGGTAATTGACTCTTGCTGTGCTGGCACAAGCATGTGGGTCTGGTTTTCTTGATAACTATGGTAATGGGTTTACAAAGCTGCTATAGCACTCTCTGCCACAAAAGCTTTGAGAAGCAAGGCCTGCCCCTGTCTGCTTCCCAAATCTGACATCATGCTCTGGGTCCTAATGTCTGTCTGCTAAAGTTAAGACATCCATCATATATTCTGAGGATATGACTACACATACAGTGGCCTCAAAAGATATTTGAATACTTAACACACATAAAATTAATGGATGTCATTGCATTAGATACAAACATATTAAACCTAGTGGAATCAGCAAACAAATTATACTTGAGCTTTTGCCAGGACTACCTTCACTTTCTGAGCCATTTTTTAAATGAATTGGTCCCAATTTGTCGCAATTTCATTTTTTGTGGATGTACAGTATGAAGGATGAATGAAGTAAGTTCTACTCCATGTCCCACTAAGTTTGACAACTAGAAAATGTCCGAATCCAAATACTGTTTGTCTTCATTTTGGCCTGTATATATACTGTTATCATTTCAAATGTGAATATATATAAAAAAAAAAAAATTGTTTAAAAAAGTTTACTTGTGATCTCTTTAAAATAAAGGCAATATGGTTTTAAATTTAGTTGTGATCTAATGCACTGACATTTATACAGTTTAAAATTGTGGTTTAAGTGTCCAAATATTTTGGGGCTCCAGTCATATGGCCATCTAGGCTTTTTCTTTTTGGACTTGGATATGTAGCTAATATGTCACTTGTTTAGTCTGCAGTTTACACAGCTTAGCCACACACTACATTTCATGAAGATTAAACCGACATAAAGCGTACTTGCAAAGGGCACAGAAATTCGCTGGGGTGTGAAATTGCACGCTTTAGCTAATTTCTCTTTGAGAAAGAGATATTTTTTGTGTGTATGATAGATTCATATTCTCTAGACTCAGTTTGGGAATGCAAGCAATTGAAAGAAACACTTTCTAGCCCTGATATTACCGTTAATCCTGAAAGTTGTGGCTATAAATCAGACATCCTCTCTTTCTGCCAGAAGGGCAGAGCAGAATGGAATGATTGTGTTGTGTTCCTGCAGTAAAGCCACTGAGATATCCAAGGCTTTTCGCCTCGGCCATCCTCCTTATCTGATAGATCATAAATATAATCATCCTCCCCAAGGGGATTCATTCCTCAGACAAAGCCATATGTTGGTTCACAATTCACACAAGTATGATTATTTTCTCCACAAGACTAAAACTACTAGCTGCAGTCTCTTGTTGTTCTTTCAAAAAATAGTAGTTCTACTTTGTAAGCCATCAAATTTCTGTCAGATGGATTGCCCTTAAAACCACTTTACCTGCAAAATAAGATACTTTTTAAGCACTTAATGTAGATTTGGTATGAAAAAAAATGTAATACGCCCATGAGCGTATATTTTTGGTCAATTTGAACCAAACATTTTTGCATTTTTAAGCATATTGAAAAGACATGGACCAATTTTGATATCATGGGAACTTAAAAGTGTCTAGATTTTATGTTCTTGTTTGATGCTTTTGTACCAACAGAATAGTGCACATAGTGTAAAGCATTGCTTTAACAACAAAGCTCACTCTGTAGCATCATACAGCTGAAATACTACAACTAAAGAGTTAGACTGGATTAGAATTGCTTAGGTATTGATTTAGCAATGCTATGCACCTATGTAGATGGAGAGATAGCATGCTGCACATAGAATTTCCACGCGCTCTCATATGTGCAAACATTACATTGACTTTAACATGACTGAAAACCACAAGACATTGATTAGACAATGATTGCTGTTATTTGTAAAATTTTCATTTATCCTCCGAATGCTTGTCTGATGCATTTTTCATCATCTAAATCAAGTTGCAAATTGTCCACAACACCAGGGGCAGCCTTTGTTCCTAACACAAATTGATACTCTGCAATTTGGTATGTTCTACGACATTTTCATTTTTATGCGCCCACGAAATGTCAGCTGGTTAATTCAGCTGATGAGTGGCTCAGAACTGTGAAATGTCTGCAGCCATCCCTGCATCTTGATTTTGTAACTGAGCTTCAGAAATCATATTCCAAACTGTGAAACCTATTCAATTAAATATTCCTTAATGGCATTCATTGACTTTTGAAATGTGTGATGCCAAACCTTAGCAGAAAACAATACATGTCACTAATACAAAATAAACATTTTAGGTGAGGACAAATATTTATTCCCCTGGGAGAAAATACTGGCAAGATGTGGTCGCTTAAATGGAGCGCCCAAAGAAATGTGACATTTGAATATAATGTCGAAGCTTTATCTAACCAAACCTGGTATGAGAAGGTTTTTGCAAGAACAGAGGGAAGCACAGGCAGGTGTAACTGAGCATTAATCGATAGATAGACATGAGACAACTCACACCAAGGATCTGTCCACGTAGCGTTATATCGGCTTTATACGTATACGTATTTGACTATACGCCACGAGGGAACATATGGATTGACTGGTTCCAGACCCAGAAAGAAATCTGTTTGAATGTAAGGATGGACTAGAATTTCATCAGGTTGTTATCTTGCCTTGCAGACACCTTCTGAAATAAACTGTAAGAGGAAAAAAAAAAAAAAGATGGAAAGAGCTTCTTCGATTCTTATGTCTTTACTGTACAGCTTAGCTATTTACAACCAAGCTGCAGATAGGCTATCAGTTCTGCAAAAACCTCAGTGCTTGATTAACTCCATGGCATATAGACCTTATTCAGAGAAAACAACGTAGCTGCAGTCCATAACCTAGTAAGCTTCCTATCTTGACAGCATTTTAATGGTGCGTACACATACAACGCAAATAAAATTTTCGCCTTGCATTGCTCACACGAGTTTGACCGCTGGAGGTGTTCAGATACAACGCGAAGCTCACGTGAGACAGGAGGAGGGGCTTCTACGATAACTTTTTTTCCATCATCAATCATGGCCGATATCACAATGACTGCTGCTCTGTATCTGTTCTGGAAGTCCCAAATACGTCGGAAAACCAAACGTGTTTGGGTGCATGATATTATCCAATTATCCAGATTTATTCTGCTACTACGTCAGTACGTAAGTGTAAGTGACATCCGGACAATCTCAATGCTGATAGGCTTTCGTGACAACGCGTTGTGCGGATATTTCGCTCGAGTTGAAAAATTTTAACTCCCGTGAATGAAGCGATTTCACCTTTTCGCTTTGCGCCATTCGCTTCATTTGCGCTGCCGTCACGAATTTGTGTCTATTCGTGTCTTTGCATTGACTTTGTATGTAATCGCGCCGCTCAAAATGCTCGATTCATGTTGTATGTGAACGCACCATAAGGCATTTTAGGTGGGATCAAGGCATAAAGTTTTTTTCCAGAAGGTAGGCAGCAACATTATGCCTTCTAAGATATCAAATTTTGGGACAATTCTAAGGAAGCATTGCATGTATTCTTTCCGACAATGCACCGTAAGAATTTTATACTGAAAAGTAGGGATGCATCGAAACAAAATGTGTGTGCTAATACAATAATAAGAAAAACATCGGTCAAAACCAATAGTTTGGTGATTTTTATGCTACTTTCTTTCAAATCACTGTTAAATAATTACACAACTTCAAAGTACATTTTAATAATAACTTTATTTTCTAATGTATGTCTAAATGTCTTCCATGTTTCATATAAATGTTCTAATTTATAAACAAATCATTGAAACTAAAAGCACATTATTAACTGAATTTTAAACAGCCTGTGGTCAGGCTCACATTAAATTGGTAAATAAATAATGATAATTTAATTCTGAACTCACATTAACTGAATTCTGAATGATGAAGCTTGTCCCTTTTTAGTTGCAGCAGCTTCCACATAAGCTTTAACAAACTCATCCAGTTCCTTGCTTTGTCGAACTTTAAAGTGCGTAATCAAATAAGTTGTGGTAAATATTTTAACAGTAGAGGAATTCTAAAAATGCAAAGCTTATAAATAAAAAATATTTATCATTATATTTTGTCATTATCACCCAATTCAAAGTAATACCACATTTTCTTTCACACACTGCACAAGTTGCTGATTAAAGGGTTAGTTCACCTAAGATTTTCTGATCATTTTTTCACCCTCATGCCATTCCAGATGTGTATGCCTTTCTTTCTTCAGCAGAACACAAACAAATATTTTAGTAGAATATCTCAGCTCTGTAGGTCCATAAAATTGTAGTGGATGGTGATCAGTACTTTAACTCTCTGGGGTCGACGGACGCGCTGGAGCGTCCTTCTGGATTTTTTCCGTAATTACAGAGGAAACAACATAACATTCTCCGTCATTTTGGGGTATACAGACAAGTGTAAGACATCGTTAGAGACTATAAAGGGTCTACTTTTATTTGTGTACACTCACAATAACAACAAAACCTTGTGCTTTTGTAAAATAAAGAAAATAAAAAGGGTGAGCTGTAAGCAGTCTCTGGGTTTGCGAGCATATATCTGAAACATGTCACAAAAATGATCTATCAATTCAATCAACAATATAAATTTACTTTGATAGTCCCAGAGCCCATGTCCAGCAGCAGGTGCAAACTCCCATCTAGAAGGTCTACTGCAAAGAATGTCTTAAAATGTCTACTTATAAATAAAATAATTCAAATTTAAAACAAATATTCTCCTGGAATGTAATCTGTATGAAACAAAGTGATGTACAGTTTCTCCTGGCTCAGCAAATTATCTCTAATGTGATCACACCCACCAGCAGGGCGTGCTATTCATACGCTTATGTGATGAGACGATCTTATCAAATAGTAAACGTCCCCGACTGTGCCATAAAAACAAAATTCATTCACCTTCCTGCGCATTTGAAAGACAGCACGATACACAAGTGAGAAAACTCCTGGATAGTGACAAAGAGTTACAATTTTCCTCAGAAGAAGAGTGGGACTCCGATGAACGTTTGTATTTTGAAGAGAGACTCATTTAGTTTTTATTAGTTGACATGCTATCTTATATAAACATGTACATATTTTACTAGTGGGACTGTTTCCAGACTTGCCAGCCAGGATTCAGAGTATTGAAATTTGAAATATGTCCTAATAAGCAAGTTTTAGTTACATTTAAATGCTGTTTTGGCTAAAGCAGTCATTTAAATTGTATGCTGTATGATATAAATATGACATGTAATATGATATAAAAATAATATGAATGTTTAGATTATATTTTAACTAGTGTTTATGCTGCCTCATTATCATCAACAAAGCTTGTGCTTGCAAATATGTGTTCAGGTGTAAATGAGAATAATGCACTTTAAATATGCCCATATTAGAAAATCACCATCTTATAATGATTTCTGAAGGATCATGTGACACTGAGGACTGCAGTAATGATGCTGAAAATTGCAAATTGCACAAATTGCATTTTACAATATATTCAAATAGAAAACTGTTCTTTTAAATAGTAAAAATAGTTCAAAATATCAATGTTTTTACTGTATTTTGGATCAAATAAATGCAGCCTTGGTGAGCAGAAGAGACTTCTTTTAAACGGTAGTGTAGGTCTAAAATTAAGTCTTTATGTAAAGAAAATGTATAGTCAGATTACTTCTTTTAACTTAAAACTTGATTTTGATCATTAAGTCTCCTCACATTCATTCTCTTTTTGTCACATTCATCATTGATAGGCCCAGGAGGTGAATTGCATCTATATTCATGATAGTTCATGCCTCCTCGCATATGACCTTTCTAACACTAAAAGTGTCGTACAAAAGTTCAATTACTATATTGTTTTGTATGAATGAGTGATCAGGATGGTTTTCGCATAATTTTGTAGCAAAAACTCTAGGCTACAAGATCCAGTTCTCAAAAGTCTTGTGGACAAATGTTTAGTATGTGTTATATGGCCTTATTTCAATGACTTTCAAAAACCATGATTAAATGTTATTTTCTCAAAAATACAAACATGTACACACATGTTGCTCACATATTATTGTAGCCCAGTTTGTGCTGAATACAGTGTTATCAGGTTTTAAAGCAACTGAAAAAAGCACAAATGTCAAGGCATGTCAAAACTTCTCCAGGGCCTAAAACACCCTCAGACCCCAGAGGGTTAAAGCTCCAAAAAGTAGACATTCGTAGTATAAGTAATCCATTCAACTCCAGAGGTTACATTAATGTCTTATTTCACTATAATTGTTTACTTCCGGTCACTCTCCAATGCAGGGAATCAGTTCACGCAGTAAGCGCGCAGAAATGTTTAAATGAGAGCAAAATTAATTAAGCTTTTGAACAGCATTCTGTTGTAAACAAATCGACCTGCACTTCCAGATGTATCGCGTCGGCTCTCACGTGAACATGTCAACATGCTTGAGATGCGAGTGGAGGTGTGAACTGATTCCCCCCATGGACGCAGATTGTAGAGTAAATAAGTAAACATTTATAGTGAAAAGGACTAACATATTGATTTGTTTCTCACCCAAAGTGATTGTATTGCTTTAAAATACATTAATTTGACCATTGGAGTTATGTGGATTATTTTTACTATGACTGTCTATTGTTTTTGGCGCTTTAAAGTGCTGATCACCATCCACTTGCATTGTATGGACCTACAGAGCTGAGATATACTTTTGAAAATATTTATTTGTGTTCTGCTGAAGAAAGAAAGTCATACACATCTGGGATGGCATGAGGGTGAGTAAAAGATGAGATATTATTTTTATTACATTTTATTTAATTGTTCAATGTGTTTGTCATACTTTTGTTTACAAGAATAATCTGCCCTGATCATCGCCTGTTTTTGATCAATCAGCCAATCTTCAATGTTTGGCGAATACTCTGGTGCATCTCTACTGAAACATGAATAAAACTAGTTCCAGTTAATATAACAGAAATTTTACTAGATTGCCCAATATTTATGTGATATTAATTATTTTACTCTTACTGTAGAATATTGTGTTATTAGCTTAGCAACATGCTAACATGAAACTTCATTGAAGTCAACTGTAAGAGAATTTTCTCATAACTTTATGTCAAAAGTTCTATTTGGGTGATGTGTGGGTGTTGCTCTAAATTTTACCCTGTTTTCACCTGGTATTAAGGTGTCTTGGGTGATCCGATCACATGTGGTCAGGCGAGACACATCACTGTTTACACCTGGATGCTTATATGCGTCTCCTGTGAACACTTGTGTTTGGATTTGAAGGTGAGGGCACTTTTTCAAATTTTCTGATCTGATGCAAAGTTTAAAACTCTAATTGTAGTGCAGTGGTTGGTTGACAGATGAGGGGTGGTGATTTGCTGCTATGCGGGATGCATTTAGGACGGATGAGTGTTTACATCAAATGCAATGTGGTTTCATGCACTTTTTGACTACCTCTGGATGTGGTTTTTGTAATCTGATCACAAAACGTTTTGCACCCCATTTACACCTGTAGTTAGAACATCTTAAAACCAGGTGTAAAAGGGTCTATGTAGGGAGGTTCAAAACAGCAACTTTCTAGGTTCTATGAAAGTTAAGATGCTGCCTTAGAGGACAACTGCCTATACATGTAGTATAAAGCAAGATGGCTTACTAACAGAGCGATCTGTCAAAGTTTTTTTATACAGTTTACAAACTGAAGTCCAGTTGAAGTACAGTTCATTATATTGTTATTGACAATATTGTAGATTGTTGATCAACTGAAAATATGTCTTTCCACAGATTTCCAGAGCAGAAAACTGTCTGGAAAACATGGGTTGTTAAAATTAGATGTGACCTAGGACACTTAAGACAGTACGAGAGAACGAAAAGCTCAAAGAAATGTTTTTTTTTTGTTAGCATCAATTCTCAATAAAGTCTATTGAGGGGAGATAAGCAAAGAGATTTAAATAATTGCTTGAATTTGGGGCTAAGGTTCAGCTATATTGACCATATCGCTGAGCAGAGTACAGGAGTGGGTATGCACATTCTCTGGGTCCTCCCTGTGCCTGTGGCCCCCTCTCTATCTGTGGTGGGCCTGTAGTGACACTTGCATTCATCATCCACAGCTATCTGCTCCTACAATAAATCTCTGCCTATAGTACCTACCCATCACTCTCAAGGAATTAATAGCCCCCAGGTCAAACTGGAGAAAACTTGGAAATCGGTATAGATTAATCACTAGTCAAGCATGCCAGATGGTCCTTTGTGGATGTTTTGCATGTTGCTTGGGGCAGCGAGGTGCATACAAGTCTTTGATGGCCTGGTTGGACTTGGTAGAACCAGTCAGGTACACTGTGGGTACAGTACAGTAGAAAAAACTATCCAGTTGCACAGTACAAACTTAAGTAGAAATTGACTGGGACATTTAAGGGTTAAGTTAGACTTTATTTATTTGTTGTTTTGTAAATCACTACTACACTACAATGTCAGGAAGGTAGGTATGTCTGTCTATCTATCTATCTATCTATCTATCTATCTATCTATCTATCTGTCTGTCATCTATCTATCTATCTATCTATCTATCTATCTATCTATCTATCTATCTATCTATCTATCTATCTATCTATCTATCTATCTATCTATTCTATACTATTTGAACACTATGTCACTGATATACAACATTGAGACCACTCCTGCTGTTTCAGGCTGGCCAGAATTCTAACTCTGAGCTCTTGCTCTAAATATCAACAGTCCTGCAGTGCTCCTTGAAACAAATATGTTGGCTACAGAATGTGAGAGAGATGCTGGTCAGCTTTTCTATCAGAACTCTCAGACCCGTCTCGCATCTGTAGAGCGGTGCTGGCTCAGAAGCAAGAGTCCAGAGAGAAGGGGCAGTTTCATCCAGCCAGACCAACCCGGTTACAAATGACAGTCACCATGCACACATCCTGGAAACTGATTGTGGTGGTGGTGCACAATGGGAGGGAGACACAGTCAAGCTTGGCAGTGGAGGAAGCTTAGTGTCCAGTCATTAGTGCTGGCAGATCACTCTGCAGCCACATACCCTGCCATACCCTGATTACTGCCCTTCACGCTTAGCTTGAAAGACAGGCACTGAAAGGCTGCTAAGACGAGGCCAGTGATTTTCATTACATCTACAATACCCCTTTTCATTTGAAGAGAGACATTCCTTTTAATTATATGTGCTAATAAAAACCATTGTCATATAATTTCCTTATGAAAAATGGTATGGCCATTATGCTAATTAAGAAATCAGCTCATGATACAGTGGTGTAATATGTTAGGACTAATTGTGCTCCCTTACTAACAAACATGAAAATAATCATGCGCAATATATGTGCATTCACCTCTAAACAACATGCCTGCAGTAAGCATCCTGTGCCACCGGGTGGGACAATATTTCACTCAACTCAAAATAGAATGTTGCTATTATGTTAGTTAGATTACTTCTACAAAAACAACCCAGAGAAAACAAAAATGTGAAGCTGATAATGGTTATTTAAAATAATGTATACATGATTTATTAAACCGCTTTATTAAAATTAAAGGTCGCAATTTTAGTATGGATGAGCTGCATTCTTTAAATTAATGTGTAAATCTGACCGCTCAAACACTGCAAACTCCACAGGCACTGGGAATCATTCACGTTGCATGAGATGGCAAAGCATAGTACTAGTCCAATATGAAGCGCATATTACATGTAAACTATATATATTCATATAATTAAATCACAGCATTTTCACTATAGTAAATGTAATATTCACTGTAATAATAATAATAATAATAATAATTAAGCAATATATCACAAGCATGACAAAAAAAAAAAAAATGCAATGAAATGTTAAAAAGTTATATTTCCACTTGTCTCGCTGGCTGGCCTGGACCATCCGACTCGGTTACGCAATTCAGTTTGCCAGGCCCCCGCCCCCCTTCATGGGCGTCCGCTTTTCCGCAGTACACGGCGAACACGCCCACTCCCTGAGCGCGGAAATCGCGACTCTTCTGGCCAAAGACGCGATAGAGCCTGTCCCTCCAACCGAGATGAAGAAGGGTTTCTACAGCCCCTACTTCATCGTACCCAAGAAAAGCGGCGGCTTACGACCAATCTTGGACCTTCGAGTTCTCAACCGAGTGTTGCACAAACTCCCGTTCAAGATGCTCACGCAGAAACACATCTTAACCTGCGTCCAGCATCTAGATTGGTTCGCAGCGATAGACCTGAAGGACGCGTACTTCCACGTCTCCATCCTGCCCCGACACCGCCCCTACCTGTGGTTTGCGTTCGAGGGCCAGGCGTACCAGTACAAAGTCCTCCCCTTCGGCCTGTCTCTGTCCCCTCGCGTCTTCACGAAAGTCGCAGAGGCAGCTCTTGCTCCACTCCGAGAAGCCGGCATCCGCATACTCAACTACCTCGACGACTGGCTCATTCTGGCCCACTCGAGAGAGTTACTATGCGCCCACAGAGACCAGGTGCTCAGGCACCTCAGCCGTCTGGGGCTTCAGGTCAACTGGGAAAAGAGCAAGCTCGCTCCAGTTCAGAGCATCTCTTTTCTCGGGATGGAGTTAGACTCAGTCTCAATGTCCGCACGTCTCACCAACGAGCGTGCCCAGTCAGTGTTGAACTGCCTCGCCGCCTTCAGGCCAGGCACAGCGGTCCCCTTAAAACTTTTCCAGAGGCTCCTGAGGCATATGGCGTCCTCCGCGGCGGTCGCGCCGCTGGGGTTGATGCATATGAGACCGCTCCAAAACTGGCTCCAGACCCGAGTCCCGAGACGAGCATGGCGCCACGGCACGCACCGGGTAACAATCACCCCCGCCTGCCAACAAACATTCAACCCCTGGACAGACCTCTGTTTCTTACGGGCTGGAGTACCCCTACAGCAGGTGTCCAGACGCATCCTGGACACGACCGACGCCTCCAGATTGGGTTGGGGCGCCGTTTGCAACGGGCACGCAGCCTCAGGCCGTTGGAAAAGGGCCCAGCTGCATTGGCACATCAACTGCCTCGAGTTGTTGACCATCCTTCTAGCCCTGCGGCAGTTTCTCCCGTTAACCTCGACGACTGGCTCATTCTGGCCCACTCGAGAGAGTTACTATGCGCCCACAGAGACCAGGTGCTCAGGCACCTCAGCCGTCTGGAGCTTCAGGTCAACTGGGAAAAGAGCAAGCTCGCTCCAGTTCAGAGCATCTCTTTTCTCGGGATGGAGTTAGACTCAGTCTCAATGTCCGCACGTCTCACCAACGAGCGTGCCCAGTCAGTGTTGAACTGCCTCGCCGCCTTCAGGCCAGGCACAGCGGTCCCCTTAAAACTTTTCCAGAGGCTCCTGGGGCATATGGCGTCCTCCGTGGCGGTCGCGCCGCTGGGGTTGATGCATATGAGACCGCTCCAAAACTGGCTCCAGACCCGAGTCCCGAGACGAGCATGGCACCACGGCACGCACCGGGTAACAATCACCCCCGCCTGCCAACAAACATTCAACCCCTGGACAGACCTCTGTTTCTTACGGGCTGGAGTACCCCTACAGCAGGTGTCCAGACGCGTCCTGGACACGACCGACGCCTCCAGATTGGGTTGGGGCGCCGTTTGCAACGGGCACGCAGCCTCAGGCCGTTGGAAAAGGGCCCAGCTGCATTGGCACATCAACTGCCTCGAGTTGTTGACCGTCCTTCTAGCCCTGCGGCAGTTTCTCACGTTAATTCGCGACAAACATGTCCTAGTCAGGTCGGACAGCACCACTGCGGTTGCGTACATAAATCGCCAAGGCGGCGTACGCTCCCACCACATGTCGCAACTCGCCCGTCGTCTCCTCCTTTGGAGCCAGCACCGACTCAGGTCGCTGCTTGCCACTCACATCCCCGGCAACCTCAATGTGATGGCGGATGCGCTGTCACGACAACGCTTGCCTGGCGGAGAGTGGAGGCTTCACCCCCACTCGGTTCAGCTGATTTGGGAACGGTTCGGCAAGGCCCAGGTAGACCTGTTTGCCTCCCGAGAGACCTCCCACTGCCCGCTCTGGTATGCCCGCTCAGAGGCTCCCCTAGGGGCAGATGCACTGGCACACAGCTGGCCAGTGGGGCTGCGCAAGTACGCATTTCCCCCAGTGAACCTTCTTGCACAGGTGCTGTGCAAGGTCAGGGAGGACGAGGAGCAAGTCACTCTCGTGGCTCCTTACTGGCCCACCCGGGCCTGGTTCTCGGACCTCGTACTCCTCGCAACAGCCCCTCCCTGGCGAATTCCCCTGAGGAAGGACCTTCTTTCCCAGGGACGGGGCACGCTCTGGCATCTGCACCCAGACCTCTGGAACCTCCACGTCTGGCCCCTGGACGGGACGCGGAAGATCTAGCTGGTCTACCACCCACGGTCGTAGCCACGATCAACCAAGCCAGAGCCCCTTCTACCAGGCAACTCTACGCCCTGAAATGGCATCTGTTCGTGAATTGGTGTTCTTCCCGGGCAGAAGACCCACAGAGGTGCGCAGTTAGGTCTGTGCTCCTGTTCCTACAGGAGAGGTTGGAGGGGAGGCTGTCCCCGTCCACCTTGAAGGTGTATGTTGCCGCTATCGCAGCTCACCACAACCCAGTAGACAGAAAGTCCCTGGGTAAGCACGACTTAATCGTCAGGTTCCTAAGAGGTGCCCGGAGGTTAAATCCCTCCCGGCCAAACCTGTTCCCCTCCTGGGATCTCTCGGTGGTCCTCGCCGGTCTTCAGAGATCCCCTTTCGAGCCGCTAGAATCAGCTGGACTCAGGGCCCTCTCCCTAAAGACGGCCCTGCTGATCGCGCTCGCCTCCATCAAGAGGGTCGGGGACCTGCAAGCGTTCTCTACTAACGACACTTGCCTGGAGTTCGGTCTGGCAGACACTCATGTGATCCTTAGACCTCGACCGGGCTATGTGCCCAAGGTTCCTACCACGCCCTTTAGAGATCAGGTAGTGAACCTACAAGCGCTGCCCCGGGAGGAGGCAGACCCAGCCCTTTCACTATTGTGTCCGGTACGTGCCTTGCGTGCCTACCTGGAACGCACCCAGAGCTTCAGGCACTCTGAGCAGCTCTTTGTCTGCTTTGGAGGACAGCAGAAAGGGAACGCTGTCTCCAAACAGAGGTTGTCTCACTGGGTGGTGGAGGCCATTCAGTTGGCCTACCACACCCAGGCCGTGCCACCCCCCTTACGGGTTCGAGCCCACTCCACTAGGAGCGTGGCATCCTCATGGGCACTGGTGAGGGGCACCTCCCTAGCAGACATTTGCAGAGCTGCGGGCTGGGCAGCACCTAACACCTTTACGAGATTTTACAATCTCAGGGTTGAGTCAGTCTCGTCCCGTGTTCTCTCAGGTCCGAGCCCGTAGAACTCGGTACACGTCGACGATCTGACCGGGTGAATCGCTTGTTCCAGCGCCGTTTCCCTCTGCCAAGACAAAACAGTGCGCTTTTTGTCCCAGAGGACCTAGGTCCCTGGTTGATTCCTCCCTAGCCCTTCGGGCCCGCAGCAGTTCAGCTGAGGAAAATGCTGGTCCAGTCCACTACGGGTACCCCAGGCTACCCCTACTGGAATAGGTGCTCCACAGATCAGGCCTCCTATGGGACTCCTTCTGTGTGTACTTCCGCGGTACGATCACCTCACGAGATGACCCGCGTCTCCCCTGGGCAGTCCTTGCTGCCCTCCGGTCGCCGTGTTGTAGCAACTCCCCCCTCCTCGAGGTTGGATCTACCACCGCGCCATTCTTCCCACATGTCACAAGAGGCCATGTGATGTATTTCGCCACCTTTACCTCCCCTTTCGGGTGGGTGTGGCCTCCGCAGGGTCTTTTCCCCCTAAAAGAATAGGAATTCGAGAATAAGACCCCCTTCCCTCGATGCGGTAAGGGCCCCGGCTGCTCTTGCTCTATGCCGAGAAAACATAGAGAGAAAAGAGGCCCAGCCAGGCTTGGCCCGTTCCCTAGTTGGGAGCGTCACCTTGTTCCCCCCTAGGGTAACCAAAAGGATGCTGACGCTTTTTCGGGGCATTAGGGAAGAGTACGTGCAGCCTGAACACAGATGGTCTCTTGTGCACGTGCAAATACCTGCCCGCTTCTGTGTCAGCAGTACACGTACACAGCTCAGTGCATGGCGAGTTTTGAAGTGGACCCCTAGTGTCGCTTCTTCGACACGACGTCGAAGTGAGCGACAGACGGGGAACGTCTCGGTTACGTATGTAACCTCCGTTCCCTGATGGAGGGAACGAGACGTCGTGTCTTCCCGGCCACGTCGCTGAGCCGAGCCACTGAGGTGCCCGGTACACTCCCGGCTCCTCAGAAAAATCCTGAATGAACGAGCGTATTTCTCTCACCTTTACAAATATGCAAATCTCTCACCTTTGCACCTATGCAAATACTGTTCGCCAACTCTCATTGGCCTTTTTTCATAGATCAGCGGTATCTTTCGGCGCTCAAGAGAGACCCCTAGTGTCGCTTCTTCGACACGACGTCTCGTTCCCTCCATCAGGGAACGGAGGTTACATACGTAACCAAGACGTTTGCTGTGGTATCGAAATTGCTATAACAAATTTCACTGGTATCGGTACCAGCTACTGAAATTTTGGTACCGTAGAGAACTACTTATAAACATTTTTTTTTCTGTCTGTGTTAGTAGACGATAATAGAGTCAAGACTTATCATAAAAGTCACTGAGCAGGCTCAAGGAGTTTTAAGTCCAGTGCATGTGATCTGAAAATATCTGAACCTATACTGGCTCCCGTAAAGTTTATTTAGGCTTTCTCTTGATTAACTGGATAATCTGGTTATCTAGAGAAGAATATTATATAATATTCCTTTTATTGCGTTAATGCAGTGGGGCACTTACTCCCCATCTTCACCAAAAAAAACATTTTTGTTTGTGAAATTTGGGCATGATATTGAACAAAATTAAAAGGCTGTGCTTGAGCATGGGCAGCATAATAAACAAAATTTAACAAATGTTTTGCATACTGATCAGTAAACACTGACTACTGCCTACCTCGTTAAAAAATAGTATGTGAAACATCACATGGCCACATTACGAGCATGATTTCAGCTAATGGGTCCAGTTATATCTGAAACATATATGGTTATTTACATTTTTTAAATCCAATTTTGTGAAGAAAAAAAAAAACGCTTTTGGCCATCCAATCAAATAATACTTTGTTACAATATGAAAAAAGTGTTGGCTGATATTACTTCTGGTTTATTCGTCACACTGGAAAAGTAAGGTTATATCAAGTGCATTGAATCATGTGTTCTGATGTATATCGCACAATTTTGCAAATGTTTTAGATCATCTGGGTCTCCATACAGTTGTAAAATTTGCATACTGTGCACAGTTCGCATACTACATATTCAAGTAATACTAAGAGTAGTATGTTAGTATGCTACTCCGAACATTGCCAGGGATTGCAACATACTCTACAAAGTAAACGTAACTACAGAAAATACACAATTTGGACATATTGGTAGACTGCACCACACCTAAGATTACAGTATGGTAAATAAGCCTGCACTCAAGATCAAGGCAGTTGGGGACCAAAGAATTTTGCTCAATGTGCACAGCATACACACTGTATATTAAAGAAATGCAATGTAGTAAAGAGTAGTATGGTAGTGTGCTATTCTAAACATAGCCAAAGATCACTTCATACAGAACAAGGCAAACATATCTACGGAAAATGTACAGTTTGTACCAGCAAAGAATACAGAACTGTGGATAAGGTCATCTAGGACAGAAGGGCACACATTCATGTCATATTAGATACAAATGTTCAGTGTGACGTGAGAATCCGATGCTATAGTCCTCTGAAAAGGGGCATTTATCTGCAACGTGGTCGCCTTGCATTATGGTCATTGTACATTAAATATAGATCATGACACACATTCACTGAATCAATGTTGCAGAATATTTAAAAGGCATATTTATTGAAAACAATTGAATGAACAGTGCAATACCAATAGAGCAACCCAGCCTGTTCTAAGCGGAATTCACCAAGTAAAAGTTACTTAACATATTAAAACAGTCAGGACATTGTTGAAAATATTTAACAAGTAGGCTTAGCCAAATGTATGAGAGAGAAAAAATGCATTTCACGATGTGCAGTTGTGCATTAGCCGTTGATCTAATATGACAGCTGTTCGGTAAAGAACATTGACTAATAACAGTTCCCTACCTGTCACTCACTCGATGTGTGTCGATGTAGATGGCGTGCGCTCTCGTCGAATGTCAAAACTCGCCTGCCGTCTCCTCCTCTGGAGTCAGCCTTGGCTCAAGTTGTTGTGAGCCACTGACATTCCAGGCAACCCCAGGCAGCGGACGCACTGTCGCAGCAGGTCACGCTCAGGGGAGAGTGGAGACTCCACCCCCAGGTGGTCCAGCTGATTTGGAGTTGATTCGGTCAAGCGCAGGTAGACCTGTTTTCTTCCCGCGCCTGCATGCCTTGAA
Organism: Moxostoma hubbsi; assembly: GCA_032164185.1. Taxonomy (NCBI): domain Eukaryota; kingdom Metazoa; phylum Chordata; class Actinopteri; order Cypriniformes; family Catostomidae; genus Moxostoma; species Moxostoma hubbsi. The sequence goes on from JAVLUX010000023.1 coordinate 8,830,761, forward strand.
GTGGCGTCTATTCACTAAGTGGTGTTCTTCCCGATGCAAAAACTCCCAGAGATGCGCTTTCCTTCCTGCAGGAGAAGTTGGAGGGGCGGCTGTCCCCCTCCACTCTGAAGGTCTATGTAGCCGCTATATCGGCTCACCATGATGCAGTCGACGATAAGTATTTAGGGAACCATGACTTGATCATCAGCTTCCTGAGAGGCACTAGGAGGTTGAATCCCCCAAGATCGTGCCTCATCCCCTTGTGGGACCTCTCAGTGGTCTTTTGGGGAGCTCCATTTGAGCCAAAGCCAAAGGCTCTCACTTTAAAGACTGCCCTCCTTACTGCACTCACTTCCATCAAGAGGGTAAGGGGACCTGCAGTCATTCTCTGTCAGTGAAATGTCTCTGGAGTTCAGTCCGGATTACTATCGTGTGACCCTGAGACTCTGACCGGGCTATGTGCCCAAGGTTCCCACGGCCCCGTTTAGGGATCAGGTGGTGAACCTCCAAGCACTACCCCAGGAGGAGGCAGACCCAGCATTGGCGTTTCTGTGTCCAGTGCATGTTTTATGCATCTATTTAGATCGTATGCAGAGCTTTAGTCACTCCAAGCAGCTCCTTGTCTGATTTGGTGGACAGCAGAAAGGGAGCACTGTCTCCAATCAGAGGATTGCCCACTAGGTCATTGACGCCATTGCTATGGAATATCACGCCTAGGATATGCCGCCCCCTCTTGCTCCATTGGGGAGAAAAAAGGAGAAGGGGCCGCGGCTGGGCCAGCTGGTCCCTATTTTTTGGCAGATGCCTGTAAGAGCATTGGGGAGGTTACGTAATGGCCAGGTACGCTGGCTACGAGGCACACATAGGTCTGCCCATCTCACGCCCCCAGTCCATGTAACACAGTTCAGTTGTGGCATTTTGTATAGGGACAACTAGTGTCACTAAATCGTCACAAGGTCGAGTGAGTGACAGATAGGGAACGTCCTGGTTACTTTCGTAACCTCCATTCCCTGATATAGGGAATGAGAAATTTTGTCCATCCTTCCGCAACACTGAATTACCTGCTGAAATTGCCAGGACCTTGTCTCGGCTCCTCAGTACAAAAGCTGAATGAGCGGTTGCAAGCCAGCTCCTTTTACACCTGTATGTCCGGGGGGTTGGAATGTAAATTCCACTCGCCAATTCCCATTGGCCTTTTCTCAAAGATCAGAGGTGTTTGGGGCTCCCAAGAGCGACCCCTAGTGTTACTACATCGTCACAAAGTCTCGTTCCCTCCATCAGGGATCTGAGCTTACGAACGTAACCAGGATGATATGATCTAAAAAAAAGTAGCCATAGAATAGAGAAAATAGGCCTGTGATGATGAAAAAGCCTGCTCAGCAGAAAAATAATGTACAACCACGCAGAGATTTAAAGATGACTCAAATGTAAAAACATCCTTAGGGACTTTCAAACATTTAGAAATCCGATTACCAAACTTCCACCAAAGTGATTTCATAACTAATTTGCTGAGTTGTCTGGCAAGAGGACATTTTCCTGTGTGCGCCTGGAGTGAGAGAGGAAAGAAGCATATGCAGCCTGAGGTGAAATTAAACTTGGTATCTGCTCCAGGTATCCTCTTTTTTTAAAATAATATTTGTATTATTAATTCTATTTAAAACATTTTACATTAATATGACAGTAATTTAAGCGCAGCCTCTGTAAAAATATAAAGCCAAATGTGAATGTGTAAAAATGTTGATTCGTTTAATGGGGGGGAAATATTAACCAGCTAGTAATTCCAGTGTCGACTAGCAGTATCAGAAATGTTTAGTTGTCTAGTCTCGCACATCCCTAACATAATTACTTTTCATCCTTAACCTTAGCCTATCAGGTGGAGTTTTCTTTCTTTATGGCTGCTTTTTGTGGGTGAAGAATGTGAAGATTCTGATTTCTGTCTCGAGCGACTCTTAAAACCCTGTTCACCCTGCTAACACTGTAGCAATTCTTACATAACCATTGCTATATTGCAGAACATTTGAGACTGATTACTGTAATCTCTAACAATGGTGGCGCTTTTCCAAAACTCAGCATAGTAAAGTGCAAATGCATACGTTTTTTTACGCAAATGCCTATGAATCGAGTTTTTAGCCCTGCTATAGGAGGGCCGGATGAAGATCAAACTGGCCGTGATAGCTTGATGGCAGGTCATTAAAAGATAGGCTGTTTTAGCACTCTGCGAAAAGGAGGTTCTGTTGTCTGCTGTTTGTTCAGCATGAATTAATGATGGATCACACCGGCAGCATCACAACACAGTAATTGCCAATTTCTAACTAAATTAAAGATCAATCCATTTGCTGATAATGTTATCCAGACCAGGATGATTGAGAAATGTGGTAATGAACAGCTGGGTAAAAGGAATGACATCTTACAAGCAGTGTCATGGCTCTTAGAGGGTGAATCTCACAAAATCTGTCAAGAACATGTCAAGGTCATGTTTCATTCCAAATTTAACAGAACAAAAAAAAAAATAAGAAAACTTTGTGATTGTAGATGACTTCTAATGATAATCACCATTTAGAATAATTTATTAAGAAAAGTAAAACTTCCAGATGAGAATTAAATTAAAATTGTGGAAAATAGGCAGAGTTTTTATATATATATAGTTGTTTTTTCATTAGTATTTTTGGTGAAATGTGACTAGGATATGTTTTTGTGATTCACCCTACAGTCAGGTCATTGTGGATTTACTACAGTAGGTGTAGCTTCATTTGGCACTGATAGATGTCTTTTCAATATTGCGTCCAATTCTCCTCCAGACTTATAGCGTATCTGGAGTTAATTTTTGAGTATAACGCATATCATCATGCAAAGTCTCATTTCAACCAATCACCTAACTTTCTTTTCTGGCCTGTGGAACCTTAATCAAATGATTCAACACAATTGAAAATTCATATTAAACACGCCTGAAATAATTTCACATCGGAGCAAAAATGTATAACTCCAGTGAATTTCATTAGAGAAACACAATATGGGTTACATTGTCTACCCTATTCTTTTTGCAAGATAAGCTGTACTGAATCTATTATCCTGCTCGGACAGTCTATTCTAACTTGTTCTCTTTCTCTCAGCCCAGACAATGACATGGTAATATGATGTATGAATGTTTTTAGTAGCTTAAAGACAGAAAAGGAGTTTGTCTAGACAGGCCCCCCTACCTCTTTCAGGCAACCCATGAAGTTGTTGCTGACAGGTGACCCAGGTAAATCCGCTGTACTTGGACTTCCTCCAACATAGAAAAAATCGTCCGAGCCAAGCATGGTGTAGTCCTCCTGAGTGTAGCCAGTGGTGGTGAGGATCCCATCCACTGATATAGTAACCTGTTTGAGGGGAAAAACAAAAGAGGAGGGAGAGATCGGTTCATGAACTTCTCGGATACGATGGTCGTTCTACCAGGAATCGCTTTGATCTCGATTGAGGTCTGTCATTTGTCTGTAAATTGAATGTGTACCAAACACCTGGACTTTAAGTAAACAGTTCTTGTTTTGTCTTGAATTATATTGAGTGGACAGCTCTTGTTTTGTCTGGTATTGTATTATGTAGGCAGTTCTTGTCCAGGCTTACAAAGGACAGATAAAGAAAATATTTTCGCAGCTTATTTTCTTTATCTTTGATGGTGTTAGAAATTAATTATCTGGGTTGGGACATTTGTTGAATTTGAGGGGTTAGTGTTATGTAACAAACCATGGACAATTTGCTTGTGCTTGATATAGTTTAAATTCTGTACATTTAGGATTAGTTCACATATATGCATGCATTCAAAATTAGCTTGTTGTCACACTAATACAGTACATACTACCACAGAAGAGCATGCAACAAAGAAGTCAGATGTTTTTATTGTAATAAGAGGTGAATCCTAAGGGATTCAACCACTGCAAGTATGCAACATGCATCATAATCAAGCAAAGGCAGAATGCAAATGGAAGAAGCACACAAGACAAAACCATGAGTGGTAATGAGGGAAGACACAGGAACTCATGACCTTCATCACTACACAAAAGGACAGCACATACTGACCAGGTGCTGGTTTGCTTAAATGAGATGTTAGGTGTTAGTAAAATTCTGCAAAACAGACTGATCTAGATGCCTTAAAGCATAAATGGGTTGGTTTAGCATGCACAAACTACTGGAATAAACTGTCAGAGCTCCTGTGCTGAATTAGCTTTTTTATTTATTTTTCTATTGTTGTTTTTCGTCACTTTGCCACTATTTTGTTTTGGAAAGCTTCTGCCAGTTTTTTGACAATATCTTATTAAAAAATATAAAACCACGCCTTTTTAAATAGATTAAAACTTTCAAAAAACTTGAGCTGAAGAGGAAGATCAAAGAAAGAAGGATGGGATGAGGATGATGGAAATAAAAAATGAGGAAATCCCAGAAATACAAACCCCAGTCTGCCAATTTTTCATGATGCCATGAAACCCCCAAAAAAGGGAAAGAAAGAAGTCCAGGGAAACACACAGTAAACCCCCAAAAAAGGATAATATGAATGATATCTACCAGACAATGTAGTTTGTTTACCATAGCGTGTCCAATACCTGAATGCTTTGAGAAAAAGGGGAAGAAAGGAAATTAAACAATATACAAAGGGGTTGTTAATAAAATGGAATAAACTCAAATGATGTCATGATGAGAAATCAGGCTGTTAGCATATTAGTGTAGTTGCTTGTTAGTACATTGAAGACTCTAGACAATGGTTCATGAGTGGTTAGTCTGAATTCAAACAAGATAATCTATAGACAGGCAAAGTATATATGAGTGAGTGTAAGAAAAGGTGGAGAAGAAAAAAGATCAAGAAAGAGAGTGGACTTGGGGGTTCTCCAGAGCATTTCACCTCTGTAAAATATTCCAAACGTTTAGGCATTTTACTTATTAGTAGGGATGTCCTGATACTGGTATCAGGTATGATCCTGCACTTATGTACTTGAAATCATGCTCATAAAAATGCTCCAATACCAAAAATCTACACCATCTGACATGCAAATGTCATTACATAAATATTCAGCACACAAATTAAAATCAGGTCATGTCCTAAAGAGATTATTTAATTGTGATTAAAAGATGTGATTTAATGTGATGATTATAATATTATTTTAAGTATGAGTGCTTGTGAATGTGTGGAGCCGGTGTTGTGTAGGCATACGATGATCTCGGGGATCTCAATGGTCAAAGTGATCGCCAATAGCTGATGCCTTTGACGATGTCAAGACAATATTTGGCTCATTTCCCATTAATGTATTACATTATTATTATTATAATTATTATAATATTAATTATTAAAATTAGGCTATTATTGTTAACAAATTAATATAACAAATAATTTAGACTTAGACACATAGACACGTGCTTGAAGAAACAGTTTATTATCATTGAGAACAGATGACAGAAAAGACGTATATGTTTGTTCAGAGGTGTGCAGTCTCGTGGAACACATGCATGTAAAAGGTTCTCATTCTTTCTTTGTTTTTGTCTTCTGAATTTTTTTTTGGTTGGCAAGAACTGTACCATCTATGAGTGCTGCAAAGGACCTCAGACATCTCAGCTCAGGGTGTGCTTTGAGTTTTTCCACAGAGCAGATCATTGTGACCACAACTCTGCAGCCTATACATCTGTGATTAAAACATAAAATAATACAAAAACACATTCACCTTGAACCAGTATTTATATTTCAGTGATTATTATCATATTTATAATTATTATGTTTACATTTATAATTGTTTTATGTCTTCACTTGTGTTAGTAATTTTCCACCTGCATGTTTAGATGGATACTCGCATGACGGTAAATGGAAAGGTGGTTACTTTTTTGGACAATTCATTATTTTATTTGGTTTTTCATTTCATTTGGAGTGCAATTTGAATTTAGAAATATATTTGTTTTAAGTATTTAATTTTTTAATTAAACATTTCCAAAAACGTATCGAGTAGGGACAACTCCAAAATAAATGAAAAAAAAAAAATCCGCCTGCAGACCAAAAAATGTACAGAATATATCGACATCACAATTAAATCTCTCTACAAGAAAATCATTAGTGAGGTAGTACTTATATATAAGTTTGAAGGAAATTTCTTTGATTTTATTCGTGATTAAATATTTATGGGTAACTTCCAATCCAGCCCTCCCTGCGTCAGACATGCTTGTGTAGTGTCTCGGGTGCATTGCATCATAAATATAAAATGTTTAGGTCACTGTGTCAAGTTAAATATAGTTTAATACTCAATCTTTAAACACATCTTGAGATCCCTTAGTTCGCATTTGCACTCCTTCAAGTGTTTTGAACGCAACACATTTTTGTGTTGTTCTGCTTACTGAAGTGTTCACTGTATAAACTGCACGTTGCTCATACAGCTGAAATTTCACTTACTGCACTCTGGAGTAAACAGGTGGTACAACAAGCTTGCATTTCTCAGGACTCTTCCTTATTATGGTCCGGGAAAAGTGCGATCAATTGCGTACATTTTTTGTAAAATTAATCGCACTGAATTAACGTGTTAAATTGACAGCCCTAACATATATATATAAAGTTTTAAACACGGTGTCTTGCTTTACTGTGGAGGCTTAACACCATTAAAACCATTTAAATAGCAGCCTTTTGTGGTTTAATAATGACTTTTGTGTAAGGAAGCAACTGGCTTTTCCAGAGTGGGAAGCTACCGTCATAACATCAGAGCTCCTTGGTCATAACAACACGGAAACACTACAAAATAAAAGCTCTGCCAAAATAAAAGCTCAATTTAAATATAAAAAAAATACAGAAATATATCACCACTGTACAATATTCACTTTTTTAATACTACAAATAATAATTTCAATAACAAATCAATAGTAATTGTATTATATTTAAGCAATATCTCACATCTGTGATGTTCTGTTATGCAGCACTTTATTTGACAAATATAACTCCAATGCTTTATTTTGGATTGTGCAGAGAGGTTCTGTATAAAATCACTTAATTTGATAAAAATAATACAATATCATGTTGAAAATTAATTGTTATAGTTTAATTTGATTAAAGTTTAAATTAATGTAGTTATTTAAACACAATTTATGATAAGATTAAAATTTTAATAAGGAGTTCAGAAAACGAAAACAAAAAAAACTAAAAAAAATAACAGGTATCAGACTCGGTATCGGCTACTACCAAAAACAAAAGTATCGTTACTCGTACTCATTCTAAAAAAATTTTTATTGGGACATCCCTACTTATTAGCAAGAATTTGAATCACATAATCATTTTAAAAGCCCTCCAGAATATTGACTGTATTCTGCCGCAAAAATAATAAATCAGAATGCTGTTTGTTTTCTTTCAACAAATTTCAAGCTTCTATTTTTAAGTCTTATTTAATGATTCACAACATGTTGTTTTCTGCTACCCTCTCTTAAACGAATGTGACCGGTGACCTCTATCTAACTGGCTCTTTGTTTTGATGCATATGGTTTTTGACTTGCCTCTGGCAATTGTATAAAGTGCCTCTAATGCATGTTTTTGGCTTGATAGTAAAACAGCTATTAAACAAATCAAGAAAAAAATTTGAATAAAACAAGTCACACTCCTAATGCATCTGAAAGCTGAAATAGCTAGTGCTCATGGGCACTTGTGTCTCCACACACGCCTACACAATTGCAACATCATTTTACTCCTGAGGGGCAAAACCACCCTAAATATTTACATATTTTAAAATGCAGCGCGCTGAGTGATTTAACATTTCAACAAAGATTGGCTGTGGGTAAATGGAAAGGTTGAGGTTGGTTGGAGCCTCTTCCCGCTGCCCTGATAAGACAGCCTATTTGGAGAAGCAAGGTGAAAATCTAGAGAGGTGAGAAAGACAGCCTCTTGAAGCCATCACATTGTTGATAGCTTCAGACAGAGGTAACTGCCTGAGGAGGCAAACATGAGGCAAGGTAGAAGAATGCAGAGAAGAAATAGCTGTGTTGGTAAATTGAAGAACTTAAAAGGATGGTTCACTAAAAAATTTAATTTTGTCATCATTTACTCAACTTCATATTGTTCCAAACCCACATGAGATGTTAAGCAGAATGACAGCATCAGTCAAGTTTCACTTTCTTTGTATGAAAAAAGGATGTAATGAATGTGAATGATGACTGAGCCTAACATTTCCTTTTGTGTTGCACAGAAGAAAGTCATTTGTGTCTGAAACAACATGAGGGTGAGTGAGTGATGACAGAATTAAAATTTTTGTGTGAACTTTCCCCTAACAATAACCTAAAATGGCTAATACAAAAACATAGCATTTAGTTCTTACTGTGTACAGTATTTTTTGGCTGTAAATAAGATAGGTGCGTCTCTTTAGCGTTACCTGTCTAAGGTTGCGTGTGACTTTCACATCGTGCCAGGCATTGTCATTGAATTTGCCATTGACATGTTCGACAATGGCCTCAAAGGCTCCGGAGCCTAAGTTGATGACCAGTGAAACAGCCCCATCTTTCAGGGCCAGGTTGACGTAGTCAGCAGATTTGCCTGTGTGGAGGATAAGGCCATTTCTTTGCCAGGTCTTGAAGGACAGTGTGATCTCATCACTGCTGCTCTGGATGGGATTCTGAGACAAGTCGTAGCAGAAGTATTCAGAACCTCGGAACGTAGCCACATTCTCTTCTCGTGCTGTAAGAGAACACAAATGAAGAGTGGAAATGTTAATGGAGCATCTTGAAACAAAACAAACGTGAATGCTAGCTATGGAAATGCTTTCACAAGCAATTCAATTGCTGGGATTTGACACTGACGGAGCAAGAGTCACAGCAAATAAGACTGGGCCAGATGATACAAAATGAGACATGATGTGGTAAGGCAAAATGAGGCAATTCGGGTAGCCATTAGAGTCTGTGTATCTAAGCCATAAATAAGGTGAGATCATCAGTGATATCATCTCAAATTAGATCTGTCTCTTATTTTTGCTAAAGTCCAGTAATTGCCAACTGAAGCACATTTGAGTAATAATCCATAAGTAGCAGAGCCCTTTATATATTTATTTTCTATGCTATTTTATCACTAAAATATTTTATTACAGTTGAACAATATGAATGACTGATAACATAGATGCCATATTTAGACAGCAGGGTGATCATAGTGATATAATGTCCATAACATATAAAGGAGACTGGGGCTAATAGTTACAGCATTAACTCTGATTTAACTTTGATTGCTGAATGGCAACATACCTTAAAGTTTGGCAATAAAAAAAGCTATTGAACATTTGAACATATATATATATATATATATATATATATATATATATATATATATATATATATATATATATATATATATATATACACTGAAGACACATTGACATTTCGTTTAGGTTTCATGTGGATACTGGGGACACATTCCACTGTCACCCCACTACCATCACCAAAACTAAATCTCCATATAGTCTGCCAGCCTGCAAATAAACATCACATTATTGGCTTTTAGCATGATTTTAAAAGTAAAACAATTATGAGCCACAAAATGATTCATACTAAAATGGAAAAGGTAACAAAGAAATATCAAGACATTGTTTTGGTCAACAAATATAGGATATAGCCCTTGTGACAACTTCCCTCTGTGACAACTAGTCCACAGTCTCCACTCTACATAATACAATTTAATTATGGAAAATCAGATGTACACAAAATTGCTGAAATTAAAGTAACACTTATTTGGATAAATATTTACTTAAAATTCAGAGAAAAAAAAATGAGAACAGAAATATATTGCTTATTTTCCAACAAAGCTATTGGTACTTACATTTTGTGACTGAGACAAGGAAACACTTCAGTTAATTGGCCAAGCATATAAAGTTATCGGCCAAAGCCGAATATCTCAAAACAGCCTAATATAATTTTATTTCATAGCCTGGCCAATATACATTAGATGCGTATTACTGCTTGAATGACAAAACAAAAGACTAAATTCATACAATGTAAGAGAGTTTTATTCTTCCTAATTACAACATACAACATAATGTTCCTTTATAACAGCATTTAGATGTCATGAATGCATTCTAAATTCAAGTTGAAAAAGATAATTGGCCATTGTTCATTGGCATTCAGAGTAGAAAATCTACTGCATCCACACTTATGGAAATAAGTTCACTCCTGGTCCCCCTGGTCCACAGTCCATAAATCACCAAGCCATGGCTGTGCAGAGCCGACATAAATAAATATCTACCACACAGTTCTTCCAAACTAACACTGTACATTTACATCAGTGGCTAAACAAACTATGAAACTGTAAATGTCTGCTTTTCACTTTATAATGTATTGTTAATCGCCGTAGTAATTGCAAAAGGCCACATGATGGCATGAAGTTCATCAAAAGTGGAACTTTTAGGAGCAATGACCAATAAAAATGTAGAGACAGTGCTCCATGTTACTCACAAAAACACAACACTATCAGAGAAACACATGTGAAATTAAGATTATGCAATAAACATGAACTAAACCATATCAAATATAACACCAAACACCCCAATGTACATAACTGATATTAAAAATAAGTAGAAACATAACTATTCCCATAAAATATTATGAAAAGTAATGGGTCACGCAGGGAATTCTGGGAATGCCAGATTACTGTTTTTTTTTGCCATAATTTTAACAATAATTTACCATACATGTACTTGTACCTTACCATACTTTTGTTAAACATAATATACATTTAACTGTTAATTATAAGGAAAAATCATACTTTTTGCATATAATTTTTGTTTTTAAACATAAAACTACATGTATTGTATTTTTAAATATATGAAAAAAATGTAACATATATTTTACGTTAACTACTCGTTAACCAATTTATGTTTTTTTTTTCACTGTAGCATTTTTACAGTTTCTGTTAAAGTTACGGACATTTTAAACAGTGTGCTTTTTAACAGGCCTGCTTAAAGACATATTTGCCTGTTTTGCATTGGACTGAGTTGACTTAAACGGACTGCAGAGTTGCTGAGCTGATTTTCTTATCAGGACTGGTGCTGGTGCCCAGCTGTGATACACTTCACATGGTAATAACCTCACGGTTAAAGCACAAGGCATAGTGACTGACAGTGGAACATATTGGAGGCACATGGGGTCCTGCTCCAGCTGGTTACATTTTTGGCTGGTAGTGCTAACATTAAAACTGATGTGTGTAATTTTTTTTGAATGTTAAATTCTTTCTTGATTCCAAGCTTAAAATGCAGAGTCAACTATAAGTAAGACTATAAGAGACCACAGGGGTTATGGAATCTGTATAAATCTGATTTAAAGGGGAAGCAAGTAATTCCTGCTCATGACACCAAATGGAATTGCAAAAAATATTGACTTCCATAATAACAATAATGTCTTACATTAGTCAGAATACAAATAGTCCTGCCCCAAACTCACACCACTAGTTGAGCCGATGTTGCTTTCTCAGGCTGGTTGGGATGCTCAAACAAAGTAATGTTTTGAAAGTGCAACAAAGCACATGCACTTGCTGCAGCTAGATTATAACGTGATGGCTCGCGACTTACTGAATCATAATATACTGTATGTTTCACTGTATATTTCTTATCGTAAAGAAAATTGGCAATATGCATCTTTATTAATAAGAGAGAGTTTTTTTTTCTGTGAGTTAAAGATAGATTGATGTGAACAAAGGTGAGAGAGGGTAGTCATTATACATTATACACTGCAACAAAATACATTTTTATTTGTTTTGGCTTTTTTTCCAAACAAGCCAAAAATAATATCTAAAGCTCATTCAAAACAACAAACATTTACTTTAGCAGCTATACTGCAGAATACAATTTTTTAGATTTTTAAAAATATCTAAAAATCCTTTAAAAAAGATGCATTCACCTGAGAATCAGCATATAAGATATTTAGGCTTGATTTTAGATAATAGATCTTGAATATAAGTATATTTTGTGTATTTACTGCACATGCCCGTTAAAGCAAGTCAAAATATCTTATATGTTGCTTCTCAAGTAAATGTATTGTTTTAAGGATTTTTAGTCAATTGTAAATGGAAATCAACTAAAACACTTAATAACAATAGTATTTTTTTATTTTTTACTGAATTAAACTTAATAAAAAGTATTTTTTACCTTTAATTCAGTGAATGCCATTTAGGAGTATATTTAAAAGATGATTTTGTTAATGCAACCTTTTAAGTCTAGGCACAAGCTGAATAGTCGCTTAAGAGCTAATGATTAATCATCGCAATAATCGGCGAATAGTCAAATAATCATTCTAATAATCGTTAGATTAGTCGATTATCAAAATAATAGTTAGCTGCAGCCCCACTTGTATAGTTGTCTCTGTACATTAAACTGATAGGAGAAACTATTGTAACATCAACACAAATTTGACAGAAACTGGCAGTTAGATGTACTTGACTGTTTGGGGTGCAGATTCCACACTGCTTAAGAGATTCCCAAGCATGGGGATACAGAGCCAAATTTTGTCCAATTTTTGTCAAAATCGACAAGTCCGCCTTTAAAAATAATTTTCACCTAACAATGCAAATGTCGTCAAGGCCCGTATGGCTTTTGTTTCTTTAGTGGAACACAAAAGTAGATGCAGAAAAACAGGCATTCACCTTCCATTTTCATGTGTTGTGCTGACACCTTAGCAGATGCATTATTACTCCACAGAGTACATCTACTGTTAGCGGAGTGTTTCAGAAAGAATGGGAACTCAATAATACTCAATGTAGCCCCATTCCTGACCAATTCAGCAAGGTAACTGCATCGCAGAGATCTTTCCCTGCCATTTAAGTGCCTAGAGAGTGTACTGGTCAATTATTAATTAAACAGAGCGTTGTTTTTACTAAAACAGCGCTCTGCGTTACTGCCAAATGTTACCCTGTCCATTCATCTTGATCTTTGAATGCTTAAGAGTCACTTTCACATGCTGGTATGATGTGGGTTTGTGGAAGATATGGCTGACAAAACTCTTCAATATCTTTTAAAGAACTAATTAACCCAAAATTAAATTGAATGGGGACAAAGGCTATTGAGCTGCAAAAATTATTAAAAAAACACCACCTGAAGCCATATGATAGTTTTGTGTGAGGAATAGTCAGGAATTATAATTGTTATTTGCTGTTATTTGCTGAATTCTCATTCACGTTTAAGTACATTCAAATGTGGCGCGTCAAGACACATCGTGCCAGGGGTGACTTCAATAATGAGACACTGAGCCTAAGCCTAAAATAAATGCAACATTCAGGCTAAAAACATGTCATTACACATTTTAGACAAGCAACAGTCCCAAAGTTTATTATTTCGATTTAGCCATTATTTTGGGTTCGGCAGTCTTTGCTTTATTAAAAGCTGAACAAACAAGAAATGTAGCAGTCAATATTCGCCAAGCGGACGATCCAACCAAGATTAAAATACAGAATGCCAATTATTCGTTCCTTGGTTTTTATCTTCAGATGTTCCACTCCATAAAGTTTCTGTAAGTCTGTAATCCGAACTATCACACAAAGCAGTGTTTAAGTACAGTAGCACATTTCCCACAGTTTCTGTCTCGCCACAGCACTTCTTTCAAAACAAACCTCATCTGAATAGATTTTTTTATGAAAAAGTACTTAATCTTGTCTATAATGGGGAAGCCAACAGAAAGAAGGTTATGGGCTGTGTATGAGTTAGCAATTGTGCTGAATAATGAAATCTTAATGAAAACATCATTATTAGTCAAATTGGCACCAGGGACAGAGATTGTTATCAAGTCATATTGTGCCGGCCCACTAATGGCTTTTTCCCTCCAATACACACAGAGGCGGATGGTAGTGGGATGGTCAGGCATGCTCATGCGTAAAGGTGTCAGAGGCCGAGGAGTGGAGAAAAGTATTGTGGTTAGGGAAGCCATTAAATCCAGCATGTTTTGGGGAGGACACCATTACAGGGTAAGAGCTCTCAACCTGTCAATCACATGTGAGGATGCAGGCAACATTCTGACCGATTGGCCTCTCAACTCCTCAGAACAAAACTGCCATATGATAGACAAAATAAAAATTATTTTATCATTTACTCACTCTTGAGTTGTTCTAAACCCATATGACGTTCTTCCACAGAACACAAAATTAGTTAAGTAGAATGATAGCCTCAGATGGTGACTAAATTATGACATAAGTTTTTGTTTGTATGTTTTCATTTTTGGGTGAAATATGGATACCTATTTTCAGGCATTTTCATAATCGATCATCATGGAAATTAATGATCAATCAATCTAATAATCGTTAACATTAATACCCCAAAACGCACGGGGAGGACTGTATGTAGGCTATTTACATTATTACACATATGAAATGCAAGTATTGGCATTTTCCTCTTAAAATATTCTTTGTTCAGTGTATTTCAATACATTTAGGCTGTGTTTAGCACAAACTTGTGAATTATTTCATTACTGTTTATTACTTGTATACATTATTTCGTTCATTAAAACTTCACGTTGTGGAATGTGGAATACTTAGATTTTTTTTTTTTTTAATTAAGTCAAATCATAACACGATGAATAAACACAGTAGGCTACATAACACAGGCTCCCATTTCTCTGGGTATGGTGTGATGAAGCTGAATGTGCTTTCCTGATGATCACTGACGTAATTGTAGGTTGAGATGAATCAAGAAGACCAGCAGATTAACTGTGCTTGTTTTCATGTTGTACTTTAACATGCCATCACAGTGTATGCAGAAAATATAATATTAATTTATAGAAAAATGCTCCAACACTGATTGAGACCACTTCATCTTCATTTGTGTATCTTATTCTTGTGCAAGCGCCCTCTAGAGGAGGATGACTCCTGATGACTGCAAAGACAGCCTCATCAAAGTTTACTCACTGCTGGCATGGTTTCTGAATGTATTTGTCCTGAAAATTATTAATCGAAAATCAAAAAGCTAAATCAATAAAATTATTAACAACAATTATTTGAAGCAATTAATCATTAACATCTCTAGGGTGAACTATTCCTTTAAGGGATGTCACTGGGTTTAAAGTGAAGCCACATCTCTAGGGCTATTAAAAGATGACAACATTCTTGCAATTGAGTACATAATTAGAGCTAATCTCCCTTACTCTGTCTCTATCTCTCTCTTTCTCAATCTGTCAACTACAGGCAGTGTTAAGACTAATCTATGCTTCCTTGCAGTTCCAGAGGGAACCTCCAGACAGTGCAGCCTGAGCATCCGCCATGCAGCTGTGACGGTGGTAATCAATAAAGAGAGAAGTAGGGACGAATCCCATCTCCCAGAGGCTGACCTGGAGATACCCCAGTGTCAAGGCAACACTGCCGTCATGGACAGCCGCTGACTCAACAGCCTCTAACAACCGTATAATAAGATCTGATTGTTAACTCACACCAAACTGCAACCAAACGCATTCCCTTCCATCAGGCCAGATTATTCTAAATTGTACTTTGATTTTGAAAAGAGTGAGGTCACAGTTTGAACAGACATGTTGCTGGTCACTCAGTTGTGGTTGATGATGTCACTGAAATGTTTTATTCCTTTATTTTCAGAGATAGATCTTGGGTTGCTGTTCATTAAACCATTACTGCCAGGCATTTGCTGATCAGAGGCTAAGCAGAAAGTGTGTTTATCAGTGTTGAGGAAGCTACTTTGAAACTGTAGCTTCCCAAGCTGTTCTCTTTGTACAAAGTATTCAAGTAAAATAGTGAAACTGCAGTCAAGCTACCCTTTTACAAAAGCAGTTATCTACAATGCAAGTGACTAACAGTAACTGTAGTTACAGTGGATATAAAAAGTCTACACACCCCTGTTAAAATGCCAGGTTTTTGTGATGTAAAAGAATGAGACAAAGATAAATCATGTCAGATTATAATGTGACCTATAATGTGAACAATTCAATTGAAAAACTAACTGAAATCTTTGTGGGGGAAAAATGAAATTAAAAACCTTAATATAACCTGGTTGCATAAGTGTGCACACCCTCTTATAACTGGGGATGTAGCTGTGTTCAGAATTAACCAATCACATTCAAACTCATGTTACATAGATGTCATTACACACCTGCCATCATTTAAAGTGACTCTGATTAATCACAAATAAAGTTCAGCTGTTCTAGTAGGATTTTCATGACATTTTCTTAGTTGCATCTCAGAGCAAAAGTGATGGTCTGCAGAGAGCTTCCAAAGCATCAGAGGGATCTCATTGTTGAAAGATATCAGCCAGGAGAAGGGTACAAAATAATTTCCAAAGCATTAGATATACCATGGAACACAGTGAAGACAGTCATCATCAAGTGGAGAATATATGGCACAACAGAGACATTACCAAGAACTGGACGTCCCTCCAAAACTGATGAAAAGACGAAAAGAAAACTGGTCAAGTTCTTCCAAGAGGCCTACAGCATCATTAACCCTCTGGGGTCAACTTTTTAATAAACCAATTCAAATTTAAAACAAATATTCTCCTGCAATGCAATCTGTTTGAAACAAAGCAAAGACCAGTAAAAACTGTACAATCTAATTATCTGTAATGTGATCCCACCCACCAGCAGAGCGCGCCATTCAACGCAAATGTACATGCCCCCGACTGTGAGTTTGTAAACACATTTCATTAATTTTTCTGCGTGTTTCCAACGATACATAAGTGAGAAAGCTCAAGGATTGTAAGGAAGAGTTAACATTTTCCTCAGAAGAAGAGCGGACTCCGATGAACATTTGTATTTTGAAGAGAGACTTGATCCAGCCGAGGATACAATTTCGGACGAGTAAGTCAATTAGTTGAAACGCTATCTTATATAAACATGTACATATTTTACTAGTGGGACTGTTTCTAGACTTGTCAGACAGGATTCAGAGTATTGACATTTGAAATATGTCCTAATAAGCAAGTTTTTGGTAAGGTACTTTTAAATGCTGTTTCGGCTAAAGCAGGTATTTCAATTGTAAGCTGTATGATATATATATGATATGTAATATGATATAAAAATAATATGAATGTTTAGATTATATTTTAACTAGAGGTTATGCTGCCTCGTTATCATCAACAAAACTTGTGCTTGCAAATATGTGTTCAGGTTAAATGAGTAAAATGCACTTTAAATATGCCCATATTAGAAAAGCATTATTATTATTATTATTATTATTATTATTATTATGATTTCTGAAGGATCATGTGACACTGAGGACTGCAGTAATGATGCTGAAAATTCAGCTTTGATCACAAATTGCATTTTACAATATATTCAAATAGAAAACTGTTCTTTTAAATTGTGAAAAGAGTTCAGAATATCAATGTTGTTTCTGTATTTTGGATCAAATAAATCCAATCTTGGTGAGCAGAAGAGACTTCTTTTAACAGTAGTGTAGGTCTAAAAATAAGTATATAGTCAGATTATTTTTAACTTAAAACTTGATTTGAATCATTAAGTCTCCTCACATTCATTCTCTTTCTGTCACATTCCTCATTGATAGGCCCAGGGGAGTGGTCTTTTTTCTCTCATGTGTGAATTGCAATCCATATTCATGATCATTCACGCCTCCTCGCATATGACCTTTCAACACTAAAATTGTCTTACAAAAAATTACTATATTGTTTTGCATGAATGAGTGATCAGGATGGTTTTCACATCATTTTGTATCAAAAACTGTTTTTTTTATTTTTCCCCCTCAAAGATTTCAGTTTGTTTTTCAAATTGAATTGTTCACATTATAGGTCACATTAAAGGTGGAAAAAGTTCTGACATGATTTATCTTTGTCTCATTCTTTTACATCACAAGAACCTGGCATATTAACTGGGGTGTGTAGACTTTTTCTATCCACTGTAACTACAGTGGAGCTAATTAAGAGGGCAATATTTGTAATTATAATGACCAGATGACTGAGTTTATTTTTGCATTCAAAGCAATGTTGATTGAGAACAAAAACTAAGATCTCTATTATGATGCCAGCGTTAAACTTAAACATATAGTTTTTCCATTATAAAAAATAGACAAAAATAACTAAAATACAACTGAGTAGAAAACAGAGAGATGAACAGCATCTGGGGTTGTGGTGTTTAGTGTGATATGAGCATGAAGTGATCATCTGTGTTACGCAACTGCTTATGGGTCCTTGAATAACTATAGCGTGCGAGTAAGGGCAGCCGGTGGACTATCTGGTGCCCTCCTAGGGCAAGATGGTGCCCTAAGTAGACTGCAGAGTCTGCTTTTAGGGAGGGGCGGTACTGGGTTAGACATACAGAGGGTTAACTCAAAACAAGGGGAGACAGCTTTTAGCTATTATGCCACATGCAGCTGGAACCAGTTTCCAGAAGTGGTCATATGTGCTCCAACAGTAGCCACATTCAAAACCATGTATCTGCCAGCAGCCATATCAGCCTGCAGCTCTCCCCTGGTTACCCTCTGAAGCTAAACAGGGTTGAGCCTGGTCAGTACCTGGATGGGAGACCTCCAGGGGAAAACTAAGGTTGCTGCTGGAAGTGGTGTGAGTTCCTGATTCTCTATGGTTTTTAAAAATCCCAGGGAATTTCTTGTGTTCTGGCCAAACAAAAGATCAAAACTATATAGGCTACAGTATAACCAAAATAAGAACATCCAAATTACTTTAGAAGACTGCATGCCCTTGAGCTTTGAACTACCAGATTATGTGCTTTTAACAGTAGATTTATAATAATATATGTCACTAGGTTACAAAAGTTCATTTCTCCTGAAAATTAGAGAGGTTGTAAAGATCAGAGCAGATGTACAGATGGTCATTTAAAGTGTGCTGTATGGATGATGTAATGTTTTTATTGCAGTATGTAGAGCAAGTGGAAGTATGACTGTGCGTGTTTGTGTGTGTGACGTGACTAGCTAGGACAGGAGTGGGAGTTAGATCAGCAGGGAGTTCTGGACTCAGACCAGGTGTGAGAAGACAGGAATTCCAGATCAGACCATCTGTTGGTCTTTTTCAATCGACCAAGCAAACATGCAAAAACGTAATTTTTGAAACACATTACATTCATAGTATTGCATTTTGTGCATCTATTAAAGCAACAGTACAGTAACACCCTCAAAACCTATAATGCTTTATAAAAGGTACTTACAGTATATTGGATAAGGGCAGATCAGACTGATCAAATTCTTGTTAAAAAAATGTTTAAGTATTATCTGTGTATAATATTATATATATATATATATATATATATATATATATATATATATATATATATATATATATATATATATATATATAAAATCTATATATATAAAAAAAAAAATCTATATATTATCAGACATTAAATATTTAACATAAAAAATTCAACAGCAAGGAGCAGCTTTTGATTATTTAGAACTGTCCTCTAAAACACTACCACCAATTTGAGCATTGTAGCGCCCCACTTGAATCATCATCAGTGCTTGAAATAGAAGTGCTGTGAATTTGACGAAAATGAAAAAAAAAAACTTGGACAAAACAACCAAGTAAGCATTTATACAACAGTTTTCACCAAATGCTTTCCCTTGTAAAAGAGATATATTTTCCCCAGGTGAACCAAAAGTCAATGTACGCACTATAAAGACTCACTGTAACTGTAAGTATTTAGTTGAATGAACGTTAATTTTAAATTGCTCAAGAGCGCAACTTTCTGTGGCTGAACGAAGCGCGTGCAGATCAAATGTATGTTCATATACAGTATAGCTATCAGACAGCGACTAAGGCTATATATTAAGTTAGGAAGGTAGTGTATTCTTTAATGCTTTTCTCATCTGTTCATTATAATGTGTTCAAATGTCATTTACTGTTATCTATTTTCTCCATTTAATTAAATGCCTACTTCACAAATTTTATTCATTGTTGTCTGTCAACCTTTTTGCAATTTTTTTGAAAAATAATCCAATATGATAATAAAAAATAATCAAACATGTTAACGAAAAATAAAACCTAAATAAAACAAAACCTACTGTATGTTATTTTAAGGTTGACACAAACCTACCTGCAACTCTCTTGGAAGTTAGTTAACGGTTACACAAATAAAACCCAAAAATAAACATTAGAGAACGTTTTGCATAAGTGCTTTTCAGGTTGCCACAGAAAAACCTGCCTGCAATGTTCTAGGAACATATGGTTATAAATATAACCTAAAGAGAACGTTCCTAGAACGTTAGGAAAATATAAACAAAATGGTAACCATGTGCAAACTTTAGGGGAATGTTCTGTGTTTGCTGGGTCCTTGTCACAGACTATTCACCTTTGGGTTGCTCACAGCTTTTCTAAGACACTATTTTATTCTCTGTAAGCTGCTATTTGTTTGTGAAAAGTAGGCCTACTATACAAATAAATGATTGTAAAAACTGCCATAAAAAAGCCAGACTACATTTTGCAAGTGAACATGTGGACAAAGATCTTACTTTTTGTAGAAATGTCCTCTGGTCTGTTGAAACAAAAATGTAACTGTTTGGCCATAATGACCATAATTTTGATTGGAGGAAAAAGGTTTAGGATTGAAGCCGAAGAACACCATCCCACCCATGAAGCATGGGGGTGGCAGCATCATGTTGTGGGGGTACTTTGCTGCAGGAGGGACTGGTGCGCTTCACAAAATAGATGGCATCATGAGGAAGGAAAATTATGTGGATATATTAAAGCAAGACATCAGCCATGAAGTTAAAGATCTGTCACAAATGGGACTTCTAAATGGACAATGACCCCAAGCATACCTCCAAAGTTGTGGCAAAATGACTTAAGGACAACAAAGTCAAGGTATTGGAGTGACCATCACAAAGCCCTGACCTCTATCTAATAGACAATTTGTGGGCAGAACTGAAAAAGCATGTGAGCAAGGAGGCCTACAAACCTGACTCTGTTACACCAGTTCTGTCTGGAGGAATGGGCCAAAATTCCAGCAACTTATTGTGAGAAGCTTGTGGACGGCTACCCACAAAATTTGACCCAAGTTAAACAATGTAAAGGCAATGCTACAAAATACTAACAAAGTGTATGTAAACTTCTTACCCACTGGGAATGCGATGAAAGAAATAAAAGCTGAAATAAACCATTCTCTCTACTATTATTCTGACACATTCTTAAAATAAAGTAGTGATCCCAACTGACCCAAAACAGGCATGAGTTGAAATGTATTTGGCTAAGGTGTATGTGAACCGCTGACTTCAACTGTATATGTATATATATATATATATATATATATATATATATATATATATATATACACACACACACGGTTTGGTGTGCCACCCTAAAATTTTACCTCTAGCCACCCCATTAAATAAAGTCCTGGAGGCACCACTGTTGTGAACAAAACCCATGAATCAGTTATCATGCCCGTGAACAAGAGGATATGCTGACCAGCTGAATGAGAGGAGGAGCTGCATGTTGTTTGTTCAATTTGGCAATCTCTTTCAACAAGAAAATGGTCCGGATTAATTATGAATGCAATGAAGTGATAAACACCTTACAACAATTACATACAGACTTCATTAATATTCATAATTCTTGTTTAGACTAGTATTGTTGTCTTTTTTTGTATTGCTTGATAAAAAAGCTGGGCTCAGCAGTTGCACAATATGATAGATATGCTTTGTTTTCATTTGTGGGGAAAGGCTTATGATGCTTTTACTCATTCAAAGTGTAAAAGACTGTCATTTGGTGCCATCTTCTGGTGTAAAAGCGTAATTTGCAGATCTAATCTACATCTAAAAAAATATATTTTTGTTGAACAGATTCAAAAGACTGGATGGATACACTGGTGTAAGATGAAGTAGGCTGAAGTAGGCTATTTTTATTTTTTATTTTTTTCTCAGCCTACAATAAGAAAAACAATTAAATATCTGTTGAAACGACTGGACCTTTTTTCCTTCTTCATGTCTTGACATGCACACGTCAGGGAACAGAAATAACATGTATACAATGACAAAGTAGGCCTATCCAAAAGCAAGTTGCTAATACATTTATACATACTATAAAGTTAGCAATATTAAAATCATGTTCTGTGAATGGATTTCAATTGTAAAATTAATCAGTCTAATAGAAGTATAAGAATAATCTGTATGACAAAAATACCAAAGACTCAGTGTCAATAGACCGTAGGCTATTTAAATGACCCAATAGCACTTCCTAGCGTTCAACCAACAGTATTACTGGTGTTGTCAGTTTGAAAACGGATACTGCACCAGTGTGAAAATTGTGGAGACAGGTCCACATCCTTTACAGATGAATTACGGTTTTAAGATCATGACATATGAGGAATCAGAGATCACACGCATTCAGATGTTGTTTTCCGAAAGGGAAAACAGCAAACCACAAACTACCCGGATTACAAGTGCATGGCTGCAAAACCAGAGAGTGCGGGTGCTAGATTGGCCTGTCTACAGTCTCCAAATGAGAGTGTGTGGTGCATTATGAAACGCAAAGTACGGCAATGAATGCCCTGTACATTTGCGCAGCTGAAGACCTGCATAATGGAAGAACTTGGGAAATTCTGCTTGCAAAACTTAACAAATTTGTGTCTTCAGTGCCCAAATGTAATAAGTGTTATCAGAAGAAATGGTGATGTTGCACAGTGGTAAACACTCATCTGACCCAACTTTATGGGAGCGTGTTGAAATCATCTACCATACTGTATGTGTGTGTGTGTGTATATATATATATATATATATATATATAGAGAGAGAGAGAGAGAGAGAGAGAGAGAGAGAGAGAGAGAGAGAGAACTATTACATTTGCAAAGTAAAACATAAAATAATGTGTTGTTGTAATGCTTTTAATATAGCACAGCATGAACAGAATTTATAAATCACTCGTTTTTGTTTTTATTATCATTTTCCATACTGTCCCAACTTTTTCAAAATGTAAAATCTCTAGTGGGATTTGATATTCTGAAACACACTGGAAACAACTTCTCTCAGCAAAGCCTTTACAAATGTGTTTACAATAACTAAGGGATAAGAAATTAAAAGTTAAAAGTTAACAATCTACTCCTAGTTAAAAGTACTCTCACTCCTGTAATCTGTCAGGGATGAGAGTATTGTCTACTCTCCTGCCTCCTTTTTGTACAGCAAAAATTAAACTACATGCTACATGCAGATTGGCTCTTGAAATGACAAACAGTGCTGTTCTCCATTCCACTGAAATTGTTCTTACGCCTTTGAAAAGCTTCAGGACACTGTTTAAGCTTTGGCTTTCACAATCCAGGGAAAGCAATTTCACACCCAGCTAATTTAAATTTTGCCTGCTCTTTTTGATCTCTGGCATTAAATGCATTTTTTTTTCTCGTACTTTCAATTACAGGTATGATGCTCTGGGATTGAGCAGCCATCTGAATGAGAAGAAAACAAAACTATTAAAGCACTACCTGGTGAAATGCAGTAAAGTTGTTTTTTTTTTTCAGTCTGACTTTAATTCATTGTTTAAAATAACCTTCACAAACAACAGTTTTGTCTTGTCATCAGATCATCAGAGAAATAACCACAAGCAGCAGGGCTGATATTGATACAGATTTCCAGATCCTATTCCATTCCGATTTACAAGCTCTCAGTTAGATTTTACTCTGACTTCGATTCCGTATTGATTAATATACAGTACTTCAGTTATAATGTCCATTTTGCTTACATGTGAAAGAAATTCTGTTCTCAATTAACAATGTTAATTATACAAGAGACATTGTAAATTTTAATTTTACTATTAAAATATGTATTTATAATTTACAATGATACATTTACCATTTACAATTATAAATGTACAATTTAGAAAATAGATTTACATGGGCCTGGGTAGCACAGCATGTATTTACGCTAACTACCACCCTTGGAGTCACAAATTTGAATCCAGGGTGTGCTGAGTGACTCCAGCCAGGTCTCCTAAGCAAACAAATTGTCCCGGTTGCTAGAGAGTGTAGAGTCACATGGGGTAACCTCCTTATGGTCATGATTAGTGGTTCTCGCTCTTAATGAGGCACGTGGTAAGTTGTGATGGATCGCGGAGTGTAGCATGAGCCCCCACATGCTGTGAGTCTCTGCGTTGTCAAGCACAAAGAGCCATGTGATAAGATGCATGGATTGACTGTCTCAGAAGCGGAGGCAAGCTGATGCCATATGGGCTGATTTAAGTATTTCTTTAACTGATGATCTCCTGGGATTTTCACTTACAACAGTCTCTAGAATTTACTCAGAATAGTGCCAAAAACAAAAACATCCAGTGAGTGGCAGAACTGTGTATGGAAATGCCTTGTTGATGAGAGAGGTCAACAGAGAATGGCCAGTAACTACAGTAAGTCTAAAGTAACTCAGATAATCACTGATTGTACAATTGTGTTGAGAAGAATAGCATCTCTGAATGCTATTCTGACATGCGGGTTGGCGCCATTTTGGTGGCACGAGAGGGACCTACACAATATTAGGCAGGTTGTTTTAATGTTGTGGCTGAACGTAACCATATATAGTATAATGTACATAGATATAGAATCTTGCCTTTTTATTAGATGAACAAATAAGGGATATTAATATCTGGATAATTTTAATTCTACAAAGTTAAGACATTATTGTTATTGTTTACTTTTAAGGACAAATCCAAAAATATCTTACAAAAAATGATAAGATACAGTACTAAAGCTGAATGTTTTGCCCCATTGGAGATGTTGTTGACTTTAGGAGTAATGATGCCACTAATGATGCATCACACACAATTTATTAATTAAAGGATTCAATAAGCAACAGAGGGAAAGCAGATTCTTCCACATCACTTCTTCTCTAGGATCTACATTGTTTGAAAATGTCACATTTTCACTCTATCTACAATTCAGAGCTATCGTGACATTTTCCACTAAAAGGCTCAATTTCTGCTGTTGTAATTTGGTGTAATGGCACAGAGCCGTTGATGAAATCCTGAAAAAGGCAAAAGAAAAGCACAAAAAAACTAGAACAAGCACGGCATCAAAGAAGAAAGATACTGTCATCTCAGAGGCAAGGCAGGGATGACAGAAGCTAGAAAACACCTCAAAATGAGAGCCAGTGAGCCAAAGGAGAGGAGAGATTCCTCCAATGGAATAGAAGCCAGATAATCATCAGCAATTTCTGCAGACACAAGAGAACTCGTTTGTTAGTCACCGTAACCAATGAAAAGCCCGGATGTCAATGAATTTAACGTCTCAAAGATGAAACAACAGATCTTGTTGGAACAAAAGCTAGAAACAGTGCTAGCTACCAGTTTCATTATGATGAAAAGCTCATGATGGCAGTTGTACTTTCACAAATAATAATAACAAAAAAAAATAATAATTCTATATGTAAAATATATATATATAGCATAAAACTGATACTTTTATTAACAAAGCCAATCTGAAATATTGGTCCAAAAATATGAGAAGAATGATAAGCTCTGTATTTTGAAATCATACAGCCATAAACTGGGCACTAACCATCTATTTGTGAGCAGTGACTTGTAAGTTATGCAGAAAGGCTACGTTATTTGGAGGAGTGCTTATATATATTTGGGTCAGTTTGTATTCTAGCCCAAGGCATGACAGCCAGTTCCATATGCATTTAATATACTTTCAACTTAATACAGTGTTATTGGCCATTATCTCTGCTTTCAGCTGCTGTGTTGATATTTAATGAAGGGGCATCTATGTCTGGATGCCATTGTTCAGCTGCCTTGGCGTTGCCATGGAGATGTGCTGGTGGAGGGCAGTGGGGCTTGGCCCATCATTTTCCACTTGAACCAGATAAGACAGGCATTTAGTGCCAGAGCCCAAATTCAATATTTATTTTCAACCCCCTTCATTTGCATCTCACATGTTTGAAATGGTACTTACCGGGAGAAAGAGAGTGACATAGCTTGTTAGTAGGATTACTGTCTTATAACATTCAATAGGTTTCATTGGAGGAGATACAGTATGTTGCTGCACACATGGTGAGATACTCAATACACTATTTATATTTCAATAAGCAATGATAGACCAACACAGCTGTACATATAACTGTTGATTGCACATACTGAGGTCAAATTTAGATTTCTGTGCCTGATTTGCATTTACACTTATATTCAAACAACATATTTATTTAACAAACAACAATAAAGTTAACATATAGCAAAAGTAACATTTATATGGGCAGGTAGCACAGAGTACAACTATGTTGAATATGAATATTACGGGATCAATAAAAGTTATGCTCATTTGACAGCATTTGTGGCATAATGTTGATTACAAAAAAAAATATTTTGATGTGTCTCCTTTTCTTAAATCAATATCTGGGTTACAGTGAGGCATTTACAATAGAAGTGAATAGTGCCAATCTGTAAACATTAAAATTACCACTTTTAGGTTTTTTCAGGTCATATTTTAGGTTACCAGACAAAACATATACATTCCAATAAAATCTAAATAAGAAATGCAAAAAGAGAAACAGGAGAGCATGTTTCTACCATACACTTGCAACAAAAACACAAGCTTGACAAATGTAACAGAATGACCTTTAGCCTCCACAGAGATATATCCATGACTCATACCTAGACTAAGGACCCAACAAACACCATTAAAAACGGGTTAATAGGCACAGAGAAAGAGAAGGTGACAATGATAAAGGAAACTGATCACCAAGGACATCTTTTCCCATGATATCTGTCTATTCATCCATATATCCTTTCATCTGCGTGTGATAAAGGAAATGCTGAATCTTCAAAATTCGGCATTTCTAGCAACATTCATCTTTTTTTGTGTGTGAATCAATAAAAGGTTGTAAAACGGTACAAAGATTCTAGTGAATCAAGTTTGACACGTTATTAGTCATAAATGATTAGTGATCATAGAGAACTAAAGGCAGTGTATGTATGCACTCAAGATTCAGAAGTGATAAGAACAGATGTCTTCTTGGCTTTCATAATTCCTAATAAAGCCTGTACCATGTTCCACCGGTTAGAGGAAATAATTGTGTTATGACACGAGAGGTCGCACAAGCTAAGATTAATCAAAATGTTAAACTAATTTACATAAAGATTCAGAGTATTTGTGATAAATTACACATTTTAAAGTAAATGTGTGTTTCCTTCTTTTATGTAAGTCAATAGGATCGGATAGGCAAAAATGTTCTGTCAGGACAATTAAAGTGGCTGAGGGAAAGGTCATTTCAGATTAAACTGCCAACTGACAAACTGTTGCAAACATTTTACATTTCACTCCATCTAATGTAACCAAACAGTATTGAAAGTGTGATTGTTAGTAACAAGAGGAAGGTGAAGCAAAAAAAAGGAAGCAAACAAACAAACAATACAAAGCCTTCTCTACGTGTAGGTCAAAGTGCTTTGATCGGTCCAGTTGTAACCAGATGTACCCTGAAGTAAAAGCAACAAGCTGCCGTCAGTTCAGCTGAGTTTTGCCCCAAGAGCAGAGGAATACAAATCAAGGCTTCAGAATAGCAAACACATCCCTTTGCCTTTCTTTGTTTTGCCTAAATGAAACAACACATAAATTATTCTTCAGTGCTTCATAAACTTTCCAAACAGAATGTAATAAGACACAGCAAGAAGTTTAACTAAGGCTAATGCATTCCTGGGATGAATATCCATTAATTAGATCTGAACATACAGATGCAGGGATTGGATATAAATATGCATAAACACAAACAAAAAGCTATATACACACAGTTGACTAGAATGGTAGGCTGTAATCAACATTTTTGCCATTAGGAAGACATTCCAAAGATGAAAGAAAATAAAAAAAAAATGTGTCTATAGGCCTGAATAAAAAGCCTGGATCCCATTCCCTAGGGAGTTGGCCACTTGTATAACCAGTGGCACTGGGAAATGGCTTGCCTCATTTGAGGAACATTAATTGTAATGACAATAATATGTATATGCCTGTTGACATCAATCTTGATATTTGTCTAGTAAAAAGCTTTGCATAAAATATTTACTGTTATTAAGTGTGTTTTGGGAATACTGCTACTACTGTTGATAATAATAGCAATAATAATAATAATAATAATAATAATATAAATAATGTTATTTTTAAAATAATTATAATTTTTTGTTTGGCAAATAATAATACTATTATTAATATTAGAAATACTAGTAAAAAGCTTTGCATAAAATATTTACTGTTATTAAGTGTGTTTTGGGAATACTGCTACTACTGTTGATAATAATAGCAATAATAATAATAATAATAATAATAATATAAATAATGTTATTTTTAAAATAATTATAATTTTTTGTTTGGCAAATAATAATACTATTATTAATATTAGAATTTGTAATATTATAATCAATGTTATTATTAAAAAAATATTTCTTTTGAATTTTTTATTGTAAATCGTTAAAATAATAATAATAATGAAAATAATTATATTTTACTAACATTAAGAATAAATGTAAAAAATATAATAAGAGTAATAATTATCATCATCATCATCATTATTATTATTATTATTGATTTAAATTTGATTAAATATTATTATTTTAAAAAATTGTATTTATTTATAATATTATACGGTACAAAAAAGAAAAAGAAAAAGAAGAAGTTTGAAAATGTTTGAAAGCAGAAGGTATATTTTAATAACAAAATAGGTATTGAAGCAATATTTTTTCCTTTTATTTTCATATTTTATCAAATTAGCTCCATATCTTCACATCATGCTTCAAATTATTATTCCTCAAGAAGTTACATGAAACCAATTTCTCATCATATTAATGACATGCCAATGAATTTGCAGATTAACACACAGATTTTAGACATGACTGTGAACATGCTCAGTAAACTGTAAGAGACAGAAAGACAGATGCGTCTGACAGATCCACTGCTGGGGTCTTCCTAAGAGAAACTGGCACCCAGCCAGCAGCAATGCACAAGCCCTTCGGCAAGTCAGTGTCAAACACTGCAAAGACCCTCAGAAGTACATATTATCCATAGGCGACCTGAGAGAGGAAGCCCTGTCCTCTGACCCCCTTCTCCCATATACCCCCTTGTGCAATATGTCCATAAACCCCCCTCCAACCGAAACCCCCCTTGGCTAAGTGTTCTTAACCCATTCTCTCATGGGTACCATACAGAAGGAGTCCCCAGGCGCCCCATAATAACCTCCTTTCAGAACGTTTCCCCCCTCCTCTCTCTCTCTCTCTCTCTCTCTCTCTCTCTCTCTCTCTCTCTGCAGTACTGCCTGCAATTCTTCAGACTGCATTGTCTAAATTTGCTCCAAATGCCCTATGGCATATCTCCCTATTTGTGATTTATACTAGCAAAGCTATACATATAAATGTATCAAATTCATGTATAAACTTTCATTTATAATGTTTAATAACTCCTACACATTCGGTGTATACAGTATATTAGAGCTGTTAATTTAATGTTTTGATTCAGTGTGATTAATTACTTAATATAAAATATTAATGCAATTAATCACACCCCCAATCAATAATAAAGAATGTTCACCTTCATGTTTTTACGAGTCTCAGTCAACAGGGGGCAGTAAGTGCAACTCCAGCTGAACAGCACTATCATAGGAGAGAGCATAATGGTCAACTTGCATCATGTGAATCCACTAGGCCAATCATATAATGGCCCTATTGTCAATGAATCTTAAAATAATTCTACCTCTCCAGAGCGAAATGTCCAGTGCAAAATTATTTGCTAACTGTGGGCCAATGTTTGGGTGATCTTCAATATAATGGAAAAAACTATGTACTGCCTTCTATAGACACTTTATGTATTTCCTAACCAATGCTTTACTCATCTGCCACAATATTGTATTGTTTTTTTTTAATTATTATTATTTATGGAATACTTGATTCTGATTGGTCAACTTTAGCATTCTGTGGTCAAATATATTCACATTATGGCTGACCAACTGACCATTGTCTCAGGTGGACATTTTCCTACATATCTGTACATTTTGTTGTTGTTGTTGTTGTTGTTCTTTTGGTCTCATATCAATCTGCAGTCATTTTCTAACATTATAAAATAATTTGAACTCAAATCAATAACTACTTGGTGTTGTTATCCTGATCACCTTGTCAGGGATCATTTTGCATTAATTGATGACTGACTGTAAATGATTCCTTACATATGGCCTACATATGTATTTACTACATTATATAGCTTTGGAAAAAATTAAGAAACCACTCCAAATATTTATAAGTATGTGTTTGAGTAAAAGGAAATTGTTGTTTTATTCTATAAACTACTGACAAAATTTCTCCCAAATAAAAATAAAAATACTGTCACTTAGAGCATTTATTTGCAGAAAATGACAACTGGTCAACATAAAAAAAAAGATTCAGTGTTTTCAGACCTCGAATAATGCAAAGAAAACAAGTTCATATGAATTTATAAAAGCACAATACTAATGTTTTAACTTAGGAAGAGTTCAGAAATCAATATGGATTAACCCTGATTTCCAATAATAACTTTCATGCATCATTACATGCTTTCCACCAGCCTTTCACATTGATGTAGGTTGATTTTATGCCACCCCTGGCTAAAAATTCAGGAAGGAATTCAACTGACACTTGAATGGAATGGCAGCCATACATGTAGAGATACTAATTTAAGAAACATTTGGAGTGGTCTCTTCATTTTTTCCAGAGCTGTATGTATTAAATATTATATACAATAAATAAATTGGCTGACAGAACGACCGGAAGGGCAGCGTCTCCCCCTAGAGACGCTAGTCAGACCGGTGACGCCCTGGCTTGAATCGGGCAGGGGAGGACTGTGGCGAGGTTATCAGCGGGAGAGCGAGATAAGGGGCAGCCAGAGGTGCCAGTTCGAGAGAGACGCAAGCAGCCGTGTTGCATGTGTGATTGTTTATTTTATGCACACACACACACACACACACACATATATATATATATATATATATATATATATATATATATATATATATATATTATATATGCATACATTAACTTAAACAATATAATATACACACACACACACACACACACACAGACAGGCAGTCAAAATTTGGAAAGGAATTGGTCCTTTTATTCACCAAAGTGGCATTCAAGTGATCACAATGTATATTCAGGAAATTGATTACATGTAAAATTCTAATTACAATTAAAAAAAAAAAAAAATCAATTCTGAACTTCTTAAACTACTTCAAAGAGTTCTCATCAAAAAAATCCTCCACATGCAGCAATGACAGCTTCTCAGATCCTTGGCATTCTAGCTGTCAGTTTGTCCAGATACTCACACACTTCCTGTAGAATTTGCCATAGATGTGACTGTCTTGTCGAGCACTTCTCACACACCTTACAGTCTAGCTGATCCCACAAAAGCTCAATGGGGTTAAGATCCATAACACTCTTTTCCAATTATCTGTTGTCCAATGTCTGTGTTTCTTTGCCCACTCTATCCTTTTTGTTTTGTTTTTCTGTTTCAAAAGTGGCTTTTTTCTTTTCAATACTTCCCATAAGGCCTGCACCCCTGTATCTTCTTTTTTCTGTTGCACGTGTAACTGGTGTTGAGCGGGTAGAATTCAATGAAGTTGTCAGCTGAGGACATATGAGATGTCTATTTCTCAAACTAGAGACTCTGATGTACTTATCCTATTGTATAGTTGTACATCTGGTTTTCCACATCTCTTTCTGTTCTTGTTAGAGTCAGTTGTCCTTTGTTTTTGAAGACTGTAGTGTAAACCTTTGATTGAAATCTTCAGTTTTTTGGCAAGTTCAAGCATTGCGTAGCCTTCATTCCTCAAAACAATGATTGACTAACGAGTTTATAGAGAAAGCCATTTCATTTTTGACATTTTTGACCTAATATTGACCTTAAGACATGCCAGTCTATTACATACCATGGCAACTCAAAAACAAACACAAAGACAATGTTAAGCTTAATTTAATGAACCAAACAGCTTTCAGCAGTGTTTGATATAATGGCAAGTGATTTTCTAGTACCAAATTAGCAATTTAGCATGATTACTCAAGGATAAGTTGTTGGAGTGATGGCAGATTTTATAAAATTAACTTTTTTCAAATAGTGATGGTGCTGTTTTTTTACATCAGCAATGGCCGGACTATACTTTGTGATCAGTTGAATGCCACTTTGGTGAATTAAAGTACCAATTTCCTTCCAAAACAGAAAAAACAGTACATTATTCCAAACTTTTGGCCACCAGTGTGTAATGTAATATATATATATATATATATATATATATATATATATATATATATATATATAAATCAAACAAAACATTTTTTCACTAAATAACAAGCTAGTCTATTATGGCATGCACCATTTATTTATTTATGTATTTATTTATTTATTTCGAGCAACATAATATCACAAAACTATGCAATAAGACAACATATTTGTTTAAACAAAACTAGGCAATAAAACAACATATTTTTACGCAATAAGACAATTTAAATACACCAAACTTAAACAACATAAATCCATCTATTGCTCGAAACGGAGTGGGCAGAAGTCAAACTTATTTAAACCCACCCCGGTTTCACCTAAATATAAGGTGTTCCTAATGTAGAATATTGTTCTGTTATGTATGGAAGTAATGGCGCCGGATTAGTGTGGGGTTGGTGTGGGGTAGATTTTGTAACTGTTGCTCGGTGAAGAGGAATGATGGGGGAATGCAGGCATAAACTGAATTATATTATTCCATGACCTGAGTCTTTTCCTTCAGTCTGGGCAAACAAAGGATTGCTACTGTCACCGGATTGCTCTTGGCCAGGTTAAAGCTGATGGATAAACCTGAAGAGCTGGGTGAGGTATAGCAAATGGTGCGTGTGGGTTGCCGCATGGGCCGCTATGGATTGGCTTGGCTCTGTTGAGATGGGCAGGGCATTTAAGTGGAAGCCATTCATGTGTGAAGCTCCAAACGCCGCCTTGATTGCCTGCTTTTCACATGTAGTTTTTCAAAGGTAAGACTGACTGTGTCGTTTCTGGCGTGCCCCTTCCTCTACTGCTCAATGCACCTGAATGGAAAAATGTATCTTTTATTTTGTGGAGTCTTGGACACAACGGGCTGTTTAGAGGTTTGTTTATAAAAAAGATGAAAAAAAGAACAGCTTGTTTTGGGGGATGGCATTTTTTAAAATGTTAAAAAAATGTACTGTAGAATTTACAGGAATTACATGGCAAAAAAAGTTGCCAATAAACTACTGTAAAAATGTTGCTAACTGCTGTAAAACAAATCACATGCCCACATCACATTATATTACTGTAAAACGCATGGACTAGTTACAACACATACTACCTGTAAATTCACTTACAGTAGACATGTACATTTTCTGTTAATTACTATAATAATTTGTTTGACACATAATGCATTGAAAACTACAGTTGCAACTTGCAAAATGTTAAAACTGTAAATTACTGTACAAATTTGCTTTAAAAACTACATCCATTTGTTACAGTGCAGGCAGCAACACCTGAGACACAGGTTTCAAAATTAGGCTGTTTGTTTGAGCAGCCTAATCTAGTGACAACCAATGGACCAATGGAATGAGTCTGGGGTGGGACTTCCTGTTTAAAAACAAGAAACTTGTTTAAGAGTGATTTTTGCAATTCTGTTTAGTGCCAATCGTGGCACAGAAATGATACAGTTGACAAACTTAAAAGGACCAACAGGAAAGCACATTGCATAACACACTGTACTGTGTGGCACAAATGCTTATAGACTGAAACAAGTTCAATTCAAATTGCTTACTATGTGTTCACTGGTCTTATAATGAGTGAGAAAAAAGTCGCTAGGTCCATGACAAACATTTGTATTTGTAATATAGCCTTGGGGTGACAGGTAGCAGGCAGAACTAGACCAGACTGGATTCTGCAGGTCTGGTCAAATGTGGCCTGCTACTTAATTGCTTCTGAAGCATGATTTACATAAGCTATAGAGCATGAGGACAGTAGAGAGACAGGAACGGCGGCCATGTTTGCTCTTGGTGACAGCGAACTAGCCTGTAACAGCAATTGTTGGACAACATGAAAGGATTGTTTATCTGTTCTGAGTATCTGAAGCAAGCTTGTAGGGCTTTCATGCTGACCTTTTTCAGTCAAAGACTGCACAAGCTATTCATCAGATTGCAGAATGCAATGCAGACTGCTTGCTTGGAGTAGTATTAGGGTCAATGCAGTTACACAAACAAATAAAAAAAAAAAACAGTTTTGAAAAGTTCACTTTATTCAACAGTCTATACAGTAGAAGCATTTAAACTTCTGTTCTGCCTATATAGTGTATGCTTCTTGTTATGGTATATATGTTATTTTAGAAAACTTTAAAAGGATATCAATAGGACATGAAAATTAAAACACTGAAACTACATAGTCTATGAAAAAATATTAACCCCCAAAATGACAAGTCTGCCATTACGTGGCAGTAATGCACAATGGGTTTGGAACTCATGTGGTTCCAAACCCAGCAGATTTCCTTTCTTCCATGGAACACAAAGGAATATTTTTTGAAGAATCTTTATGTAACTTATATCCACATAATGACAGCTCATGACAACAGCTTTAAAGCACCACAAAATAATCTATATGTGTGCTATATTGCATGTCTTCTGAAGCCATACGATAATTTTGTATGAGGAACAGACTGAAAAGCATGTCATTATTTAAAAACTTGCCCTCCACATTAGCTCACACATCTCATTTGCACTTGCACATATTTAATTTGCTGCGTGAAGCATGAATAAGTATTGAGAGCTATGGCAAAGGACAAGAAAATCTGGTGAGTAAATAATGACCAAATATTCATTTTTGGGTGAACTTTTACTTTACTATTATACTGATATGTACTGCCAGTTTGAAAGTACCTTCCAAGACAAAAGCAAAGAAATTAATAAAAAATTATGAGCATCAGTCATTAGGCATTAGGCCAAAGACCAGCAAAGAGAGGAGAATATGATTTAATTTACAAAGAATTGACTCACTGGCCCTCTAATTTCATCTTTAATCACAGTCACTAAAGTAATTTCAAATTCTTCAAATTCATCCTGAGGTTGCACAGTTCGTCAAGCCTCAAAATGGGAAAGAAAATCAGGAAGTATTGGAATCTTTCAGCGGAGATGCAGTCAAAGTTGCAGTCAAGTGCATACGCAGTCCTTTTGTTTTTCTGCATCTGTTTAGCTGTCACAAACACAAAGGGACTGCTTCAATGCCAAAGTGACTGCTGGGAACAGAGTGAAACAAAAGGAGAGGAGTGTTTCTCTCTCTTCAATCTCCCTTTCTCCCAGATAGGTTTTTCTTCTTTTTTTTCTCTCCTGGCCTTGTCCTACCTCACATGACTAACACAGAAACTACATTCAACAAGGTGTATCTCTCCAAAACAAACCTAAAACATTTGTACTTTGTAGATTTTATGGTGCTAAGTTAGTCTTTTAAAAGGTGTATACAATGACAAATTTAATAGCGTCCATTTGCACATCTACCACACAGTGCAGCTATTTGCACACCAATAGTCTGGTGGAACAACAGAAATATATGACAAACTAACCAATAGATGTCGCTGCAGTGGCATGGGGTGTAAAGACGGTGTGTTTCCTAGCGACCGTGGTTCAAATCCGTGCTTTGTCCCACTCTTAATACTTAATTAAAATAATAGGTAAAAATGAATCAAAAGTGATTTGGTCACAGTAAATGTCAGGGATTACAGAGAACAGTTTGTCCCTGAGGCGGTGTCTGTCGTTTCCGCGTGAAACCATGGTTACTGTAGTAAAACAGATAGGTTTAGGGGTAGGGGTTAATGTAGTTTGTCCTTGGGACTATAAATAAACACAAGAAACACACTGCAGTGATGCCCATACTGTATGTTAGTATTTAAATATGGGTGCTAATACGTAGTATCTGACACTATTTGCACCAGGGTGCAATTAGTATCTACCATTATTTGCACTGGGTTTGGAGAGCAAATAATATCTGCCACTATTTGCACTGGGGTGTAAATATCATACTGTATACCATTATTTGGACCAGGTTGCAAATAGTATCTGAATTTAATTGAAGCCTTAAAGCTATGTTTACTGAAAGAGAACAGAGGAGGCCATTTTAAAGACAACCATCATCAACTTCCAGTTTTCAAGGGAAATCATTGAGGGAAAAAGTTATGAAAAGCCTGCTCGCAAGGGGACTGTTCCTTGGAAGATACACACAGGGGGATAAGTCCACGTAGGAGCCCGTCCTGTGGAGCACCTATTCCAGTATAGGGTAGATTGAGTTCCTCCACTGAGTTTCCGGACCAGAGAGCTTGGGAGAAGTCATCCAGGGAGCCGAGTTAGTGGAATCTCCTGGGATAAGAGCGCACGGTTTTACCTCAGTGGAGGGAAAGGGCACTAGGTGCGAGCAGTCCACCTGGTCAGTTGTCAGCATGTTACCGAGTTCTACTGGCTCGGACCTGAAGAAACACGTGACGAAACCGACTAAACCCTGAGATTGTAAAATCTTTTAAAGTTATTGGGTGTTGCCCAACCCGCTGCTATGCCTATGTCTGCTAACGCTTGCAGGTCCCCGGCCCTCTGATGGAGGCGAGCGCGAACAGAAGGGCCGTCTTCAGGGAGAGGGCCTTGAATTCGACTGATTCTAGCGGCTCGAAGGGGGGGGGGTATCTGAAGGCCCGAGAGGACCACTGAGAGATCCCAGGAGGGCAGGGAGGTATTCAACCTCCAGGTGCCTCTTTAGGAACCTGATAATTAAGTCGTGCTTGCCCAAAGACTTTCCGTCTACATACTCCAACTCCAACCTCTCCTGCAGGGTTGAGAGCACTGACCCACCTCTGTGGGTCTTCAACCCGGGAAGAACACCAATTTGCGAACAAGTGCCACTTCAGGGCGTAAAGTTGCCTGGTAGAGGGAGCTCTGGTTTGGTTGATCGTGTCTACGACAGCAGGTGGTAGGCCAACTAGATCGTCCGCATCCCGTCCAGGGGCCAGGCATGGAGGTTCCAGAGGTCTAGGTGCGGATGCCAGAGGGTGCCCCGTCCCTGAGAAGGAAGGTCCTTCCTCATGGGAATTCGCCAAGGAGGGGCTGTCGTGAGGAACCAAGTCTGAGAGGGCCAATAGGAGCTCACTAGAGTGAATTGTTCCTCGTCCTCCCTGACCTTGCACAGCACCTGTGCAAAAAGGCTCACTGGGGGAAATATGAACTTGCGCATTCCCGTGGGCCAGCTGTGTGCAAGCGTGTCTGCCCCGAGGGGAGCCTCTGTTCGGGCGTACCAGAGCGGGCAGTGGGAGGTCTCTCGTGAGGTGAACAGGTCAACCTTTGCCTCGCCGAACCGTTCCCAAATGAAGCCCCCACTCTCCACTGGGCAAGCGTTGTCGTGATAGCACATCCACTACCACGTTGAGGTTGCCCGGGATGTGAGTGGAACTGGCTCCAAAGGAGGAAACGACGGGCGAGTTGAGACATGTGGCGGGAGCGTATGCCGCCTTGGCGATTTATGTATCTTGGTGGTGCTGTCTGATCGGATTAAGACACGCTTGCCCTGAATTAGTGGGGAAACCTCTGCAGGGCAAGAAGTACAGTCAACAACTCTAGGCAATTGATGCACCAGCACAGCAGGGCCCCTTTCCGATGGACCGCAGCCCTCTGATCGCCCGTTGCACACGGCACCCCAACCCAATCTGGAGGCTTTGATAGTGACCAGGACGCGTCGGGACACCTGCTGCAAAGGGACTCCTGTCCGTAGAAAGCAGAGGTCTGTTCAGGGTCTGAAAGTTTGCTGGCAGGCGGGGGAGATCTTTGGAAATGTTTTAGGAGGACCGATGTGCCCTGACCTGAACAAGGTGAGGCATTTCAGCACTGACTGCGCGCACTCATTGGTGAGCCGTGCTGACATTGGAGTCTAACTCCTTGCCGAGAAAAGAGATGCTTTGAACCGGAGCGAGCTAGCTCTTTTCCCGGTTGACCTGAAGCCCTAAACAGCTGAGGTGCCTGAGCACCTGGATGCACAGTAACTCTCAGGAGTGGGCCAGGATGAGCCAGTGGTCGAGGTAGTTGAGTATGCGAATGCCTACTTCCCAAAGAGGGGCAAAGGCTGCTAAGGGGACAGGGACATGCCAAAGGGGGGGACATAGTACTGATATGCCTTGCCGTCGAACACAATATGTAGAAAGGGTTGACGTCAATGCAAGATTGAGACATGGGAGTACGCGTCCTTCAGGTCTACCGCTGCGAACCAATCTAGATGCCGGATGCAAGTTAGGATGTGTCTTTGCGTGAGCATTTTGAATGGGAGTTTGTGCAAGGCCCGGTTGAAAACTCGCAAGTACAAGATCGGTCGTAAGCCGCCGCCTTTCTTGGGTAGCCTACGATGAAGTAAGGGCTGTAGGGAACCTTCTTCATCTCGGCTGGAGGGACAGGCTCTATCATGTCTTAGCTGTGCACTGTGGTAAAGCGGACGCCCGCGAAAGGGGGCAGAGGCCTGGCAAACTGAATTGCATAACCGAGTAGAATGGTCCTGGCTAGCCAGCGTGACGGATTGGTAAGTGAAAGTCAAGCATCCAAGCTCCGTGCTAGGGGCACTAAGGGGCTTTCAATTGTATTACAATGTATTGTATCCGGAATGCTCCTTTAACACACACACACACACACACAAAATGTGTTGCATCAATAACTTCCAACCTGGTATGATGTGTCTAAAGACATTATATCTAAATTGTAAAAAGTGCAAATTACTGTACATTTGTGAGCTCTGGGCAAAGAAGAAAGGATTGTAAATGATGGGACTAAATGACTGCAGAGTTTCATCTTTGGTTGAACTATTCTTTCAAAAGGAATGTCACTGTGTTATTACCATCTGTGAGGAAAAAAATATTGCAAGACAGTATTTGTCAGTGAGTCCAGAGCATTTATCAACTATAGGGATGTTTATTTGCTGAACATATGGCTACAGATTTAACAACTTTAGATTGATAATAAGCTTTCAGTAAAAAATAAAAAAAGGGGCAGGTTCATTTTCATTTTGAAGGTACAGTAATCTGGGCTTTCAAAAGTCAAAGCTGCTTTTCATGACCAATTTCAATTAGTTAAATTCATGCGAGACAGAGGCAATGTGCAGAAATCAAATATTAGCTAATCAACAAACTCGCAACACAAATAGCTATGACTCTTCTTGTTAGCTTCGAAAGGCATCACTCTCTCTTCTTCTCGTTCCTATTTCTCACTTCAAAGACAATCTCCTGAAGAAAGCAGTCAACAGCAGAAAGAACACAAGACATTTAGTGTAATGTGTTTTTGAAATCTCCCTCTAATATGTTAATCTCTAAATGTAAGTGTGTGCGTTTCGTGCACTATACTGCGAGAAAATAGAAATGAAAATATCATGGAATGCATTAAGGGCAAAGACAGAGAGGAAGCTATGAACCATAACTATACAAATACACCGCAAGATACATTTCCATTCTCATTAAGATGAACATCTAATGTGGCGCATGCAGACAACACCACATCCCAACTCACATAAACACACACATTTATAAACACATTCTTTCAATAGATCCTACATTGACTATTAGCACATTTGGGTAAATTCAATGTTCTAACTAAATGTGTTTCATTTTCATTATGGACACCTATGTGAAAATAGATATAGTCTTTGAAATATGGAACCCTTTAGTGTCTTCAGGATAGTACAATTTATTTGTATGAAAATGTATCAACAAAGTAGAAGGCTGTAGTTCTGTTTTGGCGTGATTAATACTGTGGCATTGGTACAACTGTTACAACAACAACAGCAACAAAAATCATTTGCCTGGGTTTTAAAACCACCCTGCATTGTAAACAAAGAAAACAAATAAATACATTTTCTTTCTG
The DNA here is from genome assembly GCA_032164185.1 of Moxostoma hubbsi. NCBI lineage: Eukaryota > Metazoa > Chordata > Actinopteri > Cypriniformes > Catostomidae > Moxostoma > Moxostoma hubbsi. The sequence continues at coordinate 8,870,474 of JAVLUX010000023.1, forward strand.
TTTAGTGTATTAAAGGTGTCTAACTAAATAATCAAAAACAAAAAGATATAATATATTAGTATATAAGACAGTATAATATATTATCTCACATAAAGAAACTGAAAATAATTTTTTAACACTCAAGCTTTTAAACTAAATGAAGTATATTTTATAAAACACAACTTCATAAATATGCACTATGAATACTAGCACTACATTTGTAATAATAATACAAATAACAATAACAACAACAACAACAACACAAAGGAATATGTCCCACCAAATATTCAAAATAAACAAATAAATGAAATCCACCCCAGCATCAAGTAGACGTTCCAAATTTTATGGTATATATCATAATAAGAAAATAAAACTACTAAGTCATATTACTTGTTCATCTTTTAAACAGTTTAATCAAGGATTTTAACAAAAATTAGGCTTTAGGAGTTTACACATAAAATTAAATATAAGAGATAATTTAGTTTTCAAGATGGATGGCTTGGCAACATTCAGTGATCTCAATATAAGAGCAGACAGGAGATCAAACCTCAAAAGAAAAAGATGCAGTCTGGTTTTTTTTTTCTCATTTCGTCCATAACTGGAGCACACTGTTCTGTCTGGGGCTAATTACAGTAATTGGCCGAACATTTATATGACGCCTTAGACCACCAAAAATGACAGGGGCCTCTTCTGCCCTCAATTTCAAAGCGCTGAACATGGCCTACAATTATTCGCGTCTGGATGGGAGCCGGGTACTGATTAAGGGGCATAATTGGGTTAATTTTCTCTCAGTACATGTGCTTGAAATGACTTGCTTTATATAAACAGCCTGAAGCAGATTGTACAGCTGACCGGACTCATGGTTATAGAGCAAATAAAATGTGAAAATCTAAATGATAGCAACTTGTGTATATCTGGATTACCAACAGATTATGGAAAAAGTCATTAATGCTATTATAATCAATGTAATACATTAAAAAAAATGGCATCTACTCTATGCTAATGATTTATGTCATGACTGTGATGACTTAGTCAGACACCTTGGAAAGTGCTATAGAAAGATGGTTACATTAAACTATTCTTTCTCATAAAGAATTAAAGATTATGAATTTTGCACTCATGCAGACAAAGCATCATCCAATTGAATTGACTCAAAGAGCACAGTTTTGTGTTGATGGGCATGTGGTAGGGGGTCAAACAAAAGAGGATTAACCCAAACCAATTCACTGAAATCATAAAAATCATCTCTCCATGAAATCACAAGAGACTCAGGCTGTACAATGGGTGGAAGCCCCATCCTTTCAGGACAAATTAAGAGGACGAGTGAAGAGGGCCTGATAATCTGTCCTTGGGGGCACCAGACACTCTACAGCACCTCTGTTCTTCGGTTCAGAACAACAGAGAGCTCCCTCGACCAATCAGAGGGGCCGAGAGGTAGAGCAGCATGATGTGCCCACCAATGACAACCAGCATATAATTTTGTAAATGCAGCGGTCTCAAAAATATGTTTTTTGTCTCTTAGTTGAACCCATTCCTTTTTCTTTTTATCTTTTTCTTAAATAAACTGTACAAAGGAGCTCAGATCAGCAGTTTGAATCAGAGTCACTTTCTCAGCAAATCACATATATAATATATGTGCCCTGCTCCATAACGTTCAGTCACTTTGACGCATAAACGCATTTTGAGTTTTGTGCAAATTAGTTAGGAGGCTTTCTAGCAATATAATTATTAGATTTCTTCTCCAAACTGCTGTTGAGATTTAAAATGTTAAATACTTTCCTTTTTACTTATTGCTTAAATCTTAAAATTAGTTTTTGGTATCAAGTGTATATATTTGAATTTTTTTTTTTTTTTTTTTTTTTTTTTTTTTACTCTCTCCTTATTTTATTTATAAAATTAAATGTTATTTTCTTCTACTTTCTATCTCGCTTCTGAAACGTAGCAATCCTGTAATTTGCGAAAAAAATTTAGCAATTCTGTAATTTTCGAACAGCCAATTGGCTCCTAAATGTTTCAGTTTAGGAGCCAATGGCTCATAGCCATTTATTTAGACTGGAGCCCTAGTATAGGCATAAGCAAATTTGTCATTGTTTGACTTTTACACTATCTGTATCTTTTTTTTTTTAAATTAACTGTCAAGTACAATTTATTTAATTAGCTATAAATAATTTGAGGGTGGCTAAGAAGGGAGCATTCTGTTCTGGCAAGGTCTCAGAGAGAATGCTGTGCATTTGGACTTCCTCCCAGCCTCCCGGTCCTCACAAAATCACTCGCTCAGGCTATGAGCAATTATGTTTACCCCAAAACAACCCTCACATCTCTCTGCCAGTCAAAAGGGATGAAGCCAATGTGGAGCATATCTAACAATCTGATAAATGGTTTATATTAAAAGCAACATAAAGATGGAGTCCTGCAGACAAATCGGTAGTATTAGCAATTAGGAATTGGTACAACATTAATTCCATCTGTCTGCATACAGGACACAGGGAGAGAGAAATAAAGAAATAAGGTATTTCTTTCACATCAAATGTACAATAATAACACAGAGAGATATTCCTATAAGAGCCTAATTATGTAAACTATATGGACAAGAATAAAGGACCCTCCTGAGTTAGAGATCGTGCTTTTTAGCATCTATACAGGATTTAGTGTGATGTCTTGGTAAACCAACTAAATCAATAGCTTTTAAATGCCCTTCTACTCCAAGGTGACTACTTGTTTGTGGTCCCAAATACTTTACTTGAAATATAGGATGATATATTTACTGTACATAATATGCACATGATGAATAGATTCACATTGGTACATATTTGTAATAGGTGCACATTAAAGACAAAATATTTAAGACATAACCCGCTCCATGAAAGTAAATCTAAATAAATTTGGAAGCACAGAGCATTTCTGTTTCAGTTCTGCTCCTGCACGGTAATGTACTTTGTTAAGCAGAGCTGGAAATAAATGTTTCCCCTTAGGGAAGCTTTTCCACTATAGAGAATCAGGCATTAAAAAAATAAAAAAATAAAAACATGTTCATCCAACCAGTATGACTGAAGGAAATGGAAGTGGACTTAGATGAGCATTTTGTTAGGCAACTTGATGAAAAGCCAGAGGCAGAGCTGAAGCTTATGGTACCTTTCTCCTAAAAATGAAAACATTGCTTCAGAACACCACCTCAGTGATGCGAGACATGCATTCAAATGATAAAGGTATCAAAATCACTTCACCTCAACCCTCCTACATGAACATGAGGGCACAAGTCACAAGAGTGTCGAGATAATTTCAAAACAATGGCACAGGGTAAACTTTAATATCAAGTATTGGATGAGAAATGTACACTGTGGTACCAAAACAGTGTTTTCAGTGCACTGAATGATATAATAACTGATAGACTGGTCATTTGAATAGCCCTGTGATGGACTAGCCACTGTCCAGGGTGTTTCCCTGCTTTCGGCCCGAGACAGATGGGATGGGCTCCAGCACTACCCATGGACCCGTATAAGACAAGCGGCTATGAAAGATGGATGGATGGATTGACGGTCGTTTGAATATTGAAATATCCTTGTTATATTCTTTTTCTTTCACAGTATATTTACTTTTCTCTCTTTTTTTTGCTGTCTTCGCTTTGTAATATCTTTGTTCACCCTTTGAAATGACTTCTCTTTTCTGGTGAGGTAACCATGGGCACATGGTTGGGGAAGGGAATAATAATATTGACAAATAAAATCATAGACACTTTGCTGGTTTAATGCCCACTTTCATGATGTATTCTAACCCTGATGGATAAAATCAATTCCCACCCTACATTATTTCCTCCTGAATATTTAATTTAACTCTGAAATATATCACATTACCAATGTTAAATGCATTGAGAATGCCATTTCATGTTGTTAATTGTACTGATGTCATTTAAATTACCATACACGTCTATCAAATAAAATAAAATAAACACTCTAAAGGCCTAGGTGCAGAACTTCTCAAAATTAAGAAAGCTTATTATACGGTAAATTAATATAATAATAATTCACAGAATGTAGACACTACAGAGATCTGCAAAACAAAATATGTAACATAAATAAAATATATCTATATAAAATATATTATGTTAGCAAGGTTAGACTTCACTTTTCTTTAGGCATGTATTAAGCATCAAGATTGCTTCTGCATCAAATTATGAATGACTCTTGCCAAGTTCCTTAAGAAGTGGGCATCACCCCAGAACGCACTTCACCCTGCAGTCACTGACTCAATCAGATAGTGCTTCCAGTAGAGGAAACAGAACAAGGACACACTCTAGTAGAGGACAGACATGTTCTGTCCTCTGATGGTAAAGGTAATTTTGTCATGCTGTATGACAAAATCTAGGACCCATTATACACTGCATGTTTACCTCTGCCAATATAATCCAAGTGCTAATGACCTATGAGCCTTTCAGATATATGCACCACATATCAGAAGATCACCATCCATTAACAGAGAAAAACATTTCCATAATTATTTTACTTAAAATACAATGGAAACTATTACAAGGAATAATTGGTTCTGATTGAAAGAGACACACATCTCACCTTGTATCACATGCAATCAGATACATCACCCTTACTGGCTTCAAAATATAGACGTGCTATTCTGCTATCTTTAAGCATCATGATTTTGGAAAACCATTTTTTTTTTCCAACATATATTAGTCACTTAATATAAATATAAAACAATAACATTAAATCGCAGTGTTACACATGTATTATCTGAGATTCTCATTCACAACCTCTATGAAAAGATTAATTAGCTAACCAAAGCAGCATTTTGTTGATACGTTTTTGCTCCAACAAATCAACAAATACCTGTCTCAAAGATTTTAAAATCTAGGTGTCACTCCTGGGAGCCCCAGACATCTCTGATCATTGAGAAAAGCCAATGAAAATTGGCAAGTGGAATTTGCATGCCACCCCCCCGGACATATGGTATATAAAAAGCTGGAATGCTGGCACTCATTCAGGTTTTGCACAGAGGAGCCTAAACAAGATCCCAGCGATTTCAGCGGGTAGTTCAGTGTTGTGGCAGGAGGGACACAATGTCTCATTCCCTCCATCAGGGAATGGAGGTTACGTTAGTAACCATGACGTTCCCCTTCTGTCACTCACTTGACGTTGTGTTGATGTAGTGACACTAAGGATCCCTATAGAAAAAAAAACAACTACTGAGCTGTGTTATGTGGACTGACTGTGCGAGATGGGCAGAGCACTGTGTGCCTCGTAGCCAGTGCACCAGGCCGTCACGTAACAACCCCCAAAGCACTCGTAGGCATCAAACAGTCCCTTGCACCTCGGGGACAATAAAATACGACTGCTCAAAAAATATGGACCGGCTGACCCAGTCACTGCCTCTTCTCTTTATTTCTCCCCAAAAAGGAATGAAATAATTCAGCTGGGTGCCATATAAGGTCCAAGTCGGGGGTGTCCATCAAAAGAGGAGAACACTGCGGAAACCACACCTGGAGGGGGGGGGGCTATAGAGTGGGAATACGTCGCATGGTCTTACAGAGTCCGGTCGGACGCACGTCATGTGGAAGGTTACCGTGATAGATCCTACACAAAGGGGGAGGAGTTACTACAAACACGGTGACCGGGGACAGAGAGGCCTCTGCCCAAGGAAGACGTGGTTTACCAACGGGGAAACCCTTTTGTGGAAAATACATCACACAGGATTATCAAGGGGATAACCAAAACATGTGGAGCACCTATCCAGTACAGGGCCTAATTGACACACATACAGGGCCAGCGACGAGGTTCTCTGAAAATTCACCAGCCACAGGGCTAAGGAAGAAGGCATCCAGGGTCCACACTTTAGTTAATGTGACTGGGAGAAGGAGCACACGTCTTTGACTGTCCAGAGACTTACCTGTTTGAACCAGACCACACACGGGATGAAACCAGCTCAACCCGGAGGTTGTAGGACCTCACAAAAGGTGTCAAGTTTTGCCCAGCCTGCTGCTCTGCAGATGTCTGCAAAAGTGGCACTGTTGGTCAGATCCCAGGAGGCCGCTACACCTTTGGTAGAATGGACGAACAGCCCCGCAGGGGCGGCAAATCCTGGGCATGATATGCCATAGCAATGGCGTCAATGACCCAGTGGGCGATACCCTGTTTTGAGAGACCTTACCGGTGTCTACCAAAGAAGACAAAGAGCTTCTATGAGCTTCTAAAGCTCTGCGTGCAATCAAAGTAGATGCGAAAGGTTCACCACCTGATCCCTGAACAGAGTCATGGGAACCTTGGGCACATAGCTCAGTCAGGGTTTCAGGATGGCGTGAGAGTAACCCGGACCAAAATCCAGGCACAGTTCGCTGATAGAGAATGCCTGAAGGTCCCCTACCCTCTTGATAGAAGTGAGTGCCGTCAGGAGGGCAGTCTTCAAGGAGAGCGCCTTTAACTCAGCTGACTCTAGGGGCTCAAATAGACCCTAGAGTCTATTTAATAGGCCCCTAAAGACATGGAGATATTCCAGTAGGGAATGAGGCATGGTCTGGGGGGCTTTAACCTCCTAATGCCACTCAGGAACCTGACGATCAAGTCCTGCTTCCCTGAATACTTACAGTCTACTGCATCGTGATGTGTCAATATAGCAGCAATATACACTTTCAAGGTGGAGAGGAACAGCCTTTCCTGCAGAAAGGAAAGCACTGATCTGACGTCACATCTCTGGTGGTCTTAGCATTGGGAAGAACACCGCATAGCAAACAGATGCCATATCATGTCATACAGGCGCCTCATTGAGGGAGCCCTGGCCTGAGTGATTGTGTCTACCACTGCCAGTGGTAGGCCACTTAAGTCTTCCACATCCCATCCAAGTGCCAGATGAGGAGATTCTAGAGGACTGAAACCCACCTCCGGGACACCAAAACTGCCAGACAAACTGCTAGAAATGGAGCTAACCTAATTATCAAGCCGCGAGGGTTCAGGGGGGAGTGGAGGATTCCACTCCAACCCGACGCTCACAGCTGCCCAGGCAAGCATGGCTGTCAGCTGCGCAGGGTGTCAGACTGAACCAGCCCGCTCTCTGATGCTGTAATTGAAAGCTCATCCGCTCGCCGACTCGCCAAGAGATGAGCCGGCAGTCCCATCGCAGAATTCACTGGGGCAAATGAGCATGCTGGGGAATGGGAGGTCTGCGGGGTCTTTCCCGGCGGAGCGGCTCCCATTGAAATCCCCAAATCGCTCCCATTGCTAACCGATGTGGCCTTGAACCCATATGTAGAAGGACCGCAGCGGAGAGCTGCTGAGGGGCATTTCCTGGGGAAAGCCACAAATGCAAAGTTGCCATAATCATGTTCTCGCAGTGAGAACATGACCCGTCCAGAAACGCTGTCCCTGCTTGGGCAGCCCCCAACACGTGAGGCAGCGATAGTGGCCGTGGGAAGTGGAGAGGTAATAATCGCAACCAGAAAATATACACAAATGGAAATGCATCTTTAAAAAGGATGCTCTCAGTGAATGCCACTCTTTAAAAATGGAAATATACTCTTTTAGAGGAAGAATATACTCTTTTAGGCTGCTGAAGCACCCAGGGGCGTTCTCAACACTCAACCGGTGCAAGAGTGGGAGAAGCCACTGTAATGCTCCGTAAATCCAACAGCTTCACTGAACTCAGCTCAGTCAGTACAACCGCTCCACGTTGTTTTTTCAGGCTTAGCCCGGCTGGGACCCATAGTTCAAAGCCCAGTCATCAGATGCTCGCCTGCAAGCTCCTCTCCTGGGCCTGGCTCCAGGAAAGGGCCCCAGTTTCCCTATTCTGTGCGAGGTATTTTTTCTTCCTACTGGCCACATCATAGGGGAGGTTTGGATCGCTCTTTGTCTGGCCTCTCACCTTTCTCGGGTGTATGGGGTACTGGGGCTTCTAGTGCATGTCATTCGGTCCCTGTGTAACCTGTCCGGTTACATGTCGATGGAGCTCTCCGCATCCTCGAGATTAAGTCAAGCTTGTTCACAGTGGTTGTTGGACTCCAACAGCGCTGTTCCTTGTCACTGATCAGGTGATATTCATGGATGGGATCTCAAGGCGCAGTCGAGGTGTGGAGCATGTCCAGTATCGGGGCCTCAGGATTGCATCCATGCTATTTGCAGATGATGTGGTCATGTTGGCATCATCATGCTGTGACCTCCAGCACGCACTTGGGAGGTTTGCGGACGAGTGTGAATCTTTTGGGATGAGGGTCAGCAACTCGAAGTCTGAGGCCATGGTTCTCTGCTGGAAAAGGGTGGATTGTTCTCTTCAGGATCTTGTTCACGAGTGAGGGGATGTTGGAGCATGAGATCGACAGGCGGAATCAGTGCAGCGTCTGCAGTAATGTGGTTGCTGTCCCAGACCGTGGTGGTGAAGGAGCGAAGCCTGAAGGCAAAGCTCTCAATTTACCAGTCGGTGTACATTCCTACCCTCACCTAAGGTTATCAGCTTTGGGTAGTGACCAAAAGATTAAGCTCGTGAATACAAGTAGACGAAATAGGGTGTCAGGGCTCACCCTAAGGGATAGGGTATGAAGCTCTGACATCCGAGAGGGGCTCGGATTAGAACCGCTGCTCCTCCACATTGAAAGGTGCCAGTTGAGATAGTTCAGGCATCTGATTAGGATGCATCCTGGTTGCCTTTATGCGGAGGTGTTTCAGGCATGTCCCAATGGGAGGAGGCCCAGGGGAAGACCCAGAACACGCTGGAGGAATTATATCGCTCGGCTGTCCTGAGAATGCCTTGAGATCCCCCAGGATGAGCTGGAGGATGTGGCCTGGGAAAAGGAAATATGGGCTACTTTTCTTAAGTCTGCTGCCACCGTGACCCACACCTAAATAAGCAGTCGAAGATGGATAGATGGATGGATAGATGGAGAGTATATTAACACAGAAGTAAATGTGGGTTGGTGGCTAGCCGGTGCTGTTCATTTCCCGTAGCTTTATTCCACTTTGGTCTCATCTATCATCTCTTTCTGGTGATTTCACAAACAAACCACAGTGACTCATCCAGCATCATCAAATTGCTCATTTTTGTCCAGTTTAACTCTGCTTTATTAAAGATGCATCAGGATTGAAATGTATAATTTAGCATCTTTCCCTCAAGATCTATATATGTAAAGTGCATCAAGAAAGTATTCACAGCGCTTCTCTTTTTCCACATTTTGTTATGTTACAGCCTTATTCCAAAATTGTTTAAATTCGTTATTTTCCTCAAAATTCTACAAACAATAACCCATAATGACAACATGAAAGAAGTTTGTTTGAAATTTTTGCAAAATCAGTAGCCTTTTCATTTATCGTCAGCCATAATACAGTGCTGTTAACCAGGAATTTTTAAAAACTATTACACTACGACAAGTCAAAGGCCCAAAACACACCAGGGATGCTTGTGTATATTCATCAAAAATATCTGATACCTTGAAATCTGATATAGGAAGTATCAAATTTAAATTTCAACATAATTCATTCAGAAATATGATATTTCACTAGGAGTATAGTTTATGAATCCATAGTGATTTATGAAAATTCTGATGCAGAATTAGTCCAATTAGTAAACTTGCATAACCATAATATTTGTATGCTTTGCTTTATATTAAAAAAAAATAGTTGATTTCTTATAAATATAAAGTATATATATTTAAAAGAACTTTACAAATCATACAAAAACAAAGGAGTGAGGCAAAGCTCTCTGTGGTATGTTCAGGTGCAGGAGGGAGAGAGCCTGGGCACTCATGGCCTAGGCCCAGGCACAAGAAAGATAAATGATGGGCCATAAATGAAATGTCACTCCCAGTAATAGGAAAAGTCAAAGCTGGAAAGCAGGTCACTTAAATTGCAAAAGATACACTTAAGCGCTTTTGCCACAGGCACATTGGAGTTGAGAAAACTGTTAATATTTAGCTGCTCGCTAAAAATAGAAATGTGGAGAAATAAACATACTGGAATTGCTAACAATAGTCTGAACCATCATGTGGAACATCATAGTTTGTGTTGCTACCAATCAGCCCATGAAGATACACTCTGTCCTAGAAAATACCTTAGTTCTATGGTTATACAATATTTAATTACTTTGGATCAAGATCTCAGTTGTTTGGCCTGGGATCTGCTGGACAAGTCATTCTTCCAATTGGAGTATCATAGCTAAAAGAGCTTTTATTAGTCACTGGTAGTTCTCATGATATTTTGACCTGGTATATTTGCTTATGAACTAAATTAAATTGCTGGACTGTCTCATGGGTCTGCTCTGCACCTTGGCTCTTTTTCTTTTTTTGCTGTAGACAACTGTCTTTCCTATTGATCACATCATTTTAACCAAACTTTATTTCCATATTTATATTCTAATTCCCCACTTTGCACTTTTCTCTTCCCCTTTAAATTTAACCAGAAAACAGTTAGGGGGAAAAGCCTGTAAGGCCAGGGTGGGTTATTTGTCATATCTCCTTGACCCTCTGCCCTTCTTTGCTCTCTGTCATCAGCAGACATGAGGAATGGGAGTAAACTCCCCACGTTAGATGAATGTAAAAATAACACCTCTGGAGTTCTCATTATATAAAGCTTCAAAACGATCCAAAAGCTTGCATTATTCACTGACGCTAGTGTGAAACAAACTGATGGGGTTGCTTCCCTTTGATACAACAACATCACATCTGCAGCAAATGCAACATCAAAATGTCAGCTCCAGCTAATGTGCCAGAAACTGAATTTAAACAGATTCTTTCTATAGAAAAAAAGCCTTCATGGAGAATTAAACACCACATACATGTACTTTAGAGAAAATTTCACATTTTTAATGTTTGTCAAAAGGGTATCAGGGTAGCCTTGTCCTACAACCATTTGCAACTTGCATTCAGATCTGGTTCTATTCTGGTATGGAACACCTCACCGATTAATTCCAAATGTATACAATCAAATCTGCCCTAAATTTACTTCTCATTGAATTGTCAGTTTCACTCCTAAATGCATCATGTTACAAAAGTAAAATCAGTTGTGAATGTTGTTTTGCCTTTTTGGTATAGTGCAACACTATCATTCTCATGGGCAATAAACTGAACTTGGTTGGAAAAACACTAATTGCCAGTTGTGTAGATGAGATAAGAATGTACATTGAGTTGCTTCCTGCACTAGTTGTCATGATTAATTACTATCTGTTTAAAGTCCCTGGTACAATTTGTCTAAAATAAAAATCGAATGAGACTTAAAAAGACTTGGCTAAAGGAATCACCTCATCCCAAATATTTGAAATGACTGAAAGAGATTTGATTTATTAGAACTGCTTTAAACAACCATGGTTAAACAATAAAACTAGTATGTCAGCAGAAAATATTTCAGGTAAACAGTTGTTCTCATAGTCAAGCAAGAGCTGAACTGAAACCTCTGCATATTTTGTTTAATACAGTCTTACCTTCCATAAATAGCAAACAGTCATATACCAGAGGTCTATGTTATATTCATAAGCCGTGCCGGATGCCAGTGGGTGTAAACAGTAGGGTTGCCACGGTGTATGGTATTACCGGTTTAACTCAGTACAAGGGACAACACCGGTGTGTAATTTTATACCAGGTAAAGGGGTGAAACATTCTGAATAGAACTTCCAATATCAATACAATAGCCTAACGAATAGAATAGTCTTAAATAAAAAATAGTTGCCTAATGAAGAGTTTTTGACCCATGATAAATAAACCAAAATAATGCATTGAAAGCCAAATGTTCTTTACCAACATAGCAAACGAAGGCAGCGAAGTACGCACATTGACAGAACTATGTGCATGTCTGACACAATGTTTTTCAGAGGTGTGCAGTCTCGTGGAACAAGTGTATGTAAAGTGTTCTCACTCTTTCTTTGTTTCAGTCTTCTGAATATTTTTTGCAAAAATAGTACCATCTATGAGAATGCTGAAAATGACCTCTCAACTCAGGAGGTGCTCTGAGTTCAGTTCGCTGTATTTCCACAGAGCAGTTAGTTGTGAGCGCAACTCTGCAGGGTCACTTTATAGCCTATACATTTTATTATTAAATCATAAAATAATACAAAACACGTTCACCTCAAACCATGATTTATATTTCATTGTATTTCATGATTATTATCATTATCATTATAATTATGTTTACATTTAGAATTGTTTTTAGATCTTAATATGTATTAGTAATTTTCCTCCTGTTGTCATAGACAGCTACTTGCATGACGGTAAATGGAAAGGTGGTTATACATGATTTTTTTGTATTTATTTTTTTGACCACTTTGATATTTTAATTGCTTTTTCATTTAGTTTAAAGTGCATTTTGAATTTAGAAATGTCTTTGGTTTAAGTTTTTTATTTTTTTAAATAAGTTAATTTAATTTTAAATGCAAAATCACTATTCAATAACCCCTCAGCCCGGGTTGACGATATAATTGGATATTGTGATATTTTATTTAACAATATCATGAAAATATTTCATGCATTCCGCCCAGCTCTAGGAGGGAACAAAACAAATGTATACACATTCAGAGTCATTACCCTTCCGAAGCAGCTAAACTGCATCCTGGGATGAAAGGTAATAAAACACCAACATTAAACCCACAACAACCCACAATAAGGGATGTGTTTGCCCGGACAACGAAATACCCGACCGGTAGCCCATGATGAATGCACAGATGAAGTAGGTTTGTTGCAAAGAGATGGTGCTCTTCACAGCTGTTGAAAAGCCATCTTTCAAAAAGTTGAACAACACACATTTTAATTGCACAATTTTTTTTTTCAGATTCATTTGAATTTTTAGTTAAATTAAATAAAAAATAAAGTTCAAAGTTTGAAATCATTGTGTAGGCTATTACTTAACACATATTACCCCATAGTACCACTTAGCATTCAACCAGCGGTAATACTGGTGTTAGAATGCTTGAACGTGAACACTGCACTGGTGTGAAAATTCTGATTTTGTGGCAAGTCTAGTAAACAGAGGAAGTCCTCATCTCATGTGTAATGCTCCTGGCACATGTGAACAAGACTTGCAAAACCCTGGCAGCAAACTTAACACATGAGCACATGATGACATCAAAACTACAGCTTGTGATTAGCCCAGAAGCATGAATGTCTAGTGGTCTCGCTCTCAGCTATGTTACCAATCACTCCCAGAGCCCTTGGATGAGAGAAAGTGACAGGGGGATATAGTGATCAAAGCAGTGACCTCTTGACAGGAAGTCCACACCTTCAGCATTAATCTGCCATCTATTCCCCATAAGACAGACCAAAGACAAGTCTATGTAAGTGAGTATGTCAAATCGGATGTGTCTAGTATGTGTAGGAATGTGCAACACAACACATTTTCAAACAGTGGTGAAAATTTAAGAAAATTATATTATGTGGTTCCTTACATGCATTGTTGAAGGTCTGAGGTGAATCATTCACTGAATGCAGCTAAAAGGGAGTTTGCCGCTAAAAGGGGTAATTGTCTATGAAGTATTAAACCAACAAAACCTACCTACAGTGAGGGAAAAAAGTATTTGAGCCCATGCTGATATTGTACGTTTGCCCACTGAAAAAACAAATGATCAGTCTATAATTTTAATGGTAGGTTAATTTGAACAGTGAGAGACAGAATAACAACCAAAAAATCCAGAAAAATGCATGTCAAAAATTTTATAAATTGAATAGCATTTTAATGAGGGAAATAAGTATTCAACCCCTTCTCAATCAGAGATTTCTGGCTCCCAGGTGTCTTTTATACAGGTAACGAGCTGAGATTAGGAGCACACTCTTAAAGGGAGTGCTCCTAATCTCAGTTTGTTACCTGTATAAAAGACACCTGTTCATATAAGCAATCAATCAATCAATCAGATTCCAAACTCTCCACCATGCCCATGACCAAAGAGCTGTCCAAGGATGTCAGGGACAAGATTCTAGATCTGCACAAGGCTGGAATGGGCTACAAGACCATCGCCAAGCAGCTTGGTGAGAAGGTGACAACAGTTGGTGTGATTATTCGCAAATGGAAGAAACACAAAAGAACTGTCAATCTTCCTCGGTCTGGGGCTCCATACAAGATCTCACCACATGGAGTTGCAGTGATCATGAGAACAGTGAGGAATCAGCCCAGAACTACACGGGAGGATCTTGTCAATGATCTCAAGGCATCTGGGACCATAGTCACAAAGAAAACAATTGGTAACACACTACACCGTGAAGGACTGAAATCCTGCTCAAGAAAACACATGTACAGGCCCGTCTGAAGTTTGCTAATGAACATCTGAATGATTCAGAGGAGAACTGGGTGAAAGTGTGGTGGTCAGATGAGACCAAAATCGAGCTCTTTGGCATCAACTCAACTCGCCGTGTTTGGAGGAGTAGGAATGCTGCCTATGACCACAAGAACACCATCCCCACCGTCAAACATGGAGGTGAAAACATTATGCTTTGGGGGTGTTTTTCTGCTAAGGGGACAGGACAACTTCACCACATCAAAGGGATGATGGACGGGGCCATGTACCATCAAATCTTGGGTGAGAACCTCCATCCCTCAGCCAGGGCATTGAAAATGGGTCGTGGATGGTATTCTAGCATGATAATGACCAAAAACACACGGCCAAGGCAACAAAGGAGTGGCTCAAGAAGAAGCACATTAATGTTCTGGAGTGGCCTAGCCAGTCTCCAGACCTTAATCCCATAGAAAATCTGTGGAGGGAGCTGAAGGTTCGAGTTGCCAAGCGTCAGCCTCGAAACATTAATGACTTGGAGAAGATCTGCAAAGAGGAGTGGGAGAAAATCCCTCCTGAGATGTGTGCAAACCTGGTGGCCAACTACAAGAAACGTCTGACCTCTGTGATAGCCAACAAGGGATTTGCCACCACGTAATAAGTCATGTTTTGCAGAGGGGTCGAATACTTATTTCCCTCATTAAAATGCAATTCAATTTATACAATTTTTGACATGCGTTTTTCTGGATTTTTTTGTTGTTATTCTGTCTCACTGTTCAAATTAACCTACCATTAAAATTATAGACTGATCATTTGTTTTTTCAGTGGGCAAACATACAATATCAGCACGGGATCAACTATTTTTTTTCCCTCACTGTACTTCCCTACCCTAAACGTTAAACCTAATCCTAACAAATGGTGTCAGAAAAAGCAAATGTGAGATGAAAAACACAACTGCTGAAGCAAGTTGATGCTTCTGTGACACTTTTGATGACATGTGTCGACTTGCATGCTCTTCTGGAGTTGTACCCTGGTCCTTTGCCATGCAATTACAATGCTCTAAAGCCCCGTTCACACCAGCATGTCACTAAACTTTGCAATCTGTGTCGCTTGTGGCTGCTCCTACAGCCTCTCTAACATTATTTGTGGATTGCACAACTGGCTATATTGAAATTCTGATTACAGATGATACTGCAGACGAAACTAAGAGATCACTCTATTTTGACAAGAAATCAACTCTAAAAATGCACATTCTGCAGTGGATATTGTTTTATATAACCTGCACCAGTGCTTAATGCGTCATGTGTCATATCATAAAACAAGATGAACTTCATATCAGCTCACTCAGAATACCGCCACGGTTTTCCACACATCATTTTATTTGGCCATATCCATGGATTTGGTTACAGACAAATGATATACAACAGTGAAATTGCTCACAGAAAATTTTAACTTCTCCATTTTATCTGCGCTCAAGTCGACTCCAGTATCTCACACTCACCCTGACTGGAAATAGATGATATGAGCTACACTGTCTTCACTCTCATTGGTATTCACTCGTGAATGTCACTCGTCATTTGCATAAAGTTATAAACTTCCCATGATGATCTCTGTCGCCAACGGTCATGACAGCTCATGTTGCTGGAAGACATTGTGCGCACATTGAAAAAGAATGGGATGGTGTTGCTGTCTCATACGATGTCGCTAGCGGTGTGAACAAGGTTTAACAATTTGATTGCACCTGAACAATCTTATAAATGTAATTGGTTATGCAGGGCTTGACATTAATGCCTGTCCATTTATCCGGGACAAGGGAATTTTTGAAGGGACTAGTGAAAGTGAATTTTACTTGCCCGACTGTTTACAAGTCTTGAATAATTACTTAAGAACTTGAAAACATTTGTCCATAATTAACAAATTAGTTAGTGTTATTATTTGTTGAGGTATTATAGCTTGTATTGAGAATCAACACATTTCACTACAGAAATTTTGGAATTGTGATAATGTATAGCCTATATTGTTCATGGTAGATCTTCCTGTAATAACATGAAAAAGTAGATCACATTCCATAGAACTATGAGTATCCCTGCTGTAAATGATGGCAATGGAGGCTTTCCTTTATTTGACTACAATACGTAAAATCAATTAATTACCATATGACAATAGCCTCCTCCCCTACCTAGTGCAATTTACATTTCTGTGTTGCAGAAAATTTAGATGATAGTTCTGTTGTCTTATTTGCAATGCAATGAATTCAGACCTTTTATCCATTATTTTCTTCAGCTCTGCTATTATATTAATAATTTTATGAAGTATTTCTTCTGAAGAGGACATTCATTGTTAATTGTAATTAAAGGTATCTTCTAATTGTTGTAATTTAATTTCTGGATCTTTTGCCCTGAAGTATTCTTGTTTCTTTTTTCTTAAACCATAAGTTATTATTATACCTCTAAAGGACTACACCATCTTTACTAATCAAATTAATAAAAGCTTCATCATTCAATAAGGAGTTGTTAAATTGCCATTTCAATGTTCTCTCTAGAGGAGTATTTACCACACATTCAAAGGAAATCAGGCCATTATCCATTATTAATATTGAATATATTTGACAATTAGTCACCTACAAGTTGTTAATAAAAGTTTTTAAAAAAAAGTCAATGCAGGAGAATGATTTATGTGGACATGAATAAAATGTGTAATGTTTATCTGTAGGATTGAAAAGCACCAGATGTTGGAAAGACAGACACACCCCTTTGTCGAGCATTATAGGATGCAAAATAAACTTAGCCAACCCAACCTGATTTAAGTTTTTGGTCTTCTGCATTAATTAGGTGGGTTTCTTGTAACAGACATATACTGGCTCGCTTACTCTTTCAAAAATTCAAAACCCCTTTTGAACCTTTTTTTTATCCCTGGAATTAACTCCATAGACATTCCATGAAAAGAATGACAATGTTTGCAACATTAGGAATTAGAAATTTGTCCTTAAATAGAAATATTCAACTGAGAAGAGCTGTCTACTGCAGCACATAAGAATAATGTATATTACCATTCAAGCAGAATAGAGTAGATTTTAAAATCTATTTTGGGTAAAATTACAACACACATATACACCAAAAAAAAAGGAAATGAAAAAAAAAAGAAGACATCTCTGCTCTTTCGCCCTTTTTAGGCTTTGGCGAGGTATTGGTGGAGGGTTAAACATCTTATCCAATCAAAAGTACCTCCATTCTAAGACTCTCACTTGGATGCAAAGACTCAAGACATTAATACTTTATTATATAGCACCATTAATAAAAAAGAATAGAAAAATTAAATAATTCAAGAGTCTGTTAAATCTGTCAGTATAACCATGGAGTATTTGTCAGATGACAATAAAGCTGGCCATCAATGTTAAGATTTAAGTTACCAAAATTCACTTTCTATTTTTCAATTTCATCTCATTCTGCACTGGATACATTTTCTTGCACCTTTTCCGCAATCTCCTTGGGAAACTGATCATTCATACCAAACAAGGTTCTTTTCAATTCCTTCCCCTTATACATAATCCATTGTTTTTCTTAAAATGTTCAAATGTAGCTGCTATTGGTCTTGGAGCGACTGCATTCTTAGTGAGTTTCCCCATCCTGTGTACTCGATGAAAAGTCACAGTTTCAGCCTGTTTCAGTGGTACTTTTAATGTGTTAATGAAGAAGTCAAGGAGAACTGCCTCACCGTCATCAGTTGGAGTACACTCCGGTATGCCGGTAAAAACAAGATTGTCTCTCGTATTACAACATTGCAAATCCAGAACTGATACTTTCAAATGTTTGTTCCCATTCCTTAGATTGCTGACCGTGCTTTGCAATATTGATACTGTTTCTTTTAGTTCATCATTTACTTGTCTAAATTTTCTTGACTGAATTCTACACTCAATTTTAATTCTTCAATGTTATTTTTTTAACATGTCCAGCATATCAAGTTTTGTAAGTTTTTCGTGGATAGCCAGAAGAATGTCATGACTCACACATGCAGTCTCAATTCCATCATCGTCGTACATCTAGTGCCTCACTAAAAAACTGACACGATTCAAAATTTGCAAGCTATATAACACATCTGGCTGCAGTTTTTCAGTGAAATGTCCAGCTGGGAGCACCAAAAGAGAGTAAGATGGTGTCGTATTCAGGCAAGGTGAATTTTAGATGGATGTTTTTAAAATATACCACCCTAACCTAAAACTTTTGCCTGAACCTAAACAATAGTGTTTTAAAATATAAATTAGATGTTAAAAAGATATCCTTAGCAAATCAATGCCTCAACCTAACCATTAACATTTTAAAATGCAGAAGCAAAATGAAAAAGCACATTTTCTGAAGCAACCACATAAATCTGTGCTGCTTCTTTGAATTTGTCATGTCACGTGTTAACTTGAGTTCATGACTGGGTTTGAACTGCGGTCCGCAACAAGTGCCCTATCAGGTGAGCTAATGCAAAAGTTGTTTGTGTTGTAATAAGTGTATATATGAAGGTGGGTCTGTTATTCAAGCATTAAAACTGCAGGGAATTGTACCTAGAAGTTTTGCAAAAATGTATATAAAGTATAAAGTAATAACATGTTTTTGTAAGATCAGGTAGTGTTTACATATGACTTGTTCTTACGTTCAAAAACAGCTAGACATAGCACAACGAAATGGAACAAAGTGCAGGGTTTTCAAGACTTATTTTTTTAAAAGTTGCACTATTTTGAATAAAAAGAATTATCTGTACCTTAGAAACGTAACGCTTGTGGCTGTTAGGCTCAAAAAAGTGTGAGACATAACGCAACAGCCTAAAATGGCCATCTGTATGTGCATGGCCTTAGCAGTGGTGCTTAAAAGGTGATGAATTTAATGATTTACCATGTAAACTGTATCAAAGCTAAGTGTCGGAACACAAATTAAAGCACTATATACAATATAAAGACTTTTATTTTGTATTTTATTAAATATAGATAAACTAGTCCACCTCATTAATCAAATAGTCAGTTGTTGAACGACTAGTCAGCATCTCAATCATTGTGAATCATCACTAGCTTATAGACAATTTTGTGATATATTTTCTGTGATATAAACATACAAAAACAATCCACGCAGAACATGATGTACTACAAGAAAACAATACAAACATGGCCACAATCTGATGTCTCACTTCCTTTTCCCCTTTATTTTTATCCAAAGCCAAATCACATTAAAAGGATGTGTAAATCTCAAGTATCCAAACTGTCATGATCAGGAAAACCTATAGGCATAAACGCACATATAATTTCAGTGTGGATTTCCCTGTGTGCAAAGTAAACCCTCTTCTGCAGCCAGAGCAAATAATGTTTAATCTGGCAACATAAAAGGGTACAACATCACCTTTGAAGTCTTTCATTTCCTAAATCGAGCTTTCCAAAAGAGACGGGTATTCACAATGTTTATTAAAAAGAACACTTTTTTTCTCCCTGTGCTTTTATGAAGTTGGATGGTGGATCTAAAAACCTTAAAACATTAACCGTCCTGCTCAAAGGAATGGCTGTACTTTTATGCTTTTTGGATCTAACACTGCAAACAGTGGTTTAAAGTTCAGCTGATAATAAAAATGAGTTAAATGCGTTTAACATCTGTGTTTCTCAACTGCCGAATCACACTTCATTAACTGTTTCAGATGAGAATACAAATTAATTTAGAACATTTTCCTTGTATCTGTAAATCCAGTTAAGAGGGATTGTTCCCTAAAAATGAAACTTGTAATCACCTTCATGTCATTCTGTATGACTTTATTTCTTCCATGGAAAAGGAAAAGAGAAGTTTAGCAGATTCTCAGATTTTCAAAAAAACGATGCCTCAAAAATGTAAAATACCTCCAAAATTAAAAAGTTGAAAAGTAGCCTAAATGACTCTTGCACCTTAATCCAAGTCCTATGAAGCAATACAATATCTTTGTGAAATTCCACTTTTCAAATCTCCTCCTCTGTCACAGCTCTCAAATCTCACTCACACTTCCACATATTCAAATTTTGTGTTTCTCCTTTTTGTTCCATGAAAGATAGAAAGTCAAAATGGTTTGGAACAACATGATGGTGATTCAATAATGATCTTTTTTTTTTGGGGGGGGGGTATTCCTTTAAGCAATCATATTGTTGTAACAGCAGTTTTGTTAAATGAACCATACATGTTTATGTAAACACTGACTCTAACACTAGTGGCTACTATTTGCATTAATATATCATTAAGAGATTTGCAACACATGTTTATTCCACAAACACAGATCTTGTAAAGGAACAATTTTATTACCATATCCTTTCTAGTAAAATAAGTGAAAAATAGGCTTTGAACAGAATAGGCTAACAGACTGTTAATCAGTATTCTAAAGTGGACCTCTTGGTGTCTGTCCCCTATGTTTTCTAAACACAACAAATGTGTGCACCAGATAAATTATGTTTTGCCCTCTGCTATTGACTTTGCCTGAGGTAAAACTGTCCTTTGGGCCAATGGATTTCAAAATGATATACAGAAATTACTGATTATATCATAACACTATTAAAGCGAAAGCCATATTTCAGGCACCTAGTAAAACTGGGTTAAATTTGTAACAAGTATGTAACCAAGTTTGCCACAATTGCCTCATTTTGTAAAGTAAAATCATTTGTTTTCATACAAAAATTTGCCTAAGAGACACCAAAAAAACATAGAACCTTCTCTCCTCTGACAAACATCAGAGGAAAGATGTTAATTTTTGCAACTTGCATAACAAGAAAACATTTTAACATTATAAAATTAACACATTAATGCATTAACATTAAAAAAAAAATAAAAGATCAATCTAACTCTCGAATTGTGCACATAAAAATAATTGCACTCTGATGAAATATTCCTAGCCTTTAAAACCAGGCAATCATCAATCATTATTGTTTTGGTTGGTTCTTGTTGGCAGGACATCTCATCTGGTTTGAGGTCACAAACTCTATCCTTTCACTATCTGGCAAGATCAGGTGACTACTGTCTCTCAGGCTTCTAGAGCACTGAGTGGGAGGTTACTCAAACCAAGCACTGGCATGACATCGGTACCTGCTACATTCGGCATGTGTGTTTCCAGGAAAGAGAAGATGTGTAGCATTTAACCAAAAGCAAAGGTCAGAGTGTCCACACTGAGGCAGAGGTCCTGTCTCTCAAAAGTAAAATTATTGAGACCAGGTGTTAAACTTAAAGATGGACAATCAACAGAATGACATGTTCATGCCAAAGGTTAAACAAAATTTTACACTTTTTTTTTTACGAAAGTTTATAAAGATTTAGCAATGCAGAGGTCTGTCCTTTCTGTATGCATGTAATAGTATTGGTAATTTCTGTCATCCCACTACAGTATTAGCAATGCACTGCTATGCCAAAGCCATAGAGGAAAATTGACAGAATGTGTAAAACTGATTTCCACTTCTTATGGAGCTCTATAATACAAGTCGTATTCTCAGCTTCTCTGTGTACTGACTGTAAAAAAAAAAAACCTGCTGTTCAGCATGTGCCAGGTGAAGTCTAGTCTGTATGTTTGTGTTTGTGTATGTGTGTAGGTTCTCAAGTCCAGGCCAGGGCTGACCTGATTCCTCATGGCCCTTTGCCAAGGCAAGCCTCATTCATTTTTCACAACGCACACAATTCAAATGGTGCTCAGTGCATACATGCATGGCAGGTTAGCCAGGCAAAGGTAAAAAGTGGGTCAGGATCTGTCATCCACATAGAGATTCCTCAGGCAGTCGTCAGGATTGGGTGTTGTGCAGTTTAGTGACAGGAAATAGTCTAGTCATGATGTCCAAATATATAAAGAAAGTAACACACAAGTGCTGTTTACTTGTGAATCAATGCTGTGTATATACAGTCAGTGGATGAATTACATATTCATACACTTTAACATAAACATATTTTCTACTACAATGAGAAAACTATCATTTTTTTTCTTCAGTTTGTAATTGGACAGTGCAAAAACTAAATAAATTGTGCAGGAAAATTACAACCATTTCTGAGCTTCTGAAGTCTGAAATCCCATTTTAAGATTATGCTGTGTGCCATTCGAAGTTGCATGTCTGATATAGCTACTTGACATGAAAGATTACATAAAAGTGACAAAATGGATATGATTGCATTTATTTAGCAGGTGTACAATCAATAGAAGAGCTCATTTACCATGTCTTACAAGCTTGATAGAAATTTCTATCCACCTTTCTCCTGGGGGTCTTACTGGAGAAGCGAATGAGGGTGGGACTTCCGCTGGATGTCGTTCCCTAGCTCTGGCTGCAGTCATTTTAGACCAGGTTTACAGCTGGTAATAAGACATGTTTCGGATATTGCAGTAAATGTGGTTTAAAATATTTTGTGATTGGATCACAAAAATAACATACAGAAGTAGTCAAAAATGACATCAAATTTGAGGTTTAAAACGCCATCCTGATACGTCCTGGTTGGCAACAAAGCACCAACTCTCACCAATCAATCACCTGCTGAACAAATGTTTAAACTTACATGCAGATTTTAAACTGAAATTACCATCCAATCAGAAAACTTGAAAATGCGACATACTCTTCTAAAGGGTATGTGCTTAGATTAAATCTCAACTGCATCTGGGAGAAACAGTGCACTGGTTTTATCCACGTTTTCTTGTCTTTATGGCTTTTTTGCAGTTTATCATCGTTCAGTGGTAACACACTGGTATAATGATTGATACATGTCCTCACAAAATCATACACACTCTCCACAAAATCCCAACACCTTGTGTTCTGAATGGAGAAAAATACATGTATATAAAATCACAATCCGAAGGGCACTTTTAAGGGAGAACAATCGTGATTTTCATGTTAGAAGATGACGAACAGAATCGCTGAATGGATCATGCGATCATGTGTGGGAGAACCAGATTGAAATGCTGAGGAGTGTTGGAATGAAGATTGAATTAAATAGTTAATCTTTTGTTTCCCTTGCATTCAAATAAAGCTGTATTGGAACTCAAGTGGCATGAAGCCGGAGCAGTGCCCGTTCATAGAGGCAGGCTGATGTGATGGACTGCTCCAGGTGGAAAGTTTAGATAAGAGAACATATAGAGCCGAATGAAGCATAGAAAGAAAGACAGAGTAAAAATACACTTAATATGGCAGCGGTCAATACTGCAAAAAAACAAATGAGCTGCTGTGGCAGTTTCTGTTGAATGATGAGATTGTTTGGACAGAAGAGCTGTTCTGGTGAAGGTGAATGCTTTGCAGCAAAGTTTCATCCGATGAAGTCACTTGCATTTGTCTGTTAATGGGCAATGGATGGGGCCAGAAGACTCAACGCCATGTAGAGGTAAGCGGCTGTTTATATACGCTTACTCTGGCGATGTGATTGGTTAGATTAAATGACCTTGCTCCTACCGAACCAAGTTTATAAAACTGTTAATTTATTAGCTTTAATTTTCCTTGGATAAAATGTAGGTGTCCTTGCTGATTTGATTGATTTGGAAATGATGAATGACACAGTTTAATCTATAGCATGCTCTTCTCAATATTTATTTAAAGATAAAAAACAAAAACATTATAGTGTATCCTCTCTAAGCACCTTTTGTCACTATTCCAATTGACCCAGCAACAACATTATTATTTATTTATTTTTTTTACATTTTGCAGACAATTTCTATAAAATTCTGCTTAAATTTGCTCAAACATACATCACTCTTACAATAGACTCTAGTTGGAAAAAAGCATTGTCAGATAAATGTTGCATGGTATGGGCGGGGTTAGTGAAGTGTCAGTTACTCTGATGTAATTTCCATTACTTTGAGGCACTTTTTAAGCCTGCATGTGATTATAATCGGCAGAAAATAGATACAATTAGGGTTATAAAGACAAGTCCTGCTTGATCTAGTCAAAGATTACTAATGATGCACAATCATGCACAACGGTCCACTCTAGTTAGATTTAACCCAAAACCAGGGCAAGCAGCATGTATGCACACCATCCCAAACCTAATCAGGTTACCATGGAAGCAAAGTTCTGCTTGAGTGGGGTATTGATTACTAGCAGGTGTACTGAATGTGGTCTCACACATAATATACAGTATATGTAATGAAAGTATCTCAATTGAAACTTTATACACACATAATTGAAACATACTTGAAAAGCATTATATCATTATGGTGGAGTCTACTGAATACATTTGCCTTTCAACTGCACTAGCCAAAATTGGCATCCCCAAAACAAATAGAGATGAATACCTAATTAATTTAAATTCCTGTAAACTAAATTAATGGGGCCTAGATGGCATTTCCCATAATGATCTTTATCAGTAACCCTTTTAATAAATTGTAAATAGATGCTCACTCTGTTACTGCCCAGCATGTACAAGTACACACTCGGCTAGCACACAACCCAAATGACCTGAATCAATTATTGTTAATAGTGCTAAAGATGCTTGTCATGCATGTCACTATTAAAGAGTGATTAGGGAGTGGAAGCCCTCTGCCATATTCAAGTACACTCAGTAATGAGGATCAATAAGTGATTGCTGGACACCATATGTTCACATCTGCCTACTTCTAGAAACACAATTTTAAAAATTAAACACATTTAATGCAGCCAATGTTAGCATTTGAAAAATATTTGATTCATCAAATGTCATTTTAAAGTATCTAAAAGCATTGATCCTTTATTTTTAAGTATTAATCAAAAGCATGCAAGATGGAATAATCCAAAGAAATCCACATTTGTAAATTAAATGACAAAACTTTCCCACTATGCATGGTCTTGGTCAATAGACACCAGAGAGCTCCATTACCTCTGCCCAGTTTTATTTTTGTCAATGTCATAAAGACAAGTTGTGCCATTTCAGAATCAATTTTCATTACTGAAACATGACATTTTCAAATGACAAATAACAGACCAATACATTCACTATGAATGTGATTATATATATATATATATATATATATATATATATATATATATATATATATATATATATATGTGTGTGTGTGTGTGTGTGTGTGTGTGTGTATATGTATGTATGTATGTGAAGAATTTTTAAAATATGAATAAAAAAGATTAAACAATTTGAGATATTTTAAAAAAGAATGAGATAGAGACAGAAATAGAGGTACCATCTTGAAATGTTTGGCTAACAGAGAACAAGCTGACACTCTACACAGCCTTAAGGAAGTGGAGACAAGAACTTTAAGAGCAAGATTTAACAGATCAAAGTAAACAGGCTTGGATTGACCCATGTATCATAATCTCTATGTGAAGACTACAATTTACTCCACCATCTCTGTCTGTCTCTGTCTCTGTCTCTGTGTCTCTTTCTACCGAAGTTGTCTTGCTGATTCAAGTGGCTCTAAATTAGCAGTAATTTTTGCAACTGTGCCTGCTATGTCTGTATATTTGATGAGACCAACCAAACATATCCAGCATCAATTAGTCACAAAAAAGAATGCTAAATAAAAGCAACATTCCACTCAAGGCTGTGTGGTGATTTTACCATGGTTGACTTCACTCTGTGTACCTAAGAACATCCATGACCTAAGGTAAAATCAATGTATAAATGGTAAAAGCACAATCTCTCATGGCTTATTTCTTTTTAGTCAAGTCAATTTTATTTGTATAGCGCCTTTCACAACACACATCGTTTCAAAGCAGCTTTACAGAAGATCAGGCATTAACAGACGATAAAACTATAAGTCTATAATGTCGACGAATCATCATTGTGTAATTAGATAAAATACGATTGTTAATAGTGTTTAAAAATAAGTAATTAATTGTATTAATAACCCCAGTGAGCAGCTGAAGTCGACTGTGGCAAGGAACACTAAACTCCATAAGATGTTGATTAATAGAGAAAAATAACCTTGGGAGAGTTTTTGTGTCTGTACATAGATGCAGGACCCTCTTGAAAATGAGATGCTACATCTCAAGGGGCTATCCTGAAATAAATTCAATTCAATTCAAACCAGACTCACTGTGGGGGCCAGTTCCCCTCTGACTAACATCATGAATATAATGTAAATATTACTTATGTATAGTTAAAGTCATGGTTTTAAATGATTAAACTAAGTAAGTGTTAAAGGTCAGTGTTTAAACATAGATTTTGTTTGAACTGTAAGATTAATGACCAATGTCTTTGAAGTCCATCCTGGATTAACTGCAGAAGTTCACATAGATGCAATTGTCCTTGTTAATTGGCTGATGAAGGCTTTTGTTGGCAATTGTTAGTCTATGCATTCCATTTCAAGATCGTCGTCCATCAATAGACCGAGGTGATGCAGGCAGAGATCAGGGATGTGAAACACAGTTCTATTTTTAGAAAACAGTGGCAACAGCAACATGATAAAGGACACAGATGTGCAATAAACAAATGTACTAATATAAATAACGATTTGCCAAAAATGATAGCTAATTAGCACAACTGTGAGTAAAACTGTGGGATCTGATGCCTTAATATAGAATTTAACTGATGAAGTCACAGATGTGTGTATTTCAGGGTATTTTACAACAGAATGGGCATGGCTCATCCAAACATATTTGAGAGTCAGAGTTATGCGTTTTATAAAAATTACTTTGTCCTTTCTTTCTTTACAGGTAGCAAAATGTAAGTTGTTTATTTCCTTTCCTATTTTTTTTTCTCTATTTTTTTACATATTTAAAAGTATTAAATATAAAAATTTGCAGTTATTGTGTTTACAAAATGCTAGGATACAACACAAGCTTCTTTTTCTGTATGCAAGGAAATAAAAACCTATTCTTGCAAAACCACATGTTATCTTTTTACCCATAGATTTCTGTGCATCTGATTTTTCTCTGCCCATTTCATTGCGTTATGATTGCCTATTACAACAAATAATTAACATCTTTTTGTTCACCCGGCAGCATCCAGGCTGGTCTGTCACAATCAGAGTGGTCGCCTTGCTCTCAAGTTTTGTCGGGGACAAAAGACTGCCACAAGCCATTTGGATGGGAGGACAATAATAACATTTAGCCATAATCAAATGGCACTTGTTCCCTCTAGGGACCGGAAAGGAAATCGTTGTGTACAGTAGCTTAATATGTCAGGTGTGACTCAGGGAAATTGCAGGCAATTATGGGAATAACTGCATTCAGATTGGTGGAAAGGGGAGAGCTAGGATTCGTTTTGTTTGTTTGTGTGTGTATGTGCGTGTGTATCGGGTGTGATTGATGTTCTTTTCAGTATTACACTGAAAAGAGCCTTTGGGAAATACAGAGTCGTGGGGAGGGGGGTGGTGAGGAGTTCTGTTGTCTCGGTTACAGCATGTGGAGTGGGGGGGGGGGGGGGGTCCTGGAGGGGGAGGTGATGAGGCTATTCTGTTAGAGGACACCCTGTGTGGCTGGTCCTGATTACACAAGTGAGGCCAATCAGGCTTTTCTAAGAGTTCCTTCAGCTCTGATGAGGCCCGAGGAGTCTTCAGTGCATGACATTCCAAAAAATAAAATAATAATAAAATGGACAACATTGAGCTCCATGGTCCTCCAAATAACACCAGATCTTAAATACATATTTGAATAAAGGTGCAGTGCCAGAAATGTTTTAATTAATTAAATGGGCAATATCTGCCCTGAATTGATTTTCAGGGGCAATATTGACATTTGTGGCCATTTATGTCTAAGATATAACACATTGCGTGACATCCATGTGTGAAACAGAAATTTAATTATTTTAATTGAATCCATTAATTAAAATGGTCACTACAGTGACTCGCCCAATCACTAGATTGACCTAGAAGATTATTAAATATGTAAACTATTTGATATTGTTCATGTTTAGAGTTGGGGGTTTTTGAATTTCACATTTGGAAGTAAACTGCACTTTGGTTCCTACTTCATTGTCATTGTCAGCATCATTATAAGAAGAATCTCTTAGCTCTGTAGGTCCATAACATGCAATTGAATGGGTACCAAAACTTTGAAGCTTCAAAAGCACATAAAAGGCAGAATAAAAGTTATCCATAAGACTCCAGTGGTTAAATTAATATCTTCGGAAGCTATATGATAATTGTGGGTGAGAAACTGATAAATATATATATATATATATATATATATATATATATATATATATATATATATTACACAGGTGCTGGTCGTATAATTAGAATATCATCAAAAAGTTGATTTATTTCAGTAATTCCAATCAAAAAGTGAAACTTGTATAATGTATACATTCATTCCACACAGACTGATATATTTCAAGTGTTCATTCCTTTAATTTTGATGATTATAACTGACAACTAATGAAAACCCCAAAATCAGTATCTCAGAAAATTAGAATATTGTGAAAAGGTTCAATATTGAAGACACCTGGTGCCACACTCTGTGTCCAAGCACATTAATAGAGAGGCAAAGGGAAGAAAAGGATGTGGTAGAAAAAAGTGTTCAAGCAATAGGGATAACCGCACCCTGGAGAGGATTGTGAAACAAAACCCATTCAAAAATGTGGGGGAGATTCACAAAGAGTGGACTGCAGCTGGAGTCAGTGCTTCAAGAACCACCACGCACAGATGTATGCAAGACATGGGTTTCAGCTGTCGCATTCCTTGTGTCAAGCCACTCTTGAACAAGACACAGCGTCGGAAGTGTCTCGCCTGGGCTAAAGACAAAAAGGACTGGACTGCTGCTGAGTGGTCCAAAGTTATGTTCTCTGATGAAAGTAAATTTTCCATTTCCTTTGGAAATCAAGGTCCCAGAGTCTGTAGGAAGAGAGGAGAGGCACAGAATCCACGTTGCTTGAAGTCCAGTGTAAAGTTTCCACAGTCAGTGATGGTTTGGGGTGCCATGTCATCTGCTGGTGTTGGTCCACTGTGTTTTCTGAGGTCCAAGGTCAACGCAGCCGTGAAACCGGAGCAAGCATGTTTACTGTGGAAAGAACTGCAAATCTCTTGGTCAAAGGGGCCATAGAACATGTTCCCCTTCCAGAGAGAGAGTCAGGTTACTACAGCAGATACTTCCTGGTTCCCAAGGAGGATGGGGGGGTCCCACTTTGGGTCCCACTCTAGGTGTATCTATCTGTCGCAGTTTGCTAACGACAGACACCCTCCCTGATGGGCTGGGTAGCGGTCTTAATTGGTCGTCCAGCTCAAGGGGAATGGGAGGGTCATCAGCTCGATTGTCACATTAACTGTCTCGAGTTGATGGCTGTATTTCTGGCCCTGAAACGGCAGATTCTCCTTTGGGCCCAGGGCAAGCTCCTGTTGATCAGAGCAGCTTATATCCCTGGATGCCTGAATGGGAGCAGATTTACTGTCCAGACAGAAAATACCGACGGAGAAGTGGAAACTCCACCCCGAGGTAGTGGAACAAATCTGGTTGAGATTTTACGAGAGCAGAAGTGAACCTCTTCGCCTCCCAACAGATAGTGCAATGTCCCCTCTACTTCTCTCTGCATCACCCAGCCACCCCTGGGTCTGGACGCGATGGCACATACATGGCCCAGATAGATAATGTCTCTCCTCGATGGCTCGCCTTGGGCAATTCCGGACAGGAGAGACCTTCTGTCTCAGGCGCAGGGGACAATATTTCATCCCCAGCCCAAGCTGTGGAACCTTCATGTTTGGCCCCTGAAGGGTACCAACTGAGGGACACTGGGCTTTCACCTGAAGTTAACGAGACCATTCTAAGTGCCAGGGCTCCCTCTACTTGGAAAAAATCTGGGTGAGATTTTACAGGGCAGAAGTGGACCTTTTCGACTCTCAACAAACAGTGTAATTTCCCCTCTACTTCTCTCTGAGTCACCGACGCGATGGCGCATACATGGCCCAGAATGCGCCTGTATGTGTTTCCCTCTACTAGAAGAAGTTATGGCAATAAATGGGGTGTCTTTGATAGAAGGTGCAGTGCACATAATGTAGATCCAGTTACTGCAAGATTGCTTCAGTTCTGGACTTTCGGCAGGAAAAATCATCAGCAGGCACATGCCACGCCACTCTCAGGGTTTACGTGGCTGCCATTTCGGCTTGCCACGCCGTGACTGACGGGGTGCCGTTGGGGAGACATCCTCTACTCGCTCCCTTCATTCGTGGAGCTATGCGACTGAGGCCTCCTGTTAGGACCAGGACCCCTTCATGGGACTTAGCAATAGTCCTTGAGGATCTGGCTGAGGCCCCCTTCGAACCTCTAGAGTCAGCATCTGATAAACTTCTGACTCTCAAGATGGTTTGTTTTTATGACAATCACCTCACTAAAAAGAATTGGGGATCTACAGGCTCTGTCTGTCTTGCCAACCTGCGTAGATTTTGCCCCAGGAATGGCTTAAGAAATTTTGCACCCTCACCCTGACAACCTACCTAAGGTTCCTTTCTCGACTTTACATCCGGTCACTCGCAAAGCCTTCTGCTCCCCACCGTTTACAACGCCGGAGCAGGAAAGACTTCACAGACTTTGTCCAGTCCGTGCCCTTCAGACTTATGTCTACCACACTAGCCAGTGGCGTAAGTCAGGGCAACTATTCGTTTGCCATGGGGGCCACAACGGGGGGGGGGGGGGGGGCGGCCGCCACCAAGCAGACTATGCTGCATTGGGTGAGGGATGCTTTTGCCCTGGCCTACAAGGCGTGCAGTCAAGCTTCGCCAGTAGGTATCAGGGCTCACTCTACCAGAGGAGTCGCCTCCTCTAAAGCCTTTGCTAGAGGTGTCCCTCTGCAGCATGTTTGTGATGCGGCAGGCTGGTCCTCTCCGCACACATTCGTTAGATTTTATAGTTTGGATGTTCATGCCACTCCGGGCTCTTATGTCCAGAGTCCTCCTGTTTTCTTGTGAGCACACTACACAACCGTAAGGGGTCCGGACATCCACAGTGCGGTGGAGTGAGTATTCTCGTTCCCAAAGCGCTACTCAGCGCAACATCATAAGTGTAGCTTTATGAAAGGGAATGTCTCGGGTTACTTGACTGTAACCCTTGTTCTCTGATAAAAGCGGTTTATTAACAGTTAAGTATACTTTTATTTACAGATCTAATTCTGAGTCAAAACCTGGCAGCATCAAAACTGTATTACTGCATCATATCTAACAATAATTCAGTGAAGTCTTAAGGAAACAAGAGAAAAATACTTTTTACCTCTAATAATGTTTTCCTTGTATCTGCATTAGCCTTGTATGTATATTTAGTAATTACACATAGTTGTCAAAAAGTTCTTAATTCACAGAATGCGGCAATTAGGCAAAGGAATGTGTGATGCAGCAGTTTTCTTCAGGATCAAAGCACATGTTTCATTTTTTCAGGCAACATGAAGTGGTGTAGTTCCAAAAAAATGTACTGTGATAAACCCTTTGGCCTTTAGTTTCATTAAGAAACATTTGAAACAAAAATGAACCTGTTACCAGCAACTCCTGAACAATTGGGAAGAAATGTATTAGCCTACTTGCAAGATTATGAAAAAGCATTCTCTTTAGAAATGCAATGATGCATCATCCACAATTTTTTTATTTTTTTAAGTGTCAATAGGATCAATTTTGATGTGAAGTTGTCTTTAAATTGTCATTGGCTTATAGCATTTGTAGCATTACAACTGAGTGTAAACTGTGGATTAATGGATGTAAATTCTGGTTAGACAGGTTTGTTTAGTGAGTGACAGAGAGACAGAGTGACTGAGGGATTAGTAGAGCAAATGGAATTACAGGCGTCCCAAACATGTGATAAATATGTCATTATTAGCTCGCACACACACCATGTGTCACCTCACTGTCAGGAAAGCCTGCTTTCAAATGGGGGTAAAGGAGTACTAAAGCTCTTCTGTGCAGCAAAAGCACCCCACTCCAAGGAAAAGGATGGAATAGTGGCCTGAATCTCTCACTATATATTAGATCCCAATAGATCCCAAGCTTTAATCCCAATATCAGTTAAAGTTTTATGAAATTATACCATGAAATTCCAGTGTTTATTCTGGGCAGTGATTATTCAGCACAACTACCGGTGCACTGATGCGATAGTAATGTTAGTACGCCAACATAGGTGTACACGGCTCCATTAGTTTTATTTGAGTATTTGCACTGTTCGTAAATATTAACATGTTGCTATTTAAATTGTAATTTAAAGGAACAGTTCTTTCATAATACAGCAAATAAAAAAAGTATAAATGTGTAAAATCACAACAAGACTCTTAATTTGAAATGTCAAAACAGCAATGAAAGCCTTCAAGCACCAGAGCAATGGCTTAGCAATTAGCACACACCAGCAACTCAAATTGATGTCTGGCTTGCATAATTTATATCAGAAAGACTTGGAAAAGCAATGTATAAAGGGAATTACAATTTATTGATGAACAATAAAATAATAAAGTAGTCTTTTGTCAATAAGCCCCCATCTGACAATCTGGTAACATTTTAATAAACCATCAAATCCTTCCAGGGAAGATGGAAGGGGTGAGCAGCCTCCTCCAAAAATAAATTTTAATACTAAGACTAGTATTAATACTAATACTAATAAAAATAGGGAACACTGATCAGGTTTTCATGTTGGCAGGAAACAATTTATAAAAGATAAATAAAAAATAAATACTTTTTTTTTTTTGCCATGCTCTGTTAGGGGTTGGTGGAGCATCATTTGTGCAATACCCTTGAAAAGGATAACAATACTATGAGAAAAAATAGGGTGAGAAGCATCGTTTGTGATGTTTGATGCATTAGAGCCCTGACTTGGGTGAGCATTTGTTTGTGCAATACCCTTGACAAGAGAAACCAAAGCTTATGATATATATAAGCCCTGAATTGGGAGAGCATTAGGTTGTGCAATACCCTTGAAAAGAGTAACCAATGTTTATGACACATGAAAGGGAGAGGACAATAGTTGTGCAATACCCTTGACAAGGATAACCAAAGCTTCACATATGAAGGGAAGGGAGGCAATGGGTGTGCAATACCCTTGAAAATTCTAACAAAGTTTATGACACATGAAGGGAAGGGGGAATTGGTTGTGCAATACCCTTGAAAAGAGTAACCAATGCTTACAATGCTTTTGAGTCCTGAATTGGGTTAACATTTTGGTTGCACAATGCCCTTGATAATAGTATCCTATATTTATGACACATAAAAGGGAGGGGGGCATTAATTGTGCAATACCCTTGAAAAGGATAACAATGCTTGGAGGAGTATGAAGAAAGGAGTGCATACCATTTTTTTCTTTTTAGTGTGATTCTACCACCACCAGAAGTGTAAGAAAATTGTACCTTTGATGTGTTGCTTAATATGAGCTGAGCTTGGTTGATTGAATGCAGGTTGGGATGTACTATATATATGTCTTGTATAATGAAGAAAACCACTGTCCCATTGTCTTAATGGAAGACTCATTAAGTCCTTGTTAAGCAGCAGCTGTAGTGGCTCCTATCCCAAAGGAATGGCTAGAATACGATCGAGGGAAGAGACCGCAAAGTGTGACGGAAAGATGAGATGTGTACCAGTGGCGAGTCATTGCAACAGAGCAAGATATTTATCATCGAGGCAGTAGGATATTAGATGCAGAAGAGTGAACAACTGCAGCAATATGAATCAAATCTAGAAAACGCAACTTTTTAATCCCGGAATTCCTCAGTGTCATAAATTAAAAGATTCTGCATGACTAGGTGGGAAGAAGTCTAGCTGAAGCTCACATCTGGCCAAATTAAACGAACAAAAGGGACTTGTCGAGATAGCACATGACTTGAAAACTTCATGCTTCTGAAGAAATACCCCACATTTAATGGTTATCACCTGACACTGCCATCAAGACCATCTCTGCAAAGAGACCCTAATGGCAGAGGTTACGGGCAATAAAGTACAGATAATTTGCTACATTTAACTAGACACATAAGATCGCAAGACATCTTGAACATTATTCTGCAAACAGCAGCTAAAAAAGACTCATGAACATTTCATACAAAGTCCCAATACTTGTGATTTAACCATCTAATTTGGAGCCCTGCTACATAATTATGAAAATGACTTTATGACCTGTGATCACTTTTATAATTAATGATTATAGCCTGATGTACCTTTTGAAATATGTGTAGTGATTTGAAATCACTTATAACTGAAAAACGATGAGTATAATCTTTAATCTTGTATTATTCATGTCATTCTAGTAAGAATGGTAACTATTCAAGACTTAACCTTATTATATATCTTGACAATCAGGGTTCTCATAACGTGTAATGTGTTATTCATGTTGTAAAACCAATGAATTAACCAGTCTAGTTTGTAATCAGGGATATTCATGTTTTGTTACTTACATGTGGAATATTCATGAATATATTTAGTCATATTTAGTATGTAAATGCTTGCTTGTATACATAGAGAATGTTGATGACAACAAATGGCATGTATCATTGCATCATTTTTAAAATTTTCATCTCAAAGGTTTCCTACCAAGGAAGAAGTCCTTGGAGGTGGTCTCTGCTCTTATTCAGCTCTCTTGCACTTCACTTCCTCTGCAGCTCTTGCCTTTGTGTCTTGCAGCCTCCATGCCATGTAGAGTCCAAGAAATCTCGTGACATGAAGTTCTCTGCTCTATGGTCACACACACGTAATGGGAGTCGCAAGTCTTCCTTGCTAAAGGCCTGGCTTCAAAGCCCACCTCATCATCCATCGATACAACAGCTATCCACGATCATAACAGAGTCCAAGACACCGACTGAACAAACTTTCTTCAAACGCCAAAGAACCAGGCAATGCAAGGAAATGCAACAATACGCAAGTACATCTCCAGACTTTTGCTGAAAGTGCTGGTGTATTATTTAAATATTTTGGGTAATCCGATTGCAAATCGATTTAGACTCAAAGAAGGATAAATGTTCTTATGGCATTGTCTACAGACTGCATAAAGTTAATTTTCTCTGTATTGATAATTTCTTCCGCATCCTGTCACTTTACTCACCAACCTGTTTCATATTTGTAATGTGTTAGATTATTTTTTTATGTTTAGAAGTGTGTTTGTCTTCAAAGATTACATGACTGTGGTATATTTTGATATATAATCTCAATTTGATTTTAAAAGATCTTGTTTCAAAGTTATACCTAAATTATGTGTGATATTATTTACATTTTGCCATGAGAATAATATTACTCCAATATGTGAATTAAATATAATTCCCTTATTAAAGCTAATTCCTTGCAATAGAAATTGTGAGCAGATACAATGAGTCGTTCTATTACAATTTCAATTGTGGAGAATTTTATTCAGACAAATAATCTAATTATTTGTCATTTATCTTTCTTATAATGGTTGTCGAACGCAACAAATTCCATTACAAACTTCCTACATAATAATGATGTTGAATGAGGATAGGTCAATTTAATTCCTAACACACCTACTGTTCCTACAATATGTATGGGCAAAAGGAATTATTGGGAATTTTAGATATTGTAATGGTGCAACCATTATCGAAACTATCTGTTTTAGAATTTTTAAGAAATAAAAAAAAAAATTATGGAGAAAAAGAAATATCAGGAAAAGAAAAACTAGAGAATATGACATGAATTCCCCACACCTCAAAAAGCTGTATAATGCCATAAGAAAAACTGCTTCTAAAGAATGTCATAAAATTTAGAAAAACAACCTGCTATGAGAATGGAAATATGGAGTTGTAGAATGTCTAAAGTGACGGGAACCCATTTATCTGGAATTGTAGGGGAGATTTTCTCTTAGATTTAGCCAGATATATGAAAAGGAGAAAAGACTAGGGAATTCAGGTGAATGAAAACTAGCGTGAAACTGAAAGCCACCATTTTATTCATGGATGAAGGTTACAATAATTGGAAATTAAAACAGAAATCAATGAAAGCAGAGATGAATATTGAAACCAAGCGGAATCATAAGCTTTGAGCGTAGAGGGGGCAATACCATGCCTTTTGAAATCTTTAGAATCTAGCAGGGGCAAAAGGTTTTAAACATCCAGAGTGGAGCTGAGAGTGGCACAGGAATAGTGTAGCAGAGAATCTGAGTGGGTGTGTAAGGACGGGAGCTTAAAATATTGGAAGGATCTAGATAAGCCTGCCGACAGAGAATTAAATGTGGGGACTACATCTACACTCAGTTGTGAGCCGGACAGTGAATACATTTTGCCACATGATTCTGAAATGGGCCAGTCAGCGGAGTCAGTGTTATAAGTTTTGGAAGCGTCTTGATGTTTGCTTTTAATGAGGAGGATGTCATGCCCACCCTTGGATGGGGTTAAAGTATGTGGAGCAAAAGATGTGATTTTTGAAGTCAAAGCCCCTAAAACAGCAACAAGATACATGGTCCATGACATATAAAGCTTTAGTCTACTGAATATTCAGTATCTGCTTTGCAAGAAACGATAATCTGGCACAGATTTATCAAGAGTGAACAAAACTTACTTACCTGCTGCTAAATGTAAACTGCCCTGACCGCAAATATATTAACATTGAAAGGAGCTGGGGCAAAATGCATTGTAACTTAAAAAAATAAATAATGCGTTTTGGCAAACATAGTTGTAGAAATAATGTAGAAAGCATTATGAGTATATTTATGTCTTACCAGATACGGAAAATTAACTGTAGCGGAATTGAAATAATGAGCTTTTGAAATTTCTAACACTGTGAAAAAACTAATCAGGCACAGGTTTATCCAATAAGTAAACAAAACCTTACATATCTGCTATTAAATGTAACTGCCCCAACCATGAGCACATTAAAAGTGAACAATGACTGAAATGCATTGACACTAAAAATAAAATGTAATGTAGTTAGGCTACCATTGTTGTTAAACTCATAATGAGATTTGAAATTTGGAACATTGATAAAGCCCCAATGCGTAGAAAGTCCCCATTGATTGAAACATGGTCCGAACAGTGTTAAAAGATAATTGATTTACAGAGTGCCATATAATGCAAATTTTGCGCTGTAATAATGCCTGAATGAGTAATGAAACATAAACATGACTGTTGAATAGGAATCACACCTCTGTTTGACTTGATCATATAAGGCAGCAAAATGCATTGCACTGGTAATGAAATGAGCTGTTGAAAATTGGCACTATAACAAGGTCCTGCTTGTAGGAGTCAGAGGCACTCAACAAGTGGTGCTTCCTTAATTGGAGAATGCGGAAGTAGCCGTATGAAGTAAGAAATACTTCATGATTTACAATGCATCATCTTAACTGAATGGAGTAATAGACCCCTTACGATATGTAGATCTGGATAAAAATCCGGATTTTCTGATCGTTTACACCCCATAGGTTTGATGAAAGTTGAGATGGAGTGGCGGCATCGTTGGGTATAAGATGTTATGTTAGCTGGTTCACCTGTGGTCTGGAGAGATAAGGGTTGACGGAGATGACTCGTTAACATATCTATTATTATTCCAAAAGGGCCACGATCCCACTAAGACTCCGGAATTGCAGAAACATGCTGCAGCAAGGAGCTGCTGATCCTGGATTTAAGCTGCTGATTTAAGATTTAAGAACCATATTATCTCATCGGGGAGCAAAGCTGACTCGACTTCGGACATAGTAAATGTAGAAAGAATTGCCACATTGGCGCCTGAAGGCAGCAGAGTGGTTGGCAACTGGCAGACCTTTGAAGGCCTAAAAAATACCTTTTTTGTCCAAGGAAAGTGGCCAAGGGAAAGTAAATAAAGGAAAGAAAAAGAGAAACTGACAGGCTAAGTAAGAGCAGGACAAAGAGTCTCTGATCATCAGTGCCATCTTAAGGTTAGAAATCTGGGTAGGCTACATCCTTAAAGGAATCAAATCGGATAATATATTTAGTATACTATTTGCATAATGGCATGGCAATTCATTACATTGCATGTGAGTTCATCAGCATTGTGTGAGCTACAGTGTTTCTACTCCCCTCTGTTCTGTAACAAGCCTCTGCATCTGTTGCCTTCCAGAAAGGTCAATTAATTTACTGCCTCCTGTACCAACTAAAATATATATATATATATATATATATATATATATATATATATATATGCTGAAAGAATTGTGGAAGGAAATCTTTGGGTGGTCTGGACCAGTGCCACAGTAACCAACAGGGCAACGACTGGCCAAATTGAAGCATAGGCATAGTTCTGCAATTGTCAGACGAGGGGGGGTCTGAGGCAAAAGTCTGACATGTTGCAAGCTGTAAGTTGATCATCCACATTCTGCGACTGCTATCGGGTCCTTAAAGTATTATGTATGAGGAAGGGAAGCCGGTGGAGTTTCTGGTGCCTACCTAGGGTAAGATGGTGTCCCACTAGGGAATTGGTGCCCTACACAGACTGCACTATATGCATATAGGGAGCAGCGGCTTTGGTAGCCAATCTCACCACTGTGCAAACAGCCTAAATTTGCAGACTAACATTTATTGATTCAGATTCATTATAATGAACCACACATTTTTGGCAAAAGGTTTTTAGGTGAATTAGAAAAGAGGATTCAACATCAAATCCATGGAATAAGGCCATTTACTCTGCAACCCTCTATGGATACATTGGAGAAACAATCGCCATTGGCTAAAAAATAAAATGTTTTACTAGCCAAACATATAAAAGTAATGCGACTGAAAACCGAGAAGGGGCATTGTTTGTTTTTATATATATATATATATATATATATATATATATATATATATATATATATATATATATATATATATATATTAACGCGTTAATTAAGTGCAATTAATTTGACTAAAAATAACACGTAAAAAAAATTAACGTCATTAATCGCAATGCCCCCCGGACCGTAATATGGAAGATTACTGACAAATGCAAGCTTGTAGTACCACCTGTTTACTCCAGAGGGCAGTAAGTAAAACTTCAGCTGCGTGGCAATGTGCAGTTTATACAGTGAAGAAAAACACCCACACACAAACACACTAGGGGTGTATATATTAATCGATTTGTATCGATGCATCGATTATACAGCCGACGATTCAATGCATCGATACGTCCACAAGTGTATCAATTAATGTGTTTATTTTGCCGCCTGTCTGTCCGACATATGCGTACAACCTACTCCTAAGCAGCGGGTGGCGCTAACCTCATTATTATCTTCTACTTCACACGCGTTACTTACGTATGTTCACACACACATTGTTGAGTCTGAAAGAGTGATGGAACCGTCAGAGCGAGCTGGCAATGAAAGTCAAATGTTACATACACCAGTCGGCGTCAAGTCATGGGTGTGGAAGTATTTTGGCTTCAGGAAAACAGATGGAGCAGTGGTAAAAGATGTTGCCGTTTGTAAAGAGAAAGACTGTCAGTGTGAGATAAGATACTGTGGCAATACGTCGAATCTATCTGCACACCTGAAAAGGCGCCATGGTATTGATGGCGACTCCGAGTGTAAAGAAAGAACACAGGCTTCCACGCCCGCCAAATCACTGACAACATTTTTTCCTTCCAAGTTGTCGAGTGCTTCAAAACGAGCAAAAAACATCACCAAATGCATTGCGTTTTTTATGTGCAAAGACATGAGGCCCTATTGCGTTGTAGAGAACGAAGGCTTTAGATACCTGCTCGAAGTTCTGGAGCCGATTTACAACATCCCCTCACGGTAACATTTCAGCGAGTCCTATATTCCGAACTTCTACACCAAAGTACGTGATGACGTTATTCAGGGTCTTATGAGTGCAGAATAGAAACGTGCAGGATTGCACTTTATTGTAACTGTAGGTGCAGTCAGTAACTTATATTTGCTGTTCTATTTGCAGTGCATTGAGCACAACTGCTATAGTGTAACATAACATACACATTGTGAATATAATACTGTTTCTGTATTCTCAATAAAAGGCAAATAATTCATTTTTTTGTTGATTTATTTGAAACTTAATAGATATCATGTAAAAATATCTAGTATTGAATCGTATCGAATCGAATTGAATCGTATCGCGGGGAATTCTGAAGTATCGAAAATAATCGAATCGTTGGCTTAAGAAATCGGTATCGTATTGAATCGTCATGAAGGCTCCGATTTACACCCCTAACACACACACACACACACACACACACACACACACACACACACACACACACACACACACACGTGTCCTGAGTTGCACTTTAATTATTGTCACTTTATACCTGGCTACTACCTCAATAACTGCTATGTGCATAGAACACTATCCCATAGTATGTTATGTTTACATTTGGCATTTTTAGAAACTGTCATCTTTTTGCACTACTGTGTACTGGTCGGAGCTGCACTGTCTCTCACAGTCGGAGCTGCACTGTCCTGTTAATTTTTAGTAATTTATTGTACTGTCCAGTACTTTTTGCACACGTTTGCACATGCACTTTATATAGGTATGTTATTTAGTCTGTGTAGTCTCATGTGGTTCTGTGTTTGTCCTATGTTGTTTTGTGTAGCACCATGGTCCTGAAGGAACATCGTCTCATTTCATTGTGTACTGTACTAACTGTATATAGTTGAATGACCATAAAAACCACTTGACTTGAATTGTTGTCACTTTTGTTTGATATTTTGTCAAAATTTAACAAAATATTCACAAGTTTGGAACCTAATGAAAATAAGATTAAATATTATAAAAAAAAAACTTTTTTTGCTACTTTATGAAAACAACTATCCAAAAAAATAAAAAAACTTTTAGATACAGCACAAGCCTGTTTGTTAAATTATTTACTATACACAGTGTTTTCTGAAGTTAAAATGTTTCATAATGGATGAATGTGGCTTTTAAATATTTATGAATTTACACATTTATTACACTGACTACACTGCTACATTTTGTAACATGATGGTTTTGCATTGAGTTTATATAGATATGTATAACAAGTGCTGAATTTGTATGGTCTCTTTGAGAGATTAGCTCCGCAAGCAAGTGTTTAAGGTTGAATGAGCGCAATGCTCATTAAAAGTGATGTAAGCAATTTTTGCCATTCCAGAATTTTCATGAGCTGTTCAATTAGCCAAGCCCCATCTCTCCAAATTTCTCACATCAAAACTCTAGTTTCCATCCACCTTTCGCGCTATTTTATTATCGACATAGTGAAAATGCGAAGGAAAAAAATTGAGACATTCTGCCCATTTCCATTCAAATGTCCTTTTATCGATAAAAAGGTTGTACGTGATGATGTCATGCCTAAAAAAAACACTTTGTCACGTAGCCTTTTGTTTAACACAAAAGACATCTGCCCTGAAGCCGTTTACATTCAGAAATGTGTGTTTATTTCTAATTTGCCCCCAGATGTCCCTAACTTTTTTCCTCTGAAGTTTGGGTAAAATGGGAAGATTATTGAGATAGTTCATTTAAATTAGTCAGCTTACTGTTACAAAAAAAAGCAATCAGAAGAGGAGGAATTGCAATCAAAAGGGAGCAGTTGCCCTTCTGATATGAATGTAATATTGGTCCTAATGTTGTGCATATCGCAAGTTGGCACCTATTCCAACCCGAAAGGGCATCGTCATGGCCCCGTCTAAGCTGGCAACCTGCCGGCAAATGTAGAGGGGGAAACTTTCTGTCTCAGTATAAGAACAATCAATCGATGTGTAAATGCGGTGTGCACAGCTATTAAATAAAAAAAATTATGCAGTGTTAAATCAGGTTTTACATATGATACATTCCTGATATTCAATATTTTGAAAAATCATCTAATCAAAAGCATCGCCATCACAACTTCATTATATCCCGCATATTTCTCCATCAACTTTTATCGATCAACTGAACTTGATTATCATCTAAAATTTATTTTAACTTCATACATCTCAAGATCTGGGAAGATGATGTGTGCCGCGTCTTTTGGAAGCAAAAGACGAGGAAGGCTTCAGGCCCAGATGGCGTCTTACTGGTGTGCCTCTGATCCTGTGATAACCAACTGGCCCCCATCTTCACACAGATCTTCAATAGATCACTGGAGGAGTGTGAAGTCCCATGCTTCTTCAAACGCTCAATTATTATCACTGTCCCTACGAAACCAAAAATCACAGGAATTAATGACTACAGACCTGTTGCCCTGAAGTCTGTGGTCATGAAGTCATTTGAAAGACTGGTGTTGGCCCACCTGAAGGACATTACTGGACACTTTCTAGATCCCCTTCAATTTGCTTATTGTTCAAACAGGTCTGTGGATGATGCGGTCAACATGGGATTGCATCTTGCATCATCTGGACAGACCGGGGACATATGCAAGGATACTTTTTGTGGACTTCAGTTTGGTTTTCAACACCATCATCCCAGCTATTATCCGGACAAAGTTAAACCAACTCCCTGTTCCATGTCTCTCTGTCAGTGGATTATCAGCTTTCTGACGGACAGGCAGCAGCTTGTGAGACAGGGGAAATTCACTTCCAGCACCTGTAAAATCAGCACTGTTGGCCTACACAAATGACTGCACCACCAAGGACCCCTCTATCAAGCTCCTGAAGTTTGCAGACGACACCACTGTCATCTGCCTCATCTGAGATGATGATGAGTCTGCATACAGAAAGGAGGTTGAACGGCTGGCTCAATGGTGTGATCATAACAACCTGGAGCTGAACACGCTCAAAATGGTGGAAATGATTGTGGACTTTAGGAGGAACACCCACACTCTGACCCCCCTCACCATTCTAAACAGCACTGTGGCAGCAGTGGCGTCATTCAGGTTCCTGGGCACTACCATCTCACAGGACCTGAAGTGGGAGACACACATTGACTCCATTGTGAAAAAGGCCCATCAGAGGTTGTACTTCCAGGAAGTTCAACCTGCCACAGGTGCTGTTGATACAGTTCTACTCAGCAGTCATTGAGTCTGTCCTCTGCACTTCAATAACTGCCTGGTTTGGTGCAGCTATGAAATCAGACATCAGAAGACTGCAGAGGACAGTTTGGAATGATGAGCAGATTAATGGTTGCCCTCTGCATCCCTTCAAGAACTATACACTTTTAGAGTGAGGAAAAAGTCTGTAAAAATCACTCTGGATCTCACTCACCCAGCCCACTTCCTTTTTTAACTGTTGCCTTCTGGCCGACGCTTCAGAACTCTGAGCACCAGGACCGTCAGTCACAGGAACAGTTTTTTCCCTCAGGCTATCCATCTCAAAAACAATTAAAGCCGCCCCCTTGAGCAATAATTATGTGCAATACACAGTTTGAGCCTATTTATATTATCTAACATATCCTCTTCTGCCATTACATACA
Organism: Moxostoma hubbsi; assembly: GCA_032164185.1. Lineage (NCBI taxonomy): Eukaryota > Metazoa > Chordata > Actinopteri > Cypriniformes > Catostomidae > Moxostoma > Moxostoma hubbsi. Next base: position 8,913,697 of record JAVLUX010000023.1, read on the forward strand.
AAGGAAAAAAAATGACACATTTTTGCACTGTAAATAACACTGTAGCATTTCTCATTTAACACCACGACAACTGAACTCTTTTAAAGCTGCCTCTCTCACATAACCTCCCCCGTAGGAGTCATGACAACAAGAAGAAACTCCCTTCCTCCCACATAGTGAGGTATAAACAGAACATTATTATTAACTAACGTAACACTAAACATTGTAAACCTAGTAATGTAACTGTAACAACATTACACTACTGTATTTCTGTACTTTACATAAGGGATTTGTTTTAGATTTGCACTACGAATATGTGTGTATGTATGAGTCAAGTCAAGTCAAGTCAAGTGTTTTTTATTGTCATTCAACCATATGCAGTTAGTACAGTGAAATGAGACAACGTTCCTCCAGGACCAAGGTGCTCCATAAAACAACATAGGACAAACACAGAATCACATGAGACTACACAGACTTAATAACACACCTAAATAACATACCTATACAAAGTGCACGTGCAAACATGAAGGTGTGTGTCTGTGTGTATGTACGTATATGTATAATTATATAAACAGATGGATACTGCGATTAAATTAATCGCAAACATTGGCCATTAATTTGTTCAATGTGCACAAGATATTTGTGTTGGCACTCCTGGATGTGTCACATTTGCAGATTGGCTCTATATGCCGTAAAGTTCAATCCGTAATCACGTACAATACATTGGTTTTCAATACTGTCGTCATGATTAACACAGGCTAACGATTGGGGCAAACTCTGTCACCTGACACTACATTTTGTGTTAATGCCAATTTTATCAACTAAAAGTGTTTCCAACCCAGTTTTTTGCGACATTTGATGTATCGACATAGAGTTTATGCTCTTAAGTTAAAAAGAAAAATATTCTGTCGACATTTGTGACATTTTAGCAATAATGTGCATTTCCATCAGCTTTATTTTGATGCGCTAAAATTTTTTCGCAAAAAAATCCTTGGATGGAAACGTAGTTAAATACACTATTGTTACTGGCACAGAGCATCCAGGTTTATCAAACACAACAGTAGCAAAATGGCACTTAACTGACTAAATTGTCATTAAACCACAGTATTTCACTACAACACTATGAGAACGCATAAAATGATTGACAGGCAGAAATTGTCAGAGACTGTGGGCCACAGACACATTTTTGTTTGCTGTTTACAGAGTCTAGAGCTGTCACAGAGCACTGGAGTGCCATTTACACAAGAATTAATTATCAATTATCAATCTATTAATTTGAACATAAACTGGTAAATAAATAAACCAATTTAAAAATTGACAAATAAATAGACACATTTAAATGTTTATTTAATTAATGTTATATAATGTATTTATATTTAGTAATAAAAAAAGCACATTAATAAGTCATTTCTAAATGCGCCTTTTAAATTGTGCTTTAAAAAGCATTTTGCAATTGCTTCCATCCATTTGCCAGTTGTTTTTCTTCATCCATTTGCCAAATGCTTTTCTTTATTGTTTGACTTTTCCTTTTTTTTTCCCCATTTGTCAATCCATACCATCTGAAGTCCAGGAGTGCCAATAAAAATGGATGAAGGAATAAATTATCAATCTATTAATTTGAAAATAAAAACATTTGAATAAATAAGTCCATTTATAAATGGACAAAAAAGACACATTTAAATGTGTTTATTTGATTAATGTTTAAAAATGTCATTGTATTTAACAATAAAAATGTGCTTTAATAAATCATATTTATTTCATGTTTAAAATGCCATTAAATGTAGCAATAAATTAGTACTTTTAAAGAGTCTTTTAAATACACTTTTTAATCCACTTTAAAATTGCATTTTAAAAAGGTATTGGCAATTACTTTTCCTCGTCCATTTGTCAATGGCTTTTCTTTTTCCATTTTGCTTTTCCTGTTCCTTTCCACGTGCCACTCGAAGATGATGTAAGATGACCTGTCACTGGACGATGGTACGAGGAGTTTACGTGATATTATTGGATCTGCAAATCCCACATATAAGAAACGGATGCGAAGCATATCAGAAGTTAATGGTGGCTTGTTCACTGTTGCTGGAAAATGCTACCTAATCTACCTAAGCCTGCACAGTGATATGTGTCCAGAATATGAGCTGGTAATCGTGATGCTGTCAACAGAACCAGCCTCCCGACCTGCGCCCCGAACTGAAACACCCAGCAACTGCCACTGCTTGAGGTACCGAGCCAATGAAGAATCCTGGACACATATCACTATGCATGCTCAAGTAAGGCAGTGTTCAGCATTTCACAGCAACAGTGAATGAGTACCATTAACTTCTGATTTGCTTAACATCCGGTTCTTATGCACAGGATTCGCAGATCCAATAATATCACGTAAACCATTATTGGATCGTGATATTATAGATCCAATAATATCAAGTAAACTCGCAGATCCAATAATATCACGTAAACAACCTCTTCGAGTGGCACATGGGAGAGGGGGTGTGTCTTGTAACTGAACTGAAAGTTCTTTGGTTGCTCCCATGAGTCAACAGTCTAATGGCATTTTTTTTAATTGATTCTCAGTTGGAGAAAGAAAAAGAAAAAGGAAATAGAAAAGGAAAATCAAAACGAAAAAGAAAACCCATTGGCAAATGGATGAGAAAAAGCAATTGGCCAATGAATTAAGAAAAGCAATTGCCAAATACTTTTTAAAAATGTAATTTAAAAGGTGCTTTTAAAGTGCATTAAAAGTTAATTTAAAAAACTCATTAATGTACTTTTTTGTTTTGCATTTTTTTGTAACATTTAATGAAAATTTAAACATTAAATAAATATGATTTATTAATGCACAATTTTATTGTTAAATATAATGACATTTTTAAACATGAATTAAATAAACACATTTAAATGTGTCTTTTTATTTGTCCACTTATGAATTGACTTATTCAAATTTTCAAATGAATAGATTGATAATTTACTCCATTCTTTTTTTTAATTGGCATTCCTGGGCTTCAGCTGGTATGGATTGGCAACTGGAAAAAGAAAAGTCAAAGTCAAACAATAAATAAAAGCAAATGGCAAATGGATGATGAAAAGCAATTGCCAAATGCTTTTTAAATGTAATTTAAAAGATGCATTTAAAAATGACCTATTAATGTGCTGTTTTATTGTTAAATATGAGTACATTTTAAAACCGGAATTAAATAAACAAATTCAAATGTGTCCATTTATAAATTGGTTTATTTATTCACATTTTTATTTTCAAATTAATAGATTGATAATGTATTCCATCATTCTTTTCTAAATGGCACTCCTGGGCTTCCATAACAGAGAACAGTGAAATATCTCAGGACACTTATTTCATAATATCTTTCAGAGAGTAGGAACATTTTTTGCATACCTTTCCATGAAAAAAAATTGCTTAAGGCACCTTTAATGAGAGAGAAGTTGCACGGTTGTTTTTCCAACATCCATGCAATGTATGATTAGAAATATTTTTTATTTTAATGTTTTTGTTCACCACCTGACTGTAAATAACAGAAAGGATTTTAAAAGAGACATAAAATGAAAATGGTGTGCCTGGGTCTCATTTTTGGAAACAAAATACACAGAACAAAGCAAAAGGAAACTTTTACTTGTATATGTTTATGACTTGCTTGTACAACACTTTTACCTTCTACAGTTTACTGGTCCATGTTGTGTAAACAGTCTGAGGAAAGGTTTACCAAAGTCAGAGTTGATTCAGTATTAATGCCATTTCACGGCTGAACCTAAGCGATGGTGATAGCATGATCATGCAGTCCTGCAGTCAAATAAAGTCAATTTCATGCTGTAAAAGATGAGGCTGAATCCAGCTTCTTAATCACCGGTTACTTATTCAATAAAAGGATCGCAGTGCTCACCACACACCTCAATCTCTGACTAGTAAAATCTCAATATTTACTCTCCAGCGGTTAATTAAATACGTATTTTAGTCACATAGCATGAAATTTGGTCACAAATACAAGTGATATACTCGTTATGCAGATGACTGCTATGGCACCGATAAAGCCAATGAAAACAGCTCACACAAATCATCGAGAAGAAAACACACACACACACACACACACACACACAACATCTAGGCTGCTTCACACCCATAAAAACACCCAAAGAAGAAAAAAAACACACCAGAGATCTCCGGCACAACTCAATTGTTCTTTCTACATAACATTAAGAGATTAACTGGAGAACTAATAAGACATTTGCTCAAGTCACTCACTTCAGATTTTTCTCCTTAAAAAAAAGAAAAAAAAAGAATTATATCTGGCATGTGTCTTCTAGAGTTTCATAAGAGATGTCACAAAGTATGCTATGATTGGCAAGATACCAAAGACTGCAATCAAATGTCTGAGATTTCAACATTATTTCAGACTAAATTAGCTGGGCTATACTATCTACACTAATTTCATTCTTCTACACTCCTACTCTAGATTAAAAATAATCTAATTTGAGTCTATTCATGAGAAATGTAAGGAGAAACATTAGCACAACTGAGAACTTCATTAAGTCTTGTGAAAAATTAAAGACCAAATTCAGAACAATACATGTTTCCTCTTGGAAAAAATAGGAAGTTACATCACAGCTATGGAAAGAAGGAGAACTGAATCAAAAACAGGTGGAGACAGGAAGTCCCTTAAGACCCTTCTTCATCTCTGTCCTCTGACTTTGTGTTGTTTGCTGACATATGCCTGTGCCATTGTGGAGACCGACGTGCTGACGGATATGATTGACTTTAGACGGGTGCCGAGGAACGGCATGTGAGAGTACAGAGATACATAGATACAAGGATCAAGCCTGGGGCTAACCAAAACAGCTGCTGCCTCTCACTTCGTCCCGCCTCAGAACAGCAGACACAACACTGTCAAACATTACAAAGCACTATGATTTGGAACATTACTGAGGTTTTACTTGTTTTTGTACTGAGGTTTCACAGGGTAGCATGACATTTCAAGATTTATGTGCTGTACACACTTGTGTGCTGATGACTGGTGAAGAGAAGAGATGCGGCGACAAAAACAAATGCAGATAAATAAACATTTTGTGGAATGTGTTCAGCATAACTGAGATGCAAATGGGCTCCTAAATGGAAGTCCCTGTCATCTTAACTTGGGCATACAGCCAGGCTGATTTGTAATAATGTCCCCCTGTCTCGCGAAGGGATTTAGCACAGGGTGGTATCGAGAGAGATAGACAGTGGCAGAGACAGCACTACAATAAGACAGGGCTTTTGATGCAACACCACCAAATGCATGTTAATACATCTGACTGTATATATAATTTTGTCTGTCTCCCAGTTTTCCAATGAATGTGCTCTGACTTAGCACTTAAATTAGGTTGAGGAATGAAATAGTTTGGCTAGAGGGATCGCAGCATATGCTGCTATTCAGTTCAGTTTGGAGTTTAATTCAACAAGACGTTTTAGATACATTATATGCAGGCACACTGAAAATTTAAATCCCCGAAGGAAGTGTTGTGGATCGTACTGGTATGTGTGAACTCCAGTGTCTGGATGAAATGTCCACAGAGTTGTAAAGCAAGTTGTTTTAGTTGTAAATGATATAGTGCAATCAACAGGAATTTACCATACACCCTAACTGGAACCCCAACCCTAAACCTTACCATCAGTGGGGTAAAAATGTAATTTTAGAGGTAAAATGCAACCTCTGAATCACACTTATCATCGTGAACATGTGTCAGTAGCATCACAGGAAAACGTAAACACTAATGATCCACAATATACGCGGCAGCCAATATATTATTGATGATAACATTAACAATTATAATATTTTTACAGTTATTTTGGATTAATCGCAGATATTTTTGCCGATAATTTGTTACAGTATATTTGCTTGTGGTTGAGAATGTCTCACTGCCTGCGGCTTCTCTCTTCAGGCAAGCAGTCAGGAAGCCTAAAGTGACAGTGCGTGTGTTCACACATATTGCAGTCTGACAGTGAGAGCGAGGCTAGTGTTGCCAGACAGGCTTATGTCGCTCTGTGAGTATTATTTTAACATCTCTGCAACATGTTACGTTGTTTTGGGCCTGGTTTCAATTGACATGCCATTTTCCAAATCCTGTTTATGTTTCATTAAGCAATAAATGAAAATGCCACAAAAAACATTTATGTACAGTATTTTACTTTCTATCTAATAACTCATGTTACTATCAATTTTGTTTAATACTTCATGAAACATAATCAAAATATGGAAAATAGCATTTTGTTACTTGCAGCAAAGGTTTGTGATTAAAACAATGCTAAAAACAATGTAACGTGGCATATATATCTTGGAATAATCATCAAAGTGACATGAGATTTCTAAAGACACATGTAGTTGAGTGAAACTTATGTGCTTGTTGTATTTTACCAGTTGAGACTTTTCTAAGGTTATAAGTAAGCAGCTGCAAGCACACACATACTGTAACACAACAACCACAGCTGCACTCTCAGTCTCACTGCTAACCTAAATACTAAACCATGTATACACAGATTAGGGTTTTTATTGTGTTTTGTTGTTTATTGTTCGTTACATGCTGTTAATTTATCCCCACATTTTGGTTTAATGCATTACATCTGTTAGAAGTTCGTTACTCTTAGTCATTTAGTAACTGTGATTTACGTTTATGCACTTGGCAGATGCTTTTATCCAAGTTACAAAGTAGTAACTGGGATACTACTGAGGGAGAGATTCATCAGGATTACAATGAAACTTATAGAAATGGGCAACATACAATAATTTAATTATTCTATAATTTATTATTTGTTAATTTAAGTGTGTCAATTATTGATTCTCATTCAATTCAGCATACATCTGTTATATAGGTACATTTCTGGTTCATGTTACATCTGCCAAACATTAAATAAGATTTAGGAGTTTACAAATATACACCTATTTTTCAAAATGAATAGCTTTTAATAAATGACCTAGCAATTGAATGTTTAAAAGACTATAAATAAATAAATACATTTATATAATAAATATATATATATATATATAAATAAAAAATGCTGATTAAAATTGTATCAGGCACAATTAGCTGTGAATTATCGGTTATTGATATCGGTTCAGAAATTCCATATCCGTGCATCCCTAGTAAACACATTTACATTGATGCAAAGACATCTGATGGAAGATAGCACATGTCGGTAACTTGGCAGAATGGGCTCGATAACATTGTACTGGTAACATTCAGTATTAACATGTCCAGTGTGATCATGTTGCAATTAACTGCAAGATGTGCAAAAAGTTAAATCTTTTCTATTTATTTTGGAAATCACAAGTAGTTTACTTCCACAAATTATGTAGAATTGATTTCATGCCAATATGCAACACAAATTTTCAAGAAAACAAGCCTGGGTCCAAACTAAAAGGTCTCGAGTGAAATCCTCAGGAAAAAAAATGATTGCACCCTGGTCAGAGGAGCACAGAGGTCAAAACAGGGAATATATTGCCCATTCCAGTTATAGTCTCTTGAAGGATGAAGTCATTTGGCTACTCTGAGACATGATATGGGGTGTGATTCAGTAGTGTTTTGTCTGGACGGTGAGATTACATGTGGTATGGTTGCTGTCCGCAGGGAACGCTTAGCCCAACAGCAAGCCAGGGCTAAATCAGGCTAATAAACATGATTCCTTTGAGAACCCAGCAATGCAATGACATGACAGCACACATGAAGTTAGTTTCAGACTACGATTGCATTCCTCCCTTCTTTTTTTCTTTCTTTCACCTTCATTTGTCCTTCAACATTCCAAAAACAAAAGTGATATAATAAAACCCGCAATTGCAATAAAACTTGATCACCAGGGAGTCAGACACCAAAGTTCAGACCTTTCAGTCTGTAGCCAGAATACCCTTTGTGTGTTTGCCTTCAATTACTGTAACTCTCATTTAATTATACTCTTGATCCAGGCACCCACAGTTAGCAGCTAATAGAAAGGCACTTAAAACAAGAATATAAACACTAGAGCACAACACAAAGAAGAAAAAGTTTCTGTACCTTTGCCCTTGGCTTGAGAAAGTAGATGAAAGGTATTAATCAGGCATTAAAAGATGAAGAGTATCCAGAGAAGGAGAGCATGGGAAAATATAAAGAAATGGTCAAAGCACAGTCCACATGTATGCATTCAAAGTAGAATTGCATTGGCTTTAGAGCTTTCAGTTTAGATCATTCACAATTTAGTCAATCTAGGCATGCAATATTAAAATCACGACAGAATAAATAACAAAGAAGAGTTGAGGCATACCTTGATCTGCCATCATCATGTGTGCTAAACCTTTAAGGAAGAAAGAAAGAAACAGGATGGGAAGAGCATATATACAATATTTTAGAGGATATACTATATATTGCAGAAGAAAAACAAATCTGGATAATTCACATGCATGTTGTAACTACCGTCAATAAAGGTTTTCAACATGTTAAACCGTTCACATATTTTTCAAATTCACAAGAATTTTATGCAAGCTCCGACTTCTACTTGATCATTGTGGTGTCATGTAAAAACAATCAAAACTTCAACAGTTAAAAGAAGATAGGTTGCTGTGACAGTGACTGTGATTTTACAAAGTGGGATGAGTTCATGGACAAACATATTATCTTTGACAGAAACAACATTCCTGTCAGAAAAACTTTGTCCTAACTCTATCCCTAACCCTAACCCTTACCCTAACCATTAACTAACCCTAGAAAGGGAAATGCCTAACCCTACAATCCTTTTGACAGGAATGTTGTTCCAAGACTAACAAAGATATTGATCCAGAAACAAGTTTTACTTGCCAAAATCTTGGTGTGGCAGCGGGGGCGTGGTCAAGCGCCCGTCCGAAGGGGAGAAAGCGGTAAGGGCGCTTGCACCTGAGCTAAATTATGTCTAACACCGGTCTCTAATTTCAGTGAGTATGGGGAGAGCGGCATAAAAGAGCACCAGTGCCTCCAGTCGAGAGAGAGAGCTGCCAGTCCAGTGTTGGCAACAGAGAGACAACGCCAAATTGTTAGATTAGTTTAGAAACGTTTATGTATAGCACATATTTGCACTACCCCTGTCTGTCTACACCCCGTGATTAAAGAGCCTCACCTTTGTGTTGAACCCTGTTCCCGTGTCCTTCTTCTTGTAAAGTCGTTACACTTGGTAACCGCATAGATATCTACCTCTACATATTTCTGTTTGAAATGTAATTTTATTTTAGACAATATTACATAATGCACTTTCTTTATTTTTCAATGTTTTTAAGAGAAAATAGAGGTGAATTCATGTAATGATTAAGCATTTTGCTGTCACAAACAACAAAGACGCACATAGGTAAATTTTGGCATTATGAGAGTTGCCATAGAAATTGATAATTTCCAATGACTTGACCAGCTCTGAGTTGTTGTAATTACAGTAATTATGGTAATATTGACATTATGTGAATGCAGCAAAAGCACAAAAAAAGCATGTTAGAAAGCTTCCATTTGAATGTCACATATGGGCTGCCACATACTGTATACAATGTATGCCTTTATAAGGCATTAAATAAACTCAAATTTCTTAAATAGCTTAAAGAATATTATCAAATAACTTTTGATTCTTAAACTCACCTGGGATGCTGTTGGCCTCTGATGGTGTTGCAGTAAAGATGACACAATTAAAAAAAAAGAAAAGAAGAGAGGAACAATACAGCCATTAGAGCCCACTCATATCATCTTTGCATGAACACTATCATGCAAACTCTGACACACCTGCCAGCATGCACAGAGCAGACTTCTGCACTGTGCATGTACACAGTAACCCTTAAATGCCCCTTGCAACCTTACATCTGCCCCCTCTCCACCCACAGAGTAGGGGGGTAGGGGGATCAGATCTGTGGCTTTCAATCCTGCCATGGAACACCATCATCAAAATGGTCTAGTTCATCTTCCATGTCTTACACACTCTCCAAAAGCCCACATCCATGCCTAGGTCATAAATCCAAACAGGCAACAGAACCTGCTCCCTTTAGAGAGGGTTGTGGATTTATGGGACATTGATGTTTGTCTTGAACAATGTTCTGTACTCAGAGCCAGGTAGCCTTCCCTCTTATTGTAGACACACACTCTCTCTTGCTTTCTTACGAGCCACCTTTTACACCGAAGCTGGACTGCACTGGCAGACTGACTCATTTCATTAATGCACTCTGGTCCTCTCCCATACCAAAGGGCATCCAACACTGATAAACATGTTTGGAAGTGGCATGTGACAAAGAACAGCTGATCTACCATGTTTCTAATCTATTTTTCATCTGATTGATATTATCCAGACATATTTATTTCTAGGGATGTACTGCTACCACTTTTTCTCTTCCAATCCGATTCTGGAAATCTCAGTATCGGCCGATACCGATCCCGATCCGGTACCAGTGTTGCTTTTTTGCGTAATCAGTTTAGACTATCTTTACATTATTGTGTGGACCTAATTGGGAGTACACTATAATATGTGAAGAAACAAACCTCTAACTATACATTATTTCTACGTAAATGTATAGCTTATTAAGAAACTATTTATTATTAACTAGTATACTGGATAATGTAGCAGCAAAATTAACAATAACTCCAGTCTTCAAGTCTTCAGTAGAAAAGAAACCAGTGTTTTATTTTTGACTTTTTTTTAATGTTTCAACTTGCATCTGGACTTTTAAGGATTCAGATCAATATTTTGTTAAATTTAGTTATAAGACATCAGTCCACATTTCATTCACAATGTTATTCTTTGGAACCCATTCAACTTAAATATTGTTATAAATTGTAAACAAATACTAATGATAATAATGGATTGTTATTAAGATTATTATTATTATTGACTTAATTTTAAATACAACAGTAATATATTTAAATTGTGCACTTTTTAAACCCTCACGCTTTTATTTTGACATACTAAACTCTCCAGGAATTCCTGTATGTGTTTGTGGGCAAGTTCACAGTAGTTTAATTTGCTTCTTATTCAAATTCTTGTAAAATGCAATTAAAAAATAAATAATAATAAAATAAATGCATATTATAAGTGAACCAAACTACTGAGCAGCTACATCTGAGATGCTGTTCTCGATTAGCGCTCAAATATTGCGCACTGATGTGAAGGCTAAAAATAACCATGAGTGCATCACCAGCCTATGCATGAGTTTGTGTCAGCAGAGCAGCACCATTCACTAACACGCTGGTGCTGAGCATACTATACATTTACTTATTAAACTCAGCCTTTTGTGATTCACAGAGCTATCAAACATCTTCAAGTGGCTTTGAATAAAATGAACGAGTCATATGAACTGCTTTATTGGTGTTTTAATGGTTCTTTTATGTACATTTTTGAGCTTGATAGTAAAGAACATATCTAACACACAGAATCGGATTTGGATTGGGCTTGTCGGACCAATACCTGATCCATCTAAAAATGACAGTATCAGAGCTGATACCCATCCAGGTATCGGATCGGTACATCCCTAGTTATTTCATCGGATAACTCTTAAGAATTACAGATTGTACAGTAGATTTGTTTTTCCTACTCTGGACTGGCAGGCAGAAGAACCAATTTATCTGTTGCCAGTGCAAAAACCGCTGTTAATGCAGGAAATTAAGGGGAACCTGATGGGGTCTGCCTCCATGAAATGCTTTTAGTGCATAGTAATTACAGGTACTGTACATTAGACATTAATTCTGTGCTGTATGTTTTGGTGTCGGTACTAGCTGAAAATGCAATATGTTTTCTCTCATGGTCACTCATTTTCAGGACACGTTACATCGCGTAAGTGTGTGTCTGTCTGCTGTGCTTGTTAAAGGACATTAAGTCCTCTTATGAGATGCATTAACCTGGTAGGGAAAATATTAAGACATGATTGGAGAGAGGGGAACGCTGGGCTACTCTCACGGTATGAGTGCTACAGTGAATTGATTGGCGTGCTCAGCTCTTCAGATGACCTGGACTGAAGTTTGACTGATGTCTGACTGAAATATGATTGTCTACTAGGGTGCATCTACACTAGTTCTAACTATCTCATTTACTGCCAGCCCTCCAAAATTATCCAGTTTCTTGAAAAATTTAATGAGACCCGAATTAATTTGTGATTGTGAACTTATGGCTGATTTGTGGATCGTTTCCTTGGTTTCTTGAGTTTTGAGATCTGTTTCTAACAACAGCTTGGTCAGAAAAACTGATAAATTAGTTTGAAATGAGTGATAGAGTGATGTGTTTAAGTCACATCAAATTGCAATGTTTCTTGCAAAAAGGAGCCCAAAGAAACTGAATCTCAACATCTTTATCATTAATAATAGATTTTTAAAAATGTTTTGAAGAAAATATGAGAGGCGCTTGCCTATTCAAAAGTAGATGCCACAATGCTAGGGTGTTGACCGTGGTCGACTGGGCATTGCTATGTGATTGCTAAGGTGTTTTAAGTGGTTTTAGCACATTGCCATGCAGTTGCTAGGGTGTCCTGCATGATTTCTTACAGGTCCAAGTCAAAAGAGCACACCCCCTATTATATTCTACTCTTTAGATATGGATGGGGGTTTGATCAGATACCAAACCGTAAGTATGAATAATAATAAAAGAGCGCAACAATTCAATTTTCTCCATTGGCAAATTTATTTTAACAATACATTTTAAAGAGTTTGTAAATCGATTGTGCATGTATTTGCCCTAATTTAGGTCAACAGTCCACATTATTTTTTATTTTTGAAACTTTTTTATAAAATGTTTTACTTTTTTCTTTTTATTTAATGTTTAATAGTGGTATTCCTGGTGAATAACTACATTAAATAAGATCCTAAAGAGAAAGATCCAACTATCAGGCAGTCACGGCCAACAAAATGCACCAAATGAACTGTGCAGCGACTGCCCATTCCTATAATGCACTGTCGGTCTTCCTACACTAGCAAAATACTTATATGTTTGCATATATGTGAATATTTTGCAATAACATTTTTATATATTGTTTATATTCATATTCTAAACAAATTAAAATCAAAAAGTGTTGCACTTTTCCAGAGTTTTTATTTTGATTATGTTACTTGCAATGCATCATGGGATTGTAATTAATTCCCTCATTAGTCTTGGACCTTTGTCTTTTTGTCAGATTTTCAAATAGAACTCTTTCATGGAGGATCTTAAGACATCCCTATTGAAGATATAAATGGAAAAAATACTCCTAGAACTAAGGCTGCATTTCACTTCACTTTTAACATCCACTCAATAGCTCCCCTAAGCACTTCCCCTCAGGGGAATCACCAATGCTATTTCCAATCCACTTGATTAAGTGAGTGACTCGGGAGAAGTTTCTGTTGATAGACCCTCAACCCCTCGATTTTGACCGAGGGAGTGTGCCTACATTGATGTAGGCTACAGGCAGCTCCAAATCCCACAATGCAACTAGATTGTGACGTGACAGCAGATCATGTTTCATCAACCCCACCCCACTCATTTCTAATGTACAATGAAAGTGTTCATGAAAGTCAATAAAGCAATTTAGAAAAGTTAAATTGAGATTTAACAGCATAATACTTGCAGCTACCTAAAACTGTTTATCAAACAGCTATTCCCTATGTGTTAATTGATATGCTAACATTTTAATTTTGTAAAGCTTGATTAATCCTTTCTAACAATTATTTCAATTTTTTTTTTTAAACATATAAGATTTATACATAAGATTCTGAAATTACAAAATTTCACCTGAATCTGTGGTTGCATCATCTCTGAAAGCATTTTTTTCTCAGGTGTAAAAATAACTAAATTATTCCATAAATTGACATCAGCCCTCAATGTGCTCCAAGTGATCAATGGTTTAGGGCAGTGGTGTCAAATATACAGTCCACGGTGGACGGATCCAGCCTGCCAGGGAGTCATCTCCGGCCCACTGGGTAATTTGCAGAAAAAATAAATTTGTAATGTTTTAACATTTTAACGTAAGTGAACATTAACGCTAATTTAGCCTGTAACTTGGGAAAGATTCATACTATTATTTTATTAGCAACAGCAGAACAGATAAAAAAAAAAATATTTGTGTTGCATGTAGCTATGTTATAGCTTGCATGATCAGTGGAATTTATTTTAATTACATGGGACATTCAGTGCTCATAGAGTCACGCATATCAGTGAACGCCACACATATCTGTGGGTGACACAAGTTCCATGGCCACATGTTTCCACAGTGAAGTTTCTCTCACAAAAATAATGACAACATGGACAGGTCCGAGGATAAATATTAGATGTAATAACTGTTGCATTGTTTCTGTCCCATTTACCTATTATTTATTTTAAGCAGGTTTCAGTTCCTTGGCGTTTATGTTAAAGCTCTAGCTAAAGAGAGAGCGGTTCTCTCTTTTTCTTGTAAATATTATTTCTTGATTCCCTTCAACTAATTGTGTGTGTATTTGTGAAGTAACCTTTGGTTAATGAAATTAGTAAATAACATTTTTCTTTATTTCATTTTGTACAGAGTAAATTAGCACCCACCAACCAGACAAATGTGGATATTTTATGTGCATCTTCTTGCAAATCTTAGAGTAACATGTGACAAGAAATGCTGTCTGACACAAAAACGTGTGTTTGAAGAAACACACTTGATTATATTTTAAAGAACAGACGAAAGAATAAAGCCGTTGATGCGCGTATCTGATTTGCTGTGTTTTAAGAGACGCTCTGCCGCCCATAAGCACAGCGCTTCTCATGGTACACGTGCATGCAGAGAGCTCACTTTTTCTGCTGTTTCAGTCATCAATTCGGTGAAAATAGTTTGCAACTGCAAGAAAAGTGTCACACATTGGAACACTGCAACTGATTTCAAACCATCTCAGGAGGGGCTCTAAGTTTAGTTCACTGGATTTCCGCCGTGCAGTTCGCGTTTACACGCACTGAGAATGCAACATTGCTTAATTCCAAATATTTGTGGCAGAATACATAAGCATACAAAGCAAATGACATGCAGTGACATTAATGAATTGTCACGGGTGTCATCACAAATCACTACAGCTTTAGAAGCTGTGTTTTATATACCTTTATGAATAACAAAAGGAGCTGATAAAAAATAAAAGTGGTGGGTGTAATTGGGCATTCACAGCCACTGTGGCTGGTGGGCACATTTATTTATTTGTATATTTTACCCCAGTGTTAGCTATGAAAACAGCATATTTCTATTTTCCTGGTCCAATTTTCATTTGCTCCACTGCTGAACTACAAGAATCACTAAAGAAATTATATTTTACCCAAGTTATGAGATTGCTGTCTGAATTGAATGTGGTGACATAAACAAGAGTGCACAGTGAAATAACACCAAAACAGCGCCATTTTCTATTTTGTTGTGTTCCCTGGCTGTACTCAACAGCAAACATGGTGACTGGTTTAGTCCGATTCATGACTAAATGACTCTTATGAGTCGGTAGTTTTAAAACATTGATTCACCAGCTCACGAGTTCTCGTTTTGAATCAGTTTGAAGAATTCTTCAGTGAATGAACTTACCGAATTACTTAAGAGGGGCTGAATGAATATGTGATTTACTGCAAGTTGCTCCCAGTAATTTCAAAATGTTTTGTGTACAAATTTGATAAAATATTATAATAAATGACACATTTAATAACTTTAATCCATAATTTTAAAAGTTATTTAAACAAACTTAAAGAATACTTGGCCTCCAAGTAATGTCACTTAGACCAATCAGGCCTGCGAACCAAAATGAGTTTGGCACCCCTGGTTTAGGGTGTTCCAGTTAAACTCATTACACAGGTTCTGCAAGTAGTGGACACACGCGGAAGTTAGCGAGGGAAGGGCATACAATTTTGAAGTGAAATGCTGCCCAAGACGGCTTAAAAAGTAGGTGTGCACTGTTGCACTCTATGGTGAGATAGAAGGTGTGGAAAGGGTACTGAAAAATCATACTCAAGTAGGAGTACTGTTACTTCCTAAAACATGTAGTGTGAGTAGAGTAAAAGTAGCTGTCCTAAAAACTACTCAAGTAAGAGTAAAAGAGTAGCTCATTTAAAAGTACTTATGAGTAGTGAGTATTGAGTACCGAGTTGCAAAGCCTATGCCCCATTATAATGAACACTGTGTGCCAACTTTTAAAATACATCTTTCATACTTATCTATGATAAACAATACAATAATCTGATTCTAAAAAATAAAAGGGAGACATGATCACAAAAATTAAAAGATTAAAAAGTTATTTTCAATACACTGATCACCATTTTAAATCATAATGTATGAAACAATTACATTAACATCAGTTTATGTATAGGGTATACATTTCCCATAATGCCGAGCATTATTGTTGTGCATAAAACATGTTCAAACAATGCAAGGAATGCAAAAAAATGCTCAATAAGTAGGGTCACTTGGCACATCATGTCCTGCAAAATAGAGGCATAGGAAAAGTTGTTTGGTACAGGGGCTACATCTCTCATCATTTACTTACCCTCATGCTATCCTGGATGTGTATGACTTTCTTTCTTCTGCAGAACAGATTTTTAGAAGAATATCTCAGTTCTTTTAGTCCATACAATGAAAGTGAATCGGTCCTAAAATATTTAAGCTCCACAAATCACATAAATCAGCATAAAAGTAGTCTAATCCATGTGCCTCCAGTTGTTTAATTGATGTCTTCAGAAGCATTATGAAAGATGTGGTGAGAAACAGATCAATATTTAATAAATTTATTTTCCTCCACTTTAACATTCACTTTCTTCTTGTGTTTTTGGTGATGCACATTCTTCATGCATATCACCACCTACTGGGCAGAGAGAAGAATTTCTAGCAAGAATTCACTTAAATATTGATCTGTTTCTCACCCACACCTATCATATCACTTCTGAAGTCATGGATTAAACCACTTGAGTTGTATGTATTACTTTTATGCTGATTTTATGTTCTTTTTGGAGCGTAAAAATGTTGGCACCCCTTCACTTACATTGAATGGACCTACAGAGCTGAAATATTCTTCTAAAAATCGCAATTTGTGTTCTTCTGAATATAGAAAGTCATACACATCTGGGATGGCATGAGGGTGAGTAAATGGAGTATCTTCATAAAGGCTAAGAATAATTATAAATTATTTCATCCTCTCTACTTTCCTGGTAATTTATTATACAAATTAACACACTCTACATCTGGGGTCGGTATTATTAAAAAACAAACAATATTTAAAAAATATACTATTATTACAAATGTCACTATTTTATTCTATTACATTAATACTTTTAAAGCTACTTAAGTTATTCAGCCAAATGTAGTGAGTGATTTTCTCATTTCCTTGGTATTGTTGTTAGATTAATAGCCTTTATATGACATATCCTACTAGACAGTGCTCAATTTGATTACTGAACACTTCAAGTCCAACATTTTGATGTAAATACGCTTTTTGTCCCACTGTTCAAGTTCACTTTAGATATAAACGACTGCGTTTACATTAAATCCTCACCAAGACAGGCATTGGCGGAATTATAAAATGTATTTGACCATTTAGGCACGTAATTAGCACACAAACATTAGCCGCCTGTCGTCAGGAAATAAAAAGTCCATATTTTATATTTCATCTAGATCACTAAACCAGTGGTGCTCTTGCAATCACAATAGTTGTAATGAACACCTCTGTTCTAGATGTATAACATAGGCTAAGTAAAAAAAACAACAACTCAAAAGTTTGATCGAGGACATCTCTCTTTTTTCTGACAAACATCTAGATCATTTTATTGCCCAGCCCTATTGATAACATTGCATTAATCTCTCACATCAACCCAATAATCTAAATTACAGGCTAGGTTATAGACACACAGAAACTAGTAAACAGAAATATGATTACCTCTATATTTATATAAAATAATTTACCTCAATATGTTTCTTCAAATTAGAGGCAGGATTAATGCTGATATCTGGCTTGAGCAAGATAAACTCACATGATACGATCATGCAATTGGCATTTTTCACTGCGAAAATCCCTTTCAGGTTTTGCTGTTATGTTCAGGAGTAAACTGTGCTTGAGGCATTTTCCACAGTTGGTGCCAGATCTACAGCTGCCTTTCAAGTTTTTTACATATGATTTGATTTGACGGGAGTCACGAGACTCTCCCTAGCCAATCATGTTGATAGATAAAAAAAAAAATCAGGACAGGGGAAGTAGCAAACACAGACGGTGGGAATATAGAGCAGTAAAAGTACAGTTACAGCACTTAAAATATACTCAAGTATAAGTAAAAGAATACAATTTTTAAACTACTTACAAAAGTAAAATTCTTGGGGAAAAGTAGTTAATTACAGTAACATGAGTATTTGTAATTCATTACTTTACACCACTGGTTAGAAGTTATATTTAAACATAACTTCTGGTAGAAGAGGAATGGAAATCTAAAATATTTTTGCTTATCTTTAAAAATTAACAAAATGCAATTTTGAAGCACTTCTGAATTTCAATTTGTGCACATTAAAAACATGTGAGCAGACTCGTAAACAGTGGCTGTCTTAAACATAAACCTCACCATACTAATTTAAGCACCATCAACATGAGAAGACAGATTGAGCATTTATTTAGCTGCCAAATGTTTATTATTCTAATCTGCCAGAAGATTACACGCTTTTGCAAATGATGTAGCGCTGTGGCTACCGTACTTGCCACAGAGTAAGGAACATACGCCACTGCAACTGAAAACAGTTCCGAGGCCATTTTAGCCATCTGGCCATCGAGAGAAGTGTCAAATTGTTGTTGCCGCTGGTGTGGCAATTGGATTTAGTCAAACGTACATAGAAGGCAAATGCACTTCAGACCAGCTTGCCATATGGCTCTGAACTGATATTTATTACCCCCATACAGATGTTGTAAAATCTTGCAGACGCTCTAGATTAAGATGGAATTAAGACAGTTCACTGTATTTTTGTAATGTTGTCAAACACTGACTAATGCGTTTAGATTAATGTGTCATTTCATCATACTGGATTTTATTTTGTTTTTAAGAGATGCCACTTGAGAAAGTATAGCTGTTGTTGTTGGATTAGAGGGTGTTGGCCTTACACCCTCAAACAGAGCATTTAAGTTCAGGCTCCCCCTGTGCAAGAATATAAATGGACTCAAAAAAGGTTTATTTATTCTTTTATGATTGGCTGAACTGATTCCCAGCAATCAAAGATATCAAAGCTGCTTTTACGTC
Organism: Moxostoma hubbsi; assembly: GCA_032164185.1. Classification (NCBI taxonomy): domain Eukaryota; kingdom Metazoa; phylum Chordata; class Actinopteri; order Cypriniformes; family Catostomidae; genus Moxostoma; species Moxostoma hubbsi. The sequence continues at coordinate 8,932,832 of JAVLUX010000023.1, forward strand.
TGGTTTTAGCACCTATCAGTGAACTGCAGGACCCAGTCAGCTAAACAAGATGGAGAGGAACAATGGCTGTATATCAAGCCCAAAACTATTCTTTTTACTACCTATAAATCTAAACCTAGTGCCTGGTCTTCTGTTGATGGCAGGCTCTGCATTACTGTACCTCCTTTTTTCTCTTTGTACATACTTAAGTACATATACATGCTAGTTTCAGTATTAAATACCTGAGTGCACAGATAGTTTCTGTATTTAAATCTTTTAAACACATTTAATAACATTTGGTAATTGTGTATTTATGAAGAGAATCATTGGAGAGGTTGTGTCTACAATGAGGGTAAAAGCAACTTAAAGGCCTCAGATCACTGATCACCAATCAATCACCTAGCTTAAGCACTTCAATCACTAGAGGAAAAAGTTTAGGTATAATCAAAACAGGATATATAGCTGTTCCTTTCTCTGAATTTCTCTTTCTAATTAACATTCAATTTACCTTTAATCAGGTAAAGACAGTTCAGATTATTCTTTCTAGTAATCAGAGGATACATTTTACAGTGCAGTTTAACATAGTAGGCTAATACAGCAGAGTAAAAAATAAGCTCATTATGTGCCTTTCATTGCCATCTACAGAGGATCTAAAACATGTTTCATGGGGAAGAACTCAATGTTGTGATTTGCTTCTGTGCTATAATATAAAATTAGTATATTTATTACACCTACAAAATAAATGTGCAAACCAAAGCATTTAAGAAGATGCCTTAAATAATTGTTTAACTAAGGTCATGAAATCTCTCTTTAGGAATATCTGTATAGGCACCATGCAGAATTGAAACAGACATGCTCAAAATAGCAATTATCCTCTTTCTCTGAATTATTATGTTGAAGAGGTGCAACAACATAACCCAGAGCTGTGAAATGGCCTCCTTAAATCCCCAGAGAAACTAAAATGGCCACTTCAGAAAAACAACCAGGGGATCTGAAAAAGCACCTTAACATCCTCACATTCCACCTCCGCCTGGGATGATTAACACAAAAAAATGCTTGCCTGAGACAAACAGCTTAGTGGTTTACAGAGGTAAAATGCAGGTTTTGCTGGTAGAGCATTTCAACTGCATTTATTTTCAATTGACCATAAGAAATGATGGGGGGGGGGGGGAGTAAAGGAGTGTCGTTTCGAAGATGAACAATAAATTATCAGCACAAAACACCTGCCAATGCAAAGAAAAGTGACTCAGAAGGGCAGCTTTCTGTAGGCTAAGTGATTCCATTAACCTGGACCTTTGAGTAAACCTCTGCCTTTATAGCCCCTGTGAACGAAACAGCTGAGAGAGAAGGATTTTGGGAAAATAATTCAACATTTCAGCAGATAAGACTGACAATCTTGAGTCTAATTTAATGAATGTGGGTGTCAATAAATGTTGTGAATCATGTGAAATGAGGATTAAAGAATTTACTTTGTTTATTTCAGCAGTGTTTACGTATTTAAACCAAAGCAATATTTTAAGGTTTTGAAAATAAATAAATGTACCTTCACTGCAGAATTGGCCAACATATTCTGTCTTTGAACAATCACATAGTGGTTCCCCATCAACAATGGAGCATGTCCCTCCATTTTCACATGGATTATCCATGCAGATTCCCTCCATATCCATACGGACCCTCTGGCTGCTTAGTAGAAGAGGTTCCTTGTTATTATACTTCAGTTCCCTGATAATTCCCTTAAATGGCGGAAGATCCTTCACTGTTGGGAGAGTGAGCACAGAAATACGAATATCTTGCGGGACTCCGCCCAGGAAGAGGTCACTAACGATCTTCATGTACTGCCTCTGTGGACGCACCTCACTCGATTTGTTCACTCCGTCCAGACCCAGCACAGTTCTCAGGTTGAACCTGCTAAGGGTGGCAAAATGCCAGCTGCTGTCATTGACTCGCTTGTCCGATACGATGGTGGTCTCAGCGCAATCGATGCTGAACTGCAACTGGAGCTTCCCTTCAACCACCATGAGTTGCAGAAAGTCACAGTAGCCACCATCGTCAAAGTACAGGATTAAGGCGGTGGACACGTCTGTTTTGAACTGGAAGCTGAGGTCACTTCTGGTGCTGGCGTCCCAGCGGAGATAGCGTGCCCACTGGCTTTGAGACCCTGTAAACTCCAGGCCCAAGCAAGGTCCAAGCACAGTACAAATCAGCAGCTGCAACTGGACTGGGAATCTGAAGAAATGCATTGTAAAAGTGCTGGAGATTGGTGTTATTATCCTGAACAGAAGGAATTCATTGAATTCGCTTTGGTTCAAAGGTCAGTATATCCAAAGTACATCCCACAGTATGCCCAGAGATATTAGAGAAGAGGTGAGATCGTCAACTCAGTGACAAAAGATATCCATAAAGAGGAGAGCAATTGAGAGAACAGTCTTAAATAACAGTCGTAAGGCCAATCACATTGCGCATCAATCCAATCTCTGTCTGGCGAATCAAGGTTATTTTTTCTTGTTTGCTGAAATGGACAAACTTGAGAAGAAAAGTTCAGATGAGGTGGTGTGTGTCTGCTGAGTTGTTGTTTGCTTGCACCCAGACTTAACACACTCTCAAAATCATTCCGACAAGTCCTCCAGGTTGGACTCTATCACTATTTTGGGAAACCAGCAGTCTTCATGGTGCCTTGTGGGTAATGTAGTCCTTATGGTTCCCTGCACTGTCTGGCACACTAGCTGTCAAAATAAAAAAAAAACATCAAATTACAAACAAATCCATGGATGCCCCAGTCTATCTAGTCTGTGTTTAGAATTTGTTCTTCATAACACAGGAATTATGGAAATACAAAATAATTCAGTGCAATTTCACTGATTATAATTTAAAAAAAAAATACATTTGAATGAGTCTATTATTGTTTTGACTGATAAATTGTTAAAGGCATCTCTTGATAAAACTTAAATGTTTCTATTTTTCAGGCATTTTATTCAAAAGATCCTTTTGTGTTATCGGTCATCTAGTGTGTAAATTACCAGCATTATACACTTGGCCGGTCCAGCTATCAGTCAATAGCACAGAGCCTGCATTTATCTGATGATGTGGAAAATTAAAAGACATTCTATAGGATGCACAATGCATAAAAATGATAATATGCATGTCTGCACATGTCCATGCCATATACTCCTCAATTCCACATTTGTTCTTGGAGGAAATATTATTTCATCAAAATTTCAGTTGGGTCTTGTTATAAAAGTTGGAAAATTAAATATGATTGTATTATATAAAGATGTCATTAGAAAAAAATAATTTTAGAAAAAAGCAACAAAAAAAATATTATTATTATTACATGTTTAGCAATCCTGAATTACCATAGCATGAGGGATGTAGTAAAATGCAATTCTGGATCACAATAATGTTCTTAAAAGAACATGTCTCATGTACAACCATAGTAACATAGTTCTATAAGTGTGAGAGAAGACTCACATGCTCTGCTAATCCTTGGTGTTAAACCAACACAGATTAGTAAGACTTTGTGAAGGTAAAACGCAGCCCTGACTCCTCTACACATGTTTCCACTATGTGCATAAATTAATAGGCTCCAATTACATGGCAACACGCTAGGTGTAACCTAATAGATATCTAATATTGCCTGTGTCCTTGCCAAAAGAGTAGGTAGCAGGTACAAAAGGACAATAGTGATACCAGCCCACGCAATTCAACCAAGCCGAAACACAACACATGCCGTCGGAGACAGATGCTTGTTCTGCCTGCTGCAGCTGAAGAGGGAAAACAGCGAGCGAATGGGTGCTTGTAACAGATACTCCACGTTGGCTCGCGCCCACACCTCGAAATATGCACGTGTGCTTTCTCTGTTCTTTTTATTTTTTTGAGCTAGGAGGAGAGAGGTGAAAAGGCTAAGCTGAGCACATCATTGTCCTGATTGATAGCTATGTGATTGACACATCCCACTGGGAACAGCACACGACACCACAAAATAAAGATAATGCATTTGGATCCTGTTTAAATAGCCAGCGAATAGGAGAGGTAGATGTAATGGTGGAGGGGGGGGGGCGTTAATGAAAGCAGGCCCAACCATTCATCAGACACACAAAGCTGGGTTTTACCACAGGTGCCTCAATTATGCTCTTCCATTAGGCATTACACCAGAAGAGCTGCGACAAAATGTCCTCCAGTGCGCCCCGATGATATCATGGAGGCTCAGGGAGGAGGTGCACGACATTTCAGAGGCGTAATTCTGTGCGTGACACAGTTGCCGAAGAGCTTCTGCATGTTGTAGTGGAGGTGTGGGCGAGGTAAAGCTGGGCCAAAATGGATGACATCAGCGTCCACAGGGTGCTCTCCTCCTGAGCTGCCAGCCGATGAGAGGGAGGGGTGAGTCGCCTACCTGGCCTCAGCCAGCCTCCCTCCAGTGACCCAGAGTGGGTACGGGTACTACCAGCAAATCCAAAACAAACCACAGCAGGGGAACAGCAACTTCTGAGCAGACTAGTTTTGCAACAGTCATTGATAGCATTATCATATTGCCAAAAACACCAGACTTATGACAGTATTCACTACAACACTCCTTTTATTCATTACCACAGCACCAGTTTTATAATTTCTGAGCATAAGCGACTGTAGTAATGGTGAGGACTGTGTGTATTATATTGGGCTGTGATCAAGACAGAAAGATCACGTCACACTGCGGTGTATTGGGAAGGCAACGCACATGCGATCGAGTGTTTTTTTAAGCCTGAGCACTACACAACGCCAATAGCATTTTTGTCAACAGCAACACAGAAAAAAAGGCGATTGGGTGGAGGGGTACGCAAAACCCTGGTAAAACGATATTCGTTACAAGTGAAAACATAAAAAAAAAAATAATAATAATTATAGTGAGCATTTTTTAAGTTCTTGAAAAAATGGTAGGCTATGTTCTAGAAATAAATATTCATATTATTCGTTTTAACATAATCATACGATTTTCTACAGTTCTTAAATTATCGATTTTGAACTATAGGCTATTCTTTTATCTTTAAGAAAAAAAATACCTCAGTTAAATTAAAAGCATTTGGCAGTCTTGTCTTGATATTAGACGTGAGGTTATACATCAGCACTCGTGAGAACGAATCGTCACAAACACAGAGAAGTATCCGCAGAGGGACGTGAGCCGTTTAAAAACAACACAAAAAATATTTAACGTTCAAAACGTTAAAATGTGTTTTTATATATATTTGGTTATTTTATGTCTTGTTTATTTTAAATATGCCAACAAATGGATGTGAATAAATAGTTTGATCAATTATATAATAATTAATAATTAAAATAACATTTTAAAACATGATTATAATAAATGTGTATAATATACTTATAATATACTTAGACATTTAGCTTTAAAAACAACATTTGCATTGCACCAGTTTCAAGGCGGATGTGAGAATGAATAATAATCATAGATTATGCTTTAATAAATTAAAACAATAAAAACAATAAATAATCAACATAGTAATTTGCCATTGGGCTACATATTAATGCTATTGTGTGTTAAACACGTGGCATATCAGTCACACATATATACATGAACATAAACGCACACTACGATTAACAAGTCTACATTGTGGTAAGGAGACATTGCATTATATTACACAGAGGTCACACACAACAGCACCAGTTGACAAACTGGCCTATATTTTGACGTTCACTGAGAAAATAAACATGGTCGAATAAATGTAGGAAGTATAGTTTAAATCTAGACATACATGCTTATTGTTATTTCTGTTAGCTCTGGAATAATTCGTTGATGAATCTGTGCATGACAAGGCCGCGATCAGGAAATATAATTTTGCCCTGCAAATTCAGCACAAACCCAAATGCATCCTTTAATAAGAAGAATAATAATTATCATCATAATAAATTGGTAAAAAGAAATAAATAAACCCAGAAAATGTTTTGACAAAACATGTAGCCTATTAAATGTATTAAAAAGTATGAGCCTGTACAGCCTATACGAAATTAGTCAGCGTGTGTTTTAAATAAAATGCCTTTGTGTGCGATGATGGATTATTACCAAAGTCTATGCAATTCTTCGAGATCTTAAACTAACCACTATAAATTAATTAGAAATGCATAAGATATATATACTCGACCGTTTAAGAAAATGCAAGACAAAAGAGCTGAATTGGATTACTAAATGTACCGATGTGTCAAAACACCTTTCTAATATTTCCCTTGCATTTTGGATTGTTTTATTTATTTATTTTACATAGCCACAAGACAATTATTTACATGAAAAAATGTTAAAGGTTTGTATAAAATCATTTAAAATCATTGCATGGTGTGAGAACAGCCCGCATCAATCTCAATTATAAATATTTTAATATAATGCCTTGCTCGAATTTCCCGGCACATTTAAGGGTCGAAAACAACAATACATTATTGCACTAAGCGAATGTGAATTTATCATAATTGTAAAATGTATTCGGCTCAGCTCACGCCGTTAATCTTACCTAAATATATTCAGGTAATTTTTAGAATAGGCCTATATTTTGTTCTAAAAGTACACATGAACAAATCACGGATATGCTGTTCTTGTACGCTTGACCAGTCCATGTCTAGGTGCACCCATACAAGATAGACTGAAGGATGGAGCTGCAGTGGGCATGCGTGCTGTTTATCTTGAGTGGCATTTGAACATGATGCCCCCTCCATGTGCTCCACAGACACCTGAGAACTCGTATTAGTTATTCAGAGCTTCTTTTACAGATTAAGAATAACAAAGGACTCCTGAGACCAAAGCGCCAAATTGTTTGTTACATATTCACACGGGGTCGTTTTTTTTTTCGTTCATCCTACAATAACACGGGCCTAGATTGTGCACTTTACTTAAACTAAACGAAATATGTTGTGATATTTCAAGCAATACATAATAAAAGGACATTTTGAAAGGTTTTGCACTCCATAGCTGGCAAACCGGTCAACTGACTGAAATGTTCTACTTTATCCACAATGTTACCTATATGCTGGTTTGTAGAGGATGATTTGCTATACTTACACAATAATAAGTACACGAAAACGTATCTTCAAAGTTCGACATTGTGTGTAAAACATGTTTTTTTTTTCCTTCACAGACTCTGTATGCAGTAACTGCTGTGGTTTTATATTATCCCGCTTCCCCGCGAAACAACGCGAATTACACTTGTTTCGACTGTGTGCAACAGACTACGTTAACATAATTAAAAGCAAAACTATTTATAATAATATCGAAGAACAATGTCAAAGCAAGTCAACTTAGTGTAAATACTCGAAGTCAATGATGTTTAATCGATTCTGTACCAAAACATGAAAGAGACTAACCTCAGTTTTCGTACAAACATATTCCAAAGCGTAATAATCCACATTATATTCCCTCATTCGGTCCACGTCACTAAAAATAACAGCTTTCGACGGTTTTGTGAGGATTTGTTTTACCCTCGTGCACTTTCCTCGTTCCGCGCTCGCGTGCAGTTACAGAGAGCCGCGCGCTCAGTGCGACTGATGGGCAATCACACTATTTTCACACACGCGCCGCTCGACCCCGCCTTCCTCTTACGGCGAGGCTCGCGCCATTTAAAGGTGTAGTAAAAACCGTGGGAAAAGAACTTCGTCAGAAAACAAATCAGTGTCTGTTTGAAGCGACATGTCTAAGTAGGAAAAGGAACTCGGATTGTCTCTGGAAACGGACATGTTTGCTTATTTAAGATGTGTGGATTCGCGCCCTCACAGAAACGTGCCGTTTGTTAAGGCTGTCATCCTCTTCGCTTTCCTAATAAAGCTTAGCGAAAGCAATTCGCTAAATTGAAATGTTATTTATGTATTTAGCAAACAATATCAGCAAAAACGCTTTTTGTGTCATACCTTTCTCTGTTTATATCCAGAAAGAGGCCACTGTCCTTGGTGCTGAACTTTCACGTGAACGCTACTGAAACTATTGGATACTTTGAACAAATCCATCAGTTTATGCATTTTGAGTTCTGACAGAGTATGAAACATTTTTAAACATAGTCACGTAAGTGAAATTTAAATGCTTCAAAAAACGAACATTGCGATCGATAGGCGTTGACCATGTCATTGATTTGTAGCCCAAATTATCCATCATAGATCCTATTGAGCGCGTCTCAGTGTATGGATCGAACCTCTCCAGCCTGCAGATCCAAGCTCATCTAAAGATGTATGATACGTTTTTTAGGCAGTGTTGCAATGAAAGTTAAAACACTTATCACATGCTGAGCTTGTGTCCCTGTGAGATGACTAAGTTTGTTCTCATTCACACCATGTGCCTGTTTAGGTATGCCTGTCTATTCCCGTTTTCACCCACAACTAAGTCTTGAGGCATTTCCAAGCCCTTTGTGACAGACTGGCTCTCTTTGTCCTCTTCACGACATGTCAGACACTGCACTAAGACAAGCCTTGCAAACCACCCTCCAACAAACAGTCCTTTCACCTGAAATCTTGACATCTCTTTCTCATTACCCACCTATTTTCTGTTTTCCCTATAGTAGTACACAACCACAAGGCCATGTGTAACTATTGCTTTTTCTTTTTTTTTCTTTTCTTCCTATGTCCTTAGTCTTGTGCAAACTCATGTCCCTTTAGGCTACTGCATTGGAGCAGAAATACAGACTCAATGAATCCCAGAAATTATGTATGTCTCAACAAAGAGAAGAACGTGAGACTATGTCCGTAACATGCCAACGTGAATACTTCACACAAGGGACCGTGTGAACTCATCCCTCTCATGAAGCTTACCAGAAGTGATGTTTATAGTTAAAAAGTATTTAAATATGGATATTTTTTGCATCAAAAATGATCATATCACTTTAGAAGACATTAATTTAATGTAATGTAATTTAAGTAGTATGGATGATGTTTATACTGACTGTCTGTGATTTTTGGAGTTTCAAAAGTTGGATCACCATCCACTTGCATTAAAAGGACCTACTGAGCTGAGATATTTTTCGATTTTTCTTCAAATATGTTCTGCTGAAGGAAGAAAGTCATACACATCTGGGATATCATGAGGGTGAGTAAATTATGAGAGAATTTTCATTTTTGGGTGAACTATCCCTTTAACTAATGGAAACTTACTGAAAATGTTACCATTTACAAACACACAAAAAAGCTCAAACCCTCTGTTTTAAGCCAAATATATCAAAAGAGAAAGATGGTGCAACAGAAATATTATACATTTTTTCATGTTAAACACAATCATACTTAGAAATTGAAGAACTGCAGTGTTAGGGAACTAACTGAACCCATTAATGAGAAGCTTGTCTCCAGATAATTTATATTGAAGAATTACAGAGCAATGTTAACCACCTGTTAACATTCAATATGACTGTCAGATAGTGGCTGATAATGTAGATTATTAGGTTCCCTGACATACAATGCTCACTGACAATGCTGAGTACATAAAACAGTACACCTGTACATTACACAATAACACCAATAGCAAAGGAAACCATCTGTTTACTCACCTGCTAGCTGCTTTGGCCCCATCCCCATATACAGAAAGCATTTGCTGGCTGACATTCTGCAGAAATATATTTCTTCAGTTAATTCATAAAGGTCTCAGCTGTTCTTTTTCAATTAAACCTGGAAGTTGCCTGGGTCAAGTGGATCAATGTAGCGCCCGCAGGTATGAGTTCAGAACAGATTTACTTAGATTGATTAAGTAAACAACATATTGACTGACACACTCACAGTCCTGAGCTTCCTGTTTTGCAACTGATGAAAAAAGCTGAAAAGAGACCATGCTGGCAGAGACTGACAGCTCTGTTTTTATATTCTGTTTAACTTTGCTCCAGAAGAATAACCTATGGAGTGATCAGTTCTTTGGATTACTTTTTTTTTTTTCAGACAAACAACACACGATAGGAGCAGGATGATATAAGAAAGTGTAGTCACTGCATAACAGCTGGTTTTACTATGAAAAACTTCTGTTTGCAAAGCTAAGAAGAAAGTCAGGTTCCTGCTGCATGGTTTTAAGTGTTAGTGTAAGCACATCTGAAGCAAACAAAATCAGATAAAACAGAGCTTCCTGCCTCAAAGTATAAATAATAATAATAATAATAATAATAATAATAATAAAACTAAATCCTGCTAAAGTCTGATCTAAAAAAAGCCATAAGACCACAGATGTTTAGTACAGGCTAAAAAAGTGGGCTAAGTTGAACATATCGAAGTTGTGTTATATTCGAGTGAGGAGGATGGTCTGTAAAAGTACAGAATCAAAAAATATTGTGCATCAGTAATATACAAGAGGGAACAGGAGAAACTGTGTGGTGAGAGCTAGATAGAAACAGAGAGAGATAAAAAAAATAGGAAAAAGAAAGAGCGATAACACACTCACTGGAGTCACTGGAGCATCCACTGACATTTCCTCTGAGATTCGCACATTCATCAAGCAAGATCTCCATATTGCACATCTCTTTCTCTTGCTGTGATCAACCTTCTGTGAGCTTCTGCTTAAACCATCCACATTTATGCTGTGGAGGAGAAATAGCTCTCTGTGTCTCACATTCACTGCCTATCTAATTGTATCTCTTGCTATCTCAGAACACAGTCTCACCTGCTCAATGTTTGTAGACCTATAAGACAAAAAAGAAGTCACTAATATAATTTGTTCTTGTTTTTTCTCTGCCCAAGAGCAGACAGAAACACATTGTCAGTTCCAACAGTTTGATATATAACATATACTAAATTAATGATGAATACATGCATTCACAATCCCACAGGTTCCCATCTGGCATACTGAAATAAACATGTTTAATATAACAAGAGCAGGGCTGCTAATTATGGCTTTATTTGGATTCCCAAACCTGCTGACATCATATCAGTCACAAACCACTACTGCCTACCGTTAGGAGTCCCCTTTGATTTTACATCGCTTTATTCTGCTACTATTCAGTAATTGTATGACTGTCACTGTCTCTTTTTTTATTCATTTAAATATCGCACTTAGTGTTGGAGCTATGGTGTAGGTGTTAGTTCACAAGATAAATTAAGCTGTAGTGCAGACTGGTCTGAAATAGTAGATTGACTTTTCTTTAGCTGAAATTGTGCTGTGCTTACTGAAATGTGACACACTGTCCCCAGTGGCCAAAGTGGTAACTGTTGTTGAGCGCATAGGCATGTGTGAGCTCCATTTTCAGGGTTAAATGTCCACAGTGGGGTGCTAAAAGAAAGTTGCGAGTTGTTTTCTGCTGTACAAACTGTAATTCAGTGAAGAGGCATGTGTATTTTATAAACTCACAAAATTGTCTGATAGGAGATGCCGATTGTGAGTGAGTGAATAATGTGGCTGAGTCTATGGTACTGGAGCTCTCGGAAACAACATGCCAGATTCTTGTGTGATCATGTTGGATGCTCATACAGTCGACACACATTTTAATCCAGCTTGTGTCATTTCTAGTGTTAGGGAAGCTACTCTGAAACTGTAGCTTCCAAAGAAAACTACTCATAATTTTAACAAAATTTGCAGGAGAGCTAAGTTTAGGGGTGGCTCAATGACTGGTTGACTCAAAAACCCAGTGAGCACTCCTCTTTTCCTTTACCACAAAACGGATCGATCCTCTGCAAACCATTCCATTCCTAACTCATCATTCCTTTAGTAAGTTCACTCCCTCTAATTTTCCTTACAACTTTTCCATCAAAAGAGGTATGAACAGTGCCTGGTTTCTGGGATTGCAGACATTATCAAAGCCTCATTTCCAAGCTGTCTTGGTGGCTCATTACTTGCCCTGACATCATGAGTGCATTACACTGGACACGTCCTGTCCCTAGACAGGTCCAACTTCTATTAAATCTTCCAGTGCTGATTCTATACAGATTATCTCACTCTAGCTACTCCTGCCTCTCTGAATCTGTTATCTGACTTCATCGACTTCTTCCCCCTCTCCTCCTCCTGTCTGCCAGTGAGAGAAAACTCCATCTCTGTTTGAAATTCCTATTTGTCTACCTTTTTCTCAAAGTCAAGCATGTCTTGATTTAACCTTCGATCAAAACCATTTCCGAGAAAAAACATTTCTTTCAACAAGTACATATAAACAATAAGCAAGCATAATGCACTCCTCTCCATTTCGTTTTGTTCTGCAGCTGTCTTCATTGGCTCATTCCTCAACATGACCATTTATGTTCGAGCAAAGAAGAACTTATCTTTGTCAAGGCAATTCTGCTTGCTTTAAATAGAAGAGTAAAGCCACAAGGGTAGAAGAAGAGCACAGGAAATACATCACTGACTGCGCTTACATTGACATTTCAGCTTCAGACAAGCTGAGTGCTTAAGCGTATTGCGAAATGTTGATATAATGGTGTTCTGGTTGAGAGAAGTGATTTAATTTTCTTCCAATAGTCCTTTCTTAACTATTTCACAGTCCATTGCATTGTACAGTAAGATGAGCCTGATCTTGCATGGATAGATCCATCTTTGCAGCTGGCATTGATTTAATCTGTTTTTGAGCAGGTTTTTTGGGCTAGCACACTGGGGCTCAGGGTTTTGTCCACAATTTTCTAATTTGGCACAGGATGACATAGACAGATCGTCACTTTCACAACGAGGCTGATTTCGCCATCATAAATTTGTTATCTGGTGAAGCTTGAGATCAGCATGCAATGTGCCACAGAACACAATGTCACCATGACATCTGGCACAGTAAACTAAACTCTATTCAAAGAGCTTTTAAAGCATAACCCATTCTCACAACCTCCAGTACAAAATGAATGATGCTGAGTGGATACACAGAGTGAACTGCCCACACAAAAGCAGGTTTTTCTCATCCACTGCATCACGATGTTGACTCAGAGAGGAATACGCCTCGACCCCACCAGCAGCTAAGTGCACAATTATATTATAATCAAGTATTTAGTACGTAAATACTCTGTGATACAAACATACACCTGGAGAATGCATTGAAATTAGAGTTCCAAATTGTCTAGAGCAAATGGAAAATCTGTGCAAAACAAGAATGTTTAAAATGTTTATTCAAAAGCTTTAAAACCAGCATATTAGCTTTAGGTGGCTATATGTGGACATCTTAGGGGTCAAGAACTAAGATTTTGTCATACTTGCATTCATCTAGGGTGAAAACTATGAGTGTGTTCACAATCATTCATCACTTTATTACAGATTCACCCACACACTTATATATATTAGGAAGATCACAAACTTATATCACAAACTTGAGTTTGTTTTGGTTAAAAATTATTTTAGACAGTAGAAATTGACTGCTCTAGACCTGCCAAAAGACAATTTGGGTTACACGAGTCACATCTCAACACAATTGGACATTGTCTATATAAATTACTTATAAAAAGTTGTCTTCAATGTGTTTCAAAGCATTAAACATTTACATAGCATGTATTTCATTATTTCTATTTCTTTTTTCAAGGTAAAGGTATCCAATGATAGAACAGTATGAGAGAGCATTCTTAATGTTTCTTAAACACTGTTCCAACCAGAAAATTGGAGCAACAACAGAAAGCACATTAATGGCCCCAGGAAATGTCATATACCGAGGTTGTGTAAATATCACTTGCTATTGTCTCAAGTTAAGCAGCTGCAGATCCAACAATGGGATGGTATTGTCTATTTGTAAATGTGATTTGAAACAGAGGAGGTTGGTTTGGGGGGGTGGGGATACTCTTGTGTATTTTTTTACTATTTTAAACCACAATACTATCCACAAATCCATAGAATCAAACACTGCATATGACTGTTAGCAAGGAAAATACATGCTCATCACCATTGAGTGACTATCCATTTTACAGAACTCTTCATAAGTGTCAGTTTACTCTTGATTTGTCATAATGGGTACAGTGATGATGACAAAGCTTTGTCCCATTGGGGACAGTGGTCTGTGTGGTTATGTAGAGCTGTCAGAAAGGCAGTACTATATACTGGCCTTCCCCATAGGCCCCTGTCTCCCATGTAAACTGATGACGACAGCAGAGGTCATGCACACATACATATAGTATACACACGCATCCACCTGCCAAGACCATACTCAATGAGATGTAAATGCTAGGAATGGAAGAATTACAAAAATGTTTCAAAATGATCAAATTTCTATTACAAATACACAGTACAAATCAATGAGATAAGTAAAGGTCCCTATTGATTAATATATCAGCAGTCAGGGAATTGTGAAATTTTAAAGGCAGAATGATGTGTGTATTATTAAAAAAAATATTGTATTGATTCAGAAATCCATCTAGGTCTTTCGACACAGCTCTGCACAGAGAACTCTCCTGCTATAGCAGAGGTATAATATGTCACTGCATCTTGGCCTGTGTGTTTAAGGGCAGGAATATCCACATTAATAATACATGGCAATGCTCTGCAACAAGAATACCTGATGGCAGCTACTGTCTGTGCCAGAAACAGAGAGTGAGATGTGTTGCAAAACAAATTGTTTTTCTATACTTACTAAGCCAATATTTTTCAGCAACAACAGAAATAACAAATTAAGAGTATAGCATCATTCACAGACATGATAACTGAAATGACATTGCTTTTGTTGGAGAGATTATGGGTAGCAAGTTACACATGAATGGTAACATAGTTCTAAATGATGAGTCACATTGTTCTAAACTGCCTTTTTATTGGTATATAGAAACACGTTCAATTACCAGTTTTAGCACAGACTAGGTTTTTTTTTTCAGGTGGTGTTAATGGGATATTTCACACACACACACACACACACACACACACACACACACACACACACACACACACACACACACACACACACACACACACACACACACACATGCACGCACGCACGCCCCCATGCACACTTTTGACTATTCCCAGGACAGTTGTTTAAAATTATTTGTTTGTAATTCTATGCCCATTTGAGTTTTTAGGCAATTCACGTGAATGTTTTAAAAGTATTTGTTTGTTTGATTTTTATTTCCATACAAGAGCTTTGACTATTCATATTAAGAGTGTTTGTAAAATATGTTTGTTTGTTTGTTTGTTATAATCTCATTTGAGTGTTTTGAGTATTCCCAGAGTGTTTAAAAATATTTTTTTGTTGTCTTAGGCTCATCTGAGTTTTTGTTTCATTGATTTGTTGTTTGCTTGTTCACGCACTCCTCTTTTTTTCGCTCAGAAACTACATTTACCATCTCATTGTGACAAAAAGCCTAGTTTATACAATTGAACAACCTTTTTGTTTGTATATAATTCTGTGCCCATTTGTGTATTTTGACAATTCATAGGAATGTTTTATAAGTTTTAGTTTTTTCTTGTTTTTTCTATCCATACAAATGCTTTGACTGTTCCCAGGAGAGTTGTATTGTTTGTTTGTTTGCACATTTGAGTCTACTGAGTAGTCCCAGAGTCTTTACAAATATTAGTTTGTTTTACTAATCTCATCTGAGCATTTGTTTTTTCAATTTCTCCTCTTTTTTTCTTTCAAAAACTTTTGCCATCTTACAGTGATCTAAAGCTTAATTCATACATTGAAAGAATGGGAAAACAAAGCCTGTTTATACTATGTGCAGCATAATTTAAAAATTAGTTTGTTATGGGAAAATAAACTGAGAATAGATGTCACAATCAAACCACACCCACGATCAGTAATGCTTTTCAACAAGCAGAGTTCTCCTAGGTAAGAATTTCAGGGAAGTGTGCGAACAGAAGAAATATCACCAAAGAAACACCTTAGCAGATCAAAAATGTCAGTGTGTTTTAACCTAATTTCTAGGCAAAGTAAAAGAAGCCTGTTCACCCAGTAAGTGTAAATTAGCCTAAAGATTCAGATTCAGTGGTGTTGTTTTCCTTATTCAGTTGCACCATTAAAATGCCTGAGAGTCTCTGTGTTTTATGATGGCGGGGACACACAGGAGACTGGCTTATACTAAATGTGTTTACTGCAACAGGCTGAAATGTTCGCGTTGCTGGCACAAACATGTAAAGTGAGAGCTTTTAGAGAGGTGTGAACTATTGTTCAGCTCAAACCGTCCCAGAGAGATATTTGTGTGACTCAGAACACTACACTCTTCACATATCAGTGCATTAAAGCGGCTGTGATCATGACACTGGTGTGGGTCACAACAAACCCACTATAACACTCAAAGTTTTTAAATGTTCTGAGCATGACAGCATTCCCAAAACCCCAAAAAACACAGACATTTATTGTACATATTCTAAGTGCTATTTTAAATAATCTTGTTATGTATATTATGAGACTTATCTATATATTTTTTTTTACAGTCAGAGGACCAAAGCAGTAACCAATAAGCTTTCTCATAAAAACTGTGAATATCTGGAGGTTAATTAAAATTATATTTTCAAATGCTAAAATGGTCCCAAAAGTGCTTTTCCCTCCAGAGAACACAAATACTCTTACATAAGACAACATTGGCATGTTTTTGAAGCAGGGCACAATTATTCGCTGCCTGTTTATTAAAACCGTCTGGGCTCAGCCTGAATCAGTATGTTTACTATTGATCCTTGTGAGGCAGAGTGGCAGTTAACTAAGAGTGGTCTGACTCCCCACAAGACAAACTGCCCTTTTGTTATCAGTATTCAGATCTCAAGAGCAACTCACAGACAATGTGTTTCATCTAAGCCTAATTAATGATTGCATGCTTTACAGGGATTTGCATAAGCAAGCTCTTCTTTAATTACGCCAGATGATCAATGCAGGGATGAGAAGGGGCCTGGCGAGATGAGACCAGCCCCTATTAATGATGGTCATGATTTTGTGCTGTTAGCTGTATTCGCAGGGCTGTGGCCCCAAAAAGTATTTGGACATTTAATAAAGGCAATTTATATAATAACATATTAAACCAAGAGGCATCTACTAATGATGCGAGACCTTATTTCAGAACTATGTGAGTTAAGTTTTCGTTGACATTTTTGCTATTACTTTTAAACAACTGGTATAGTAGGCCTATGAAGTCAGTTCAGCTTTGAAGCAATATTTCGGGTTCAACAAAAATTTAGCTCAGTCAACAGTATTTGTGGCATAATGTTGATTACTACAAAAAATAAATTATGACTTGTGCCTCCTTTTATTTAAAAAAAAGGAAAAACAAAATCTGGAATACAATTTTACAGCTCAAATAATATTCAAGATTTAGCAGAATAATTAATATGTGCCTTTATAAAATGATAAGCTTCACATTTCTGCCTTTAATTTCTTTAACCTTGTTTATTTGCTTTTTTAAAGGAGAGGCAAGTGTTTTTTTTTTTGTTTTTTTTTGTGGTAATCAATGTTATGCCACAAATACTGTTGATTGAGCTTCACTTGTATTGAACCTTTAAAGTTTAACTGACAATATACAATACAATATACTAAAATCACATTTTGTTTAAAAGCAAAAAATGTAAAAAAAAAAAATCTGTTTGAAAGTAAATAAGTGCAATTCTTGATTTTTTTTCTGTTTTTGCAAAAATGTCTAGCAAAGTAACCATAGACATTGTTTATCACATAAACTACTGACACATTCTAATAAATTTGACCAGAGAGTGTCCGCCCAAATACTTGTCCTCTTAATTTTAAAATTTGTATCAGTTGTTTTGTAATTTAACTGCTTAACAACGGAGCGGTTCAAAAATTACCCACTAGCGTATTTATTTACATTTAATTTATGTTTAATGCACGTTTAAACTGTGAAATTGTAAAATATTATTGACATCCAATATATCATTTGATAGACCTGGTTCTCAAGATTTGATATTTTAAAGCAATTTGACGATCACAAAGTTACAACAAAAAGATTTTATTAAATGTGTAAAGAGTGAAAATCATAACAAGGAAAATGAATCATCTAGGTTACGGATGTAACCTCCGTTCCCTGATGGAGGGAACAAGACGTGTCGAAGAAGCGACACTAAGGGTCTCTCTTCAGCGCCGAATATGCCTCTGATCTATGAAAAAAGTCAAATGAGAAGTTGGCAAGTATTTGCATACCACGCCCCCGGACATACAGGTATAAAGGCGGGGGAATACGTCTAGTTCATTCATGATTTTTCTGAGGAGCCGGAAATGGTCCGGACACAACAGTGGCTTGGCTCAGCGACGTGGCTGGGAGGACACAACGTCTTGTTCCCTCCATCAGGGAATGGAGAATACATCCGAAAACCTAGAAGTTCCCCGTCTTTCGCTAACTTCGACATTGTGTCGAAGAAGCGACACTAGGGGTCCAATTTAAATCACACCATGCGCTGAGCCGGGTCTCTGAAGGCCAGAGAGGACCACTCCAGAGGCCAGAGAGGAACACAGAGATCCCAGGAGGGGAACAGGCTTGGCAGGGAGGGATTTAAACTCCGGGTGCCTCTTAGGAACCTGATAATTAAGTCGTGCTTACCCAAAGACTTGCTGTCTACTGCGTCATGGTGGGCTGCGATAGCAGCTACGTACACCTTCAAGGTGGAAGCGGACAGCCTCCCCTCCAACCTCTCCTGTAGAAATGAGATTACAGACCAAACTGAGCACCTCTGTGGGTCTTCGGCTCAGGAAGAACACCAATTCGTGAACAAGCGCCACTTCAGGGCGTGAAGTTGCCTGGTAGAGGGGGCTCTGGCTTGGTTGATCGTGTCCCGTCCAGGGGCCAGACGTGGAGATTCCAGAGGTCTGAGTGTGGATGCCAGAGCGTGCCCTGTCCCTGAGAAATAAGGTGCTTCCTCAGGGGAATTTGCCAGGTAGGGGCTGTCGTGAGGAGTACGAGGTGGGCCAGTAGGGAGCCTCTAGGATGACTTGTTCCTCGTCCTCCCTGACCTTGCACAGCACCTGTGCAAGAAGACTCACTGGGGGAAGTGCGTACTTGCGCAGCCCCAAGGGCCAGCTGTGTACCAGTGTATCTGCCCCGAGGGGAGCCTCTGTTTGGGCATACCAGGGTGGGCAATGGGAGGTCTCTCGGGAGGCAAACAGGTCTACCTGAGCCTTGCCGAACCATTCCCAAATCAGCTGAATCGACAGGGGGTGAAGCCTCCACTCTCCACTGGGCAAGTGTTGACTTGAGTCGCTGCTGGCTCCAAAGGAGGAGACGACGGGCGAGTTGTGACATGTGGCGGGAGCGTACGCAGCCTTGGCGTCTGACCTGATCAAAATGTGTTTGTCCTACCGGCGGAGGTGGCAGCCCAAGGGAGTCATCCGTGTCAGACGCCGGAGCGCTCTCCGATGCAGCAGCGAGCTCATCCACCTCGAGCTCTAGAGGATAAGCAGGCTGGCTGTGAGGCGAGCCGCTGTTGCCTCGAGCATGGACGGGAATCAACGAGCGTGCCAGGGGGCGGGTGGTCCAAGGGGGTGTACCCGATGGAACCGCACCCGCAGCCGTCCCCGTATCGCCACCATCGCCAGCCACATCGTCATCAATCCCTTGGGAAGAAGGAGCGATGTGGGGGGCAGTTGGAGTGGCGTTCCTTCGGTTGAAGGAAAGCTGCGACCGCAACGTTGCCATGGTCATGTCCTTGCAATGAGAACATGAACCATCTACAAACGCTGCCTCGGTGCAGCATCCAAGAACTACACAGGGGCGGAAGGGCATCTTTATAAAGACGCATCTTGAAAAGGACGTTTAATGTCGCTGTGTATTGCTCTTTAGAGGAAAACACTCTTTTACTGAGAAAATCACTCTTTTAATAAACAACTCTTTGGTTGCGCTGTTTGGCTGGTTTGCCTTCCAGCCAAACACAGATGAGCACAATCCTCCAAACTTCTGTATGCTTTTCATTGCAAGGGTCCAATAAATAAAATATATTAGAGATTTTAGTAAAAAAATTACAAATATGAAGAAATATTGATCAATTTTTCTTTATTCAGGTTTTAAATATTCAACATGTTATCACCCATGTCCATTCTCTCCAAAATCTTGCACTCTGTGCAGTTTTTCAGTAGCAAAACTCCCTAACATGATATTTGGCAGGGCCTTACGAAAAAAATTTGCCCTCCCTAAAAATTTTCTGGGCAGTTGTGATTGGGTAGTCACTCAAAATAGCCAAACAGGACAGTTGACACGAGTGATGTAAAGATTTGTGTCATCCATGTTTGTCTATGGATAAAGCCGGCCAGTGAAAAGCTAGATTATTTTTGACAGATGGGTTGTGTAGCTAATGAAAAGATGAAAACGATGATATAAGGGTTGTTTATATCCCTGACTGTATTTGGACTGTGTTTGTTTGTGTTTATGCTTTTATGCACGGTGTGCAGTTATAGCGTGTTACGGCTGTACTGTTGACAAAGAACTCTGCTTTTGGACCTGCGATCTGATTCACCCTCCTCGGCATCAGTCACCACCATTTTTTTAGCAAACCCCCCCTGTACAACTGCATATCTAGGGGAATTGACTGTCATTTTGTTCCACTGCTTTTCGTTCAATTTGCATTTGGAGCAGGTGTGCTCCAGGCTTCACTGATGGTGATCGAAGCCATGGGAGAGTGAGTCTCTCCGGCTTGAGGCAGTGGCTAAAAACCCTGGGTGAACGGCAGAGCAAAAGCTCTGAAAAATGTCAATTTAAATTTGTATGGGGAAAAATGAACAGAAGCATCTTTATTGTAAGTAAACGTTTATTTAAATTGCAACATTTCAAATTGTAATGTTCTTTACACATTGTTTATAAAATGCATAAATATACACTACCGGTAAAAAGATTTTAAACATTTATTCTTTATTATAATAGTATAGTCATCAAAACTATGGAATAACATAAATGGAATAATGGGAATTATGCTGGGACTAAATAAAATCCAAAATAAATCAAAACTGTGTTATATTATAGCATCTTCTAAGTTGCAGACCTGTACTCTTGACATTTTCTCAACCAACTTCTTGAGGTCTATGTTGGGCACTTATTGGCTGCTTTTCTTTATTATTTGGTCCAAGTCATCAATTTCAAAAAAGTTTTATTTTTATTTTATTTATTACAGTTTTGTTATGAAATAAATTAATATGGTGGCACATTTATATTTTCATCTACAAAAATTATTTCAAACAATAAGCATACACCTTCAGATCAAAATAGTTTAAAGATCATGAGAAATATTTCAGTAAAGTGTTACAAAGCTTTTGACCAGTAGTGTATATGGAATGCATTATAATGTATTCCCAAATAATAATAATAGAAAAAATTATATGTTCATGCATATTTTAGTTTGTTTGGTATTTTTTTACAATTGAAATATGAATAACATTTACATGTAACTACAAGTAGTCTATTGGCACCTCCAAGTGGCCTTTTTTTGGACATTGTTATGTCCCTATTAATCTGGGGGTATCAAAGGGACATCAACAAACCAGAACAGAACCAACTAGAACAACCTTATATAAATAAACAGAAAGACGCTCAAGCAGCCCACCAACAAGGCTTGCAGCGTAAGAAGCAGGCTTTACTGGAAATATTTAAATGTATTTACATACATATGATGAAACAAAAGAAAACACAAAAAAAGGGTGGTGAAAAGGGAACGAGAGTGTTGCCAACAAAAAGAAACAAGGAAAACCAAAAACCAACTAACCAAAAAGCAGAAAAGGCTTACTAAAAACAAAAACACAAAATAAATCTGCCTACTCTAGCTAAAACAAAAACTTACAATTGGGGGCAACCACTACTTACCTGATGTTACTAGATAGTGTTAAGGTCTACATGTTGCAACATATGAGGGCCCCTAACCTGTTCCAATTCAAAAATATAACATGGTTCCTGAAAGGTCCAAGGACCTTACAAAGTTGATAAAAAGAAAACAAAGCACAGAAACAACTGAGAGGCTTGTCAATCAGTCAATCAATCCATCAACCAATCAATCAAAAAAAAAAAAAAAAAAAAAAGGCTCCTCTTATCACAGCCATCTTGGATTTTATAGACCTGGATGATCTCCAAAAACTCCACTTGCAATTGGCTGATCACACAAGACAGGTGGTGATTGGCTGGAACAAAGGCAAATGGAGGAACCAATGGGGGCAGGCTCCTGCAACAGAAAACACACAGAGAGAAAACAAAACACATACGCCTAGAGGGCGTAACAGACGTACACTTACATAAATCATTATGGAACAAAGATTTTTGGTCACATCAACTTCAAAATTGTGTCGGACCTTCATCAGACATGTGGCTTTGTATAAGATGTGTTTTTGGGGCACTACGCATAGACTTGCATATTTAAAAATATAAAGGATTTTTTTAATAATATTGAAAGCATGATTGTGGTATATTCTTTTAAAATAAATGCTGCATGGTTTGATATTTTGTTACCTACTGCAATTCAATTTGGCATTAGTGACCAAATACTTTTTGAGGCCACTGTGCAGTATATGGATTTGGAGTTGATATAGTAGCCAAACCACAGATGAAAAGCAAACATAGTCCATTATAGCTGTCTGGAAAAACAACAAAAAATGGATGGTGATTAAATAAAAAAAAGCAAAATTCATGAAATTACTGTATCTAGTTCGCACAATATCAAATCTAACAGTGTCAGAAAGGTGTTGAACAGCTGACACTGTTTTTACTGCCCTAATATTTGTTTTACTGCCAAATGCTCTAATATTTGTTAGAACTTCACTCTCAAACAGAAGGCGAACACACACACACATGCTCGCATGCTCAATAAGGTCATTCACTTGGTCCGTTTCCAAAGCAACAGTGAAGCCATTTTTATGATTATGGAGATTAAATCTCTGAATAAATATGTTTTGGCCATTTCACCAGTGTTCATTTTATTGGGGAATTAAGGGTGTGTAAAAGGACCTGCAAACAGCATACTTGCTGTACAAAATCATTATATTCTCCTCTAATGGATTTTCACAGTATTAAATGAACTAATTTTCCACTTCAGCCAGAGAACGCAGAGGAGCGGCATACATGCCCACTGGATTTATTGTTCTTTGGTCATGCACAATTTTTCGCACTCTCTTAGGTCTTCTTTTATATTTTTCCCCTTTTTATCCCTTTATCATTATCACCTGTTGATCTGTTTTCCATGTCTTGGAAGAACATGAAGAATTCATGCCCTAGACACTCTGCAGATATGTGTGACGCACATTGGGCATAGGACTGTGGCTTATATTCTTATCAACTTTTCAGTTCCCACTGGGAATGTATGGTTAGGGGAAGAAGTGGTGGAATTGGCAGCGATTCACTGAGGAGACTCTAGTTTGGGGGGCTTTGTTCACTGAGGATGCAATAAATTCACTGAGAATAACTGAACAATTGCAGTAAAGGCATTGTGGATGGTATTGTGAGAAAATAAAGCTGTATATTTCTAGTCTTCTGATGTGTGGATTTGTGAATTGAGTATGAATGGATCTGTCACGTGCATGTGTGGATCAGTTGCCTGTGGATAACCGTGTGCATTTGTCAATTTGTAGCGAGCAAGCATTCTGGCCACTCATGATAGTTAACATTGTGAAACCACAGACACAGGCATTCCCACACATTTCTTTATACCTGCATAGCTTTCATAGACTACTGAGTGGAGAAAAGAGAAATCCTCTTAATTTCCCTAACAAATGTAGCCAGTTTGAACAGGAATGCCGTTCCCCATGAAATTCTATCAGGGAACTCCCTTCCCCTGCGTTCCCAATGATTTCCAACCCTGAGGGGAAGTAACGATTAGGGCTAGGGGTTAGGGTTAGCACTGTTAAGATTGATTAAATAGTTATTTTAGGACCAAAAAAAAAACAAAACAAAAAAAACAATGTCGATACAGGATTAAATTACTATCTTCCTGTAATGTTTAAGTGTGTTTTTGTTCATGTAATGCTTTAATGTCTTTATTTTGAAATTAGTTAACCTCCTTTTTCTGATCATGTGTGTTAGTCATGTGGTTTCCTGTTGCCCTCATGTTTTATGTGTCTTGTTCTTATTGGATCATGGTTTATTAGTATTGTCTTTTCATTGGTTCAAGTTTATTAGTATTGTTATCTTTTATATCTGTTCAGTTCTGTCATTGGTCCCTATGTTATTAGTTCAGTCTTGTCATTGGTGCTTTTGTTATCTTGTTAACCTTAGTATGTATTTAAGCCCTCATGTTTGTCTTTGGCCTTTGTTGAATATTGTGATTGTTTAATCTGGTAACGTTGTCTTTAATTCTTCTTGTTGTTTTTATTTTTTTTATTTTTATAAATAAACACATAATACTAAGTCATAGTCTAGCCTCTTGTTTTGTATCTTGTTTCATTGGCACTGTATAATATACTGCACTTGGGTTCACAATCATCTTATCTTTGTCATGCTTGCTCTGCCCAGCCTGAATGTTACACCACCCCACAAGGTGTCCTTTGGGGAAGATATTGGTTTTCCTGTTGGGTGAAACACAGTTTCTTGTAGCTGGTTGAGCTTGTCTGTGATCGTAGCCTGTTAGCCTGCTTGGCATTGCTTATCTTTCTATTTTCAGCATTTAATCTTTAATCTCTCCCATTTATTTCGGGCCCATTGCTTTGTTTTTTTACGCGATACAACTATGTGCATTTTACGGCACACATTTTTTACACTGATCACAAACCACTGGTGACCAGGAACCACCACAGAAACCATTACATGAGGGATTCACGTCGATTTCAAACCAACACTGATCAAAAACCACCACAACAACAAACAATTGCAGTAAGTCATGGCATCGCTTCACGTGATCGCTACTTGCAACACATGTAACATGTTTATTATAGCTTCTTCTGTCAGCAGAGAGGAATTTACATGTGATAAATTTAAAGAATTAGTCAAGCTGATGAAGATAAATGAGTTAGACACTCATCCGAATGCTAGTGGAGGTTGGTGAGCGAGAAGCTGAAAGATGTGGGTAGTATAGTGTGCAACACCCACACAAATTGGTTTCAGCTGAAGAGCCCTATGCAGCAGGGCATTTGGTTGACGTCTCGGCAACCTACTTCCTTAGCAAAGCGACACCACTCTACCATTCCTGTTAGTTTTCCCAATCTTTTCTCCCCCACTTAGTGAAGCACACATTTGAGAATCATGTTGAAAGCACACTTGTTTTTGGTGACTATTGTAAGGAATGTGGAAATTGAGACTACAGTCACTATTGTTAAATGCATTTCCGGTACCAGAGCGTATGACATCAGATCAAATTTACAAGTGCTGGCTAATTCTAATATAGATTTTCTAAGATTGTTATTCATGTCCGCACCTAATGATGTCCAGCTTCATCAGTTGGAGATCACTAAATATAATGTTGAAGAGGTGTGAACTTGCAAAAATACTGTTTGACACTGTAATACTGTATGCTTTGGCACCCCTTCCTACTTGTCGTGATGACTAGGTTTATAGTAGATTAGTGTCACTGAATTGTTGGATGTCTGAGTGGTGTCTGTAGAATAGCATAGACAATTGGTGTTTTTGAGGAAGATCTGAACTGCTAAAGAGAGACAAACTCCATCACACCAGGGAAGGTGCTGCTCTCTAGTAATATAGCTCATAGTCTTAATAGTGAAAGTATTTGATTTACTGGGGCCCAGCTCAGGAAACAGACAAACTGGCTAATCCGAACATCTACTAGCTGCTTTGAGATGGCACAACTACATCACACAGAGAATGAATCACCTGCTGTATATATCACACCGAGACTGTGACTGTTCCTTGAACTACCAAACACAAAACCTTAAGTCATTTAGAAAAAAAAATTGTCAAATTTGAAATTAACCAAAAGCTGAAGATAAACATCATATAAAGGTAGGACTACTAAACATATCACTTTCATCCAAATCACTAATTGCAAATAAAATTATTACATATCATAATTTGGATTCACTCCGTTTGACTGAAATCTGGATTAAAACAGAAGAAAAAATTAGTTTAA
Organism: Moxostoma hubbsi; assembly: GCA_032164185.1. Lineage (NCBI taxonomy): Eukaryota > Metazoa > Chordata > Actinopteri > Cypriniformes > Catostomidae > Moxostoma > Moxostoma hubbsi. The sequence goes on from JAVLUX010000023.1 coordinate 8,958,594, forward strand.
ATTAGTCTACTCCCTCAGGTTATTGTTATAAACATGAACCTCGTCTGAAAAGTCGAGTAGGTGTTGTAAATTACAATTTACAGTGATATTTTTAGTGATACACAAAGATCAAGATATACGTTTAATTCTTTTGGACTGAAATGCTTAATGTGACATCATCAGATATAAAAAATGAATAAAAATATTTATTGTCTATTGTTCTTGCAACAATATGAAGACCACCAGGGCCATATTCTGACTTCCTTTGAAAATGTGCTGATTTTCTGTCAGACCTAGCAGCTGCTGTGGATAGCTTTAATTATCTGTATCTTCAACATCCACACAGATAACAAAAATGATACACTGGGATTAGCATTTATTGATATTTTCAACTTTATTAGGGTTAGACAAAATGTGACTGGTCCAACCCATCACCAAAATCATACACTAGATCTAATTTTGTAATATAGAAATAACATTGATAATATACTGTAGAAATTCTGCTGCTGTGCAATATTTTAGATCATAACCTCGTCTCTTGAATGCTGCGCTTAGCAAATGTCACTCAATTTATGCAACGTTATCAACCAGGTAGAACTATTCTTTCAACTATTAAAGATAGCTTAACTAATACTAGTGAAGCTATACCTGAAATACTCAGTAAGCCAAAAAGTTCAGAAGAACTAGGTGTTGTCACAAAAAATATGGATACAGTCTTCTCTAGCGCTCTAGTTGGTGTACTATCTAGAGTGATAGAAACTCTAGATGGCACACTATCTAGAGTGCTAATTATTAACTACAAGACACTTCAGTCCTTTGCTGTTATGTCAGTAAGAGCTAACAAAAATGGTCAAAACATCAAAATCAACATGTACAACCCAATGTTAGATCCAATACCGACTAAAATCCTAAAAGAGGTGTTTCCTGTAATCTCAGAAACTCTTTTTTTATTTTTCCCATTTTAACCTGTGCATCTTACCACTTGGCTCTCTTTGCATGTCAACGCAGAGACTCGCAGCACGGGAGGCTCATGCTATTTTCTGTGATCCATGTAAAACTTTCAACGTGCCCCATTGAGAGCGAGAACCCCTAATAGCGACCACGAGGAGGTTACCCCATATGACACTACCCTCCCTAGCAACTGGGCCAAATTGGTTGCTTAGGAGTCCTAGCTGGAGTCAAACCTGCGACTCCAGTGGTGGTAGTCAGCGTCAATCCTGAGTCAGCTGAGCTACCCAGGCCCCTCTTCTTAACACAATTAACTCCTCAAAATCCTTAGGGCATATCCAAAGAAATGGCTTATCAAGAAATCACAGCTTGATCCAGGAGAATTGGCTATTTATAGGCCGATTTCAAATCTCCCATTTATGTTGAAAATACTAGAAAAGGTAGTGTCCTCCCAAGTAAGTAAATTTTTACAGAGAAATGGCATATATGAAGAAATTCAATCAGGATTTAGGCCCCATCATAGTACAGAGATTGCACCTATTAGAGTTACAAATTACTTGCTCTTATCATCTGATCACGGCTGCATTTCTCTTCTAGTGCTCTTAGATCTTTGTTCTGCCTTCGAAACCATAGATCATGACATTCTCTTTGGTAGACTTGAGAGCATATTGGCATTTGTGGACAGGCATTAGTTTGGTTTAGGTCCTATTTCTCTGATGCTACCACTTTGTCTGTGTAAATGAGGAACTGTCAGATCAAATTAAAATTAGATTTGGAGTGCAACAGGGATTAGTTTCAGGGCCTCTGCTATTCTCCCTATATTTACTCCCCCTGGGAGATATTATCAAGAAACATGGAATTAGTTTTCACTGTAATGCACACAATACCCAGCTTTTATATTTATTCAAAACCTGACGAAATCTCACAATTTTCCAAATGAACAGTGTATAAATGATATCAAAGAGTGTATGGCCGCACACTGATGGCAAATTTGATTCTACTCAATTTAAATAAAACAGAGGTATTAATTATTGGAACAAAAACCTCAAAAAAATAAGATGGATGTATTGTAATGCCAACTTCTTCTACAGCAAAAAATTTAGGTGTTATATTTGATAGCAATCTATACTTTGAAAAAAAACTTCCAATATTTGCATTCTTTCACCTCTTTTCAAAATATTCAAAAAAATGCTAATATTACATATCTATTACTGAGATTATTGGGTTGATGTGAGAGATTAAGGCAATATTATTAATGGTCTGTGCAATTAAACTATCTTTGTTGAAAAAAAAGAAGATATCGATGATAAAATTTTGAGTAATTTTCAATAATTAACCTAGGTTATATCTAGAACCTATCAAGAAAAGGGGTGTTCATCACATCGATTGCGATAGCAAGACACTGGTTGTTTGATCTAGATAAAATATAACAGATTGACATTCCTGACGTCTGTAGCTGGGCTAATGTTTGTGCTCTAATGCGTACGTGCCTAAATGGTCAAATACACTTTATAATTCCAACAATGCACGTCTTGGAAAGGCATTCATGTAAACGCAGTCGGTTTGGTTAGAAGTGAATGTAAACAGCGGAACAAAAAGCGTATTTGTATCAAAATGTCAGACTTGAAGTGTACATGTAACCGGATTGAGCATTGTCTAATATGCTATGTCATATAAAGGCTATTAAACAAACAACAATAACAAGGAAACAAGAAAACCAATCATTACTTTTGGCTGAATAACTTAAGTAGCTTTAAAAGTCTTAATGCAATTGAATAAAACAGTGACATTTTTAATAATAATATATTTTAATAATAATATATTTTAATAATATTGTTTTCTTTTAATAATACCGACCCCTGATGTAGAGAATTGTTTTTGACAGTGTTCTTACATGGGCTGGAATGAACAGTGATATTGTAAGGCATATTTATCTGACATTGTTTTGTACCTGATTGGAAAGCTGAACCTGCTGGGCCTAAACACCTCCCTCTGCAACTTGATCCTGGACTTTTTGAGTGGGAAACCTCAGTCAGTCCAGATTGGGAGAGGCATTTCCACCACCACCACACACAGACAACCTCACCTGGTCCCTCAACACCAGGTCCATAACCAAGAAAGCCCAGCAGCGTCTCTACTTTCTATGTAGGCTGAGAAAAGCCCATCTCCCACCGCTCATCCTCACCACATTCTACAGAACGACTATTGAGAACATCCTGAGCAGCTGCATCACTGCCTGGTTTGGTAATTGCACCGTTTCTGATCACAAGATCCTGCAGAGGATAGTGAGGACAGCTGAAAAGATCATCTGGGTCTCTCTTTCCTCCATCATGGACATTTCCACCACACGCTGCATCCACAAAGCCACCAGCATTGTGGATGACCCCACACACAAACTCTTCACCCTCCTGCAGTCTGGCAAAAGATACCGAAGCATTTGGGCCCTCACAGCCAGTCTGTGTCCCCAAACCCATCAGACTCTTCAATACTTAAAGACTGGACTGACACACACACACACACATAAAACACACACACTGAACTCCATATGATTCCCTTTGCAATTTGCACATTTAGCAACTATATATTTAAAATGGTTATTTTTTTTTAGAACTTTATTAATTATTAGTTATTGTACCATCTTGCACTGTTTGCACACATGCACTTCATGTAATAATGTGTAGGTCTTATTTCATTTTTCTGTGTAGTCTCACATAGTTCTATGTTTGTATTTTTGTTGTATTTATGTTCATTTATGTAGCACTATGGACCTGGAGGAACGTTATTTCATTTCACTGTGGTAAATATAGGTGTTCCGCTGAAGAAAGTCAGACATATCCGGGATGGCATAAGGGTGATAAATAACAAGAGAATTTTCATTTTTGTATGAATTATTTTTTTAAAGCCCAGTGTGGCCCCAGTACCAAACAACTGCTCTACCGCCTCTATTGTTCGAGACATGACGCACCAAGTGACCCAGATTTTTAGTGTTTTATTTTAGTTTTTTTTTTTTTTTGCATTTCTTGCATTGCTTTGACCACTTTTTATGCGCAACAATAACTCTCGGCATTAAGGGAAATTTAGACCCTATACATGATTTTAATGTAATTGTTTCATACATTATGATATTGAAAATACAATTTTCATCTTTTAATTTCTGAAATCATGTCGCACTTTTATTAATTTTTTTTTTTTTTTATCAGATTCATGTGGTGTTTACAGTATCATAGATAAGTGATGCATTTTAAAATTTGTCAATCACAAACACCTATAAAATACCTACTTTTTTATTATTTATTATTCTTTCTGGCAAACAGCCATAAAAGGGAATGTAAATTATGGTATGTGTGCTACATTTTTCAATGTCAGCATTAAGTTTTTATTATAAAGGGGCATAGCTTTTGCAACTCAGTACTCAATACTCACTACTCATGAGTACTTTTAAATTAGCTACATTTTACTCTTACGTACTTGAGTCGTTTTTAGGACAAGTACTTTTACTCTACTCAAACTACTGTTTTAAGAAGTAACAGTACTTTTACTTGAATATTATTTTTCAGTACTCTTTCCAACCCTGGTCAACTGTATAATTAACCCAGGCAGGGGTTAAATATGGGCGGAATGAACTAAAACCTGTGGTTACTCTGCTAAACTTCAGGGGAGTGGATTTCAGTTTCACTAAAATGACCATTGGACCAGTTGACTAAATGTAAAAGAAAGGTTTGTGCCATGAAATGGTTTAGCATCATTTGTTTGCAGATGCCTCTTGGTTTGCTATTTTCTCATCTCATGCATGCAGTGAAATTAATACAATTTTAAGTGCAAAAAAGGCCAATATCAAGGGATAGAAAAATGTAATGGGGCACTTATGCAATTTGAGTGCACCCCATCCACCAAAATTATTAATTACAAGTCGGCATGATTCCTGGAAATGAGCTTGCTACAATTTGTGCCTGACAGGATTAACCGTGGACAGAGTAAATTACACATTATTGTAGATGGTGAACTGGGGACTCAGAAGTTTCATTTCCACAGCACACCTGAGCAGAGGAAGCTGTGGAAGAGACTTTTTGAGCAGATAACTGAGTCCATCATTTGGTCAGTTGGCAGGGGCGTATTTTTCTTTATTGCCTTGGCGATGTGCTCTCATGCCATTCGAGTTTTTTGTTGTCTTGTGAGAGAACGTGGCTTAGTTGTGTTTCTGTATCGCAGCGTTTCTTTCTGTCTTACGTCATACCCCGCCTCCTTGTTTGCCCATTATTAATTCATTTGTTACACCTGCACTGCATTAACCTGTTTGATTTCCTTTTATATTTTAGTCTCCTTGTATTAGCTGTCCAGTGCCAGTTCATCTTGTTTCCAGTTTTGTGTGCTTGTTTATTCCAGCTGGTCTTGCCTGTCGGTTATTACCAACCTGTCCGGTCTGTCCTGTTCTCCACTTCATTCTGCCCCAGCCCTAGTTTACTTATTTTTCCTTACAGGTTGTTTATGTTTGTTTTCCCCCTTGTGGGAGTTTTGGATGGTTTTTACCCTTTTTGTTATATTTATAAATCCTTTGTTTTGTATAACTCTGAGCTTGGGTACTGAGCCTCATCATTCCCTCTGATCATGACAGTTACATGTGGATAAACATGGCAGCTCAATGTCAATTCCAGAGTAGCATTTCACAATCTGAGATATTGCACAATGCATTTTTACATACAGTACTGTAAACAAATATGGATATTTGAAGAAGATTAAACATGTAGTGAGCATTTGTCCATTGTTCAAACGATCATGCAATGTCACCTTTCATGATCTCATGATTATGGCTATGCTCTAGTTAAAATAGTTAAAAAAAAAAAAAAAAAAACGTACCTACTGTATTACTTACCTTCATTTGGCATTATGCAAAGTACCAATATTATGTTCCATATGAACTTGGCTGCATTATAATGGCACTATACACTTGGCTTTGTGTGGAGATCAGTACCAAAGTCAGTATGGAGTAGAAAAGAGGCTGACCAGGGTGACATAGCCTGGTTTGAGTGTCTCAATTTGGGTGTGGAAGACAACCAAGGAGGTAGGAGATCCATCTGGCCAGCATGGAGCTGTGGAGCCACATTACAGTTCATACAGGCCTATCTGGCATAAAGACCAATGCTCATACAGTGAGATCTGCAGTCGCCTAGTCCGAGACTTGGTTTTTACTCCTCTTGTGCCTAAGAGAGAAGAGATATGAGATGAAGAACACAAAGAAGAGAGACAAACAGGAGAGGTGATACAACATTGGTTAAAGTAAGGCTATTTTAACACTTGGTTTTATTACTTGGTTCGAAACCATGAGTTAGATTTCAAAACCTTTTCACATGGTTTGAACCCAAGTTCGGAAAACAGGCTTCATACCAACCAAACTTTGACACCGCACACACTCTGGTCCTCACCAGAACCTCCCAATGTTGACTGTAAATGATTCAAGCGGTGTTGGCTTAGGCCTATTGGTAAAAGTTAATGAATTTAGACAAGCACAGTAGGTCATGTAATATTAACAATGTGTCGTAAGACAGAGAGCCAGATCTAGAGACAGTGCTATGGCTGTAGTAAGTGGCATGTCCTTGAGGGAAAAAATGAGTCCTACTTGCTCCAGAATGGATCACACATTGTGTCAGGAGTGAAAAGCTTTGAATAGAAAAACAACAAGTGCAAAAATTAATTTTCTTGCACATCCCTTTGGAAAACAAAATTGATAAAGACAGCAAGATATTAGAAATAAGAAAATCTGCTTCTCATTGTTGAGTTTCTTAACTGAATAAAGCTTTCATTTGGAAATTGACAAGTTTGACATTTCAGGCCAAAGCTGCAGTGTCAGACAAGTGTTGTCAAACTTCGGCATCATTTTGACAATCTGACAGAAGCACACTGACACCACGGACAGAATGTATGCTGCAAAGTAAGGAAAGATGGAAATAGAGGAGTCAGTAATGGATTGTCATCCCACCTGCTTCACCAAAAAAATTCAAATAAAAAAACCTCACTGAAATATCAACATAAATATGTTGCTTGGCACACAATCAAGTCAAGTGGCTTTTATTGTCATTTCAAACATATACAGCTAGTACAGTACACAGTGAAATGAAATAACGTTCCTCCAGGACCATGGTGCTACATAAATTAACATAAAAACAACAAAAAAACAAACATAGCAGGAGGGTGAAGGGTTTGTTTGAGGAGTGTGTGGGGTCATTCACAATGCTGGTGTCTTTGTGGATGCAGCGTGTGGTGTAAATGTCCATGATGGAGAAAAGAGAGACCCAGATGATATTCTCAGCTGTCCTCACTATCATCTGCAGGGTCTTGTGATCAGAAACGGTGCAATTACCAAACCAGGCAGTGATGCAGCTGCTCAGGATGTTCTCAATAGTCGTTCTGTAGAATATGGTGAGGAAGAGCGGTGGGAAATGGGCTTTTCCATCTCCACAGAGGAGCCTTTGATGTCCAGTGGATAGTGATCACTCCATGTTCTCCTGAAGTCAACAACCATCTCTTTTGTTTTGTCTATGTTCAGAGACAGGTTGTTGTGTATGCACCAGACCGTTAGCCGCTGCACCTCCTCTCTGTATGCTGACTCGTAAATCTTGCTGATGAGACCCACCATGGTCTTGTCATCGTGGGCTTCGAGCTGTGCATTGCTGCACAGTCGTGAGTCAGCAGAGTGAACAGCAGTGGACTGAGCACACAGCCTCGGGGGCCCCAGTGCTCAGTGTGGTGGTGGAGATGCTGCTCCCAATCTGGATTGACTGAGGTATCCCAGTCAAAAAGTCCAGGATCAAGTTGCAGAGGGAGGTGTCCAGGCCCAGCTGCATCAGCTGTCCAATCAGGTGCAAAACAATGCCAGATAAATATGCCTTACAATATCACTGTTCATTCCAGCCCATATAAGAACACTGTCAATTTTGTTTATAACAAATAACGAATTGTTGAAGGCAATCTTCCATTCATTAATAACTGAATGTCAGAGCGAGTGGTTGTAACCAAGGGTTATAGCACGATTGCGAGTGTGATATTGCTTATATACAACAGTTCAATGAACAAGTACATTTAAAAAAAAAAAATAGGAAAAACTGAGTACGGTCATAAAAACGCATTTGTGCATGGAACTACTTTATTACGCGAACGATCAGAATCTGCCGTTGCTGGTTCAAAACAAATTATGCAAATTCAAATTCAATTAATAACAATTCAAAATGTTAACTTCAGAAATAGTATCACAGCTTGTGCTGTTTCTAACAAGTCTTTGAATAAACATAGACGGATGGATGTGCGTGTGTGTGTGTGTGTGTGTGTGTGTGTGTGAGAGAGAGAGAGAGATGGAGCGTGTGCGATCACCTGTTGCCACACCCAATTTAAACAGTATGTATCCAATGTGGAAACTCACAGAGCGCTGTTCTATGTAAACAATGACTAAAGGATTCACTTTACTTCACCAACTGGCTCATATTACACACAAAAATGATCTATTGCCACCACCTTCTTGCTAACATAAGTAATTTCAAAAATAAAGACAGTAACTCCTAACACATAACTCCTAATACATATTCACTATGCATACACTTTAGTTTAGAACAGCACGAACACATGCAGAGTGATACACACACAATGAAGCGACCAAGTGCTGATGCTGTCACAACATCAGTGCTCATGGAACGTCTCTCGTCCAATCAGATTCGAGGACCGGAACTAATTTACATATGTTAGCTAGCAGGTGGTGGCAAAAGATAATTTTTGTGTGTAATATGAGACAGTTGGTGACGTAAAGTGAATTCGTTAGACATTGTTTACACAGAACTGCGCTCCGTGATCGCTCGTATTACAAATAGATTACCAAAGTTAGGAAATAGCTTTAAATGGCTTTAAACAGACAACTTCAGGATTAAGGCTCATGCTGTGAGACACAACAGACTGACTTATTACAGAACTCAAGTGCTTACCTTTTATCAGAGTTTCCACATTGGATACTGTTTAAAATGGCGGAGGACATCACTGTTTCTATAGTGAATGACATAGGTACACCGGTCACCCGTATCAGGCTAATCAAGCCACCGAGAGGGATAAAGGCCGATCACAGAGGGCGTGCGGGAGAGAGAGATCCTTATGGACATGTCCGTCGTCTTATGTGTTTGTCTTTTGAGTTTCACATTAAACCTTTAGTTGTGCGTTAAGCCGGTTTCTTGCCTCTTCCTTGCCCGTGAGGGCGAACTTCTTTACACTGCAAAATAGAGAGGAATACCCCTGCTTGGACATCTATTTTCCACTGAGAAAGCTCACTGAGAAATATCTGATTGGGTGTGGCAACAGGTGATTGCACACAATCCATCTCTCTCTCTCTCACTCACACAGACATACACACACACACACACACACACACACACACACACACACACACACACACACACACACACATCCAGCTGTCTATCCTTGTTTATCCAATAACTTGTTAGAATCAGCACAAGCCATGATACTATTTCTGAAGTGAACTTTTTTAAATACTAACGGAGGCTTGGATTCATTATTTGTTTTGAACCAGCGACAGCAGATTCTGATTCGTCACGTAAGAAAGTAGTTCCATGCACAAATGCGTTTTTATGACAGTACTCATTTTTTTAAAAAATTTTTAAAATGTACTTGTTCATTGAACTGTTATATATAAGTAATATATAACACTCGTAATCATTCTATATTGCATTCTAGCTTGTGTGATATTGCTTAATTAATTAAAAACAAAACAATTTAAAAACACAAAAACAGTCACAATTTTATGATATCAGGCTAAACATTAAACAAAGGGTAATTATGGAAGAGGTGAATCTAACCAGGGCTGTTTAAAAGTCTAAACAAACATGTGAAAAGAAGATAAAAATGCAATTTTTTCCTTTTCCTAATTTTCCCAACCATCATTAAGTGTTTTCTGAAGCACACAGGGACGTCTTCAGAGATGTTATTATATGGAATGAATAATTCATTGTATAGTATGGTTGAAAATATAACCTAATTTCTTAATGATGTAGTTATTTATTTCAACAAAAGAGAGTGGGTTTGTACTACACAGACATGACAGAAAGCACAACAAAACTTTCTGTTGTATTTCTATTGGTTAATTGTAAAATTCCCACAGTTTAAACCATGAAAAGCTAGATCAGAGAATGTGATGGTACTGCAAACATTTCTGCTCACATCCAACTAAATCAGTATGTGATGGTCCAGCTATTTCTGCCATTTGGTTTTAATAAAGAGGCGTTGAGGCAGATGACATTGAGTTTCATGTCTGAGTGCTTTTTTCTTTATGTATTACCCCAAAATCCTTTATGAGCATTTATCTGCTGACAACCACCAGGAACCCTCCTTTAAATCTGAACGATTTTCTCTCCCAATCACAGTGTTCTTCATTAGAATGGTTTGAATGAATCAATATGATTGCTGCTCACTGCTGTGGAAAGTAAAATGTAGTGGCATTCAATCACCCACTTTCATTTCAGAGTGGGTGAAGTTGAAATTAGGGGCTTTTTAGAGGGATAGTTTGCCAAAAATATAAATATGATCATCATCTACTGATCCTCATGTTATTTAAAACCTGCATGACTTTCAACAGGTTTTTAAAAACATGAGAGTGAGTAAATTGTGACAATTTTCTTTTTTGGATGAACCTTCCCTTTAAGTCACGCTTCTGTGTGTGTGAAAGCATTTAAGTGCATTGTGAGGTCCCACCGAGTCCTCTTAAATTAACAGAATTTCCTGTGGTGCGTGGGATAGTGTCTGTGGGTAACTGGTGTGAGGGAGATGGCACTGTCTTTGAGCGCAGTGATGACATCAGGGAGTTGAGCTCCGGAGCAGACATAAAAAATGAGACAATGAAACCAAACAGAGAGAATCAGACATGAAACAGCTATAACATAAAACCCTGTTTTCAAGAACTCTGGCTCTGAATGCAGAACTTTAATACTGTACATAGAGAATGTTAAAAATGAAAAGTAATAGAAGAAAATCGGAATACAAGATTCTACTACAAAGTTCAAAATATCCAAAACATTTACTGAAACTGTCATCTTAAAATGCAGAGTTTGCGATCAAAGTACAAACCATTTCCTGAGAGAAAACTATGTTGCACAGACAAAAGTTTCATATAGTTTTGTGAGTGATTTTGGCTTGTTTTATGTTTTGGGGAAAGGATTTTGAATTTTGAGTTCAAATATATTAGTATTTACATATTTTTTTTTTTAAATTAAGAAGACACTTTTATCCAAAGAGACTTACAAAAGCGAAATATAGCAAAAGTGATTCATCCTAATGAGGCAATAATATAAGAAGTGCTGCAAAACAAAGTTTCAAATTGCTAATTTGAAATATACCATAACAATAGCAAACCATGCCATTATAGGCTTACTATACTTTATATAAATGACCTGCCATTGGATTATAATGAGATGTGAGGAAATGTCCCAGTGGCTCTGTAGTATTAACAGCTTGGTTGTATCCTCTTTTGTTTGAGCATCTTGCGTCACTTGATACAACCATTCATTTATTATCGCAAAATATGAAAATGAAAGCGCGATGTTCGGATGGAGTTGTTGACCATCAATAACTTTTAATGGTCGAAGGTATGCCTGAGGGTTTCTTCCCTGGACAGCTCCAGAGGGAAATCCACTTCGGGAAATCCCCTTAGGATGGGAGGGGCCACAGCCTCTCCCCTCCTCACGTCACCCTGACGTGAGTGGCTTATAATCGCCACTTCAATGCTTTACAACTTTCACAGTCTCAACAGTTTCAGAGACACGTAGATAGTCAAACTCATTTAGCTTCACAATCATCACAGGCTTCCTTGTGCCAGACTCTCTCTGCCTCTGCTGGTGGCATGGCTGTTTATATGCCACTCTCCCCATGCACACTGGAATTAGAGACAGGTGTTAGACATAATCTAGCTCAGGTGTAAGTGCCCTTACCGCTTTCCCTCTCTCCGGATGGATGCTCGCTCATGTCCCCGCTGCCACACCATACTATTATATGCTGTGCTATACTGTCATACCGCACTATACTATAGTATGCCATGCTATATAAGACCATACTATCTTATACTATACTATCCTATACAATACTATACTATACCATGCCATGCTATACTAGATCATACTATACTATACCTTACTATACTATGCAATACTATCCTTAACCACACTATACTATGCTATGCTATACTATACTATATGCTTAACTGTTCTATTATAGGTTTACTATCCTACACTGCACTAGATTATACTATACTAGTACAGGGACACTATAATATACAACATTCTATTCAAGCACCGATTCAAAATGGTATTATGCATATCACCTCAGTATTCTTTCCAAACCCTGAAGTTTATGAAAAATTAGAAGACTGTCACTGTGCTGACAATGGTGTATTACCTGGCAATGGCACGGGTACAGCAGCGGGACATGCTAATAAAGGAGCTGGAGCTGGCTCTGGTCTGCAGGATGGTCTCGATGTCTCTCAGCAGGTTGTTGGTCTTCCAAAGTAGCAGCATCTGTCGGGGCACTCTGTTCAGCAGCTCACTGATCTGAGGGAGGTAAAGCACCGTGTTCATATGGATCTCCATGTCCTTAGGGGTAAAACAAACACAAGACAAGAAGGTTTCACTATATTTAGTCATGATGGCCACAAAAAAAGGCAGTGTTTTATTAAGACAGAAATGGAACACTCATTCAAACATCCCTATTTCTTGTACACTACCAGTCAAATGTTTGGACTCACTTGACTGAATTTATATTCTTCATGACTCATCAGTGGTTATTTCTCAGGGCCAGCAAAGCCTTCTCAGTTGGAGTAACATGCCTAATAAATAAATATTTTTCATCCTTTCATTCTCATTGACCTTTTCTCATTGTATTTCCAATCGCATTCCTCTCCTGATTCATCTACAAACGAATAGCAAAAAACAAAACGTTTTTCCAATCAGAATTTATTCCTCGATGCTTACAAGCGAAGTGTGACAACTGTTTCACAACAACTACTGAGCCAAAGCAGCATTTGAGTCTGAGCTCGACCCTGTCAGGCTTTCAGAATTTCCACAGATTCCCTCAACACTGCAGTGAATAGGCATAAAGTCAGACTGTCAGATTCATCAGCCAATAAGATTGATTTATTTATTATTGTTGGGTGTAGTCTTTAGGATATGTCCCAGTACAGGCCTTCTAGCTGGCCTTGAGTGACGCAATTACGATTTAAGTGATGTACGTAATTTGAAAGTGAAGAGTGCTAGATGCTGACGAGTCGACTGTCATCACTGCTACATCACCATTGAGAAAGAGATCCTTATGGACGTAAAAACCTGAGATTTTCTGCACGTTCTTGCGATTGATTAATTAAATAGGAAATGAGGGCTTGTTTTTACTTTAAGCAAATTGTTAAGTGATTTTGTATTGTTATAGCAACATCAAGAGTTTTCTAAATTTTGGCTGCTGGAGCATTCAGTGTCAGATCAAGTTTTTAAAAGTAACTGAGTAACCTTACGAAACAAAATTGAATGCAAGCAACATTTAAATCGCAAATATTATTAGATAGAATTTTCTTGGTACTAGGTCTTTCGTGCGTGAACGTGTTTTTAAAATGTCAATTGGTATTTTTAGCTGACTGCCACGTAATGTATGATAGGCATACAGTGTTTTATTAATTGAAATTGTGTTTTCTAATGGTATGAATCGCACTGAAGGCCTAGACTTAAAATGTATGGGCCGTGGCTGTGACACATGGTATTAAAAACCTTTTAGTCTAAAGTGTTAGGCTTAAATACTTATAATTAACTTTGTAGATTATTTCTTAACAAAACCATATTAGTGGATGAGTTGGATCAGAAGGAAAAGCCTCCAACAATTTCCAAATATACATGAAATCACTTTCAATTTAACAACCCAGGTGGATAACTCATGAAGCTGCTTGAAAGAATGCACAGAGTGTGCAGAGCTGTAATCTACACAAAGTGTGGCTACTTTGAACAAGCAAAAATTTAAGATTTTTAATTTGAAGTAACATTAAGTAACAACTTCCATCTGTGTTATTTCTTGTAACTTTACTATTATTCTAAAATGTGGATAGTAGTAATAAAGAATACAAGAATGATTAGAAAAACTTAACAAATGTCAAATATTTTGACTGATAGTGTGTGTAAAGTCAGAGGTGTCAAGTAACGAAGTACAAATACTTCGTTACCTTACTTAAGTAGAAATTTTGGGTATCTATACTTTACTGGAGTAATTATTTTTCAGCCTACTTTTTACTTCTACTCCTTACATTTTCACGCAATTATCTGTACTTTCTACTCCTTACATTTTAAAAATAGCCTCGTTACTCCTATTTCATTTCGGCTGGTTTTCATTCCGGCTTGTCATCATTCAAAAAAAAAAAAAAAAAAACCTAGATAAATCGCGCCATCTGGATAGACTGAATTTGATTGTGGTTGGATGAGAAGTATAAACATATACCATTCAGGCACCCTATTGGTTTGTACGCGATCCATCGCACCTGCACATGACACACACAAATCACTTTATGAACACATAGCAGACGTATGTAGCCAAGTACGAAGATTTCCGTGGCAAAGAATCAAGAAGAGAACTCGAGCGAAATGTCCCAACCAAGCACCAGCGAGGAGGTTGGTAGCCAGGAAGACCAGCCAACCCTTATACATCCCTGGCCGTACATGGAAGAATTTTTCGAAATGGTTGGATGCAAAAACAATTCCTTTCGAATGCGCTGCAAGCTCTGCGCACCCAAATACCACGAGCTAATGGCTTTCAAAAACTCGCCGTCTAATTTGAAAAAGCATATTGAGGTAAGCTGAAAGTTTTTTATCAGTCGATTATTGACAAAATATTGTAGTAACCTAGTAATGTACTAATGGTAAATTTGCAATGTTTGCTATGGCTAGGTAATGTTACATGCCAAGACATACCATGGTTTGCTTGCTAGCTAGGCCATGATTCAACGTTCAAGTTCGTTTGGTGGACTTTGTGTGAGATTTGAAATTCGACTTTAGCCAAATGTTATCTGAGCTTATGATCACAAAACCAGTCACAAGTCGCATGGGTATATTTGTGGCAATAGCCAATCAATACATTGCATGGGTCAAAATAATAGATTTTTATTTTATGCCACAAATCATTAGGATAAAAATCCTTGAAGATATTTTGTAAATTTCATTCCTACCATAAATATATTAAACATTTATTTTTGTGAGTGAATGCAGCACAATCGCGAACATAAATGGACAACTTTAAAGGCGATGTACATTTACATTGCAATAAAGGTTACTGATAACATGCCTCTGAAGTTTGACTTTTTTCACCATTACAATACTTATAGGCAACTAGTAATCATATCTCCATGAATCACATGTTAATGCTCAGTAGTACACATATGGTTATTTAATGTATTTGCATTGTACTAAAATGCGTTCATTTTCAATGGGCATATGCATATATGTGGCTGAAACAGGTAGCCTAGTTCAACCCAAATTTTTTTTAATATAACATTATAGTCATTATGGCCTTTAGAAACACGTTTTTTTGAGGAGGTGGTAGTGCACTATAGGCCCCTGTGGCGCGGCCTAAGCTTTTGTCATTAATGGAATTTTTTTTCCTTACATTACTTTTACTTTTATACTTTAAGTAGTTTTGAAAGCAGTACTTTTATACTTTTACTTGAGTAAAAAGCTTGAGTTGATACTTCAACTTCTACAAAAGTCTTTTTAAACCCTAGTATCTATACTTCTACTTGAGTAATGAATGTGAATACTTTTGACACCTCTGTGTAAAGTTGACTGGACAACATCAGAGATAGTTGATCTCTTACCTTACTCAGTGTACACCCATCTAAACAAACTTAAAAATATTCAGTATTAGGGGTCAGAGTGATGGGAAGAATGTGTGTGGGCGTGTATGATAGAGAGATTGAGAATGGGTTCAGGGAAATGGAGTAGCTTATTTTACAGACAACTGAGAAACTAAGTGATAGAAACTGTGAATGTGAAGATTAGCTATTTTGGCTCTATCACTTCAGCAACATCAACCCCCTGAGTTGATCCACCCGGCAAATTTTTATTAGTAATCAGGCATGAAGACCTCCCTTCCTCCCCCCTGCCTGACTCAAAAACTAAGATGGAATTTTGTTGATGTCTGTGTGGCACATACTAAACAGACACACATTCTTAACAGACACAATGGGAAATATTAACAACAGTGGACAAGATAATACACCAACAATACTTTTACATACAGTAAAAATGCACACAAAATATGCTCTAGTTTATCAGCTGAGGTTTCACAAGAGTGGAAATTTACACCAGAAACTATTAATGCCAGTGACCATCAGCCTAAGTGATTTAAATCACTTAGCAATTAACAATTAACAATCACAAACCCCACTTATGGTCAATTTGTTCTTGAAAAGTTTGAGCCTGTATACTGTGGAGCAAACACCAAAAACAAAATGTTCCAAAAGACAATGCAAAAAAGATAAAGGAGACAAGAGCTCTAATGCTGTATACTCCACTCCAATGAGCTTTATTCACAATGCTTAATGTGCCTCAAAGAGGCTAGCCTACTTCTATAAATTCTACCAATGTCTAAAGTTGAGTCAATTAAACTATTTGTAATATATATACTGTATATATATATATATATATATATATATATATATATATATATATATATATATATATATATATATATATATAATCTTTTTTGGCTGTTTTTAGATTGAACAACCAAGATTCAAAACTAAATATGTTGCATGAATTCACAGACTAATTGTTTTAATAATTGCTCATTCTCTATTCCTCATGTGTAAGTCACTTTGGACAAACGCATCTACCAAATTAATAAATGTACAATGTAAAAATCTAAGCTGGCAACCAAAAGATTGCAGGTTTAAACCACCACTGATTTGAGACTCGAATTTGACTCAAACTAGTATGAAATTACCTTGAGACTTGCAGTACAAATTAGAGAATTTTTAACAACACTCTTAGGGGTCATTCTACTAAAAGTATTCTTGCATTAAAATAAGCTTGACACAAAGTAACAAATGTAACAGACTGCAAGTGTCTTGAGGTGCATTTATAAAAATAACTCACAAGCCGTCTTAAAATGCTTCTCCTTGAGACACCCATCTACACATGTTTACATAGAAAAACAATGAAATAACAGCCCGGATGGACACAAAAAGCTAGGCCTGTACAGCTCCTTAAGGTTTATGAGGAAAAATATTCTCACTGAATATCACAAATCTGTTTAGACAATGGATTCTCTCATGCATTCTGTAGCTCTTCGGACAAATGCAGAAAACAATATGGAGCTTCTATTTTCAACATGATCACACGGGAAGTCGGCATGTTGTTTCTGAGAGTTCCAGTACCCTAGGATCAGACACATTTTTCAGACTCCTTACCTATCAGACATTTTTGAAGTGGCTAAGGCATGTTCATCTTCCCCCGTGGTGCTACCGGAAGTGTGTTGCATACACAGCTTGGGAGACCCGGGTTCATATCCCGCATTGAAACCAAGAAGTAATCGCATTTGCATAATCAGTGATGAATGCAATTCTGAGGTTGCATTTTCCCCTTTAGCATTACATTTTTATCACTCTGATGGTCATGTTTAGGTTTGGGGGATGAGTTAAAGGGCTGAGATTTAAAAATATGCATTCTACTTCACCAAATTACTGCCTGTACAGCTGAAAACAACTCGCTTCACAACTCGCTTTTGGCACCCTTCTTCCCTTCTCACACATGCCCATACGCCCAACAACACTTCCCGCTTTGGTTACTAGGAGCAGTGTTTTTAATTTTGGTAAGTATGGACCAATTTTAGCTAAAGAACTTTCAACCTACTGTTTCTGATTTCACTGAGATCAGTGTGATATTTGAATTTGATTTAGACTTGTACTTGAAAGATTTGACACTTGACATGAACTTGTGGTGATGAATAAAGATAATTTGCCAATCTGTTCAAAAATGTTTAAACTCTGTCACCGTCAACACAAAACATGATATTAGTTACACTACATATGGGTTCATATTTGTATTTGCAGTGTTGCAGAGATGTAGTATTTTCTGATTTCTGCTCTACAGGGCTGTGGTGTGAAGTGAAGGTGAGGTGGATGTGACAGCAGGTGGACACAACTGACAATCTGAGACACCTTTTTAAATTCCCTCACTGTTTTGAGTTTGTGTAGAGCTGTATATTCAACAAAAAGAGGGCAATAGATCAGTAATAGGGATCATTCTTCCAAAATGTTGTCATAATTTACCCACCATTTATTTAGTTCCAAAACACATATTTCATTCTTTTTTCCATGGAACACAACAGATGTTATGCCTCAGTCACCATTCACTTTTATTGCACAGAAAAAAAAAATATGAAATGAAAGTGAAGGGCGGCTGAGGCTAAGATTTTGCATAGCATCTCCTTGCTATTGTATTGGTTAGAAAAACACAAGAATGAGTAAATTATTTTTAATTTCTCTGTAAACTCTCCCTATAAACAAATGGTGAGTTGCAGATGAGGGCAATCTAGGGAAATACAATGCAGGAAAAAAACATGTTTGAAAGAGAGAATAATGGGGAGAAAGTATTACATTTTAGGCTTTAAAGGAAGAGGATGTGTTAAGGAAAACGTGCACAGAGGCAGAAAACACCAACCCTGTTGTCTACCAGCTAACATTCTGTAATACAGGTGCACTTCTGCAACAATACAGGCTTCAGAATACTAAATTCAATACATCTGAGACCTGAAGTTGAGTGAAAACATGACATTTCAACATTTCCTGAAATAACTACATTGAGCAGGTGCACACATATTCAAAAGGACGTTTGATCCACAGAATTTCTACATTAACTAATCGAAAAATCAAAGACTCTAGTGCCTTTAGAATTACATTATAATACTATAGTATATAAAAACTAATGAACAAAACTTCTCTGGTTTATTGTTTAGAACATGGCTTCCATCAACCTGTTTGTTTCTGGCTCTACTTTACCCTAGGGCTAATCTATCCTGAGACGGCCAGTTGCCAAGAGACATGTCTAGGGCCTGCAGAGACACATGATGACCCCCCAGCAGCCAGAGGCCCACAACAAGCTGCTGCAACAGCCAGGACAGGTGTAGAGCAGTCTCAATGCCAAACACATGTCTTCAGTGGCCCTCCAATATCTACTAGAAAGATGGGAATCAACCCCAATTTTAAGAAGTGAAATATATTAAATTAAAATTTTAAACTTGCAAAATAGGTGTATTCCAACAAGAGATCAATGTCTTATGTACACTGTAAAAAAAAAAAATACTGTAAATGTATGGCCAAATTCCTACAGCGATCTACTGTGATTCTTAAATACAGTAGTTTGCTGATAAAAATGTTGCATTCTGGGATGCAGATGAAGAGCAGGCTCACTGTGAAGTGACTAGTTTTACAGTAAATAGCTGTTCTACGCAAGGCATTAGGGAAAAATTTACATTTAAAATCATGATATCATCGTGGTGAAAGCTATAGTGACATTTGAAATATATATTTTAAGCACAACACAAGTTGTTTCAATGTGCTACTTGAAAGACAAAACATAAGGTCAGACTGAATATCGGATCCTACCTTGCAAATGGCACAATATTTGACAATAGTGATGCATCCCAGCAAACAATTTTAGGTTCTGGGAACGCTCTGGGAACGTTAGTTTTTGGTTCCCAGAACGTTCCCAGAAAGTTCCCTATTGGTGATCCAGGAAAGTTTTCTTAACATAAATAGAACGTTCCCTTAAGGTTAGGGGAACGTTCTGGAAACTTTATGGGAATGTAAAAAAAGACTTTGCCAATCAATGAGCGCTCTCTACTGCCTGATAATGGTCATGTAATGAAGCATTTGATCACTGCTGTTAAAGCAAACATTTGCAACCTTTTAATTTGTTTAAGAAAAATAGAACCTAAAATAACCTACAGGGAACATTCCCAGAACGTTCCTGTTTGGTTCCCAAAAAAATAACCAAATGGGAAGCATACGGGAACGTTCTGGGAACGTTCTGTGTTTGCTGGGATTACACATAAAAACATAAAAGCAAACACAGTAAAGGAAATTTCAGCTAAATGGTATCAGCAAACTGAGCAAAATAATTCCATTATTATTTACATCATCATTTACCTTACAAATCACAATGATGGTGATTTTTTTGGTTGTTAGAGGATGTTCCAAGCTTTTTGAAGAACTTGCCACAGTTGTTCAATCTATTAGGCAGTCTCAATTGCCTCTGTCTCCTCATGTAATCCCAGACTCAATGACCCCTTCACATTTGAAGTGTAAACGCTAATCTGTCCTGTATGCGTCCCAGCAGCAGCAAAGCGTCACCCCTCACCTTTCAATCAACCACTGCGCTAAAACAAGAGCTTAAACTTCGTCGGTTACAAGCAGTTTAAAAGGAATTTTTTTTTCCAATCGGAATTTTTAAAAAGTAGATAAAAACACAAGCATGAGAACTTAATGAATCTTCTTCAGTGTGTATGATATGATATACATGCAGTGACACAGATGAGATGCATGAACATCTACCAAAAAAACAATTCTGCACAAAATATTGCGTTTGCACTTAGATTGCATTTTCAGCTGCATCTAGGGGAAATAGCACACGGTTTTTTCATGCTTTCTTTGTCTTTTCTGATTTTTTGTGCTTTAATGTAACGCAGTAACACACTGACAAAGTGATTGTGTGTCATCATGAAACAGAGACACTCCCCTCCAAATACGATCACAAATGATCACAGGAGAAGCATTTAAGCAACCAGGTGTAAACAGCAATGTGTCTCACATGACCACATGTGATCAGACTATCCGAGACGCATCTTAATACAAGTTGGAAACTGGGTCTGAGACCCAGCATGTGCGCGATAGAGACTGAAGGACCTGGCCATCCAGCAAGCTGCAAACAGGTATACTTGAAGAGACTGAACGGCAGTTTTGTATTTGTTATTCGTTTTTTTGTTTTTTCAGTTGGATTGTAAAATTTAAGACTTATGAAATTCATTGAGATGCATTGTTTAGATTTATAGGCATTTACTCAGATCAGTTGAAAGCTGTCCCACATTTTCCAAAATATCCCTGTGGACCCCAGTCTTGTTTGCTTCATCAGATTGACCCATTTCCTCAGTGCCTTGATACAGAAAGCTGCAGAGCAAAGAGCACTAAGCAGTTAATCCTATAACATAGTGATTTTGACTCCACACAGGAATGAGATGAAAATGCAGAAGGACTGTTGCATTGTTAGTTTGACGTCCCTTTCCTTTTTTCTTCCCAAGGAAAAAAGTGCATTTTTCCTCAAAGCATTTGGCTGTGGGAACGGACTATTAATCTCAATGCTGACTGATTTGATGAGTAGTGACTCCACTGGCCACAGTTAGTTATGTGCAGTCCTGGACCTTTTCTGGCTGCTAACCAAAATTTCCAGAGGGAGGGCCATTAGGACATGACCACACTCTCAACAAGCATAGATAAAGAGAGGCAAGACTAATCAGGATTGTCTCAATATCTGTCTGAGGCCTGTTTTACACTGCATACAAAAGTGTCACTATTTTTTAACTATAAACCTCTTTATCAACACAACTGCTTGGAAAATAGGCTTTTATGTAGTAGCACAAAATATAAGAGTGAACTACTCACCCATTGTTTAAAAAAAGAAGTGCTTAATGCAAGTTTCACACGCCGTTACATGTACACAATTTGTTTCTATTCCATAAATCTGACTAAATCCAGATGGTTTAAGCATCATTTGGGATTTCATGACTGTCAAGATTGTAATAGTTCTCAATGACACATTCCTGATACCCATTAATAATTTATATTCAGTACTCAATGTAGGTACCTAGAATTCACTTTATTATCTTTATAGGGCTGCAGCTCCATTACACAGTAAATACGTTGTCATCTGGAGGACATCTAATGCCTGCTGTTGTAATTATGCTGCTGCTTCACATATGCACCGCTTTGGTGTAAGTGTAGAAGCATCATCTGTCTGTGTCTGATTTTGTCCAAATCACATCCACAGAGCGTGATCGACCCTCTTTCTCAGTTCACCATATCTATCAAGAGTCAAAGGACAATAGCGTATGAACAAAGCATTGGGGTGACTTACCTTATGATTACCCCTCGTCTTTAAAGAGAATAATGCCTTGTAGTTGAACTTTGAAGTGCAGGCTTACTTCAAAAGAAGAAAGTGAAAGCCAAGGGATGGGGGCCTGGCTGCTGAAAGGCATAATACATCATCAGATACATAAAAGTAGCATATAACTGTGAATTATAATGTGCCAGATGACAAAGCGTTGCTTTTCAAGTTAATGAAATCCATAAAGTTAAAAAAACTAAAAAATGCTGAAAGGCCAGGCAGAATTGCTTCTACAAGCTACAATGATTTGCTGTCACTGAAAACAAGAGTCATGATTATTTGTGTTGGCAAAAGTATGTCAGAAAATCTACAACTAAGGGGTGGCAATTTTTCAATGGCTTTCCAATCCAATCTCTCCTTAAAAAGAATACATACACATGGATGGAGCAAGTGTTTTTCTGTCTTATTGTTGTCGCAAGTGGTGGGATATATAAGCAGAGTTGCAGGGGGCATATAGGTTGGTTGTTGGAGCAGCGCTTAAGGCCATAGACCAAGTGTTCTGTGTCCTATATATTTATGCGAGCCTCTCACTTCTGCTCGCTGCTGCCGGCGCCTGTAAATCCCATCCAAGCGATAGCAACCTTAAATCCACTTAATTTAGCACCTAATCCTCAAAATTTTTAGAGATAGAGATTTAAGGATTAGCGGATAAATGGACAGGAAAATGGAGCTTGCACATGTTTTTCAAGCTCAAGTCGTAGCACGGCAATCAGTTATTAAAATAATTTTGCTGCTGGAATCCACTGAATGACAAGACTTTTTATCCTGCCAAGAAATTGAGATGATTTCTGTGAACACTATTTCAGGAAATTTGCATTGACTTCTCTTGTATAACATGTAGCCAGTTGGATGTCACTATTGCCTGATGAGAATTATAAGGGAGTTTTTTGGATTTTGACATCCTGACCTGCTTTGCTGCTTACTTAGTTGTATTGGCAGTTCCCCGTCTGTCGCTCACTTTGATGTGGTGACTTCGACGGGATGAGTGATTTCTCTCCAATGGTTCATGTTCTCAGTGCAAGAACATAGCCGTGGCAGCATTGCGGTCGTGACTTTCTTTTGTCATGAGAGAAAGCCACTTCAGCTACCCGCCTTGCCTCGCCTCCTTCCTACGGTATTGGGGCAGGCGCCGCGGGCGATGAAGGTAATTTGGGGATAATGACGGGCTCCATTTCGCCGGGTAAATCCCCTCGAACCACTCGCCTCCCCGGCACACTTGCTGGCTTCCGTCCGAGCTCAGGATGAGTGTGGCCCACTTAACGGCCCGACGGGTCCCTTGAGCTCCCGGAATTGGATGACGACATTGCCGCTGCATCGGAGAGCATTACAGCGGCGTCTGATGCTGTTGACTCGCCCAGTCTGAGCCTGACGCACAGAGATCCGCTAAGCTTTCCCGGGCTACCACGAGCGCTGGAAAATCCCCCCCCCCCCCCCCCCCCCGGCTATTTTATTGGTTCTGCGAGCATGTGCGCCGCTCACCGGTTCCTTTCTTCCCGGACGTGCATGACGAGTTGAGTAAGCCATAAAGGGCACCTTTTACTGCCCAAAACCAGCTTCCTCGCTCCTCCACTCTCACTACCCTCGATGGTGGAGCGGTCCCAGACCGCTTCCGCCCTGCATGCCATGGCCCCTCCTGCAACCAACACCAGGCCAAGGCACTTCAAAACTTGCACTTGGGTAGTCCTGTTCTTGATGTGCTGCAGGAACTGCGCTCAATGACCGATCGCGCCCCCTGGGCCACGAAGGTCAGAAGCGCCGGCACTCAAGCGGGCGATGGCCACCTTTGTAGTCCAGAAACATAATCTATGGACTGGACCTGGTCGAAATATGATTGGTAGACAAAGCACACTTTCTCAAACGCCCCTGTCTCCCAGCTCTGTCCATTCGGTGGCAGCATTGATGACTCCGTCCAGCACTCCTCAGCGGTGAAGAAGCAGACGGAGGCTATTTCACACATTCTGCCCCGCCACAAACCTGCCGCAATGGGCCATGCCCCATCTGCTCACCGAGGCAGTCCTCCTGCGGTATGCGCACGCCCCCCGTCTCACGAATCCCTTCGACGACCCGGAAGGCTCCCAAGCGCTCCTGAGACGGACGACAGAGAGATCGAGACATTTGCTCCGGAGTTGGTAAACAGACTACTGGAAGAGAACCTTCAATTAAAGGTATTTTTTACATGTTTTTTCAATAATAGAGCAATTTCCTCTCTCTGGGTCACCTGGCCCGCAAATGCCGCTCTCACGGCACTCTGCTGCCATACCTCAACAGTCCTGGAATGCTGGACGCGGACCTCTTGCCTTCAGCCTCACGACTGTTCCCCGGCCGGCCTGACGAGTCCAGAGGACGCCTCCACCGGACCTCCTCCTCAGTCTCAAACCCGCCCCCTGCCGGGTGTGCGAAGCAAGGTAAGTGTTTCGAGTCTTTTCTCAGCACCAGAGCCTTGGGACACTCCTTTGCCTCCCGACATCACATTACCTGCTCATACCACCGGGTATGTCAAAAATAGTCGTTCCCTTAGTGCGCCTAGCACTGAGCTTGGATGAATGTCTTTCACTCCCCAATCCAGCACGCTGGCTGGCCAGGACCATCCGACTCGGTTACACAATTAAGTGTGCCAGGCCTCCACCCCCCTCCACGGGCGTCCGCTTTACTGCAGTGCACGGAGAATACACAAAATTCCTGTGTGTGGAAATCGTCTCTTACTCAAAGACGTGATAAAGCCTGTCCCTCCAACCGAGATGAAGAAGGGTCCCTACAGCCTTTACTTCATCGTTCCCAAGAAAGGCGACAGCTTACGACCGATCTTGGACTTGCGAGTTTTGAACCGGGCCTTGCACAAACTCCCGTTCAAAATGCTCACGCAAGACACATCCTAACTTGCATCTGGCATCTAGATTGGTTCGCAGCAGCAGATCTGAAGGACGCGTACTTCCACGTCTTAATCTTGCCTCAACGTCGACCCTCTCTACGGTCTACGGTAAGCACGACTTAATCATCAGGTTCCTAAGAGGTGCCCGGAGGTTAAATCCTTCCCGGCCAACCTTTTCCCCTCCTGGGGTCTCTCAGTGATCCTTTCAGAGACCCCCCTCCTTCGAGCCCTCCTGATCGCTCACCTCCATCAAGAGGGTCGGGGATCTGCAAGCGTCCTCTGTCAGCGACACCTGCCTGGAGTTCGGTCCGGCAGACACTCATGTGATCCTAAGACCGCAACTGGGCTACATGCCCAAGGTTCCAACGACTCCCCTCAGGGTCCAGGTTGTGAACCTGCAAGTGAAGCTGCCCCGGGAGGAAGCAGGCACAGCCCTTCGTTGCTGTAAAAATGTGTTGCTTGTACATGCTTTGCGTACCGACTTGGACCTTATGCAGAGCTCTAGACATTCTGAGCAGCTCTTTGTCTGCCTTGGTGGACAGCGGAAAGGGAACGTTGTCTCCAAACAGAAGCCTTCCCACTGGGTAGGTGACACAATTACATTGGCTTATCACACCCAGGCCGTGCCCCTCCCATTGCGGGTCCGAGCACACTCGACAAAGAGAGTTGCGTCCTCACGGGCACTGGCCAGAGACATCTCCCTGGCAGACATTTGCAGAGCAGCGGGTTGGGCAACATCTAATACCCTTGCAAGATTTTACAATCTCAGGGTAGATTCAGTTTCGTCCCGTGTTTTCTCAGGTACGAGCCGGTAGAACTCGGTAACACGCTGAGGGATTGACCAGGTGGACCGCTTGCACCTAGCTTGCACCTTTCCCTCGGCCGAGGTAAAATCGTGCACTTTTTCTCCCATGAAATCCCACTAACTCGGCTCCCTGGATGACTCCTCCCTAGCCCTGTGGGTCCGCAATTCAGCGGAGGAATTCGCCGACCCAATCCACTGTGGGTATTCAAATCTACCCTGCACTGGAATAGGTGCTCCACAGATCAGAACTCCTGCGTGGACTTCCTCCTGTGTGTATTTTCCGCAGTACGTTCCAGTACGAGTGGACCCGCATCTACCTTAGGGAGTTCCAGCTGCCCTCCAGTCGCCGTGTTGTAGCAACTCCCCCCTCCTTGAGGCTGGATGTGCAACTGCGCTATTTTCCCACATGTGACCTAAGAGGCCCATGTGATGTATTTCGCCACTTTTACCTCCCCCTTCCTGGGCAGGTGTGGTCTCCGTAGGGTCTTTTCCCCCTGAAAGAATAGGAAACTGGGTAAGACATCCTTCCCACAATGCATGTAAGGGCCTCAGCCATTTGGCTCTATGCAAGAAATAAATAGAGAAAAGAGGCCCAGCTAGGCTCGGTCCATTCCCTGGTAGGCAAGCGTCGCCTTGTTCCCCTGTTTAGGGTAACCAGAATGATTCTGACACTTTTTATGAGGCATTGGGAAAGGGTATGTGCAGTCTGACACAGCTGGTCGACTTTGCACATAAAATCCCTGACACAGCAGTACACGTATATGGCTCAGAGCATAGCGTGATTTAAATTGGACCCCTAGTGTCGCTTCTTCGACACAACGTCGAAGTGAGCGACAGACAGGGAACGTCTAGGTTACATATGTAACCTCTGTTCCCCGAAGGAGGGAACGAGACATTGTGTCCTCTCGGCCACTTCACCATTTCCGGCTCCTCAGAAAAATCCTGAATGAACTAGACGGATTTCCCTGCTTTTATACCCGTATGTCCGGGGGCGGGTATATATATATATATAAAAATTGCCCTTTTTCAGGACACTGTATTTTAAAGATAATATCTTTGCAAATCTTTATGGTAAAGGGATTAAACAATGTTTTCCATGCACAAATAATGAACATGCACCTGTTGAACGGTCTTTAAAAAACTAACAGCTTACAGACTGTAGGCAATTAAAGTCACAGTTATAAAAACTTAGGACACGAAAGAGACCATTCTACTGACTCTGAAAAACACCAAAAGAAAGATGACAGAAGACAACAACTGCCCAAGTTACACAAGGAACACTGGCAAAAAGTACTCTTCACTGATTAGTCACGGTTTTGTCTCACCAGGGGTGATGGTCGGACATCCGTTTATTGTCTGAAGGCATAAGCCTAACACCAAGGCCTGTACTCTGGAGTGGGATTGATTTGGAGGTGGATGGTCCGTCATCTTCTGGGGCGGTGTGTCACAGCATCATCGGACTGAGCTTGTTGTCATTGCAGTTAATCTCAATGCTGTGCGTTACAGGTAAAACATCCTCCTCCCTCATGTGGTACCCTTCCTGCAGTCTCATCCTGACATGGCCCTCCAGCATGACATTGCCACCAGCCATACTGCTCGTTCTGTGTATGATTACCTGCAAGACAGGAATGTCAGTGTTCTGCCATGGCCAGCAAAGAGCCCAGATCTCAATCCCATTAAGCACGTCTGGGACCTGTTGGATCGAAGGGTGAGGGCTAGGGCCATTCCCCCCAGAAATGTCCGGGAACTTGCAGGTGACTTGGTGGAAGAGTGGGGTAAAATCTCACAGCAAGAACTGGCAAATCTGGTGCAGTCCATGAGGAGGAGATACACTGCGTTACTTAATGCAGCTGGTGTCCACACCAGATACTGGCTGTTACTTTGTTCAGGAACACATTATTCCATTTCTGTTAGTCACATGTCCGTGAAACTTGTTCAGTCTATGTCTTAGTTGTTGAATATTTATATGTCCATACAAATATATACACATATTAAGCTTGCTGAAAATAAAAGCAGTTGAGAGTGAGAGGGCGTTTACACACTATATATACAGTATATGTATACCATTCACCATGGCCATATACCTGTCACTGTGTCTGATGGATGAAAAAGTTAATTTAATACCCCGGCACTAAAATAACAATACTGCAATTAAACTAAAACTACTATACACAAGGTTCTTAGTAAAATACAATTTTCTCATAACTTTTTATAACCTTTTCAGGAATTTGTGATACAATTGAAAAACCAACATTCAGACCGATTTGCAAGTGAATCATTTAGACCGATTCGTTAACTGTTTCAACCAGCTCGATTCACTGACAAATTGGACATCAGAATGGCTTGTGAGCAGGTTTTACTCTAAAAAAGTGCAATATCTATCTATAAAATATTTCAGAGCAGAAATTAACCAGAAAAATACACATTCATTATAGAAATTTCCATTACTTTTTCCACGACTTTTCAGTTTTTATTTTTTTCCCAATTTCAATGAATTTTCCAGGCCTAGACAAACATAAATGTTCAAATTCCCTGACATTTCCAGATTTTCCATGACAGTTGGAACCCTGTATATACTACTGCAAAATCGTTAAGATACAATGACTGTGTTCGCAATGGAAAGTAAGCTTTCTACTTACGTAAAGGTGCTGTTAGTGCTTTTTCTAAAATGACATGCAGAAAATGTCCCTATTACCTGTCAGATATTACTTAAAAAGGTGCTCTTGAAATATCATACTTGTCTCTGTAACAGCCCTAAATTTGGTAATCAGCAGGGTAAAAGATGTCTGTGGGCCATGGTCAGATCCTTTGTTTAGCCAATCAGAAGACTTTCTGCCAGTCAATCATTGTGTGCGTTCATATGGCAGATTATTTATGGTACAGTGTCCAGTTCCCGTGAAATGCTCAGGATCAGATGGCGAAATGCTCAGAGGGACACATCACCCTCCATCTGCTCCAATAAAAGGTATTTAGTTGGTCTGTGTGTATTCGTGTGTCTTTGGAGTGTCGGGTTTTGGAAAGAGGGGAGTGGTTAGTTCAATGGCTGGTCTGGTGGAAGTTCTAGTATGGCTAAAATTGCTTACAATTTACAATACTGCACAGTAAACACACTACACTACCAAGTATGTTTTTTTAATAATGACAGATAAACTGTACAATTGACTATTGTCCCAGGCAACGAGTTCCAATAGCTATCCTAGTTTCTTGTCTCTTGTCTTTCTTGTATCCACAATTTCCTTTTATCATAATAAATTATATAAAAATATAATATGTATTTCCCATTATTTTGTTAATTAAGAATTAAAAGTAGCCATATAACAAGAGGGCTGGTCATTATAATTGTTCCCAAAATATTAATTGTAGTACTTATACAACAATACACAAAAGCACTGGATTATGTGGAAACAATGAATTACTGAGTACTTCACAGAACTAATTGTGTTTGCTGTGAATGTTTCACTGGGTGAAAAGAAGTCTAACATTTCTGGAAAGCTTGTAGAAAGACAAGGTAAATGTACTTTTCTATTTTGGAAAAAAGCCCTAGAGATACAATAAATAGCAAGCTGACTTAGCAAATGTGACACTACTTTCTTGTGGCCAAACGCTGATAAGTGCAAACAGACACTGTTCACTTTTCATAGGATAATCAAAACAAAAGCTAACCCGGGGATAAACAAACAAACCTTGAAGTGAATTCGTTAATACAATACGCCTGAGACATTTCAATCATTAATACTGAAAAGCCCTACAAAACATGACTAGGTTATGATTTGATTTTGCTGTGGCTGGCCAGAGTGCGAGAGCACAAGGAGAAACATCTAAATGGCATTAAAACGCCCCATCTTTACATTTCCACATTTAAGCATGGTGGTTTCGGTGCATGTTTCGAGGGTTGCAATTGTTAATAACATTAACTGGGTTAGTATATTCGGTCTGCCCTTGATGGTGCCACATTTACAATGGGAGGTTAAGACAGTAACTATTAAATTCTATATATCAGCACGCTAATGGGGATTCTATTTAGAGTACGGAGTCAGGGCAAGTCGACTTTCTACAGCTTTCCGCTAAACAAAAAGGCATGAGCCAATCAGAAGTTTAAGTTCATTCTTTTAGCTGAGTGTATGCCACTGTCACAATGCCTGAGGCTCAACATTGGGCACTGAAGAGCACTTCAGAAATAGGGGCCCAGACTGAAGCATGCACACCTCTACACAATTTATTTTCTTTTTTGTCTCTTTCCCGTTTGGCCAGGTATATGAAACTGACAAGTGTGAAGCCAAAGAGGGACACAGACTTTAGTCAACAAGACATCAAAGGTACTCTATTTACTTTCTCAAAACACATTCCTGGTCTTTTGTGAATGATTAATCAGAGCACATTATTCCATAGACTGAAAAATATTTGTCTTTGCAATTTTTCAGCAAAATGTAATAACTTCCACAAGGAAGCTCCGTCTCTGAAACTACATCATTATGCCCTCTTGGTTTTCAGACTCTCCCCTCATACTCATTCTACCCCTCCTATTCCACTTCCTCTCTTACTCTGATGGACAGGCCAGAGAAACTGACTACAGGAGGACTGGTCATGCTAGTTTGTGTTGCAGACAGGCTGGGTAGCTTTATTTCTCTGTCTCTCCCCAACCATGTGCGCCTGCAGGATTTAATCTGAGGGTACACACAGAAATCGGCCAAGAGGTCTGCACAGGCCTTAAAATAAAACTAAAATAAAAACTGACCTGAACCTGAGACCGTGTGGCCTGACCCTACCCAGCCCAAACGATATAGTCAAATTTTAAGCCCGAACCCGACCCTAACCTGAAATCGCTTAATATCTAATTTCTTCTCCTTGTATAGTTGTATTATATGTAAGCATATAACATTTGGAACAGTACTGAAACAGTAAACATACACCTTTTAACAAGGCACAGCAGCCCCTTAGTACACTAGAGCAGAAGGGGAAAAAAACATGGCCATACTGTTTATTTGCTGAAACTTCACCTGGTGCAGAACAATCTGGAATAATATGAAACAATGCAACAGTCCCCACTGTGCAGCCTGAACTTGTTTAGATTGTTGAATCTTTGCACTAAAACAATCTAGAGGCAGCAAAAAGAATAAAACTTTTTGAAAAGTTATTTTTAACTTGATATGGTGTTTAAACAGTGCAGATCCTGTGCGAGACGCTGAATATAAAGTGAGACGCGTTGGAAATGTCAAAGATATTCGTCGAGCAAGTGTTTAAACAATGGGAAAATGAAACAGACGTGTGCAAAAATGCAATAGCCGTGAACGGACCCTGACTCATCCGTTCGCACATGTCTGTGAGTGAGAGCGTGAAACAAGATCAGTAGGCCTGTTTATTTTTTCATTAATTACAAACTTGAACCAGACCGAAAACCAGACAGGCTCTCAGGTCCCGTCGAGCCTGTGTCTGGTTGCAGACCTCTAAATCTGCCTAATGTACCTTATAACTAGGGGGTCCGGGGGCATGCTCCCCCTTGAGAGTTATTTATTTATTTGCAAAAAACAACACCAAAGCATTCAATTCTGGTGACTTTGAGATAAGCATACATTTATTTTCTTGATTATGAGAAGCATGCATGTAACTATTGGCTAAAGCATTTCTTCTAGTAACCATTCAGACAGACGTGTTTCGTGCAAAATAATCAAAACGCATCACAACGGATAGAGCAGAACTCAGGTGTCTCAGTTGAAAAAGTTCTTTTTAACTTAACACAGCATCTAAAAATGCTGCACTCCCATGAGAGATGCTTAAAACACAGTGAAACGTGACACAGTTACGCAGTTACATCCATCTAGTGAATGTTTACAAGGAAAACATGACACAGCACAAGCTGAAGTTATACCTCTCAAAAAGACATTTGTTTCAGTTGACTGAAGGTAAATTTACACTGTATCCAGTGCTGCATTTGTAAATATCCCGATACTGTTTTACTGTGTGAGAAACCACTCGAAATGTTACCGTGAGAGAGCACTCTGAACTAATTCTACTGAATCACAAATCGATTCCGACTGTTTTGCAAGCCCCGTTTGGCCAATTCATTGAAAAGAATCGACCCAAAATAATTATTCATTCGCAAATTGGGCATCGCAAGTCCTTTTTGAACAGCCAACATAAATACGGGACACATAATTCATGATTGGAGAAATATTTTGACAATGTCCCAGGTCAGTAGGAGTGCTCATGGTACGCACAGTGCATACGCCGATACAGCTGCAGGAGCAACTGTCCCCAACATCAAGCAGCTCTAGGGCAGACCTTGTAAGACTTTGATCAGCAAGGACAGCAGTATGAACATCCCAAAAAAAAGTTCTCCCCTGGGACAAACACAAAGGCAATTACACAGGAGGAAGGCTATTCTTCCTGCCTGCCACCACAATTAATTATTCACATATAGGCCTTTCAGCTCCAAGCTAAACAGGCAGGATTAGTAGTGGGTAATGAGGGGCTGAGCATCTTGCCAACAGGACTAACTACCAATTTAGTAAAAAAAATAAAATAACAATAATTATATATATATATATATATATATATATATATATATATATATATATATATATATATATATATATATATATATATATATATATATTTTTTGTATTCCTGAAGGAAATACAGTTTCAGTTCTTGGAGTGCAGTACAAATAGTATACACATACGCACACACACACACACACACACACACACACACACATACACACACACACACACACACAGGTTTATACTGTGTATTGACAAGTTACATATCCATTTTTAAAAGTGGTTTTACACTATGTGGATTTGTTTTTTTGTTTTTTTTTCAGATGTAATTGAGTAGCAGCTCAATGGAATGCATTTTTTCTAGTTTTTTGACTGGTGAGAGAATATGTTGTCTCCAGAGCTCACTCTTTTCTTCTTTTTTCTCTCTAAAAGTAATTGCAGCTCTCAGTTCAGCCTCAAAGTGAGCCTTTCTCTGTCTCAATGGATGTAAATTGCATTTTATTCAATTTCTGCTCTAATGTTCTTGATGTTTGTTCCTGTTTCACGGCAAAATAAACAAAATACAATACAGTTCCATTCGGTGGCTTGCACAATTAGGATTTAGAACATATTTTTTAGCCAAGTCATTCTGCCATTCCTGTGAGAAACTCCAGTTTATTTGGCTGCTCTCCCAAAGATGATTATGTTCTGTCTGATCAGGGATGTAATTACACTGCAACATATAAAAAAAGAGAAGACCCTTATTGTATTTTTACTTAAAATTTTTACTAAAAATGTATATCATTGCATATATGAACTTGATGACGTAGTGGAACGAGTTAAGATTTGTAGGTAAGTTTATAGTACTAGCAATATTTAGAAGTCATATACAATACAATGATACATTTGTAATATCAAGTTAGGTAAATGGGTTAATGGTGTTGAATTTATTTAAAGGTGCTACATATATATAGGTTTTCTCAATTATCATAAATACAATTAAATAAACCTCTATGAACTGTATAAATTCAATATTCTTCGAATATTAAAACTGAAGTTTATCATTTCAGAGACACTAGCACCACCGAATGGATTTACAAAAATAAAAATTCAAAACAGCTTTCTGAATAGGACCCTAGGCTTATTACGGGTGTCTCTGCATTTTAAACTGTGATAGAAGAAAGAATTTTAACATTGAAAAAGTTAAATACTTTAGAATTAAATTCATATTATGAAAAAAAAAAAGGATTCATTGTACATACTGTAAGTTTATGTTTTAGAACCTGGCATTGCATTTAAATTGTATTTATTGTATTGATATCAGTGTCCGTGAAAATGTTGAAACATTTTTACAATTAACTGAATACTAATAAGATTGTGTTCATACATGATACTGGCACTTATTTAACAGCATTTTTACACCAACAAATAATAATGAGCTTATGCACCATTAGGCACCATATAGGCAGATAAAGAGAGGCAGAGAGAGATAAAGACACAAACAGAAGGAAAACAGATGGATATGTCAGCATATTATGTC
This sequence comes from Moxostoma hubbsi, assembly GCA_032164185.1. Classification (NCBI taxonomy): domain Eukaryota; kingdom Metazoa; phylum Chordata; class Actinopteri; order Cypriniformes; family Catostomidae; genus Moxostoma; species Moxostoma hubbsi. The sequence goes on from JAVLUX010000023.1 coordinate 8,992,435, forward strand.
ATATTGATGGGCATTCCTGCTCATTTCAGTGAGCCGGCTCGTTTAGCTCAGATAAACCAAAAGAGCTGGCTCTTTTGGCTCCCAAACGGCTCTTTAAAAAAAACATTGTTTTGTATTTTTTCAAGTCAGACAGTTTGTGATAGTTTGACTATAATTGGTGTTTAAACAATTCTAATTAAATTATGAAATTATATCATAACTCTACCTTAAGCACAATGTATTTAATAATGCATTGGTTTGTTATGAAAAAGAATGCTATTAAACATTTGCGTTTAAAGTATTTAAATTTTTATTGTATATAAACAAAGTGCATATAATCTAACCATTCAAAATGGATACAGTCTGAACAACATAATAGAATATTACACCATATCAAAGACAAATAAATAGCAATTTGCAAAACTGCAGCATCCCACAAACTGAAATAAATGTAAAAAAGAAGTATGCTATTACACATGTGCATTTAAAGTATAACTTTTTTAATGTATATAAACAAAGTGCATATAAATATAACAATTCAAAACTAATACAATCTGAACAACATAACAAGTTGGCTCCGCCCTCCCTCATGTATTTTTGGTTCATTGGTTGACACTGTGTGTCTGATTGACAGGAACAACAGGTGAGGCTGTTAGTCTGAGCAGACAGTCAGAACGAATTTGTGTGTGCTTGAGCATTTAGGCCCATATTATTATTTTTATTTTTTTATTCTTAGAATTTGTTCATTCTATTCATTTTAATATTTTGATTCTTCATATCTTAATTCTTTAAATATTTTATAAATAGATTCAGCTCTTCTGATATGCGAGTCGCCTCCCAATGTTCACTTACAAGAGCCGGCTCTTAGAGCCGACTCGTTCGCGAACGACCCATCACTATAATATCAGCATATTGTACTGTATACAATTATGCTCTGTAGATGGTCAGAGTTGTAAAGAGGACTAACAGGGCTGTGGTTTTGTGAGCTCTGACAGTGCTGGGTAGCAGGTAATTGCTGAGGCAGACCTGTGCATGGCTGATGGAGAGAGAAAAGCCTTTTATCTGTAGAGGTCTGGCAGATGAGAACTGCTCTCTCTCTAATGAGGGGGCAGGCCCATATTGACCAGCACTCCACTTCACTTGGAACACTAATGGTGTGTGTTTATCAAAATGTTTGAGTGGTTTTGCCTTTACGGTACTTCAATTGCTGAAACCTGTAGATCCAGCTGAGTATTTGTGCATGTGTATGTGTGTTTTCTCTATTCATGTGGACTGTTGGAATGAATGATGCTATCAAGAGGGAGACAGTAAAGCTAAAGAAAAGAAGTGGTGATTTTTTTTATATCAATCTAATTTTGTGATTATATACACTACCAGACAATTTTTGGTACACACCTAAATCATTCTTTATTATTTCTATTTTCATATTATAGAATAACAGCAAAGTCATCAAACTATGAATAACACAAATGTAAATATGGAGATTAAATAATTACCAAAAATGTAAAACAAGTTAAAAATATTTTAGATTCTTTTGAGTAGTCACCCTGTCTAGATTGCAGCTATGCACACTGTGCATTCTTGAGGTGCAACCTGGCATTCTTTTTAAACAGTACTGAATGATTTTTCATGTATGCCAGATACTTAGTGTTGGCTGATTTTCCTTTTACTATTCAGTCCAACATATTCATTAAAAAATAAATGCATAAATATATTTTAATCAAATATAATTTTGAAAGTAAATGGGTCAATGACAAATACGGTTGTCTAAGTTGATTTTTTTATTTATTTTTTTATCTAGTTTAAAACACATTTGAAGTTTGTAAAAATTTTATATTTGTGTACAATTTGGTTTTATACATAAAAAAATGTTCTACACACACACACATGCTATCCTTATGAGGACTCTCCATAGACATAATTATTTTTATATCGTACAAACTATAGATTATATCCATTACAAATATCCATACTGCATTCACCTAAGCATATTATTTTTAATGTAAATGTAGACAGCAGAAAAGATGATTGGATATTAAAAGCAAGTGTATCTCTATTCTCTGTTAAAATGACAGTGAGCAGCTTCTCTGGCTCTGCAGCTGGTTTCTGTAGAGACAGGTACATTAATATTGATAGTGCTGTACAAAGCACCCTTGCTGTGAATAGGTAACACACTGCACTGGACAGTGTGTTTAGATACTGAGAGCCCTTCATACAGTCAAGAGGGCACCTGTGACACAATAACAGAGTGAAAATGGCTATTACTTAAACACACACACCTATGTTTGTTTCAGTACATTCGAGAGGACATCTCATTGATGCTCTGATATTTCATTCAGAGTTAATCATATTTATTATACCCAAATCCAACCCCTAACTCTAAACCTAAGCCTCACAGTAACTTGTTAACATCAGCAGATAAAACATGATTAGGCAGATTTATTAGCCTTTCTAAATGAGGGAGGACCACTTTGAATGTTCTCAACAGTTAGTTTGTTTTTTTCTTCACTATAGTAGTAGTATGAACATTAGAATGACGACCCAAACCATAACTCTGCCACTTACTGAAACATTTTTTTAGGTCATTATTTGGCCCATTTATGAATCATTTTGAGTATAGTCCTCAAAAATTTGGTTCACACTGACAGTGTTTCAATCGCTAGATAATGGCAAGGTGCAGTAGTGTTGGTTACTAGTAAGAGTTTCTTGTCTAGTGTAGCATCCAGCTGTATCATTATATATATATATATATATATATATATATATATATATATATATATATATATATATATATATATATTATAATTTAATAATAATATACAGCTGCAATCAAAATTATTCAACCCCCCTGACCAGCAATACATTCTGGTGATGTGAATTAAATCACATCAACTAAAACCTCAGTAAACAGTCAAAGTAAGTGTTTTAATACACATTTGAGTGATTTTTACAACAAAGTGTTCAGTTTAACACATTTTTTAAATAAAAAATAACGAATTCTCTCCACAAATGTCATGTCAAAAAAATCAACCCCCTATTTGTGGAGCATCTTTTACCCTTAATAACATCAAATAAATGTTTCAGGTTCTCAGGCTTCAGACACCTCTCTATTGCAATTTTTACACATTTCTCATAAGCAAAAGCTTCCAGCTCATTGACATTCTTTTTGGTTCTGTGCTGCCACTGCTTCATTGAAATCCCAACAAAGATTTTCAATGGGATTTTAATGAAGGACTGAAAGGGCCATTCAAGGACATTCCACGACCCATTCCTGAACCAGATTTTTGAACTTGGATGCATCCTTGGTGTTACTGTTGTCTTGCTGGAAAGTCCAGTGATCACAGAGCTCCAATTTACACACTGAATGCATCACATTTTGACAAAAATGGCCTGATACCTAAAAGAATCCATGGAATCAGTCACATAATCAGGATAGCCATTTCCAGCCGCAGCACACCCCCAATGCTTGACTGTGGGGGTGGTGTCGTTCTTGTCATCTCCTTGCCTTTCTTACTCCAGACATACTGCTGATACATGGGTCTAAAACAAATTTTCAGTTTAGTGTCATATGTCCATATATCCTTCTTCCAGGAATCCACCATGCTTTCCAAATTACTTCTTGAATATTCAACATTTCCCTTGGTGAAGTTTTGATTTCTTCCACACCCAATAAGTTTGCTGTTGTACCATATTTGAAAAATGAATGTATAATGCTGCAATTCCAAGTGCCTTGGAATTGTACTTTTAGCCATGGTCTTTTCTGGTGTAATGAAGTAATCTCCTCTATTATATTTTGTGACAGCTTATATTTTAATAAATGTTTTTGCATAGAAATACATTTTTACTTATGACACTAAACGTAAATTTGTTCCATTGTAGCGTGATGGCTTAATTTAGTTCTAAAACAATTACAATTTAATAGATACATATAATATATTTCATATTTTTTCAAATTCCTTATTTTATTTGATATGCTCAGGTTTTTGTTGAGATCAAGAAGAGTGCAGAAAAGTACATCCAACATAATCACACATCACCTTCACTAATGACCAGAAGTACATGCATGCAATGACCTGTGATCAAAATCTAAATCTGTACAAGTACTCACAACATTAGTGAGCTTGGATCCCTTCAAAGCATAGCTCACACATTTACTTTTATTTCACAAAAGATACTCTAGTTTATTGGCACGGAAACAAAGTCATAGTTTGGTACTTTTAGAGCTTCCTGACATAGAAAAACACATTCTGAAAGGCAGCTGAGATGTCTTGTGATTCAACTCATACGTGCACAAGTAAACAAGCCCAATAACTCAAGAACCAACACACAACAACCAACACGTAACAACAACAACAACAACAAAAAAAAAACATGTTGACACACTGTCCAGCTCCATTGTGTAAGTGAGAGGCTTTCAGTCTATAAGCGTGAAAAAGATTACTTTCCAATCTCCTTCTTCCTATCTCCCATATCTGTGCTGAGAGCATGCCAAAAAAGAGTGTGATGAATATTGCAAACGCACTAGAATCAAGTGGTGACAGCGTTGTCCTACAGTGTGACATGATATTCTCCATCTAAAGGCACAAAGGTGCTAGTTCACCCAAAAATGCAAATTATGTCATAATTTACTCCCCTTATATTCTTCAAAACTTGTATGAGTTTCTTCCTTACAAACAGCCTTTGATTACCTGGCTGCAAGAAAACTTCCTCTCAATCACAGGTAATTTGTTAGGACAACCGCAAAATTTAAACTCAGATCATTTAAGTTCAGAAGAAAAGAAAACTTTGCATACGCAAAAAACGAAAGTGCTAGTGACATCATAGGTGTCTGGAGTTAAATGTGATTCATTCTATACAATAGATCATCAAATATATAATTAACGTTGTCCACTTCATTAGAAAAATTAAGTAAAATTGTTTCTCAGTCCAAATTGTGACAAGTTCAAATGAAAGTAAAACAGCAAACAAATACTTTCATTTACATTCAATTGTGAGTTTTTTGTACAAGATTACCTCAATTAGCTTATCGGTCATTCAGATGCAAACATTGGAAATGTAACAGAGTGAGAGGTCAGATGAGGCAGGTG